>JANAVB010042020.1:11173974-11321474 GCA_029216955.1 Iris pallida | reverse complement strand
CCCATTGTGCGGCTCAAACTATCAATATAGTTCGAAGGTTCGAGGGGGCCACTCCCCAAGCAGACCCGACACGTGGCCAGTCTTATGCGGCTCCATCCTTATGCGGCTCAACCCTTATGCGGCTCAATCCTCCTCAGCGGCTTTCGGGACACGTGTCATAAAGCCAATCAATTTCCCAAATTTACTGCAATCAAAGATTGGGTCAGATCCCAATAATCTGGGACACGTGGCAGGAGAATGAATTAAATTTATTCATTCAGGTTCGCAAACATCATCAAATCATCACCACAGAGATTTATTCCAATCAGCATTAATTACTGATAGAATTTGGTACAATCTACACTAAATGGCCCAGATTTATCACGCTCAAGATTAGTGGCCCAGATTGATCGATCGACAGGCCGCCGCCACTTTGAGGGGTAATCATTGTGAACCCTAATGAGGTCCCTCCATTCCTATAAATAGCAGGGTGCCATTCCCTTGCAAGAGAGGCACATACAGAGAGGCACATATACGTACAGAGAGAGACTTTTTCGAGATCAGAGAGCACCAGAATACTTAGAAATAAGAAGCAGAGAGAGAGCAAAAAGATCATTTCTTCCAACGCCAAGAAATCTTCTGGAGCCAAGGCTGCATACCGATCGTCCAAGGAGTAAGGCAGAGCTGCCGTCGCTTTTCCGAGCCTCTATCGTCACTCCCCGGAATCTAAAATAAACAATTGTACTTAGACTGTTGTACCTAGGTTTTTGTCCCTAGGCTTTCTTTGTACAAGCGAGTTTGTAACGTGAAATAAAAGTCCAGTCCTTCGATAATTGTTCTGCTCTTTTATATTACATGGCAAACACGATGGCGACTCTGTTGGGGACAAACTTCTCCACGGCTGAGGAGTTGGTGACGCAGTCGGATGCAGCCAAGCTTGGCTCCATGCAACAAAAGATGGTCGTCCGTTTCGACCAACAAGCGTTTGAAGAGATGCGCTCTGAAGGAAGTGCTGGCCCGATCCAGAAGCGAACCCGCACAAAGAAAGCTCGCTGCGAGTGGAGGCCAAAATTATTTGCTCCTCCACAAGCTCTGGACGGGGTACTCTCTGCTACCCAAGACGGCGAGGGAGATTCTCATACGGCTCCACTTCGAGCCGTAGAGAACTCTGCTGTCCCCAAGTTCGGCAGAGGAAAGCACTACGATGCTGGACTTGTAGGGACAAAGAGCGACTCTATGCGCCCCAAGAAGAAGCCGAGCACTCCTGTGGCCAAATCTGTCAACCACATACAGGAGGCTCATGCGGGTGGATCTACCGGCCGCATGAAGAAAATCCATGCGGCCAGATCATCCAGCCGCATAAAGAGGACTCATACGGTTGAGACTCCCAGCCGCATGAAAAAAGCCTATGCGGCTACGTCTGCCAGCCGCATACGGATCAACGTTGACAGCCGTATGACGCCTACTCCACGCGGCTCGGTCTTCGACCGTCTATCGTACGGTCCTGATCTCTTGTGCTCCCAAAAAGATATGTCTGACTCTCTCCAGTATCACTTAGACTCTTCCTACTATGTGCCCTTATGCACCAGAGCGAAGAAGTCTAAAGCAGCATGAGCCTGGCGAGTTCGGTCCGTTGATCTGACCTCTGACCATCCGAGCGTTCCGCATACTGCTACGCGGGCCTCGGATGGGAAGTTGTACAGAATCATTCGAGTCCATCCCCCAGCGGCAGACGGACAGAGAGGTTCGCAAAAGTCTTCCAAAATCCCGGTAGCAAACATGGTCGGTCCAGACACATCTGACTTGCGTGAGGCCATCCTCCACAAACGCAAGGAAAGAGAAGATGCATCGGGGTGCAAAGAGTCCTCCCACGGACGTCACTGTACCCAAGTCATCGTCAACTGCTGCTGCAACAGCGCGACGATGCGAGAAGATCGGCAGTCGGCAGTTTGTCTTTCAAAGACTACAACAGCCATATTCAGAAGACGAGGCACTACCCGTCGTCTGCTGCAACTCTGCTCGAAAAGTCCCCGCTGATGAAAGGGGGAAGAAGACAAATATTCCCAGCCCGAAGATTTCAACCACTGCAACTAAAAGACTGTCGTCCAAGCGGGTGCCCACCACCGGAGTTTTCCAAGGTACTCGCTCATTGATAAAGAAGTGTGCGCTCTCTCTCGAATGTCCCACGACATGTCCATACAATAAGTCTAAATATTTTTAAAATCTTGTACAAGCATTCAATCCAACGCATCGATAGGTGAAGGCCTTTGTGTCGAACGGTGTTAAACTTGACTCGATAGAAAACACATGCTAAAGTTAGCAAGTCGCATGCATACCCAACTAGTTCTATGTCGACATTGTCAAATAAGCGTGCAAACTCGGAGTATAGTCCGTATGGGATAGCTATGCACACGTCCTTTTGGCTAAGTTGTGCCACATGTCGTGCACCTCGACCTTTTGGTGCAAACTAGTCGCGAGCAATATCAAGTATCGCTCGGTCGGGAATAGAGATACACTTAGAGTGTATATCAATAGGAACGCTATCTAGCTAACGCTTAGCTGTACACGAAAGATTGGATTAGATTTTGAGAAATAGTGCGAACGACTTAGTACGTTGATACGATGTGAGCGATTATGATAGAGATTCATCGAACGAATCTGAAAGATGTGTTAGCGAGTAATGTGAACGAGATTTGGACTAGAATGGATGGCTTGAATCCTGAGTGGTGTATGGTTTGTCTTGGAAATCTTTCGAGAAAAAATAGAGGATTTGAGGTAATAACGAGTATGTCGGCGAGGCGATGTGATCACACAAAGCCTTAGAATGCGTCACGCTTGGTTGGTCGTGACTATGAATGTCCCGAACGAGATGCCGTTTGAACAACTTGTGAATGGGCAACGCGAGTTAGAAAATGATTCAGAACGATAAATAAAAGTGGATGTCTCGATCGAGGAAACCTAGAGGATCGCGCTTATGATTTTCGATTTGATCGAATGGAATTATGGTGTATCCAGTTCGGATAATAGCATCAGTTGCACGACTCGGAGTTCGTTGCAAAGAAAGATCGTCAGGTTACATACATCGTCGATGGTATTGAGGCGTATCAAAGATCGATGTACGATAACTCAAGGGCACTCTGATTCGAAGAACGATGATCGTGCATAATGTCATTATTCTGATGGATGCTATGCTCGGGATATTGAAACGTGTCGTGGAAAAGATAGTCTTGGCTCGAGGATTTTCTAGTTGAACGAATGACGATCAGACTATCGAATTAAGATCTTAGCTTGGATAAAAATAAAATGTTTGGATTGCTTCGACGATAACTCCAACGTCGACATTCTTGTCTTATGCAAGCACAACTCCAGCCTCGCACATGCGTCATGCCGATTAGGACGATCACTCCATGTGAGTGCTGGTATGGTGATTCATACAACGGGGGTGATCAAACTTGCATGGCGTGGCAATTTGATTGCTTTGACTTGTGGTTTGACGTGAAGGTGGATTCGAGAATTACTCAGTATTCTTGATGATTGAACTTGAGGATTGAGTAGGTCCAATCCGCGTATTGAGAATAAATTAGTCTGGACTCAAAGAAGAGTTACGCCCCGATGAGAATGATTATTTCGCGGGAGCATTGCATGGTGATTCATGAACCACCGTGGATAGTCGGACTCGCGTGAGATTGGGGCACAATATATTGTTGAGCTAGATGACCTCGTGATCGAATACATGAATTGGTTAGAATTGGTGATTGAACGGATTCGAATTCTGCACAACGAGTGCATTGATGCGAATAGGTGATCGTGCTCGATGTTTAGAAATTTGAGTGAAGCGAGCTTGGGTAGAAAACCCTGTATTACCGACTTTGGTTTGACCCTAGGATTGGGGTCAGTGTTGGCATTATTGTTGGAGAACTATGATTCCAATCCTGACATTGACTTAGCCTTAAAAAATGGCCTAGCAGTTAGGCAAGATGCCTCTGTTTTAAGAAGTTAGCAATCGAAAGATTGATCTTGAGGATTGGTATGAATGGATCGAATGATTCAAGAATAGGAATACCCCTCACGAGATTCGGCTAACATGCATATATTTCTGGGACGCCTGAGTATGTGTACGATACGACTCGAATGATAATGGCGAATTCTCTATTATACGGCTTGGCTGAAATGCAAGTATTTTGGGGACGTCTGGAATGCGTGTACGATCCAACCAAGTGATACATAGAATTCAAAATGAGACTTGAAGAATGGAAAGTATCGAGGATTTGAGATCGTGTTAAAAGGGAAGATCGATAATAGTGTAAGCGTGGCTCGGAATCGAAGAAAATGCGTAGACGGAGTATGTACAAGAGTCCTTGGATCAAAGTGGTCCAATAGTAAGAACTCAATTAGTTTCGAGGACGAAACTTATTTTGAGTGGTGTATGATGTAGTGCCCCGTCCCACAAAGTCAATCGGAGGAATCAAAATGCCGACGGCGTTCGGACTTAGCCTTGCAACGGCTACTCGAAGACTCGCTCGTCCGAGGCGACTCCTCGCACAGGTAGGGTAGTTTCGGTGAAATTGCCTCATCTTGGCCTTCACTAATAACTCATATGTTTTCAAATTGCAAAATTTAGGCTTGATAATAAAAGAGACGCATCCACATAGCTAAGGAAATAATTTCGACGGGTCAGAATGTATTAGAACATAGAAATTGGTCCTACGGTCTGCTTAGAAGTCGGCTCAGCGTGCTTTTAAAATGACAATCCTTCGTTCCGTGGCTTGGAAGAAGAAAGTTGGCCTAAATTGCTAAGTTGCCCCGTCACTTGAATTAGCCTAAGTCATAGACGTCGCCCCATGAATGTTTGATAAATCATGCACGGTCCCGTTGTTTTGTCCTAACGATCGAATTAGCCTAAGTCATAGGCGTCGCCTGTGTGAATGCTTCATAAAGCATGTACGGTCCCGTCGTCCAAGGCTTGGCATAGCCTTTGCACGTCCCGTGGGTTAAGTCATCTTGCACGGCTCTTGACTTAAGTTTAGGAGCCCGAGAATTTGGTTGTTCAAGTTGAATGCGTGTACGGTACGTTCCCTCGATGCAAATCTTGGAGTAGCCTTTGCTCATCAAGTCGTTGCACAAATAAGTTAGACGAAGTTATGCTGGTCGGTCTAAGCTATTTCTAGCACTGTCCCACTCTATCTGCGGTTTTCAAGTCGTGCAGTCCCTCGAGAACAAGGCTCATCGTATAAAGTATATAACTTGAGCGATAGCGTCGCCTAGAGAACCAGGCCTGTCTAAGGCACGAGCCACGGTAGATTTAGCAAAGAGTATGCCATGGACAAAGAAATTCCATGCGACTGGTTGTCGTCGAGATCGGTCTCGCTACTTGGGAGTCTCGATAAGTCTCGCACACGAGATTGGTCCCGCTACTTGGGAGTCGTACTAAGTCTCGACAAGTCCTGCACACGAGATTGGTCCCGTTACTTGGGAATCTTGCTAACTCTCGACAAGTCCCACACACGATATCGGTCTCGCTACTTGGGAGTCTCGATAAGTCTCACACATATGATCGGTCCCGCTAATTGGGAGTCTCACTAAGTCTCGACAACTCCCGTACACGAGATCGGTTCCGCTACTTGGGAGTCTCGATAAGTCTCGTACGCAAGATCGGTACCGCTACTTGGAAGTCTCGATAGAAAGATGGAAAGCATGGTCATGGTTAAGGAAGGACTTGATAGATTGAGTTGAGTCTGCATGGTCATTGGACAACTTGTCGATAAGGTGTAGTCTTCTCGAATGATCGCCGGGGCACCGAGATCATGTCGGCCCGGGAGAAGCGAGACGGCTCAAAGTAGGATGCTGGATAGCCGCATGGGAGATTCGGCACCTCCGGGCTAGCTACCGCGGAGGGACGGTTCGATATTCCCGAGCCGGGTCTAAGATAGCTTGACATTTCTATTGACCACTCATATAGATGGGTTGGCAAAATAGCGACAAACCGCGTGTATGCCTTTGGATTGAGTCTAGAACTTGAATGCACGTCAAGTCGATAACACAATGTCTGGGCCTAAGATTGGGCTGCAGCATAGGCACCGTGCTTAGCACGATACTTGGCGTCAGGATGTTCATAAAATCGACACTATATTTCACAAGTCTTGTCTATGTTGGTTTATGAGTCGAACAGGAAGGCCGCAAGGCGGTAGCTTGGTTATGTTTTGATAAGTTGCGAGGTACGACCTCAATCTTGAAGCACGAACAAGTCTATGCAAGGTCTAGAGGCACTTGAGTTTAAGTGAAAGTCTTGACATGGCCGAGTTTGCATGAGTTGTTCTTCGACGAAGCATTGTCCCGAATATGTTGAAGTCACGAATAGAATATGACACGACCCTGCCATCCCGAGTTGAAGTTCGGTCAAGTACCTAAGCGATGAGGCACTGCCTCGATCGAAATACACGTTGGCATTATAGCACGACCACGTCGTGGCATGTCGGTTTGGTCAGGCGTCGTAGTCTTAAAACTGATCCTAAGACAAGACTAGCAAGACAATTGAAAGAATTTTAAGTTGGACAAAGTAAATGAACGTGTCGGTTTTGTATGGGTGAGTGAGGAGCTCACTCCACCAGTACAGTTGAGTACTGTCATCCACACAGTTTCCATGTGTAGGCGCAGGTAGAAGCTCGTGGTGCGGAGCTCGCTTGGACGCGTCGAGGCATCGAGTTCCTTGGCGATTCGAAGCGTGCGGCCGCATGAAGTCAAGACTTACACGGGACATAATGTATGGACATCGCCTTCCGAAGCTTCCGCTGGCTCAAGCAATTGTATCAAGAGATGAGAGAGAGCAGAATGACTTGTAATACGAGAAAAAAGTGAGCTTCAGAGATTTGTAAATTGGCCTAGCGCCCACTATTTTAATCATGTATTCAATATCAATAAAGCGCTTCTTTTGATATGTCTTGTGTTCTTGTTTTAATTTCTGCTGCATATTCAATGTATCTGCTTGGGACTTCTGTGCGACGACCCCGTCGCTATCGCTGTAATTGGCCGTTATGGAAACCGTCTTGCACGAGCGCAATCTAGGCTCGTGCGGCATCATGCCTTAGCGAGGACGATCACTCCTACGGGAGCGGGGTGTGACACATGGTACAAAGATGAGCCCCAATTTACTGTACCAGACATGACTTGGGAAGAGTTCAATGAGCTGTTTAAGAAAAAGTTCTACCCCGACGCGGCCCTAGAGAAGTTGGAGAGCGAGTTCGAGAGCCTAAAGCAGGGCAACCTCACCATCGACCACTACCAAAATAAGTCATATTACCGACGAAATTAGCGACGCCTACGAAAAATGTCGCTAACATGAAGAAAATTAGCGACACATAAGTAAAACGTCATAGGACGTCACTGTTAGCGACGATCAGCGACGTCTCGCGATATCTTTTAAGTAAAAAAATAACATTGCTGATAAGTCGGTGAACGTCGCTAATTTGGCTAGAAATAGCGACGTGTACTGACGTATATGGTATGACGTTGCTTAGAGCAAACAATAGCGACATTTACCGACGTCTCCTAGTGACGTCGCTAAGTTAAAAATATAGGTCATTTGAGTTTTCATTTCCTCCCATTATTTCGAAACCTGTCACGCCCCAGTACCGGAATACTGAGATGGACAAGGACAGCTACTCTATATGAGGTATATAAACGTCATACGGCGATCGTGGCTATCAAGAGACAAGGGGGTGCACGCTAAAATCAAGTCTCCTATGGCCCCACAGAGCATCTATGTCTCAATCAATCAACCATAAAGCAGTAAATAATGATCATATAAGACAAAGCAGTAAGGCATCCCCGACGCTTCATCAAAATGATTCATGAGCCTAGCTATAGAAAATGATAAGCTAGTACCGAGAGTCAATAGTACATAACTGTAGTCAGCTACAATCTGATTTAATTACAATTATGTAAGAAACTGAATGTCCAGAACTGCCGGCTAAACAGGTGCCGGTGGCTAAACGCCAAGTACAAAATAGAAGATATCAGAGAGTGAAGAAGAAACCGACTCATGGTCCCTGGCGCCCATACTCCTGGTGTGCACCATTGTTAGGGTAGAAGGCTAGATCCTCTGGCGCTGCTACGAGATCTGGCCAAACAAAACCAGTGGGATCAGGCCCCGAATAGCAAGTACCACAAGGGAGCACAAAAGAGTAAGATAAAACCCAAGCATAATAATAAGAACTGATTCACGAGTTATAGGCTTATACCATATCATCGAGACAATACGACACCCTTACAACCAAATAAGGACAAACGGTGACAATATCATGCCGAGATAAGATATATCCTATAACCATGGGCAGGTGAAGGGCTTCTGATCATAACTTCGGTCCATAGCCTATCGCAGTACAATAGCCCAATCCAACAACCAAACAAGGACATGAATTGGTCCACGCACCACGATAGTCCATGTTCCTCAGTTGCTAACAGAAGAAAATAAATCACAAACAAATCGGCTTACAAGCGGCCAATCAATCCTACGACTTTCTATGATTTGTCTGGATTATCCCAGCAATGTAATATATAGTAATCCTCAGATCGTGTCAACCCAGCAGGGCTAGCCAAACCATTATATACACGCAAGCATAAAATGCACCTGTCCCTCGAAAGGCTACCGTGCTAGAATAAGCAGTAACAGTTGCAGCTCTCCTATAGGAAGAGCTGGCTCGGCATTCACAAATCAGATACTGCACTCCACTAGTGCGGATGACTATACAGTATCCGAAGCGACCAACCCGACGCGCCAGGACGGGACCCAGGGCGGCTGGTATGGCACGATCTCGGGATTCCATTCCCTCCCAATACATCTACCAAATTAAGTTGCTTATATTAACCCTATCTTGATATTGGAATTACATGTCGTGGTCACGTGGTCATCCTCCTATATGTCGTACCATAGTACGTGTACCCTAAGTATGAAACCATATCGACTCAAGGAGTCCCAAATCAAGATCCATGCTTAGTGTAATGCATCAAACAACAATCAATATACCACGACACTATTATTGACCAATTACCATGACTGTGCTGGAAGGTATACATGTATGGACATATAACACGAATGATCACTTAACATGTAAAGTCACACCTTAGTGCACTCATTAAATGGCACCGCAGTGCATACTAATATTGTATCTCAATACACACTTAGAACATGTACCAGCACGTATACATGTAATCAGGTCAGGAACATGGTCAAGTCAGGATGTCACACGGACCCCTCATGACATAAAAGTCACATATGAATTCAGGTTAAAGTGAGACATAAAGATTCTTGAAGCCAATACAAAGATTTATAACTTTCATGTTGGGAGTTGACTGGCCACAAATCAGTCAAATAGGACATAAAACAGCCAAAAACAGCCAAAATAGGCACTATACGGCACTATGCAAGCTTGCGGCACTATTCATCTATACGGCTGTAGAAGCATGGAAAATAATAAAGAAAGATCCATACGGCCAGAGAGCCCCCTGCGGCTCAGAGAGTTCATGCGGCTCAAGTATCCATACGACTCGAGCATCTATGCGGCTCAAACAAGTTCCATGCGGCTCAAAGAGGAGCCACGTAGCCTGCAAATAGCTCTCTCGCTTGTCCTTTACTGCATTAAATGCTTTGATGGCTGACAGCTCTGACAAGGTGACAGTTCTGACACAAAGATATCATTATGACTCCCTCATAATGACGGACTCCTAGGGAAGCGAAAAAAATCTCTAACACGATCCCCCGAGATTCAGAAACTGTCATGTGGCCTTGACACGTGGACAGTCGCATGCGGCTCACGAGGACTATCTCCATGCGGCTCACGAAGACCATCCCCATGCGGCTCACGAAGATTAGCCCCATGCAGCTCACGAAGACTAGCTCCATGCGTCTCACGAAGACCATCCCCATGTGGCTCACGAAGATTAGCCCCATACGGCTCATGAGGACAATCTCCATGCGGTTCACTCATGCGGTCATCCACACTCATGCGGCTCAAATTATTACCATACGGTTCAAATAGTCAGGGGGCCACTCTTAGGCAGCCTTGACACGTGGCCATCCTTATGCGGCCCAATAAGGAGAAACTCTCCTATGGCTCAGATTTCTGCTGTTATGACACGTGGCATAATAGCAGGACACGTGGCATCAGATTGATCGAAATCCCTCAATAAATCCCAATAAAATATTAGGATCAAATCAGATCATTTGCAAATAAGCCAATTAAAGACACGTGTCGAGGAATCCGAGGTTGGCATGACAAATCAGGAGGATTTATGTCAATCAGCATTAATTACCCACAAAAGATTTGACGCAATCACATTTATTGCTCAAATCTCGATGAACGGCTCAGATCCAATGATCCTTAGCCGTCGACTCTCAAGAATAGGCAATCATTGTAAACCCTAATGAAGTCCCCCACTCTTATAAATAGCAGGGTGACATTCTCTTGCGAAGATATACAGAGAGAGATATACGGAGAGACATATAGAGACATACACAGAGACAGAGAGAGATATACAGAGAGTGCCAGAGAGCCTGAAGAGAGAGTATTTCTTCATCAATGCCCAGCAGTTCTTTTACAGAGCCAAGGCTGCACCCGATCTCCAAGAAGTAAGGCACAACTGTCGTCGCTTTTCCAAGCCTCTACCGTCACCCCCCAGAATCTAAAATAAACAATTATACTTAGATTGTTGTACCTAGGTTTTCGTCCTTAGGCTTTCTTTGTACAAGCGAGTTTGTATTGTAAAGTAAAAGTCCAGTCCTCCGATAATTATTCTGTTCTTTTATATTTCATGGCAAACACGATGGCGACTCTGCTGGGGACAAACTTCTCCACGGCTGAGGAGTTGGTGACGCAATTGAATGCAACCAAACTTGGCTCCACGCAACAGAAGATGGTCGTCCGCTTCGACCAACAGGCATTTAAAGAAATGCTCTCTGAAGGAAGTGCTGGCCCGGTCCAGAAGCGAACCAGCACAAATAAAGCTCGCTGCGAGTGGAGGCCAAAATCATTTGCTCCTCCACAAGTTCTGGATGGGGTACTCTCTGCTACCCTACACGGCGAAGGCGATTCTCATACGGATCCACTTCGAGCCGTAGAGGACTCTGCTGTCCCCAAGTCCGGCAGAGAAAAGCACTACGATGCTGTACTTGCAGGGACAAAGAGTGATTTTATGCGCCCCAAGAAGAAGCCGAACACTCAAGTGGCCAAGTCTGCCATCCACATGCAGGATGCTTATGCGGTTGAATCGGCCAGCCGCATGAAGGAGGTCTATGCGGCCAGATCATCCAGCCGCATGAAGAAAACTCATGCGACCGTGACTCCCAGTCGCATGAAGAAAGTCTATGCGGCTACGCCTGCCAGCCGCATGAAGATTATTGATGACGGCCGCATGACGCCTACTCCACGCGGCTCTGTCTTCGACCGCCTCTCTTATGGTCCTGATCTCTTGTGCTCCCAAGAAGATATGTCTGACTCTCTCTAGTATCACTTAGACTCTTCCTACTATGTGCCCTTACGTACTAGAGCGAAGAAGTCTAGGGCAGCGCGAGCTTAGCAAGCTCGATCCGCAGATCCGACCTCTGACCATCCGAGCGTCCCGCATACCGTTATACGAGCCTCAGATGGAAAGTTGTACAGAACCACTCGAGTCCAGCCCCCGGCGGCAAACGGACAGAGAGGTTCGCAAAAGTCTCCCAAAATCCAGGGAGCAAACATGGTCGATCCAGACCCATCTGACTTGCGTGAGGCCATCCTCCACAAACGTAAGGAAAGAGAAGGCGCATCGGGGTACAAAGAGTCCTCCCACGGACGTCACTGCACCCAAGTCATCGTCAACTGCTGCTGCAATAATGTGACGGTGCGAAAAGACCGGCAACCCGTCTTTCAAAGACTACAACAGCCGTCTTCAGAAGACGAGGCACTTCCCGTCGTCTCCTGTAACTCGGCTCAGAAAGTCCCCACCGATGGAAGAGGGAAGAAGACAAATCTTTCCAGCCCGAAGATTTCAACCACGATGACTAAAAGACTGTCGTCTAAGCGGGTGCCTACTACCGGAGTTTTCCAAGGTACTCGTACTAAGACGAAATCTGCTACAGTAGGAGATTCATCGTCCACACCACTGGGGGTTACTGGGGCTGGGGGTAGCACTCCTCCGAACCTCCACGATAATCCGATGTTCCAAGAAGACGAGCCGGAGGAAACAACCCTCCCATCATATGCAGCCAACCCCGACGTCCCCGAGGACATCCACAACTCCCAAGATGAGGCGAACTCGGAGACTGGGGGTACTGTTCCTTCTGAGTCCGAACCAGAGGAAGACATTTCTACATATCCTGATGACTTTTCACTACAGGGGTACGATTCGGAGAGCGCTTCCTCCACCGCTCCGTCCATCTCTCCTCATATAAAGATGGTGTTCATGACGGACAGCAGCCAAGGTGGCTCCAGTGATCGCCAATGCATCGACACTCTGGAGGCCATACTACTTGCCTTGGTCAAGTCTGTGGACGAGATCAAAGCGGCCCTTCCAACTCTGCAAGGTGGGACGCCTGGCCAAACAAGCGCGGGTCCTGCGGTCAATGCGGACTCGAATTCAGCGGCACCAAACTCGGGCAATAATCCTCCTGAAGTAACGGCCCCCACTGCAGTGGACGAGGCCCGCAAAGCGAGAAGAGAGGTCCAGGAGATCCGAGCCATGTTTCACGCTCGAGAAAACTCTCAAGACCTCAGAATACGGCAACCATACCCTGTTGTATGGAGGGATTTCCCCTTCCCGCCAAGATATAAACCGTTCAACATCAACCCGTATGATGGCAAAACCTCCGCCAGTCGGTACATCACTTACTTCGAGGTCACCACCGACCATCTGCCCCATGACGATGCCATCTTCACACGATTATTCATTGGGGCATTGGAAGGAGTCGCCTTTGACTGGTATCGCAACCTGCTAGACAACTGCATCCACTCCTTCGTCGGCTTCAAGCGCATGTTCTTGGAGAGATTCTACGAAGTAGGGCATGACATTACCATTTCCACCCTCATGGACGTCGTCTAAGGGGAGAAAGAGCTGACAAGGAACTATATCGAGCGGTTCCGCCAAACCGCAATGAAGTTGCCGTCCGGTAATCTGGATTCCTCCTTAATTGAAATTTTCCAAAAGAGACTGCTTCCGACAATCAGCCTCTGGATGGGTGAAAGTCAATTCAAGGACTGGAAGACGTTTATCATCAGTACCACAAGCGCCGAAGAATGATTGAAGAAGGCTCGCCAAATGGGATTGCACATCTCAGAGGGAGAAGACAAGGGCAGGCGTCCCAACGCCAACAACAACAATGGGGGTAGCTCCTCCAACAATCGGAACAACAAGGGCAAGCAGGATATGGTGGCCGATACAGTCCAGAAACCTGAGCCAAAGCCGGCAGACAAATAATAGCCGTAAATCACTTACTCCTTCGAAGAAGGTCACGTCAAGCCCATCTTGGACATGCTCATACAAGGAGACAGAATCCAGCTTCCTCCACCAAGACGGGAACCGCGGCCGGCAGAGATGAAGAACCCAAAGTACTGCCATTACTACCGCTACGTCCACCATGCTACACACGACTGCTACCAACTAAAATGATACATCCAAAATCTCATCGATTCGAACGCTCTGGCCATCGATTTTGAGAAGGTAACAGTGGCAGCCAATATGGTGTCGGTACAATTTGGCAGCTTTCATCCGACGAAAACTTAAGACGGTGTGGTCCCCATCCCTCTGGCGACAATGGAGATTGCTAATCTTCCACCTCCCCGAGATCAGGCTGCTGGTCTAGTGCCCCTCACCACATCACGAGGGAAGGTCATGTGGGTCCATCTAGACTTGGTATCAGAAGTGACTCAGTCCATACCATCTTCCATTTGCAAGAAGAAGACTGGAAAAGTCAGGTCCTGCCGCACAATTTCGGCATATATCGAAGAAGCTACAGCCGTCGTCACTCGGTCGGGGGCACAATCCCAACCCGTGGCTGACAACTCGGCTGAAGATCATCAGCCCGCTACAACTGATGCTCCGGGACCTTCTCAGCCTCCGACGACCGACAAGCCTAGGCCGAAGGAGACTCGCTTTGACAAATCCCTCCGAAAAGAGGCACCGCAGGGGCTGGAGAAGCCCTACAACTTCGACATCTTGGCGCAATTGGCCAATACACCGGCCAAGTTGTCAATATACGAGCTTCTGAGACTCTCAAAGGATGTTCGCGCGGCTTTGAGCGATGCGCTCCAGAATGCCGATGCCTACCTGGCTCTGGTCAACCTCACCGGAGAGAGCCCACCTACAGATTTCTAAGACAGCATTTGCACGGGAGCGATGCCCAACATTGTCTTCACTCTGCAGGATATGCTCATCAAAACCAACCTACACGATCGCCCGCTATACTACACTGGATACATCGACGACGTAAAGGTAGATCGGATGCACATTGATCCTGGCTCTTCCATAAGTATCATCCCGAAGGGTCTGTTACATCATCTCCTTATCCCTATACATAGCCTGATGCCTACAAGCACCGCCATCAGCCGTTTCAATTCCGGCAGGAGCTACCCAATTGGGAAGATTCGTCTGAAGTGTCAAATTAGCGATCTTCAGTCGAAGTCACCTGTTACGTCATAGATGCAGACACTTCTTACAACATCCTCCTGGGGTGCCCTTGGATACACGATTATATGATTGTGTCTTCCATGCTACACCAATGCTTCAAATATGTCGATAAACATGGCTTCGTGAGGACAGAATTTGCCGACATCGAACCCTTCAAGGGGGTCGAATCCTACTACTCAGACTCCTGCCTGTACGAAAAGTCGAAGAGGCACCTTGGTGAAGGAGATGTACAAGCTCGTACCAAGACAGCCACAGAATCAGAAGAACCTCTGACGATCCACCTCCAAGCTAGCAAACCTGGCAAGTCTGCACCCCTTACCGTCACTCTGCGTAAGGACGCGATCCGCCTCTCGGCACAAGAAGAGCAAATGATAATCCAGCTATCAAGGTCTGGCCAAGTGCCAAGACACACAACGGAGCCACTGACAATCAGGCTGCCGAGAGTCGGCCAGCCGCAAACGGAGAAGCTCAATACCTCCGACAAGCCAATGACGATACGCCTTCCCAAGAAGGGTCGTTACCCCGATGCAAGGCCTGGAACCTCTAAAGAACCAACCACTCCCCGCCTAGCATCGAGTACCAAGCTGGGGGTCGCTAGTCTGCCAACAACTCTATGCTCTGCTCCACCAGCTGAACCTTTGACGATCAAGCTGTCCAGGTCGTCCTCTCAGTCCTCGTTTACACAGGAGGTAGCCGAAGAGGAACCAGAGCTAGCCAAGTATGTGGCTGCCCACACTGATGTTCCCTTCGTAGATGATGTAATCTCGCTAGAAAAGATACCTTACTTCATCAATAAAGGGCTATCTTTGAACTACCTCGAGCTTAATAAGCTTTGAACAATGTATGCTATGGAACACGGTATAGGCACTCACCAACATATACAGGTGACAAATGTGTACACCGCAATCCAGCTTACTCCAGTAGAAGATGCTTACCGCATAATCGAGGGAGGGGACCATCCAATCATCTTCGGCCGGAAGGACGATCCGCAGCCCTTCACCGTAGAAGAAGTCGACCTTGAATCAGATGCCGGGAGACTACCTCTGTATCTTTATAGCCCCTAATCTAAGTATCTCATGCAAAAACAGGGGTATGATCTGGAGACAACGCCAGGCTTGAACTACGGCACTGGATGACGATTACCTTTGAAGTCACCAATCCCGGCTGGCAAACCACGGGACTACTATAGTAAGACTCGATGTGGACTAGGGTATGTTACACCCACAATGACCCCTGAGAGTTCAGATGAAAAATGTGACTGGCATTCACATTCAACTGGGTCACCAACTTCTGACTCAGATACCAGCATCGGAGACGTATTCAGACAAGTCCTGTCAGTCAATATGGCATTCGCCGACGCTTATGAAGAAGATAAAGACATTCCGAAAATCCTCGAGCTAGAGCCATGGGCCCAATAGTGGGATGCACAATAGAAAAAGCGGTTCGAACGGAGGGAACCTCCTACTGAAGATGAGGTTATGCAGGTCGACCTCGGCCGCGAATGTTCTCCAAAACCAATCTTCGTCAGTAAAAGCCTAACAGACAAAGAGCGAGAATCGCTACTGGAACTTGTCAAAGAATATATTGATGTGTTCGCCTGGAGCTATGAAGACATGCCAGGACTAAACCTCGAGGTTGCCCTTCACAAGCTCAACATTCGGCTGGATGCAAAGCCAGTCAAGCAACAACAACGACGTTTCCGCCCGGGCATCATGGATGCGATCGAAGCCGAAGTCAACAAACTAATAGCCAGCGGCTTCATTCGTGAGGAGCAACATCCTGGCTGGGTCGCCAACATAGTAGCCATCCTCAAGAAGAATGGGAAGATTCGAATCTGCATCGACTTCCGTAATCTGAACGAGGTATGCCCCAAAGATGAATTCCCCCTCCCTATCGCAGACATCATGATTGACAACACTTGCGGCTTCGAACGTATGTCATTCATGGATGGCTTCTCGGGGTACAACCAAATCAAGATGTCTCCTAACGACGAAAAGCATACATCATTCCGAACACCGATTGGCATATACTGCTACACAGTCATGCCTTTCGGTTTGAAGAATGTCGGTGCCATATATCAAAGTGCCATGAGTATCATCTTCAGAGACCACTTACGCAAGACGGTAGAGTGCTATGTTTATGACATCGTCGTCAAGTGTCGCTGTAAGGGAGACCATCTGCAGGATCTGAGGACGGTATTCGACCTGATGCGAGCGCACAATCTGAAAATAAATCCCACAAAGTCCTTCCTGGGCGTATCCAGCGGGAAGTACTTGGGTTTTACCATCACCGCCCAGGGTATTCATGTAGACCCTGAGAAGACAAAGGCAATTATGGAGATGGGTCCCCCGAAAAATCTTCGCGAACTCAGAGGCCTTCAAGGGAGGCTAGCTTACATCAGGAGGTTCATTTCTAACCTCTTCGGGCGATATCGACCATTCATCCATCTTATGAAGAAAGGCATCTCATTCGTATGGGATGAAGAATGCCAGCGTGCCTTCGACAGCATCAAAGAATATTTGTTAAACCCTCCAGTCCTGGTGGCCCCGGTCGCTGGAAAACCATTCCTGCTCTACGTACGAGCAATAGAACATTCCCTCGGGGCTCTGCTGGCACAAAACAATGATGCAGGCCATGAACAAGCCATATATTACCTCAGCCGAATGATGATTGGGCCAGAGCACCGATACACCGCCGTGGAGAAGGAATGTCTCGCCCTGGTGTTCGCCATTCAAAAGATGCGGTACTATGTCACTGGACAAACAATACATGTGATCTCACGAGTCAACCCTCTCAGGATCCTCATGACTAAACCAGGGGCACTCAGCTCTCGCCTCGCTACATGGGCAATATTGCTATCCCCATATCATATAATCTTCGTCCCACAAAAAGCGGTCAAATGTCAAGCCCTGGCAGACTTTTTGGCAGCCTACCCGGACTTAGAGTCGTCCAGAATATATGAAGAAATCCCAGATGAGGTCGTCGACTCGCAAGCAACCTCTCACGATGATATATGGCGAATGTTCTTCGACGGTGCTTTGAGAACTGGACCCAAGGGCAACATCATCGTCAGAGTCGGGGTGGTGCTAGTTTCTCTTTCAGGAGTGGTGATTAACCGCGCCTACTCTCTCACAGAGCCCTTTTCTAACAACGTGGCCGAGTACAATGCTCTGGTCATTGGCCTCCAACTGGCAAGAGAGCTGGGGGTAAAATATCTTGAACCATACGACGATTCTCAGTTAATCGTCAATCAGATCCGGAGCTCATACGAAGTCCGCCATGA
Organism: Iris pallida; assembly: GCA_029216955.1. Lineage (NCBI taxonomy): Eukaryota > Viridiplantae > Streptophyta > Magnoliopsida > Asparagales > Iridaceae > Iris > Iris pallida. The sequence goes on along the minus strand of JANAVB010042020.1, from coordinate 11,303,557 downwards.
AGACATGATCCCCTATCACCAAATAGCGATCGACATCATCTCGTCGTTCGAGGGGTTCTTTATCGAGCATGTTCCCAGACTCCGAAATATCGAAGCCGATGCCTTAGCAGACCTGGCCGCTTCCCTAGCAGTGCCAAATCATACTCATCAATCGGTAGATGTGATAGGCCATGAACTGGTCTGCCCCAAGAACAACGTTCAATTCGTGGTGAGTTATTCCGTCCAGACGATCGACGATGTCCCAGATTGGAGACAACCATTCATTGACTTCGTCGTCTATGATATCCTCCCTGAGAACCCAAAGGAAGCCACCTCCATCAGACGGCGTTCTCTCAGATTCTTCTACGATACAGAGACAAAAATGCTGTATCGCCGATCATATGATGGATTATTGCTTCGGTGTCTGTCAAATGCAGAAGCCAAAAAAGCCGTACGAAAAGCTGACGACGGTGTTTGCGGGGCCCATCAGCCTGGCCCTAAATTGCAAGATCGTCTTCGCCGAATGGGCTACTACTGGCCCACATTGGTAGCAGATGCGATAGACTATGCTAGAAAGTGCAAAGCCTGCCAAGTCCACGCGTACTTCATCCACCAACCATCCAAATTTCTACATCCGACAGTGGCGTCCTGGCCATTCGAAGCATGGGGGATGGATATTATTGGTCCAATCACTCTGTCTTCCTCCCGAGGACATCGCTTCATACTCGTAATCACAGATTACTTCTCCAAATGGGCGGAAGCTATCCCGCTTGCAGAAGTAAAGACTTCAAACGTGATCAACTTCCTTAAGCATCACGTCATCTATCGCTTTGGACTGCCCCGAAGGATCATCCACGATAATGGTCCGCAGTTTGCAAGCCACGCCTTCTATCGATTTTGCGATAAGCACCGCATCCAGAATATTTCTTCAACGCCATACAATCCAGCAACGAATGGGTTGGCAGAAACATTCAATAAAACCATCATCAAGTTACTCAAGAAGTTCGTGTCGTCCAACAAATACGACTGGAACGAGAAGCTTTGTGAATGCCTATGGGCGTATCGTACCACAGTCCGAACAGCAACAAGGAACGCACCATTCTTCCTGGTGTACGAGAGTGAGGCAGTTCTCCCATTGGAGACTCAAATACCCTTACTCCGCGTTGCCCTCACTTATCAATTGACGACGGATGATAACTACCGACGTCGACTACAAGAGTTAGAGGCCTTAAATAAAAAGTGCCTCCTGGCTCAGCAAAGGATCAAGCTATACCAAGCACGCATCTCTGGAGCTTTCAAGAAGAAGGTTAAAATCAGAACATTCCAAATGGGCGATCTCGTTCTGGCAGTCCGAAGGCCGATGGTCATGACTCACAAGACCGCCGGCAAGTTTCAGCCAAAATAGGAAGGTCCATTTATCATCGAGGCTGTATTCTCTAATGGTGCTTATCGCCTCGCAAAACAAAATGGAGACTTGCTCATGTTTCCCTTCAACGGCAAGTTCCTGAAGAAATATTATGTCTAACGAAATTTTCCAGATTATTGAGTTATGTACCCGCGGGTGCCGCTGAACTCACATCCACAAAATTCCAGAGTATCGAGTCATGTACTCGCTGGTGCCGCTGAACTCACAACCACTCATTCCAGATTATCGAATTAAGTACCCGCTGGTGCCGATGAACTCACTACCATAATATTCTAGATTATCGAGTCATGTACCCGCAGGTGCCTCTGAACTCACATTCCGGTCACTCTTTCAGATAGTAAGTCATGTATGACCATACCTCTGAACTTTCTTACTGGAAGAGATCCTCCCTCATGATCCACTACCCGTACTCCCAGTGCACAAAAAGGGTAACCGATCCACAAATTTCTAAAACGGCCATGTCCTCATTACCTCTGAGTCGTTTTACTTCCGCCAAAAACAAATCACCCCTTTACATAGAACTTCCATGTCCTCATTACCTCTGAGTCGTTCTATGTACCCTCCTTCATTGAGCCCACTCCTGTCATGTCCTCATTACCTCTGAATGGGAAGGCTCCGTCGAAGAAACCTTCATGCTTGCCATGTCCTCATTACCTCTGAGTAAGTAAGATGATTCCCTTTCGACTTATTATCTGTACCAACAACCGGAGTATGCCAAGGATAATAGGTCCACAAATATTCTCTGCTGAGTCCACTCCTGCCATGTCCTTATTACCTCTGAGTAGGAAGACTCGACGGTAAAACCTCCGTACTTACCATGTCCTTATTACCTCTGAGTAAGTATGTTGGTTCTCTCTCGTCTTATTATCCGTACCCTGAACCAGGGTACGCCAAGGGTAATAGGTCCACAAATGTCCTCTGTTGACCACAAATGTCCTATGTTGACCATAAATGTCCTCTGTTGACAACAAATATCCTCCGTTGAGTCCACTCCTGCCATGTCCTCGTTACCTCTGAGTAGGAAGACTCCACGGCAAAACCCTCGTACTTGCCATGTCCTCATAACCTCTGAGTAAGTATGTCGGTTTTCCTTTATCCTATTATCCGTATCCTAAGTCGGGGTACGCCAAGGGTAATAGGCCCACAAATGTCCTTTGCTAAGTCTCTTAGTACAGGCCCACCATTCCTTATCTTGCTCTGGGAGCCCAGCTGCTCCATGGCATTCTATCTTTCGATACTTGGAACGTCCACAACGACATGACCATGGAACCGTTCTAAGTATCCCCACTCAAACTTGTTACCCGTACCTAAAACCAAGGTATGCCAGGGGTAACAGGTCCACAAACAAGTCCCCCATGCGGGACACACATCACCACAATACCACAGGCGCAACAAATAATGCAAATGAAGGGTAGAATGGAAAGTACTCTTTATTTGATAGACGAAAAAATTATTACATGTTTTGGGACCACGTCCCTCTCAAAGAGAAAAGAAAAGAAAAACAGGAACAAAACCAGAAAAAGGCCGACTATAGTTCGACATTACACAACTCCAACATGCAGTTTCTCACCAAGGCAGTACCCCGCTCAAGCCTCTGTCTAGCCCTGCCCTCAGCCGCCTGGGACAACTTCTCCGCATCATTCAAGTACATATATGCCTGCCAATCATTTTCCATCTTCTTCAAAGCAAGTTCCAGATTGGCAGAAGCTCTACTAAATTTGTCAGCCTCCTGAATAGCAAACCCTTTCTCAATACGAGCAGCGTCGAGCTCGGACTCCAAGAAGGCCAGCTTTTTATGGAGCTCGAGAATCTTCTCCCGGGGGTCAGTTACCCCGCGGGAGGCAGTCGCTTCCCGAGCAGCGCAATCTTTAGCATGACGGCTCCGTTGATCGTACAACTCAGTCAGATCCCGGCTATCCTTCAATATAGCTGGCTTGAGCGATTCCCGAATAATACTCACCTTCTCTACCGCGGTTGCAAGGAAAGTACGCTCTTGATCTATTGCCATGGATAGATCAGCTTGTCGCAGTACACGAAACTGGGCCACGAGACGATCGGCCTCTAACAGCTTAGGCTCCAGAAGCGCCGCTAGTCCCGCCTCACCGGGAAGTGTTCTAAGGATATTAATTTGGCCACCGGCGCATTGACGGGCCATAGCAAAGGGAGTCCCCCTCTCCACAGCTGCCTCAATCCCCCTCTTCAGGTGGCAGTGGAAGCTGTCGACCACATCCTGGGACACTTCGTCCAAAACTTTCGTTGAGGACGCCGTCAAAGGGAGTGTGGCAGGCAGTACCGAAGGAGCCGCCTCAGAACTTGTCGTCCCTACCACTAGGAAAATGAATTCTGTATGAAAAGATGCATGGATGGCAGCTAGCTCCTCTTTCGCCGCCCGAAAAGCCTGGATACTTGGTAGAGCGGAAAGGTTAACTCCCGAAACCCTATTCACAGAGGATGGCACGGAAAGTGTCATCCCTTGCTCCAGCTGTGCTATCACCAAAGCCCCCGAACTTGACCCAACTAGAAGCCCCTCAGTATGGGTTGGAAAAGAAGGAGGCACACGTGCTCCCATCAGATTCCCCTCGGTAGAGTCCGCCTTGGCAATGTCCATCACCGGCAATAAAGGGGCAGGACCTGCACGTCCAAAGAAATCATTAATCCACGAAGGACAGGGTGATAGAACAAATAGACCTCCTCACAAGTTAAGAAGCTGGTTTATCTTACCAGGAAAGAGCTCGGAGGATGCAGCTCGTTCGAAACTGGCATGGTCTCCCCACCTGCAACTTCCAACTCAAATTCAACTGGTTTTGCTGCCCCAGCCACCCCTGAAGGGGAGCCAGCCAGGTCAGTGTCATCCTGTTGGAATTCAGCTGTCTCAGGGACAGGGGCAGTAGAACCCCCGTCCCTATGGGTTGAGGTCTCAGCAAGGTGAGACTCTCCGGCCGCCTCCGGAAGAGCCCCAGCGGAAGTGATGGCGGTGCACATATCGTTGATCAAAGTGGACAAAGCCGGATCGACCTCAGTAGTCGAGTCCGGAGAAGCAGACGCCCCGGACACCTACAAGGAGCAAAAGAAAAAATGATTAGGCCGTAATTTAGAAAAAAAGGAAAGGGCAGTTGAAATGCCAATCACCTCAGAAATAGCGTCAACATTAATAAATAGCCTGCGATGTCTTACCGCAGCCTGCTTTGTGGAGTAGGTCCTGCCATCGTCAGTGGACAGACGCCTGTCTCGTTGGCGCAAAGCACCAGGCACAACAGGTGGATGATCCTCCACCTCTTCGTCCGGCACAGTAGGAGGCTGGTCCCCCATCTCCTCGTCTGAAGAATGCGACGAGTCATCGACGGCCTGCTCGTCATTCTCTTCATCTGCCGTAGTGGACTCCGAGTCTGGCACAGGAACCCTATTCGCCCCTCTCTTTTTCTTTCTGGAACCTTCAGGCTTTTCTGCCAAGCCGATCCCGACAATGAAGCTGGTGTTCATGTCAAAGTTCACGGAAGATTTGCTCGCCGCAACATGATAAAGAGCCGCCATGTACAGAATATCCCCTTGCGTATTAGCGTCAGGGACTGAGAAGCTAGCCCGGGTATGAACAGCATTGTAATAATGCCACGTCCGGATGCCGTCAAGGACACTGTCCTCGAAGCCCAGGTAAGGACTGGGGCAGTCAAGGAACAGCTGACTATACCCGAATTGACGAGAAAACCTGCTAGGCAAATAAGGCTGCAAGTATACGTTATTTCGGTAACGATATACTAGGTGCACGAGGCGAATGTTGCGCAGCCATAGAAGTATCTTCTCAGATAAGAGCTGGGGAGGTTCAATACCATCAACGTGCACCTCCTCACTTTTCTAGGGGTAAACTGAGGAAGAGACACAAAGAAGTCGGGCCCGTCAACTCTCGCCAACGCCCTCCGATAAGCCGGCATGGTGTCATACTCCCAAGATTGATGGCGATATCGGAAAAGGAAGGCGTCATCTGCAGTAACATCCTCCTCTGTTCCGGGCCGCATCAATGACAGGTAATGCATCAATAACCACCCCATGAGATAGTGGTATGGTAGCTCTATCCGCTCAAAGTCCAGCATCGTCTCGCGAGCAATGACTTTAGATGAAAAGGCACGGAGGCCGTGGTGTATGCTACACACCATAGCCGGAAGAAGGGCCAGTCTTACTTTGAAGACCAGCTTCACAGCCGGAAGAATGAAGTGGCGGCTGATCCTTTCAGTAGAACCTGCCCCTCCCGAGACTACGCAATTCTGTAGCCATACCATCAAGAACCCGGCCAAGATTGCCTTCTCAGACATCTGCTGGGTACCGTTGCGGAAATAACTGAAGGAGTCAGTGCGACTCCCAAATCTATCGTGGGTCGACCTCGACCTTTTAGCATTCAACATCAAGCCCTTTACCTCCTCCTGGGTTTGGGGACCTCGAGAAGAAACCCGGACGGAAGGACGTAATTTGAAAAGATACGCGACCCAGGCCGTAGTATGGGGGCGTTCCCTTCTGAACTATTATTCTTCTTGATAGCAGTCTGGTGACAAATGCTATGGTGGCACAGCAGCTCCCGGTACACAGCGATGAAACCAGGAAATCGTCGATCCAGATCATCGAATTCCTCATTCGTTGGGGTGCATACTTCAAATGCCTCCCCTCCCCACGGCAGCTTGGAAACAGCATGCATCTCATGGGGAGCAAGTCCCAACTCCCCTCCGAGCGCGAAGAAAGTCCCCGTACGCTGGCTATACATCTCCAAAAGGGCCATAAACAGCGGCTTGTTAATGGGCAATCTGTAACAGGTGCCCCGAATGGCGTAGTAAAGGTCAATCTCCCGAAGGAGTTCCTCGTAGTTCCTCAGGATCTACGAGAAAAGATTGGCCCATGTGGGAATGGGGTTTATCAAATTCAGCAGCGATAACCTGCCCAGAGGATAAGACCCCTTATGAGCGAGCTGATTCAGGAAGGTATCAGCTCGGGTAAAAGTGAAGTTGGGCCCAGACACGTTTATAAAAGTACCAGGAAGCAGCCCTATCACACTCCGGCTGACTGACTTCCTACTTGTACATGCTGACCTAATACTCATATTATAGTGGATGTTGCCCAAGAACATCCCTTGTTGGGTAGGAGTTAGGGAGCCTGCCATTCTCCTGCTCAACGGCACCATATTAAACCATGAGAGGAGAAAATGTCATTCCATCTCGGGAACATGGATCCACCCCGTCCACAGTGAAATCCCAGTTCTCAGAAACGTCCAGCATTCGGGAGTTCTTTATGGATAAAGCGTCTCCAAAGAGAAAAGCTAGTTTCAGATTTTCTCCGTCCAGTTTCCCCGAATTCATCATAATGCAAAGAAAATGGAAAGGCTGGTTATTGATGGCAGCCACCCTCTCCAAAGGATCATTAGAGGGGAGTTGATCTGTCATATGTCGAATTAGGCCGTCAAGTCGTACACCCACGACAAACTGAGCTGAACCTACCAGAAGCTCTCCGGCCGGGTTGGTTGGGAGGTTCACTGAAAAAGGACAAAAGAAACAGGATCAAAAGATAGGTTAAAAATGAAACCACTTGAAGTTTCTCAAAAAGAAGTGTCTATGAGCCTATGCGGCTCGGATCGAAAAAGCGTTATGCGGCCCAATTCTGCTGGGGTTCATGCGACACGGCTTTAATAGAGCCTATGCGGCTCGGGTCAACACAGCTTCATGCGGCCCAATTTATTTGAGAGTTCTATGTGACATTGATTCGATGGCCTATGCGACTCGGATTAAAACTTATGCGGTTCCGCAGAGGAGATTATGCGGCACGATTCAGCAAAATTCTATACGGGCCAGTTTGTCAGGAATATATGCGATTCTGTTCAAAGGAGGTCCCATGCGGTTCAAATACAAAAGCACTCCTGCGATTCGAATCATTCTCAATACGACTCAAACATAGGGCATGCCCTATGCGGCTCGAATATGAGAGGGTCATACGGCCTATACAACATATGCGGCTCCATCATGGTCGAGTTTGGGCGGTTCAATGAAAACGAAGGATGAAGGCTTGTGCATATGTTATGCAACAGAGCCATGGGTCCTTGGGGTTCAAAGTATTCAAATCCTATTTCTTACCCGTGAAAGCAGGGTGAACATCGAGGTGCACTTCGGGCATGGCGGCTGACGCGGAAGCCGTTTTCTTGCCTTTTGTAGCAGCAGAGGTGACCTTAGAAGACTTGGGAGCCATTTTTTGACGGCCGAAGAAGGAAAGAGAGTGGAGACTGCAAGAGTTGGGGACGAAAAAGAAAGTAAGAAATCCCTCCCACTGAATTCGTCCCTATTTATAAACAAAAGCAGGGCATTTCGATTCTCGTGTAACACAAAAAATCGACCCTTCGGTTATCGAGGCAAGCCGCCTAAAATGAAGGCCAAACTCCTGGAATCCTCCCCCGAAAAATAGTGTTAAAACTGACAGTAGATCAACAACATTTAATGCAAAGATTTTCGCACGTGGCAGGATGACGTGGCGAGGAGCTCATGCGGACCCGAAAGTCCGTGCGACTGATTAACTCAGTGCGGCCGAGACATCCATGCGGTCGAGTCATCCATGCAGCCGAGACATCCATGCGGCTGAGACATCCATACGGCCAGAAAATCATATGCAGCCAGTAGAATACACGGCCATGCTTCTTATTCAAAGTATTTCAATTTTGTAAATTGAAAACTTTGAAGGAGGTCTTTTAGAAGCATAGAAAAAAATAAAGAAAGATCCATATGGCCAGAGAGCCCCCTGCGGCTCAGAGAGTTCATGCGGCTCAAGTATCCATGCGACTCGAGCATCTATGCGGCTCAAACAAGTTCCATGCGGCTCAAAGAGGAGCCACGTGGCCTGCAAACAGCTCTCTCACTTGTCCTTTACTGTATTAAATGCTTTGACGGCTGACAGCTCAGACAAGGTGACAGTTCTGACACAAAGATACCATTATGACTCCCTCATAATGACGGACTCCTAGGGAAGCAAAGAAAATCTGTAGAACGATCCCTCGAGATTCAGAAACTGTCATGCGGCCTTGACATGTGGACAGTCGCATGCGGCTCACGAGGACTATCTCCATGCGGCTCACGAAGACCATCCCCATGCGGCTCACGAAGATTAGCCCCATGCAGCTCACGAAGACTAGCTCCATACGGCTCACGAAGACCATCCCCATACGGCTCACGAAGATTAGCCCCATACGGCTCACGAGGACTATCTCTATGCGGTTCACTCATGCGGTCATCCACACTCATGCGGCTCAAATCATTACTATGCGGTTCAAATAGTCAGGGGGGCACTCTTAGGCAGCCTTGATACGTGGCCATCCTTATGTGGCCCAATAAGGAGCAACTCTCTTGCGGCTCAGATTTCTGCTGTTATGACACGTGACATGATAGCAGGGCACGTGGCATCAGATTGATCAAAATCCCTCAACAAATCCTAATAAAATATTGGAATCAAATCAGATCATTTGCAAGTAAGCCAATTAAAGACACGTGTTGAGGAATCCGAAGTTGGCATGACAAATCAGGAGGATTTATGTCAATCAGCATTAATTACCCATAAAAGATTTGATGCAATCATATTTATTGCTCAAATCTCGATGAACGGCTCAGATCCAATGATCCTTAGCCGCCGACTTTCAAGAATGGGCAATCATTGTAAACCCTAATGAAGCCCCCCACTCTTATAAATAGCAGGGTGCCATTCCCTTGCGAAGATATACAGAGAGAGATATACGGATAAACTTATAGAGAAATACACAGAGACAGAGAGAGATATACAGAGAGAGCCAGAGAGCCTAAAGAGAGAGCATTTCTTCATCAACGCCCAACAGTTCTTCTACAGAGCCAAGGTTGCACCCGATCGTCCAAGGAGTAAGACAGAGCTGCCGTCGCTTTTCTGAGCCTCTACCGTCACCCCCCAGAATCTAAAATAAAAAATTGTACTTAGATTGCTGTACCTAGGTTTTCGTCCCTAGGCTTTCTTTGTACAAGCGAGTTTGTATTGTGAAGTAAAAGTCCAGTCCTCCGATAATTGTTTTGCTCTTTTATATTTCATGGCAAACAGCGGCACTATGCAAGCCTATAGCACTATTCATGCTTGCGGCACTATTCATCTTATGCGGCACTATGCAAGCCTGCAGTACTATTCATGCCTGCGGCAATATTCAACTCATGCGGCACTATACAAGCCTACGATACTATTCATCTCATGCGGTACTATTCATCTATGTGGCACTATGCAAGCCTACGACACTATTCATGCTTGTAGCACTATTCATCTCATGCGATACTATGCAAGCCTGTGGCACTATTCATGCATGCGGCACTATTCATCTCATGCGGCACTATTTATCTATACGGCACTATGCAAGCCTGCGGCACTATTCATACCTGCGATACTATTCATCTTATGCGGCACTATGCAAGCCTGTAGTACTATTCATGCCTGTGGCACTATTCTTGCGGCCCTATTCATCGTCCCTGCCAGAACCAGGACAGATAAACTAGAAAATGTCCAAATATTGATTTGGACATAACTTCCTCAAAATAAGTCAAAATCTAACTTTTCAAAGGTTAAAATTGGAGAGAATGAGATTTTCTACAACATAGGACCATTAATTTTTGAAAACAACCAAGTTTGATAGATCAAAACTATGAAAATCTATAGAACTCTAGTTTTAGAAACTTAGATCTACACAAAACTAGCCATTAAAATAAAAAAAAATCCAAGAACTAAACTTGTAGAGGATGATAAGAAGAACAATATAGACAAATCATATCAAAAAAAACTCAAGAAATGAAAATGCAAGAATCTCTCCATTTGGTGCAAGATGTACTTGCCTAAATGTTGGTTGGAGGAAAAATGAAATAAAAAGTGAATGAGAAGAGAGGGTGAGGAAGAGAATATATATGTGGGTTGGGTTGACTCAAAGAAACTCTAAGCTTAAGCAGGCTCTTAACCATATAACTAATGACATGTTAAATGCTACATGATACAACTAATTAAATTAATTAAATAAAATCCTAACCACAACACGGTTCAAAAATCTTATCATCGAAATAGTAAACCACGCCTACAACCAAACATGGACAAGTGGTGGCACACTAATCCGCGATGAGATACTATTCTATGCCATGGCCAGTAACAAATACAGGATACATACAATAAAGATACAGGTGCCAGATACCATATATATAAAAAATTAAAAATTTATGTATTCCGGGAATGGTGAGTGACATCTCTACCCTCCTTAGAAAATTTTTGTCCTCGGAATTTCGTTAAGGCTAGTCGAGCGCGCTCTCAGATCACGAATTACACTTATGACATATAGCAATCACAATTATCAAACAACACATGGCAAATGAATAGATTACGAAAGCAAGAACAATTAAGTAAAAGTACAAACAATAGTCATACCCTAGTGATCGAAGATATACGAATAAAATATGCCTCCCGAGTTAGTTGGGTAGGAATTCATCCTCGAGGTCCTACACTGACTCCCAAAGTGGACAAGGGTCAACGCTTGAGATAAGTCGGTACCAATGACTAAATCAAGAACGAGACTCTTCCCAGGAAGTACTCTCGTAATCAAGACACATGATGAATATCACGTATCACATGATACGAGAGCAGATAAGTGAGACGAGAAAGTCACCTTCACTCTTCGAATATAGAACTCAAGGAATTATAATGAATAATACTCAAAACTTACCCACAATCTGATCGCCTTCGGCCAAACTCTGCTCTAATACTCCAAATTCTATGTCTTTGCCCCTGCTGGACTCTTTGTTGTTGCCTTCCCTGGCCCTGCTGCTGCGGCCTCTGCGGCCCTGCCTAATGTTGCGCTTGTCGGTACATCTGAGCTTGCGTCAGTAATGGGCGCTGGGCTAGTGGCCTCACCGCTAGAGCTGGCCCTTGATACGGTGCTACCTCTGGAGCTGGCAACACCTAAAACCGTTGAGCTGGCCCTCCTGGCCTCTGTATCTGTGGACACGTAGATACATGATGGTTTGAACCTCCATACCTCAAGCACTGCCTATTCGCTGACCGACATACTTTTCGAGTGTGCCCTCCCTTACCATAATAAGTACAACCCACTGGTGCCTTCTGACGTTGCTCGTGCCTCGGTTGCTGTTGTCGAACTGGTGCCATCACAAATGTTGTGACTGGAGCTGCATCACGAATATGGACGCCAGGTGCTGGTGATGACATCCGAGGTACTGCTCCTCCTCTTTCCGTACTCTGCGAATGAGACCTCTTCTGGCCTCCAGTCCTTGCTAATAACCTTTGAATAGTATGCTCGTACCTCCATGCCGCCATCAATACTGCATCGAATGTCTGGTAATTGTGCCCCTCGACCAGCTGCATAATCTCTAAGTGAAGTCCCTGCTGGAACCTCATAGCCTTCTCTGGTTCCGTCGCCACCATCGTCTGAGCAAACCTACTTAACCTGCAGAACTCCGTTGCATAACCATCTACCGTCCTACCAGCCTGCTTGAGGCTGATAAATCTCTGCTGAAGCTCATATCGAGCTACCACGCCAAAGTACTTGGTCTTGAATCTGGTATTGAAGATATCCTAAGAAACATGCTGCCTCATTCCAACCTCTTCTGATGTCCACCAGTCGCGGGCGAGATCCTGAAGTAGCTATCTGACTTGGTCAACCTTCTCTCCTGCTGGAACCTTTGCTGCGGTCAATATGGCCTCAATATCCTGAAGCCAAGCATCCGCCGTAATAGCATCCTCCGTGCCATCAAAGTACCTCGGGTTAAGTCGGCAAAACCTTTCCGACGCTCCCGAATCATTCCTGAAACTTCTTTCAAGGGCTAATTGTAACCCCTAATTCAGTAGCACATTCTGTTCCTGCTGCTGGGTCTGTTGTTGCAGTTGGGCTGCCATCTGGTGTTTCTGGGTCTCCAATAACCCTCTGATAATCTGCAATAGTACCGGTGCGTCTAGTGCTACTAGTACTACCGGCATCACTGGAGGTACGAGAACCTCTGGCCTCTGCGGCTCAACTGGCTCATGCTCGGTAACGTTTTCTATGTGAATCTGTCTAGGTAGAGGGGCTACCCCTTGCTGATCTCCAACTAGTCCCTGCTCTACTAGATTCTCTCCTATGCCGGCTTCTTCAATAGCCGAGAATTATGTGCCCCTAAAGGAAAGGATACAAGTTATCAAAAGACAAGACGGGAAGAAATCGAGGATGACAATCAAGTTAGCAATCAAGGTGGGAGAAAGAGAAGAGGAATCAGGGGATCAAAGGAAACATATTTTGATTGAGACTCCTATAATCGTAACACCCCACAAGTCTGAAAAATAGACCTGCACGGGCCACCAATAAAACCTTGTCACATCCCAGTACCGAAATACTGAGACGGACTAGGCCAGCTACTCCATATGAGGTATATAAATATCATACGGTGATCGTGGCTGTCAAGAGACAAGGGGTACATGCTACAATCAAGTCTCATATGATCCTACAGAGCATCTATGTCTCAATCAATCAACCAAGAAGCAGTAAATAATGATCATATAAGACAAAGCAGTAAGGCATCCCCGACGCTTCATCAAAATGATTCATGAGCCTAGCTATACAAAATGATAAGCTAGTACCAAGAGTCAATAGTACATAACCGTAGTCAGCTGCAGTTTGATTTAATTACAATTATGTAAGGAACTGAATGTCAAGAACTGTCGGCTAAACAAGTGCCGGTGGCAACGCCAAGTACAAAATAGAAGATATCAGAGTAGTAAAAAAAAGCCACACATGGTCCCTGGCACCCATACTCCTGGTGTGCACCATTGTTCGGGTAGAAGCCTGGATCCTCTGGCGCTGCTACGAGATCTGGCCAAACAAAACCAGCGGGATCAGGCCCCGAATAGCAAGTACCACAAGGGAGCATAAAAGAGTGAGATAAAACCCAAGCATAATAATAAGACCTGATTCATGAGTTATAGGCTTAACCATATCATCGAGACAATACGACACCCTTACAACCAAACAAGGACAAACAGTGCCAATATCATGCCGAGATAAGATATATCCTATAACCATGGGCAGGTGAAGGGCTTCTGATCGTAACTTCGGTCTATAGCCTATCGCAGCACAATAGCCCAACCCAACAACAAAATAAGGACATCGGTTTGTCCACGCACCACGATAGTCCATATTCCTCAGTTGCTAACAGAAGAAAATATATCACAAACAAGTCGGCTTACAAGCGGCCAATCAATCCTATGACTTTCTATGATTTGTCTGGATTATTCCAGTAATGTAATATATAGCAATCCTCAGATCGTGTCAACCCAGCAGGGCTAGCCAAACCATTGTATACACGCAAGCACGAAATGCACCGGTCCCTCGAAAGGCCATCGTGCTAGAATAAGCAGTAACAGTTCCAGCTCTCCTATAGGAAGAGCTGGCTCGACATTCATAAATTAGATACTGTACTCCACTAGTACGGATGACTATACAGTATCCGAGGCGGCCAACCCGACGTGCCAGGACGGGACCCAGGGCGGCTGGTATGGCACGATCTCGGGATTTCGTTCCCTCCCAATGCATCTACCAAGTTATGTTGCTTATATTAACCCTATCTTGATATTGGAATTACCAGTCGTGGTCACATGGTCATCCTCCTATATGTCATACCATAGTATGTGTACCCTAAGTATGAAACCACATCGGCTCAAGGAGTCCCAAATCTAGATCCATGCTTAGTGTAATACATCAAACAACAATCAATATACCACGATGCTATTACTGACCAATTATCATGACTGTGCTGGAAGGTATACATGTGTGGATATATAACACGAATGATCACTTAGCATGTAGAGTCACACCTTACTGCACTCATTAAATGGCACCGTAGTGCATACTAATATTGTATCTCAATACACACTTAGAACATGTACCAGCACGTATACAGGTAATCAGGTCAGGAACATGGTCAAGTCAGGAAGTCACACGGACCCCTAATGACATAAAAGTCACATATGAATTCAGGTTAAAGTGAGACATGAAGATTCTTGAAGCCAATACAAAGATATACAACTTTCAGGTTGGGAGTTGGAAGAAATTCTGGCCACAAATCGGTCAAATATGGCATAAAACAGCCAAAAATAGCCAAAATAGCCACTATACGGCACTATGTAAGCCTACGGTACTATTTATCTCATACGGCACTATGCAATCCTGTGGTACTATTCATGCCTGCGATACTATTCATCTTATGCGGCACTATGTAAGCCTGCAGCACTATTTATCTCATACGACACTATTCATCTATGCGACACTATGCAAGCCTGCGATACTATTCATGCCTGTGACACTATTCATCTCATGCGGTACTATACAAGCCTGCGGCACTATTTATTTCATGCAAAACTATTCATCTATACGGTACTATGCAAGCCTGTGGTACTATTCATCTCATGCGGCACTATACAAGCCTGCGGTACTATTCATGCCTGCGGCACTATTCCTGCGGTACTATTTATCGTCCCTGCAAGAACCAGGACAAATGAACTAAAAAATGTCCAAATATTGATTTGGCCATAACTTTCTCAAAATAAGTCAAAAGCTAACTTTTCAAAGGTCAAAATTGGATAAAATGAGATTTCCTACAACATAGGACCATTAGTTTTCGAAAACAACTAAGTTTGATAGATCAAAACCATAAAAATTCATAGAACCCTAGTTTTAGAAACTTAGATCTACACAAAACTAGCCATTAAAATTAAAAACTCCAAGAACTAAACTTGTAGAGGATGATGAGAAGAATAATATAGATAAATCATATCAAAGAAAACTCAAGAAACGAAAAATGCAAAAATTTCTCCATTTGGTGCAAGATGTACTTGCCTAAATGTTGGTTGGAGGAAAAATGAAATGAAAAGTAAATGAGGAGAGAGGGTGAGGAAGAGAATATATATAGGGGTTGGGTTGACTCAAAGAAACCCTAAGCTTAAGCATGCTCTTAACCATATGACTAATGACATATTAAATGCTACATGATACAACTAATTAAATAAAATTCTAATCACAACACGGTTCAGAAATCTTATCATCGAAATAGTGAACCACGTCTACAACCAAACAAGGACAAGGGGTGGCACACTAATCCATGACGAGATATTGTTCCATGCCATGGCCAGTTATAAATATAGAATACATGCAATAAAGGTACAGGTGACAGATACCATATATATAAAAAATTAAAAATTTACGTATTCCGGGAATGGGGAGTGACAAAACCCCATTTGAGTTTTCATTCCACCGAAACTCCTCCCTCGGCGTTCGAAGACCTCCAGCCCTCCCCCCTCGACGACCCTCCCTCCTCAGCCCCCGACCCTCCTCCCTCGGCTCGACGACCCTGCTCTCTTCCATCTCTAACTCCCCATCGGCGACCCCCTCCCCCCTCCTCCAACTCTCCACCGGCGACACCCTCCTCCCTCGACGACCCGCTCCTCTCTGTTTGCCATTAAAATCTTTTGATGTAATTTTAATACAAATAGAACAGTGTTCCAATGTAGGACTTAGATGTAGTACTAGGAGTACACTTTTGTTTATCTGGGTCCCTTGTGCCGATAGAGCGAGTGGTAATGCGTTGACTCCGTTGACGATCTGACGACGGTTCTCGGTTCTCTGAAGATCTGGGTTGCTCTAGGTGCAGGAGCTTGCGGAGAGGAAGAAGACGTTGAGTGTCTGTATCTGCCTCTCTTTATATGTTGCTGATGGTTGTACGACGTGTCTCTGCCTGTGTGTATTGGAAGGAGATGATCCCTCTATTTATAACTTTCCAGGCTGGCTGCTCATGCGCGCATGTAGGATGCGCCTGTACGTGGGGATGCCACGTGGTGGTTGCTGATGGAGGTGCATGGGTGATGTGCCCTGATTGAGGAGTTGAACTTTTCTCGTTGCTGTCGTGGGCTGCGGCAGAGCTGACACGTAGCAACGGAGAAGATCTTTCAGTAGCTGAGATCTTGGGTGATTAGCACCCCTTCATAGGCTGAATCAAGTCAAAGGACGCGTGTCGTAGGTCCTTGGCTCGAAGATCTCGGATTTGGTGGGGAGTGATCTGATTGGATGCGCCTGGGATTGGACGCATGAGGAGGCTTTGGCTCGTAACCTTTAGGAGTCACGAACCAGTCGGGGTGCATGGCTTTTGAGGCGCATGCGGGGCTTCTGTAGTGACTTTACTTCTGTCTTTAGGGATCAGAGAAAAAGTCTGAGGCGCACGACTTTTGAGGCGCATGCAAAGATTTAGGTACATGGCTGCGGAGGGGCATGCGAGATGGTTGGACGGCCACGTGGCTTGTAACCGTCGGAGGGGAGTAATGATGGTGCTGACGTTGGCGACGCTTCGTTTTCTGAAAAAGCTGTCAATTGTTCAGTCCTCGGGGGACGTGCTGCCAACTCTGTCAGACTTTAGCATTTAATATTCTTTGACAGGTGATGGGTTATTGAGTGGGCGCATCGATCGACGTTCCACTAGGCGCATAGAGACACATGGGGGTGCATCCTTATGAGGCTGATGGGAGCTGGACGCGTCAGTACGATGCGCGGTCTGGCCGGCGCATTTGCTTTGTATGACACATCTTTATGGGCTCTACTGTTATGTTCTTCGAGTTCTTTAAATAGCCATTCTTGACTCGGCTGAATTCAAAGCGTCAGGTTCATCACCATTAATACAAATTCATTACACGGGATTCGGAGAGCCAACCACTTGGCGCATGGGTTTGATTTGCCCGGCCTATAAATAGTGGCATGGAGAGGGTTTGCTTCTCGTTCTCTCACATCCTCCCGAAATAAACTTGTTTACTTGAGCACATTCTGTTGATGAGATGCTCCCGAGGGTGAAAATACGACGCATGGTCTTTATTGATGCACTTGAAGGTGACTGTTACATCCAAAAGTCGGAGTCGAGGGCTTCTGAGGCAGGCGGAAGGTGCCTGTTGCATCCAAAGATCGGATGCTCGAGCCTCGTCTCCGTTATACTGGAAGAGCCGCAGATCAGAATTGCAGTGCACCGATCATCTTTCTTGGGCTTTGGGAGAGCTCCTCCTCCTGCTAGAGTGGGTGTTGCCCATTCTGGTTGGGTTGAAAGCTGCTCCTTTAGCCGCAGGTTAGTTGCGCTGCTCTCCTCTTCCTTGGTTTGGGGAGCTCTTCCTCCAGCTAAAGGATTGATTGCCACCCTCGTTCTGCTCAATAAATGCTTCATTGGTCGGAGCATTTGATGGCGCATATGCTGACACTTCATGATGCGCCTGACTGGAACGCTGAAGGGCGACACATAACTGAGCTGCTGAAGGGATGCACATAACTGAGCCGCTGAAGGGATGCACATAACTGAGCTGCTGAAAGGATGCGCCTGGCTGAGAGCGCATGGGGGGATGCGCCTATTTGAGGGCGCATGGTGGTTGCTGTGCCTAGCTGTATGTAAACCCCCAATATTTTTTTAATTATTTTAGTGTTTTAAAAATAATTTTTTTTGATATTATTTGGAATTAATATGGTAATTGGTATATTCGTAATTATAGATATATATTATATATAATTGTGCTTGATATATTTTTTATTGTTAATAAATATAGTCTTCAATTATTAAAAAAATATTTATTACGTATTATTAATTTATAGGATATTTTTATAATTTTATTTATATATATATACTTGTATATATATATATATATATATATATATATATATATATATTAGTATTTGAAAAAAAAAGAGAAATAATGAATGGAGGGGCTCGGCCACACCCAGGAAAGGGGAGGGGCGGGCCAGCCTATGTGTACAAGTCTCAGGGCTTGCTTTATAAAAAAAAATGGTGGGGAGGGGACCAACCCACGTGGGGCCGGTCCACCTCACCCAACCCCTCCTAAGCAAAACGAATAAGCAGCAGCAGCTGCAAATCCTAATAACCCGAGCCCATGCATTTGTTTTCCTATTACTAATAGGAATAGTATCAGCAGCGGCGGATATATAGGTATTCAACAGCTCATTAAACCTTAACTTTCCATCTCCTCTCCACCTCGACCCCAAGGCCGCCACCTTCACACGCACGCCCCGACCATTCGACGTCGCCGACGTTGGGATCGCCGGAGTACTGCTCGCAGACGACCGAAAAAACAGGAAATACTCCGTTTGGTTCAGAACTCAGGTACCCATCTTTCGATTCAAATTTCTTTGTATCCATTCAACAAAAATTCGATCTATCGAATACTGTGCGTAGTAGACATAACCATTTTCAAAACCCTTCTGATAGAATTGGGCGAAACCCCATATATCGCTCGGTATTTCGAACCCAAGTTCCTGAAAAACTGTCGGAACAGAACAATAGTAGGGCAGTCCCAACCCACGACTTAGAAGTCGATTTTCGAACAGAATACTAGGATTTTTTAGAAACTAATTGAATACGTGTGAAGACAACATAACCACGTTTGAAACGCAACTTGTAGATCTATATTTCGAGTTCTGTGTGAGAATTAAATCAGTGTTGAAGTTGGGGAAAAACCTGTTTTTAATTATATTAATTTTGAGAATTTCGTCCGATACGACGTACGCCCCGACAAATCGAGCGACGTGGTCGTGCGCTATACGCATCGAAAGGCGCATATGGACGTTGCGGACGCGTGGGAACTGACGGAACTCAGTTTCGTCGCGTGCGCGCGACGAAATCAACGCGTATCCGTCGAGAAACCCCCATATCGGCATTTTGCAAACTTGCCCATAACTTCGTGTACAGTCGTCGAATCTAGACGAAACTTGTGCCAACAGGTCTGGATCAAAATTTTGGTCCTGTGTGCCAAGTTTGGTTCGATTCTGAGAAGGTCGAATCGGAACCCTTTTCTAACGGGCCCGCGACCTACTCAAACGGGCGATTTTGTGCACAACTCATCGTAATCCCAAACTGGATATACCGTTGAGTTCTTCTCCTCAAACTGAATCTATAGACATGTAGTTTGACGACTTTAGAGATCATAGACTTTGGCACGTGTTTCGGTACAAAGCGGGTCCAACGGCGGACATCGTTTTGACTCGAAATTATGATTTTGCCCCTATTCCAGAAATTGACTTTTGGACAGGCATTTCCTAGGTATATCTTCTTCATCGAATGCATTTTTGATGTTTGTTTCAGCGTCTGGAGTTGTTTGGAGATTGTGACATTTCTTGGCTGACATTGTGATTACTTGGACTTGCCACTTTGCACCATCAGGCAAGATACCTTGCCATTATACTATTTATATTCAGTTGCATTTTATTGCATATCACTGTTTATTATTTCCATTTCTTACAGTTCTTGATTTATTGTCTGCACAGTGATATTAGATATACTTTGTTATTATCCTTTGATTGCATATGGACTTAGAGTTAAGAGACTACCGTTGTAGTGTATTGCATATACCTTAACACCGTTGTACCACAAGGATGTGGGAGATGAGTAGCATATAGAGGTTCTTATGTGTGGGCTGATCTCCCATATGCATGCGTTAAGGCTAACTGCTAATAGAGGCGTGTTAGGAGACTTAGCAGTTAGTAGAGATACATGGTCGTGGATGCGACTTGACAGGTACATTGGGTGGGAAGAACATTTTCTTGTTGTATGGGCTTCGATTGCACTTTCCTTATAACATGGAAGCTCCGTTGGAGATATGGGTATGAGCCTCTCAGGTTGGCCATTGTCGTTTTTGAACGTCATGCTCTTAGGTCACTGGTGCCTAAGTGGAGACTATACCAGATCCCATTTATAGCCAGGGCTCATGCGACAAAAGGTTTGTTCTTAACTGCATGTTCACTTTAGTATGGTTAGAGTACCTTATTTAGGTCTTGTCACTTTCTTTAATTGTGGCATATTTTATATTCAGTATTTATATGGCATGTTCTTTGTGTATCTTTTTACGTCCCTCTGAGGACCTGGTTATCTCTCCAGGTGTGTGCTTCTATGATTTTGCAGGTGTTCTAGCCAAGGCCGTGGTCTTCTCCATTCTTTCGAAGGCGATTACGCTTGGTTCGTCTTATTATTTTATCGATCACTTCTCGTACATTTTATTTGAGATAGTTGGTAGTGGACTTTGTCTCCGCCCAACGATTGTATGCATGACAAATTCAAAGTTGCTTTTATATCATGTATTTATCTAGTGGATGGGATTTAGTTATTATGGTTCTACTGCATTTTATAGCTTATGTATACATATGAGTTTCCATATATTGGAGTATATTTCGTATGTATGCAGCTGGCATGGATATGTACCTAGTCCTAAGTATTTTGGGACTGGGACGTTACATATTTTTGTGGTGGCCCATGCAGGTCAAGTTTGTCATTTCGGTTACGTAATTGTACCGATGTGAGCCTGCAACATAGGATTAGAATCTAGGAATCTCATCCATACAGCTTGACCTCTTCCTTTGGCTTCAAATTTCAAACTCTCGTTCGACTTCCTTGAATTGCATCTTGCTTTATTCCTTTCTACCGTCGATTCATATTTTCGTGCTTAGTATCAACTAGGAAGATGACTACACTAGTATATGCTCATAGGTCAACCACATGGCTAGAATGGTTATATTGGCAATTGGAATACATTCAAGACTAATTGAGTTAAAAAGGGGCTTTTTTGTGTGAATTAATGATTAGTAATTTGTAAATTAGGATACTACCAAGGAAGGTTTTTATCTTGAGATTTCTAAATAGTAAACACCAGAGGATTTATAGAATTTCATACTTGATTTAAGAAATTGATTGGCTTTTTGAGATTTGATATTTATGATTTATTGGGTTATAGTTATACATCCTTGCACAAGTATAAAATTGATTTGCTTTTCGAGTTGTGATATTTATAAGTTTTGGGTGATAGATATACATCTTTGAACAAATATAAAATTTATTTAATTTTCGAGTTTTGATGTTTATGATTTATTGTATTATAGTTATATACCTTTGAACAGTTATGAATTTGGTTTGAAAATGATTTTAGCTTTTAAAAATGGCCATAGGAATTATTTAAATTTGAGTCATACAACTTGCAATTTTTGTGTTTAATAAATTTTGAATTTTAAGTGGAAGTAATGATGGCGAATTTTTGGTTAAAATATTTGTTATGAAAACGATTTTTGAGAAATTTTTATTTTAAATGGTGTCCTATGATTGAGAAATTACAAATCTATTTAGATTTTGGTAAATATATATATATATATATATATATATATATATATATATATATATATATATATATATATATATATATATATTGACTGATAAGATTATTTAAAAATTTAGTTTAATGTGAGATTGCTAATATTAAAAATTTTGGAAGAATTTCGAAGGATGTGATGGAAGGTTATTTTGATTGATTAAAGGAAGTTACCATTTAGAAGTTGTGATTTTGTTGGAATAACTTAGCATGAATAGAAGTTAAAATTGATGAGAGCATTGGGCTAATTTTTTGAAATTTGCTTTTAAATATGCTAAGAGTTTTATTGTGAGTTATTTGAAAATTTTAGAGTGTGAAATTTTTGATTGATTGTAAAAATTTTATGGATTCGTAAATTATGAACTCGTGAGTTAAATAGTTGAACTTAAAACGTTAATTTTGGAAAAGGTTAGTAGTAACGTGATAAATTTTGCTTTGAGATTTATGAGGGTGATTTAAAAAAAAATTTATGATGAATTTGAACGGCTTGGAGTTAATACAAATTTTGGTGGTTTATTTTTGAAAGTTTATTTTTGAAACTTTTTGGAGGAAACTCGAGTTAAAATTTTAATGGTAGGCCCCAAGATAACCCTACTGAGTATTCCACACTAATTGCCATGTCACCCATGACCATGATAGTAGTATATATACACAGGTGTTGTTAGTCATCTATCCAGCTATGTGACTGTATTTCCACCTCGACTTGCTCGACCTCCCTTCAATTCTAGATCTTTTAATTGCGACCTTCTAACTCATTTGCAATTTGAATAATGAGTTAATGATTCCTTAACTGTATTCATCTAGGAGACTATCTTCTCTCCGAAATTGTGTTATTAAATTATTTTTACTGGATTTTTTTAATTAATTTTATTTCATGCTTTAACTTGATCTTCTTTATTTTTATGCATTAATTATCACCTCGTGAACTCCTACTTTCTATTTTTGATCTTCTGGCGTCCCCTACCGTGACTTGTATATTTGGAGTACAACACTAAACTTTTTCTTCCAACAAATTTCATATGTAAGACCTAGACAAGCCCACCTTCATGTAGATATATCATATCCCACTAGAACACGTCTCGTTGTACACTATTTTCATGATATGACCTTCTGATCAAAATGGCCAAACTATAATCCTTACCATGATACCGATATATTTTTCGACCACGGATAGGGATTCCATCTCGACTCAATTCCTTCGATCCGATATGTGATTTTGTTCTACTTAATTCTTTAAATGCTTAAAATTGTGCGTTATCTTGATTACTTGACCCATTGTCCCATCCCATTACTAGTTTAACTCTTGTAAGTTGGGTAGAATATCTCACCACCTAACAAACCTTTTTCCTTATGAACCACATTGGTAAGTTCACTTAGACTATAAATTCAGAGGACCCTACCTTATCTAGTCTACCAAGCCATAAATGAAGAAACACTGGGACAACTGTATAGGCCCAAACTTCGGGCGAGCCTTGATTTTAAAAAAATCTTGGACTATTTAAATTCCTTGATCAGTACCTCCCTTACACATATTTTGACTACCCCATGCTGCTAATGTAGCTTCAGTTTTGCAAGCTTATTTCGTTGTCAAACTTGATCATGACATATTTTATTGGGTGCACCCACTAACATATTGTCTAAACAGAATCGGTACATGATGGTCTGATCAACCTATTGCACTTTGGTTTGCCTATCACATATTATTCTACGAGGATGGAGACATAGTAAACTTGCCTTAGAGTCTCATCCGCGACAGCCTTGACAATTCTCTTTTGAAATTATTTTTGCCGCCTATGAAACCTGCAATTCATACTCAGTATATAACACCGTCTTTGAAACCTTTGTTGTTCTTGTCTTTTACTTATTTTGGAAAGACAATGCGCTGTACTTGCTAAGATAGACTCAAGGTATCATCTCTGGTTGCCCTATCAAATATTTATACACAAATGTAGATAGCCACCGACCGACTCATGCGACTGAATCCTCGCCTTAAAACTACCCCTCATTCTTCAACTCTAGAATTGTTATCGTGCCCTCCCAATTATTCTGGAGCACTCGAGAATGATTCTAATTGTTCCTTAAACCTAACTCTCAACCTAGATGATTAGTATCCAGTTTTCTCTCAAGGAACCATACCTCCCAAATGTCTAGTTTATTCTCTTTGGTCTACCTCCCAAATGTCTAGTTTATGTTCCCAATCGAGAGCTACGACAAGAGCTGATGGCAGAGGCTCACAGTTCGACTTACCATATTCACCCCGGAGGAACCAAGATGTACCGCGACTTACGACAGTATTATTGGTGGCACGGAATGAAGCGAGAGATAGCTCGTTTCGTTGCCAAGTGCTTAGTATGTCAACAAGTAAAGGCGGAGCACCAGAGGACGGCCGGATTATTGCAGCCGTACCCATTCCCGAGTGGAAGTGGGAGCACATTACTATGTATTTCGTCACGGGTTTTTCTCGAAGTCCGAGAGGACGTGACGCAGTATGGGTGATTGTTGATAGACTTACGAAGTCAGCCCATTTCTTACCTTTTAGAGTGGGCCAGTCGACAGAGGTATTGGCAGAGATGTATATGGAGCAGATTATGAGACTACACGGTGTGCCTGTTAGTATTGTGTCGGACCGTGACTCGAGATTTACCTCACACTTTTGGAGGAGCATGCAAGAGAGTTTGGGCACTCGATTAAAGTTTAGCACATCATACCATCCACAGACAGACGGCCAGTCGGAGCGTACCATTCAGACGCTAGAGGATATGTTGAGAGCATGTATGCTTGATTTTGGCGGTTCGTGGGAGGACCATCTCCATCTTGTTGAGTTTTCCTACAATAATAGCTATCAAGCGAGCATTCAAATGGCTCCGTTTGAAGCATTGTATGGTAGGAAGTGTCGATCTCCTGTTTGTTGGAGCGATATAGGAGAGCGACAGCTATTGGGTCCCGAGTTAGTCTTGAGGACAGTAGAGACAGTGAAGAAGATTCAGGACCACCTGCGAGCAGCGCAGGATCGTCAGAAGCAGTGGACAGATAATCGTCGTGGAACCTTGGAGTTCAAAGAGGGTGACCATGTGTTCTTAAAGATATCCCCACTAGAGGCACGATTCGATTCGGAGGACGTGGTAAGTTGAGTCCAAGGTACATCAGCCCTTTCGATGTCTTGGAATGTGTTGGAGAGGTTGCCAACAGATTGGCATTGCCACCATTACTAGAGGGAGTACATGACGTATTCCACGTATCTCAGCTGAGGAGGTACGTGGCGGACAGCAATCATGTACTTGATCACTCCGAGATCACAATTGGACCGAGTTTGTCGTATGAAGAGCAACCAGTAGGTATCCTCGATCGCCGAGTGAAGGTGTTGCGGAATCAATCTATTCCATTTGTTCGCGTGGCATGGAAGCATTACTCGCTAGGGGAGTCTACTTGGGAGCGCGAGGACGACATCCGAAACCGTTACCCACAATTTTTCGAAGACGAAGGTATGTCTTGCATTTATATTTTCATGCATTGCATTTGATCCCCCGACCTTAGTTTAATTTCGCGGACAAAATTTTCTTTAAGTTGGGTAGGATGTAAACCCCCAATATTTTCTAATTATTTTAGTGTTTTAAAAATAATTTTTTTTCGATATTATTTGTAATTAATGTGGTAATTGGTATATTCGTAATTATAGATATATATTATATGTATAATTGTGGTTGATATATTTTTTATTGTTAATAAATATAGTCTTCAATTATTAAAAAAATATTTGTTACGTATTATTAATTAATAAGATATTTTTATAATTATATTTATATATATATAATTGTATATATATATATATATATATATATATATATATATATATAGATATATATATATATATATATATATATATATATATATATATATATATTAGTATTTATAAAAAAAAAGAGAAATAATGAATGGAGGGGCTCGGCCATACCCAGGAAAGGGGAGGTGCGGGCCAGCCTATGTGTACAAGTCTCAGGGCTTGCTATGTAAAAAAATGGTGGGGAGGGGACCAACCCACGTGGGGCCGGTCCACCTCACCCAACCCCTCCTAAGCAAAATGAATAAGCAGCAGCAGTTGCAAATCCTAATAACCCGAGCCCATGTATTTGTTTTCCTATTACTAATAGGAATAGTATCAGCAGTAGCGGATATATAGGTATTCAACCGCTCATTAAACCCTAACTTCCCATCTCCTCTCTACCTCGACCCCAAGGCCGCCACCTTCACACGTACGCCCCGACCATTCGCCGTCGCCGACGTCGGGATCGCCGGAGTACTGCTCGCAGACGACCGAGAAAACAAGGAATACTCTGTTTGGTTCAGAACTCAGGTACCCATCTTTCGATTCAAATTTCTTTGTATCCATTCAACGGAAATTCGATCTATCGAATGCTGTGCGTAGTAGACATAACCCTTTTCAAAACCCTTCTGATAGAATCGAGCGAAACCGCATATATCGCTCGGTATTTCGAACCCAAGTCCCCGAAAAACTGTCGGAACAGAACAGTAGTAGGGCAGTCCCAACCCACGACTTAGAAGCCGATTTCCGAACAGAATACTAGAATTTTTTTTGAAACTAATTGAACACATGTGAAGAAAACATAACCACGATTCAAATGCAACTTGTAGATCTATATTTCGAGTTCTGTGTGAGAATTAAATCAGTGTTGAAGTTGGGGAAAAACCTGTTTTTAATTATATTAATTTTGAAAATTTTGTCCGATACGACGTACGCCCCGACAAACCGGGCGACGTGGTCGTGTGCTATACGCATCGAAAGGCGCGCATGGACGTTGCGGACATATGGGAACTGACGGAACTCAGTTTCGTCGCGTGTGCGCGACGAAATCACCGCGTATCCGTCGAGATACCCCCGTATCGGCGTTTTGCAAACTTGCCCATAACTTCGTGTACAGTCGTCGAATCGAGACAAAACTTGCATCAACAGGTCCGGATCAAAATTCTGGTCCTGTGTGCCAAGTTTGGTTCGTTTCTGAGAAGGTCGAATCGGAACCCATTTTTGGCGGGCCCGCGACCTACTCAAACGGGCGATTTTGTACACAGCTCATCGAAATCCAAAACTGGACATACCGTTGAGTTCCTCTCCTCAAAATAAATTCGTAGACATATAGTTTGACAACTTTAGAGATCATAGACTTTGGCACGCGTTTCGGTGCAAAGCGGGTCCAACGGCGGACATCGTTTTGAGCCGAAATTACGATTTTACCCCTGTTCTAGAAATTGACTTTTGGACAGGCGTTTCCTAGGTATATCTTCTTCACCGAATGCATTTTTGATGTTTGTTTCTGCGTCCTGAGTTGTTTGGAGATTGTGACGTTTCTTGGCTGACATTGTGATTACTTGGACTTGCCACTTTGTTCCATCAGGCAAGATACCTTGCCATTATACTGTTTATATTTAGTTGCATTTTATTACATATCATTGTTCATTATTTCCAGTTCTTACAGTTCTTGACTTATTGTCTGCACAGTGATATTAGATCTACTTTGTTATTATCCTTTGATTGCATATGGACTTAGAGTTAAGAGACTACCGTTGTAGTGTATTGTATATACCTTGACACCGTTGTACCACGAGGATGTGGGAGATGAGTAGCATATAGAGGTTCTTGTGTGTGGGCTGATCCCCATGTGCATGCGTTAAGGCTAACTGCTAATAGAGGCGTGTTAGAAGACTTAGCAGTTAGTAGAGATACATGGTCGTGGATGCGACTTGACAGGTACATTAGGTGGGGAGAACATTTTCTTATCGTATGGGCTTCGATTGTACTTCCCTTATAACCCGGAAGCTCCACTGGAGATACGGGTATGAGCCTCTCAGGTTGGCCACTGTCGTTTTTGAACGTCATGCTCTTAGGTAACTGGTGCCCAAGTGGGGACTATACCATATCCCATTTACAGCCAGGGCTCATGCGACGAAAGGTTTGTTCTTAACTGCATGTTCACTTTAGTATGGTTAGAGTACCTTATTTATGTCTTGTCACTTTCTTTGATTGTGGCATATTTTATATTCAGTATTTATATGGCATGTTCTTTGTGTATCTTGTTACGTCCCTCTGAGGACCTGGTTATCTCTCCAGGTGTGTGCTTCTGTGATTTTGCAGGTGTTCTAGCCAAGGCCGTGGTCTTCTCCATTCTTTCGAAGACGATTGCGCTTGGTTCGTCTCATTATTTTATCGATCACTTCTCGTACATTTTATTTGAGATAGTTAGTAGTAGACTTTGTCTCCGCCCAACGATTGTATGAATGACAAATTCAAAGTTGCTTTTATATCATGTATTTATCTAGTGGATGGGATTTAGTTATTATGGTTCTACTGCATTTTATAGCTTATGTATACGTATGAGTTTCCATATATTGGAGTATATTTCGTATGTATGCAGCTGGCATGGATACGTACCTAGTCCTAAGTATTTTGGGACTGGGCGTTACACTGTAGACTTAGGGTCTTTTCTTTGTAGAAATTCTCCTTTGTACAGCTCTTTTTAAGACATGTAACAAACTTTTATATGAAATAAAAATCTTTTTTTAATGTCTATGCTTTGCTGTGCCAAGTACTTCGTCTGAGCTCCCTGGTGCATGTGATGTTAGGCGCATAGGATTTCTGGTTCTGAAATTCCATGCTTCTACAA
Organism: Iris pallida; assembly: GCA_029216955.1. Taxonomy (NCBI): domain Eukaryota; kingdom Viridiplantae; phylum Streptophyta; class Magnoliopsida; order Asparagales; family Iridaceae; genus Iris; species Iris pallida. The sequence goes on along the minus strand of JANAVB010042020.1, from coordinate 11,275,264 downwards.
GACCCCCTTCAAAGTTTTCAAAACTTTTTTGTCAAGTTTTGGAATACTTTGAATAAGAAGCATGGTAGCGTCTTCTATGGGGCGCATGGCTGTTCGGGCGCATGATTACTCCGCGCATCAGTGATGGGGCGCATGCTCCTTTCAGTAAATGCGAATGATGACGCTTCGATAACCAAGAAGATTAATGATGATCTTTTTGGATTTATTTGCAGTTATCTCCTCACAGGACCCGAAGCGACGGCTGAGGTCACACTTCATCGATTCACGTGTGCGGCTGGGCCTATAAATAGGCGTGAGATGGAGAGAGAGAGAATTCTTCCTCTCTTTGCTTTCTTTCTTTTTAGAGTTCTTCCTTTAAAAGACCCTAACTTCCTTCTTTCAAGAAATGGCTCCCAAAACTCCTCGCGGCGGTGCTGGCAAGGGGAAGGAGCTTACGGAGTTCGTCGAGGAGGATGTTCCTGTCACCATTGTGACTCCGGTCGACGTTCGGCCTGCGGTGACGGGTGGGTGCCATCTTTCAACCTTTTTAGACGAGTTTGGAGCATATGGCTGAGTGTTGTGCCCTAACTCTTTGCTGCTGACGCGCATGGACTTCTGTCCTGATGATGCGCCGAGGCTATTCTGCTGACGCGTATGGGTTTAGGCCCTGATTATGCGCCGAGGTTTTACTGGTAACGTGCATGGGTTTACACCCTGATGATGCGCCGAAGCTTCACTGCTAACGCGCATGGGTTTAGACCCTGATGATGCGCCGAAGCTCCAATATTGACGTGCATGGGTTTAAAACCCTGAGGATGTGCCGTAGCTCAAATGCTGACGCGCATGGGTTTAAACCTTGATGATGCGCCAGACTGCTTGACTTTGTTTTTTTGCCTGACTTTTGTTTTTTGCTGTGTCAGTGTCGATGACCATCCCTTTGCTGAATGAAGTCCTCCTGGATGCTTCTCTTTGTCAGATGGGAGTTGATTTCAATGAGGATGTTGTTAATCCCGTGAAAGCTGGTATCCTATTGAATCAGCCACCCAAGAGAATGCTACAAATCCAGAATCAGTCGCCTGTTTTCCTCTAAAGTATGATGGAGAGCGGCAAGCTGGAATCTGCTGAGTCAGAGGATGTGACCTTCTTCAAACCTGCCTTTCTGTTCGGTGACCGACTGATCTCTACCGAGGCGAAGATATTGAAGATCAAGGAAGACTGGTTCTTCTCCGCGAAGGGCATGGTTCTGTATATGCGACAACTCGAACGCCAATTGCCGCTGACGGCCTTCTACCGTTTAGCTTCCAAGAGAAGGATGTCATAGGAACTTACTCCTTCTCAAGGAGGGGCAGTGGAGGGTACTCTTTCGATTGACGTTACTTCGAATCAACAGGATACCTTTGTAGGTTGTGAAAAATTATGACATGCTGACATAAGACTCAGCCAAGGCCATACGCTCAAGGTCATACGCTCAACCAAAGCCATACACTCAGCCAAAGCCATACGCTCAAGGCCATACGCTCAGTCAAAGCTATACGCTCAGTGAATACTTTATTATTTCTTGAAATGACAGCACAGCAGACATTTAATGAAGAATGAATCTGACACTTCGTCTTTCGTGCAAAAGACAGCTGTCCTATGAAGATTAGCCGTCGTATAGGTTTTCGAGAATTGATTTTGTCTCTTACGAGGACAGCTCATCAGCCATCATAAATACATAACCATCATTACTGACATTTATGACAGTCTGTCAGCCATCATATCTGCAACACGACGCTCGAGAGATATTTGTCAATTATTAGAAGATATGGCGTATTTGAGAAGATTGAGGACAGCCACGTGTCTACACGACTCCTTGCCAATCAAATGAGCGTATGGACTTCATACGACTCCTTGCCAATCAAGTGAGCGTATGGACTCCATACGACTCTTTGCCAATCAAGTGAGCGTATGGACTCCATACGACTCCTTGCCAATCAAGTGAGCGTATGGACTCCATACGACTCCTTGCCAATCAAATAAGCGTATGGACTCCACACGACTCCTTGCCAATCAAGTGAGCGTATGGACTACATACGACTCCTTGTTGATAAAGTGAGCGTATCAGCTTTGTATGACTCCTCTTCAACAATGACAGCGTATCACAGCAAATGCGTTCAAGATGACTTCAAATGTACAGTCAATACACGTTCCCACGTGTCCTATACTAAGTTACCCACTTACTCAGAAGTTATGCAACGTGGCATCCATGCCATCAATCTCTCCTAGATATATCCCACTACTCTCAACCGCACTCTAATGTGTCTTCATCAGAATTCGCCACGCGTCCCTGCAGTTATGCACACGTCAAGTAACTGACTGAACGTATGCTTCAGAACGGTTATCTAGAACTCTATAAAAGAGAGTTTTTTCATCTTCATCAGACACTACAGTCAATTCAGAGAGAACAAAGAGATTGTCCAGTTGTTGTCCAAGTTCTTCGAAGTTCGAGTTTTCTTCATCGCATCGTCCAAGGGATAAAGTAATCGCCTTCTATATTAGATTCCTACAGTTATAATTTTCCCAGAAACACAATAAATAAAGTGAATTTATTTATGGAAAACAAATTGGCGACTCTGCTGGGGAATGCTGTCTCCTCCAACGAGATAGCAACAACTCAATGCGATACTTCGTCGATCGGCTCGACGAAGAAGACGATGGTCGTACAATTCGATCAATCTGCTTACGAAGAAATGCTCAAGGCGAAGGAGGGCCGAACTGCTTCCTTCGCTCTTCCTGCTGCCAAGAAGAAGGGACACTCTGTCTATGTCCCTAAGTCTTCTTCGACAGCCCGAGACGCTTCTGTCACTCACGCTGACAAGAATACGTCTTCAACTTCAACGAAGCATGCCTTGGCATCTCTGAACACGACAACAGTGGCTTCTTCTAGTCACGCTGACAAAGTGGGTTCTTTAACCAAGTCAACATGTCTAAGGAAAACCATCTCTGGACATGTCAAAGTCTCTTGTCCTTCTACCCTTGCGACAGCAGTCGGCTCTTTAGCCATTAAAGACTCTGTGCGTATGGAAGTCAAAGAGCTGCGTGCGGCAAAGGCAGCGTATGCTAAGCCAAAGTCAGCGTATGCTAGTAAAAAGGCAGCGTATGACCAGAATTCTAAACTGAAGTCAGTGTATGCCAACCAATACAGTCCTTTGACTATTTCTCAAAAGCAGACCGGGGGTTCTCTTCCACAGAACATACAAATGATTTCCCCACAACTTGCACATCTTGTGCCAACTAAGGAGAAAGACTCTTTAGTCAACTCCTCTACTCCTAAGGTCTTTACCTCTGGAGTTAATTTGACTAGTAATTTTACTAGATCAAACAAAAAAAAATGCCGTTTGGCTACTTCCTCTAAAGATGGATTATTACCGACTCCCAGTCGGAATAATGTCCATCTTCCTTCTTTCAAAATTTCTCGATCTCATAAAGGAAAATTACAAGTATCCAAGACTGATACTAAAGTCTTATCTCCTACAGATCTTCGTAACAAGCTTAACCGGAATCATCTCGGTTCTACTTCTGGTCTAAAGAAGCCTTATCAAACTGAGACAAGTATACTAGACCCTGATGCAAAATATGCCAAAAACTACATCACTCAAATTAATCAGTCTTTATACACTCAAGAACCGAGAAGACAGAAGAACAAAAGACAAGTTTCTACACAGAAACTATCTTCAAGTACTTCCCAATCTGTTCCTACAGATCTTAGGGAACATTTGCAAAACAAACGGAGAATCGACACTCCATCTGGCTATGACATTGCTCATATTTGCCATGAAAAGCGTGGTTGTAACTTCCAACCTCGGGTTGTGATTCAATGTTATTGTTCACCAAAAAGACGATCTGTTTTCGAATGGATTCAATATGAACCAATACTGGATGAAGATGAACCCCTTTATGCTTCTGTCAACATGACCTCCAGAAACATTGGGGGTAGAATGCGATCTGATGCTATGTCAGATTCTGAAGATGGTGTTTACCTCGACACCCGATCCAGGACCGGAGCTTCGACCAGGATCTCTTCTTCTTCTTATCCAAATGATAATCCAGAGATCACAGAGGACTTCCTTGGAGAGTCCAACTTCCCGGTATTGACTTCCGTAAATAGCCCTGGAAAAGAGGCTGATTCTCACAGAGATGATTCAGAACAGACTGTTTCATCGTCTATTCCTCGAACGATTACCGCTTATATGGTAGATGGCAATCACGAACCTTCGACTAGTACTGAAGCTCATGAACAGAGGATTTCTTCTTTGGAACAACAGTTACGAGCTATGGCAGATACATTGACTGCTATGCGTACTCTTATGCAAGCTCAACAGCAAACTCAACAAGTTTAACAAATAGCACCGCCAATAGTATTAAATACTCCTGTTGCCCCAAATCTGGAACCTTCTACTATTCCAGGGATACAGTCTAATGTTCCTATACAAACCACTCTAAGTCAGTCTGGAGCTGGGGGTGGTACATATGCTGCAGTCCCTCCTCCCAATTATACTCAACAAGTAACAACACCGCAATCTTCCGGAGCTGTCACTGAAGAGTTGAAAAATCTTCGGTCTCAGTTCGAAGCATTCAAGCAAAAAGATGGCTTACAAAGATTGGGTATCAAGCAGCCTTATCCCATACAATGGAAGAAAGTATCATATCCACCGAAATATAAACCACCGACCATCTCTTTCTTTGATGGGATTACTTTCCCAAGTCAGTTCATTAATCATTTTGAAGTAATGACTAATCAGTTGCAACCAAGCGATGCTCTCCTCACTCGGGTACTCGTCGGTTGTCTTAAAGGAGTCGCTTATGAATGGTATCGAAGTCTCCCTGATGGGTGTATTACTTAATTTGCTGGATTTAAACAGATGTTTCTAGAACGATTCTATGAAGGCGTCAACAATATGACCATGTCAGCCCTTATAAGAACTAAACAGAATAATAATGAAAGCACGGAGAGCTTCATTGAAAGATTCAGAAGAGAAGCCCTCAAAATGCCTCTCGGAACTCCCGATGCTGTTACTATCGATACTTGCAAGTCAAATCTCTTACCAATCATCAGCATGTGGACAGGGTCCACTCAATTCCAAGACTGGCCTTCTTCCATCGTCAGTGCCAAAGCCGCTGAAGTCAGTGCTGAGACCTTCAAAGGCCTGGGGGTACAAATGACTCCCAAGGAGTCAAATCAGAGTACTGGTAATAATGCTCGACCCAACACTCGTAAAGGAAAAGAGACTCTCGAAGTCAATCTATAAAGCAAAAATCAAGAGGTAATGTCTGCTCAAGCTACACTAGCTCTAACAAATCAATAACAGAGACCTCCTCGACCGAAGGAAGAGTATTCTTTCGACGATGACGATGTTCAGGGTATCTTTGAATGCTTGCTCAAAGGTAACAAGATTCAATTGCCAGAAATCAAAAAGCCTGATGAAGCCAACAAGACGGATCATCCAAAATATTGTCCATATCATAGAATGCTGGGTCATACAATCTGGTCTTGCTATGTATTAAAAGGAAAGATCCAGGAAATGATTAAATCAGGAGCTGTGACACTGACACCTAAAGACAAGACTGTCACAACAAATGTGATCTCAATACAGTTTGGTGACTTCTCTCCATTAATGGTGGAAAGTGGGATTGTTCCTATCCCCAAAGCAACTCTGGAAATTGTGAACATCCCACCTGCACAGAATGAAGGACTTGTTCCTGTCACAACTAAGAAGGAAGAAATCATGTGGATTTATCAGGATTTAATGACGGAGTTTGAGACACCTTCCTCTTCTCCTCGGAAGACTCTTTTGTCTAAAAAGAAGCCTGGGAAGACTAAGTCATGCAATGTGACTTCTAGTATCACACCCAATCCTTCTCTAACCCCTACTTTTATCTTGGCAGGAAATTCACCCCCTACGGAGGTAAAAGTTGTACCTCAGTTTGAAAATAGATACAAGCCTGCATTTCACCTATATAGTTCACAATCTCGTAAATTAATGGCGAAGATGGGTTATGATCTAGCCACTGCTCCTGGTTTAAACTCAGGCAAAGGACTCCAAGCACCTTTAGCCATCACTATGAGACATAATCAATCTCGTGTTGGCCTTGGTTTCTGGAATGAAACTCTCATCAAGCACAAAAGAGCCAAGAGCAAGATGAAGAATTACAACATGGTTTCGGTAGACCCTGAACCTAAGCCTGAAGGCGAAGTTCTTGCTGGAACTTGGTCAGGAAAAATATAGCTAAAAGATTATGCTGAAATTCCTGAAGAAACTCCTGATGTCCCTCCAGTTACAACTCCAACAATAATGCCTAATGAAGAACCTTCAAATGTTCCTGTTGAGACAATTCCTTCTAAACCAACAACAGCTGATAAAGGCAAACAACAAGTCCGTTTCGACAAACCATTGAAGAAGTCGTTTCCTACCGGACTTGAAAGGCCTTATAATTTTGATATATTGGCCCAACTAGCTAATACACCAGCTAAATTGTCAATCTTCGAGCTCTTACGCCTCTCTAAAGAGACTCGAGAAACTCTGAGTGAAGCGCTGTTGCAAGCAGAAACCTGCCTAACTTTCCTCAAGAAGTCGGAAACAGAACCAGTCTCTCGTCTTCATTGCCATAATGTATTGGAATTCATTCCAAACATTACCTTTACGCAGGACGATATGTTGCTAGAGGATAATCGACATAACCGTCCTTTATATTATACAGGATATGTCAATTCTATGAAGGTTGATCGTCTACTGATTGATCCAGGATCCGCTCTCAGTATTATGCCAAAGACTATGCTAGATGCACTGAAAATACCCGTGCATAGTCTTTCCAATACTATCACTACCATCTTGGGATTTAATCAAGGAAAAAGTGAGCCTTTGGGTAAGATTCGCCTCAAATTTCAAATAGGCGATCTTCGCACTAAGGTTACTTTCTACATCATCGACAATCATGGTTGCTCATATAATGCTCTATTGGGGAGACCATTCTTGCATGAACATAATATTGTTCCTTCGACTCTTCATCAATGCTTCAAATATGTTGATGATAATGGAGAGGTTCAAAAGGAAGTGGCAGATCTCTATCCATTCAGAGGAGTCGAAGCTTACTTCAATGACGCTCGCATGTACAAAGATGAATACTCAAAAGTCTTGCAAGCTATGGATGACGATGATGAGACATCAAAGGTCGACACCTTTATTATTCCTGTAAAAGGGCGTATCACTCATCCGCAGTCTCTTAAACCATCTGAAGAAGGTTCATTGATAATTCCAGTTAGTGGACGTACTACTGCATTGTCTTCTCAAGCTCCACAAAGTTCGCTAATAATTCCTGTCAATGGACGTACTACTCCCCTTCCATCTTCTCAGGCTAGACCAGATACTCTAGTCATTCCGGTCAGTGGACGTACTACTTATCCACGATCTTCTTCAAGGGAGCTCACCTCTTCTGAGCCTTTTGTTATCGATCTGAATCGAAACAAAACTTCTGATCGCTCTTCTTCTCTCCCTTTAGTCATTAGTTTGACTAAGTCTGATAAGGCTCAGCCTTCTTTTGTAAATACAGCATCTAATATTAATGAAGCTTCTCTTTACAGTATATTGATGTCTGTAATCATGTACAAAGTTATTTACAATTACTAGACAGCTTAGAGCCATTAACCATAGGAGTTGTTCAAACCCTTCACACAGAAGTATCATTAGAGTCTATACAAAAATCATACTTCATAGTCCCTATTAGAAAGTTGGGAGAAAATCCAATATTCTTCTATAAAGGACCCCAGAATCCTCCTAATCTGGAAGAAGATGACAAAAACGATGATACTAGAAGACTACAATTACGTCGCTATAGTCAGCAGTCCAAAAATATCATCAAGAATATGGGTTATGACTTCAGAACCAGCCTCAACAATGAAAAAGGAAGAAGAATGCCTGTTCGAATTCCTCCATTGAAATACGGAAGGACAAAATGTGGTCTAGGTTACATTGCTCCTATCTCTTTTATCAATACAGTCCATGAGAATTCAGAATCCGATGGAGACGAACGATCTGAGTCTTCCGATTCCCTCTCTTGGGATTCTGACACAAGTATTGGCGATCTTCATTGTTCTATTTTATCCATCAATATGGTTTCTGTCGATGGCCTGCAAGAAAATGATGAAGATGAGGATGATTTTGAAATGTCACCCGAATCAGAACAATGGGCTCAAAGATTAGATAACCAATGGGAATTCAGGTTCGAACAAAGAGAACCTCCCACTGAAGATAAATTGATCCAAATTAATGTTGGTGGAGAGGGGTCCCCCAAACCAATATTCATTAGCGAAAGTCTTTCAGAAACAGATAAGCAAGACATGATCAAGCTTATTCATGATTATATCGATGTCTTCGTCTGGAGCTACGAGGATATGCCAGGACTAGATCCGAAGATCGCCATGCACAAACTTAATATCATGCCAAACGCTAAACCAGTCAAACAACAACAACGACGATTTCGTCCAGACATTATGGATGCGATTGAAGCTGAAGTTAACAAGCTTATGGCTTCCAAATTTATTCGAGAGGAACAACATCCTGAATGGGTGGCTAACATCGTCCCTGTCCTCAAAAAGACCGGTAAGATTCGAGTTTGTATAGACTTTCGCGATCTCAATGCGGCTTATCCTAAAGACGAGTTTTCTCTTCCAATTTCCGATGTCATGATCGACAACACGTATGGTTTCGAACGAATGTCATTCATGGATGGGTATTCGGGGTACAATCAAATCAAAATGTTTCCAGATGACGAGAAACATACTTCCTTCAGAACACCGATTGGTACATATTGTTATACAGTGATGTCGTTTGGTCTCAAAAATGCAGGAACAACATATCAGCGAGCAATGAGCACTATATTCCGCGAACATCTCCGAAAAATAGTTGAATGCTATGTTGATGATATTACAGTCAAAAGTCGACGAAAGGAGGATCATATCCAAGATTTGAAGACTATCTTTGATTTAATGCGTCAGCATCAACTTAAAATGAACCCTACTAAGTCCTTTCTAGGCGTCTCTAGTGGTAAATTTCTCGGCTTCGTCATTACCGCTAAAGGTATACATATGGATCCCAAGAAGATCAAAGCCATTCAAGAGATGTGTCCTCCACGCACCTTAAAAGAGCTACAAGGATTTCAAGGAAGAATTGCTTATATCAGGAGATTTATTTCCAACTTATCAGGACACTGCAGACCATTCAACAAACTTCTGAAGAAAGGTGTATCTTTCGTCTGGAACGAAGAATGTCAAAAAGTATTTGACGATATCAAACAGTATCTTATGAACCCTCCAGTTTTGGTACCTCCCATCTCGGGAATATCATTCCTTCTATATGTTCGAGCCATGGATCATTCTCTCGGTGCATTACTCGCCCAGAAAAATAAAGATGGCCATGAACAGGCTATTTATTATCTCAGCCGCACAATGACAGGTGCTGAACCGCGTTATTCTTCAATTGAGAAAGAATGCCTAGCATTAATGTTTGTCGTTCAGAAGACGCGACATTATATTATCGGTCAAACGATTCACGTTATTTCCAGAGTGAATCCCATCAGGATCATGATGAAGAAACCCAGTATTCTCAACTCCAGACTGGCTAATTGGGGAATCTTATTAGCTCAATACGACATGCATTATATTCCTCAAAAGTCAGTTAAAGGACAGGCTCTTGCTGATTTTCTGGCAGCTCATGCGGTTCCAGAAGATTCTAAATTATATGATGAGATTCCAGATAAAGTTCTGGATTCAAATCTGGTTTCTGAAGAAACTCCTACCTGGCGTCTATTCTTTGATGGAGCATCTAGAACAAGTCCTAATGGCGATATTGTCGCCGGAGTTGGGATTGTTCTCATATCCCCAGAAGGGCTGACTATTCAGAGGGCTTATTCTTTGGATCAATCATGTTCAAATAATGTAGCCGAATACAATGCATTGCTCATCGGTCTTCAACTTGCTAAACATCTGGATATTTAATATTTAGAAGTTTATGGAGATTCCAAGCTTATCATCAATCAGATCAGAGGAACGTATGAAGTCCGTCATCAAGATTTGATACCTTATCATCGAGTAGCACTCTCTATGGCTTCCTCCTTTAAAGGTTTCTTTATTGAACATGTTCGACGAGCCTATAATGCAGAAGCCGATGCTTTGGCTAATCTTGCCGCTGTGTTAGCCATACCAATCAGACGTCAGCAAGTGATAGTTGTTCATAACCGAGAACTATTCTACGTTGAGAATAATTTGGCTTTGGGTTGTCCCTATAATCCAGACGACAATTCTCTCAACCTTGATGAACTTTCTTCTGACTTTAATACTGGATTAAAGTTTGATAGAGTGTCATCGTCTTCTTCCGATTCTACTATAGAATATGTCTTTTCTAACAAAACAGAAGCCATAACTGAAGACTGGAGACGTCCGTTTTTAGACTTTGTGTTGTATGACATACTTCCTGATAATCCGAGCGAAGCAGCATCTATCCGGCATCGTTCTCTCAGATTCTACTATAATCATACAACGAAGACGCTATATCGTCGAGCCTACGACGGTCTTCTCCTTCGATGCATCGCTGGTGAAGAAGCACAACAGATTATCCGTGAGGCACATGATGGTGTCTGCGGAGCCCATCAACCAGGTCCTAAACTTCAAGATCGTATCCGACGCATGGGTTATTATTGGCCCACGATGGTGGCTGACGCCATTCAATATGCTCAGAAATGTAAAGCCTGTCAAATTCATGCAGACTTTATCCATCAACCGTCAGAGTTCCTACACCCAACAGCGACATCGTGGCCCTTTGAGGCTTGGGGCGTGGATGTCATTGGTCCCATCAACCCACCATCATCAAAAGGACATCGGTTTATTCTAGCAATAACCGATTACTTTTTTAATGGGCTGAAGCAATCCCGTTATCTGAAGTCAAAACTTCCAATGTCATCAACTTCGTCAAACATCATGTCATATATCGATTTGGTGTTCCTCGGCGTATTATTCATGATAACGGACCGCAGTTCGTCAGTCAGAAATTTACTCGATTCTGTGACGACCATCGAATCAATAATTTAGCTTCTACAGCATATAATCCAGCAGCTAATGGATTGGCAGAAGCTTTCAATAAAACGATCATCAAACTCTTGAAAAAGTTCGTTTCTTCCAACAAACGCAACTGGAGCGAGAAGCTTGGTGAATGTTTATGGGCCTACCGTACTACAGTTTGCAACGCGACTGGATGTACGCCTTTCTCTTTGGTATATGGGTGTGAAGCTGTTCTTTCCTTTGAGATCCAGATTCTTTCTCTGAGAATTGCAATCTCTAATGAACTTACAACAGAAAATAATAATCGTCTTCTAGATTAGATTCCTACAGTTGTAATTTTCCCAGAAACACAATAAATAAAGTGAATTTATTTATGGAAAACAAATTGGCGACTCTGCTGGAGAATAATGGAAATATTATATATTGATGAAATTTATACATAATATTTCTTTAAGAATTTGCCATTGATAGGCATCATCGTGACTTTACCATCCATAGAGGCAAGCTGATATGCTCCATTAGAGAAGACTTTGTTTACTACGAATGGGCCTTCCCATTTCGCGTCGAATTTGCCTTTGCTCATATGCATCATGGTCATTGGACGTCTCACGGTAAGGACCAGTTCTCCTTTCTTATATGCTCTGACTTTTACTTTTCGGTTAAAAGCTTTTGAAATTCGGGCCTGATATAGCTCGATATTTTGTTGAGCATACAATCGCTTTTCATCTAAAGCTTCCAGCTCTTGAAGTCGAAGACAAATGCAAAAGTAAAGAAATGAATTAGGTCTTGAAAGACCTATTTATAGAAGAAACGAAAAGTTGAAACGGCGGCCGTTCTTTAAACAGAATCCCTAAAGATTTGCGCTGATATTGAGGAAATCATGCCAGCGTGTCAAGGCTTATTCCCACTTTAAAGTTCAAAGTAATTTCGAACTTTTGAAATTTATAAAGTTCGAAAACTTTGAAGGGGGTCTTGTAGGGTGTGAAAAATTATGACACGCTGACATAAGACTCAGCCAAGGCCATACGCTCAAGGTCATACGCTCAACCAAAGCCATACACTCAGCCAAAGCTATACGCTCAAGGCCATACGCTCAGTCAAAGCTATACGCTCAGTGAATACTTTATTATTTCTTGAAATGACAGCACAGCAAACATTTAATGAAGGATGAATCTGACACTTCGTCTTTCGTGCAAAAGACAGCTGTCCTATGAAGATTAGCCGTCGTATGGGTTTTCGAGAATTGATTTTGTCTCTTACGAGGACAGCTCATCAGCCATCATAAATACACAGCCATCATTACTGACATTTATGACAGTCTGTCAGCCATCATATCTGTAATACGACGCTCGAGAGATATTTGTCAGTTATTAGAAGATATGGCGTATTTGAGAAGATTGAGGACAGCCACGTGTCTATACGACTCCTTGCCAATTAAATGAGCGTATGGACTCCATACGACTCCTTGCCAATCAAATGAGCGTATGGACTCCATACGACTCCTTGCCAATCAAGTGAGTGTATGGACTCCATACGACTCCTTGCCAATCAAGTGAGCGTATGGACTCCATACGACTCCTTGCCAATCAAGTGAGCGTATGAACTCCATACGACTCCTTGCCAATCAAGTGAGCGTATGGACTTCATACGACTCCTTACCAATCAAATGAGCGTATGGACTCCATACGACTCCTTGCCAATCAAGTGAGCGTATGGACTACATACGACTCCTTGTTGATAAAGTGAGTGTATCAGCTTTGTATGACTCCTCTTCAACGAAGACAGCGTATCACAGCAAATGCGTTCAAGATGACTTCAAATGCACAGTCAACACACATTCCCACGTGTCCTGTACTCAGTTACCCACTTACTCAGAAGTTATGTAATGTGGCATCCATGCCATCAATCTCTCCTAGATATATCCCACTACTCTTAACCGCACTCTAATGTGTCTTCATCAGAATTTGCCACGCATCCCTGCAGTTATGCACATGTCAAGTAACTGACTGAACGTATGCTTCAGAACAGTTATCTAGAACTCTATAAAAGAGAGTTTCTTCATCTTCATCAGACACTACAGTTAATTTAGAGAGAACAAAGAGATTGCCCAGTTGCTGTCCAAGTTCGAGTTTTCTTCATCGCATCGTCCAAGGGATAAAGTAATCGTCTTCTAGATTAGATTTCTACAGTTGTAATTTTCCCAGAAACACAATAAATAAAGTGAATTTATTTATAGAAAACAACCTTGGCCGCCTCGCGAGCCGGTCCCTCATTCAGTTGCCGAACTTTGTGTCCTGGGAGCCTTTATAGTGAGGTCCCTAATGACACCTTTACCTTTAGTGCTTCGACCTTTGCAAATCGGATGCTAACATCCCAGGTTATGTATCCGAAAGGTAGATTTAGGGTTGAAGGTTGGTGTCACCACGTGCTGAAGTGGGACGAGTTGATCCTTTGGGTGTTATCGAAGTTCAAGGCTGAGCTTAAAGAGATTGGGCTGACGGCCGCTATTCGTGCCACACAGGCCGACGTGGATCTCAACAAGCATATGTTTCTCGCACTCTTGGAGACGTTTAATACCCAGACAGACACTTTCTTTACTCCAGTGGAGGAGTTGGGACTGGCACTCCATGAGATGTACGAGGTGTCGAAGCTTCCCTGGGGCTCGGAACCGTACGAGGAATACTTTCCCTCAAACGAAGAGATTGTTGTTCCGGAAAGGAAGGACCCAGAGATGATGGCTATTTTCAAAGAGGTGGCGAGCCATCATTATCTGATGCAACGGAAGGACAAAGGCAAGTCTCAGCCTCATGTAACTGCTTGGAGGGATTACGTCTTCAAGCAAGATTTGGCAGATTCCTCAAAGATCCGATTTACGACTCCGCAGGGGCTGAAACCTGCGGAAGTAACTTCCGAAATGAGCCGACTAGACGAGAGGGCCCCCCGTTCAAATGAGAGTGGCAAAGACACGTATAGTTGTTTCTGGCACTCTGTGCACCGGATGTCATCCAAGGCAGTATTGACTGCATACTTGATGATATGGCTCCGGGATTGTGTGTTCTCAGGCGGATCTGGATCTGTGGAGAGGGTAAACCGGAACCTTATTTTGTCGGAAGTGAAATTGGTTTTTGGTCGCCCTTTGGCTCTCCTTCCTGCGATGGTGTGTAACCTGTTGTGAGGTTTGAGGACTTTTGCTGATGATGTGATCCATGTGAGAGGTAGGAGCGACAACTTTCCCTGGACCGAGCTACCATTCCATTATCTGATAGGATGGTTGATTCTGTATCACCCGAATGTGATGAGTCCAGGTCCTGAAGAGGATTACGTTGAAGGTGACGCCTTTATCCGCCGCTTCTACAAGAGGAAGTGGTTGCACATCGATGTCCCCGTTTGCAGGAGAGTCTTGTCTTACCTTCATGGGTGGGAGATCGTCAAGGTCAGTCCCATCTTCAAAGATTTCGAGGCTGACCAAGATTTGGAAGACTCTGGTGAGGATGCGATCACTCTTCCGAAATGGGTATTTCGTTGGTTACAGAGTATCCGACCTTCCTACTTGGTCTACCGCAACCAAAATAGGTGTTATCTGGAGCCCTATCTGTCAAGCCGATTTGCTCGACAGTTTAGTTACACCCAGTTGATGTTACGGAACCCCAGTAGCAGTCTGGGGTTTGCTGGGAGTTTACTGGATGGAGCCCGGGGTTGGCAATATTACAATGCCGGGTGCACTGGAGTTCGTTTCAATACGCCAGTTCGCAACCCTCGGCCACAGATCCTGTATTCGGCCGTTAAGCTGTATTGTACCATGAATACTGTGTCTCTTGATTATGATAGGGAGACCAGCTTCATCATTGGAACTCAGCTAGAGGCTACTCAGAATATGTTGGTGGCGGCTCGGTCATATCGTCCACCAGAGTTGGCGGGATATCGGGCTGCTGCTGTAGCATCATTGAGAGGTATTCGGGAAGATCCCCCTGCTGGGAAGAGACGGGCTGGCGCAGAAGCCGGTTCGTCTGTACCAAAAAGGTCGAGAAAAATGATGACTTCAAAGGCTACAGGAGTGCCGCCTGTAACGCCAACGGAATCAGTTCCTGTTGAGGTAAAGACTTTTTCCATAATCTGGCTCCTTCTGCCATTTCTGATACGCTTTTCTTTTGTAAGAACCGTTGAAGAAGAGGACCCAGGTTTTAAAACCGGGTGTCAGTAAACCGAAGGAGGTGGCAAGCTCTTCTGACAAGCACATTCCTCCAATTTTAGTATCTCCAAATTATTTTGGAAGGGAATCTGACGTTGAAGCAGTTCCTGGAGTGATGCGAGCCGCCGTGGGGGCCTTGGACATTGAGGGTCCAGTAGATACGGGGCTTCCAAATGAAGAAGTGGAGCGGAGTTCATCGTCTTCAGATGACGTTCCTCCAGAGATGCGTGAATCTGTTGCGGGGGCAACAGACGTGATTAAAACAGAGGAGAGGGTTGATTCCTCTCCTTGTCATGATGAGGGAAGGTCGGCTGTAGCATTGCCGAGCCCTACCCCAGGCTCAGCAATGGAGGCTGAGGTGGCTGCTGACCGAAAGGTAGCGACGGATTCGGTCCCCGTAGAGGGATTCGATGATGAGGGGGAGACTCGTCTGCCGAGCCTGACCCCAGAAGACGTGCCCCGCCAGAAAACGGGAGCTGATTAGCTTGCCAGAGGAAGGCTCAGCACTGGTTACAGGTCGCGCCTCGGTGGTGGAGGAGGCAACTCCGGATGTTGATAGTCCCTTTGAGACGGAAAAGGGCAAGGGCTTGCTGGTGCAGGAGCCCTCTGTTGCTTCTTCGACTTGGGAGACGATATCGACACCCCACCCAACTCCTTCTGCTCTCTTGGCATCTGGAGCTGGTAGCAGAATTCAAGTTCCTGGTGCGGGAGGGTCTGCTGAGGTTGACGTTCAAGCCTCGCAGATTGAGGTCGGCGGGTCCTCTTCAGGTCCGCCATCTAGGGCAGCTCCTCCAACACCTGCCATGACACCACAAGTATTGGCGGATGCGGATGAGTACGTGAAATTCATTATTGAGGTAGTGTACAAGATGCTGTATAAGGGTATATCGACAGTGATGAACGCCAATGGGAGTTTTGCGATGGCAAAATCCATGGCGCTTCCATACATCAGGCTGATACGTCTCCACCAGGGCCATGATAATATGGCCGAGATTCTGGAGGCCTCGATGACTGAGCTGGACCAGCTGCTTTTCGAGTTTCAGCATATCCAGCGAAATGATCTCTCCGCTCTGACAGACGCGGAAAAGGAGAAGCTGATTGCTGAGATTGAGTCCTCTTATCAGGCCACCGTGGGTGTCTGGGAACACGAGGTGGCTGAAACTGAGGCTACGGTGGAGAGGCTATCTCAGTCCACGCAGGAGAAGATGGAGTTGCGGGCCGCGTTGGATGCTAGTATAGCGGAGGTTGATGCCAAGATTCGCCTCCTTAAAGACCAGCAGGCCCAACTCTTATTAGATACTGAACGAGTCCAGGCTGAACATGTAGCAACTAAGGAGGAGGAAGCCGCTTTCACGCGCCGGGCTCTTACCCTAGCTCAGCAGCGGCAACAGTTGGACGAGAAGCACAAGGACGACACTTCTCCTGAGGCCATAGAAACGATGCGTCAAGAAGCCGAACACCGGTCCTGACGACAGTAGAGACTCGGGCGGCAGACTTGAAGCGTCGGATTGAAGAGCTTTCGGCCAACCCCGGGGATGTTTAGGGATTGTAGTCTCTTCTTTTTTGTGTAATTTACAACTCTTGCTGGGGGTGTAATCCTTTATTTTTGAATAAAGAATACATAATTTTTTGTGGTGTGTTCATTTTTGCTTGTCATGAACTTGACGATTTGTGTGGACCCATTATCTTTTGCGCACCTTAGTTTTTAGGTACAGATAATAAGTTTGAGAGAACCGATATGTTTGCTCAGAGGTGATGTGGACGTGGCAAATATGGGATTCAAATGATAGAATATTCCTACTCAGAGGTGTTATGGACGTGGTAGGAATGACTCTGGGGGAATACGCGGAACTACTCAGAGGTAATGTGGACGTGGAAGTTCTGCGATCAATGTACAACAACGCAGGGGTTGTCTGTACGGGATGTTTACTCAGAGGTAATGTAGACGTGGTAAACATGATGGATAGCGTCGTCTTACGGAGCGTAAGATTTCGCTTTGTAGGGTGTAGGGGAACAACTCAGAGGTAATGTGGACGTGGTTGTCCCTCTTCTGGACGATAGAACGCTATGGAACAGCTGGTTTCTAGAAGCGTAAGATTTTGCGGGAGGTGTACGTGAGCCCTGATGATTGGGTCCAGAAACTCCCTTGTTGGGTGGAGATAGAAGTACAAGTCTAAAGGATGTCAAGAGTAGTACTTTTTTAGGAAACTTGCCGTTGATGGACATCATGAACAAGTCCCCATTGGATTTGGTGAGACGGTAGGCACCGTTTGAGTATACCGTCTCTATGATGAAAGGTCCTTCCCACTTGGGCTCGAACTTTCCTGGTGTCTTGTGAGTCAACACCATCGTCCTTCTGACTGCAAGAACCAGGTTGCCTACTTGGAAAGTCCTCTGCTTGACCTTTTTGTTAAAAGCCTGTGATATACGGGCTTGATAGAGTTCGATGCGTTATTGTGCTAGGAGACGCTTTTCGTCAAGTGCCTCCAATTCTTGCAGATGGCGACGTTGATTATCTTCTTCTGTGAGTTGATTTGTGATTGCTACACAGAGTGAGGGTATCTGGATTTCGAGAGGCAGTACCGCTTCGCTCCCATAGACCAGGAAGAATGGTGTGTTTGTTACACCCAGTTTTCTAAAATGAGGGTAATTTTGAAATTTTAATCATTTATTGATTTGACATTTAAATCATGATATGATTTTGGTAATTTTTAAATTATTTTAAAACTATTTAAAATTATGACTTGTGATTTTGATGTTTTGCTAGTGAAACCCTAGAGACTGTTTGACCTAGAGCCTAACCATGTGATTAGGATGTTTTAATGACATTTCTGGCCTAAGGATATTTTGTATTTGACCTCTTTGAATTATTTTGATATTTATTGCGTTGGTGAATGTTGATTTTGACCTTTGATAGGTATGATTTTGTGATGGTTTTGTGTCCGTAGCGGACACGTATCGGTTTTTATTTACAAATGTTTGATGTGCCTCAAAGAGATTTTTTTTATTGCTGATTTTTTTTGAAAATTATTTGAATGAGATTGTTTTCTTTATGTGTTTTCTGTGATTGTTTTGTTTTAATTTCGTGGACGAAATTTTTTAAGGTGAATAGATTTGTCACCCCCAGTTTTCAGAAACAGGGGTATTTTTGTCATTTTACATTTTTAAATATTTTTGAAATTTATTTTATTATTTATGATATTATTTTGGGGTTGAAATTTATTTTATTATTTATGATATTATTTTGGGGTTATTTGAGTCGGGTTCGAATTTCAACTCAATCCGACTTGAAACGGGGACCCGGAGGGTAGTTTGACTCTAGTAGGACCCACACACTAGTTAGGCATGGCCCATATGATATTAATTTTAATCCACATGATATTAATTTTAGTTAGTAGTTAGACTAATTATTTATGGATAGGTGTAGTTTAATTATAGACTTAAAACTAGACTAAATTGACCTCAACCTTTAACCCATTCCTAATTTAAATCAAATAGATTAGTGGAGGGCATTTTGGATATTCAAATAGGGGACACCTCACCCTTTTTGGGCAGCCATCTATGGGGGGGATAAGGAGTGAGTCACTCCTTCATTCATTTGTTTTCATCCACTTTCTCTCTCTTGTTCTTCCCCAAATTAATTTAGAGATGAACCTCCATTGATTTCATCTCCAAATCAACCCCTTCTTGGGTGCTAGCCAAGTTTGGGAGGATTCGGAGCTCGTTCGTGTCCTTTTGGAATCTCTACGTGTCGGTGTCGTATCGGAAGGCTTTTCCTTTGAATCTCTCTCCCGGAAGGTATAATCTCTCCTCTAATCCATCCCTACATGCATATAAAAATGTTTTGAACCCATAGGAATGACCCCCATGGTTGTATCTCTATTTGTGTCCATTTCGTATCCATTTGGAGGTCATAGGAGTGTCCTTTGTGTTGTGGTTGTGTCCATATGGGAAAACCCCAAATTTGGACACACTATGTGTTGTTGTTATGTATGAATAAATTATTACATGTTTAATCTCATATTTTTGTATTGGAGATGTGTTCTATAGTGTCTCATATATATATTAGTGTAGATAGTGAGTTCTTGATATATTATGTTATATACTTGTGTTTCTTTTGTCTCAAACTACCTAAATTCGTCATAATTTTTATCCACATTTTTAGTAGCTAGAGCAACTTAGAAATGCCATAACTTTTAGCTCATAACTCCAATTAATCTCTCATTTTTTTAAAAGAAGCGTATCGAAGTTAGCTTTCCAAATATATATTTTAATAAGCCAAATTCGTTATAAAACTTTCTATAAAATTATTTGAGTGTCAGCTGTACGAAAAATGAACGTATTTCGGTATTTTTGCAATTTCGGGAGCTTCCGGATACAAAAATGCGATCCGTTTAAAGTTTTGGAAAGCTAACACAAAGGGCTATGACATACTTTGATCCTAAAATTTAGTGAATGCCCAAATGGTACAGTATTGGTTTTAAGTAGAAGAGTGACTATACGATATATGCATTTTGTGTAACCTATGAGGCTATGTAGTATGGATATTAAATAAATATAGAGTATGTAATGCATGATATGTTAGATGAATGAAATGATATATATATGATATATATTCTCTTTACATTAATGTATATATATGGTTGAATGCAAGCATGTAAGAATGCAATTAATATAATGCATATAAGCAATGCATGAATGAAAGAATGATATACAATGTATGTATGAAGATATATATATAATGATAGGTATGAATGCATAATGTATAAATATTGTAATGCAATATATGATGATAACATGTATGGTAATGTAGAGTATATGATGCAAGCATGAATGAATGGAGGAAATACATGTATATAGGTAATATAGAATGTAATATATGAATGCAAGCATGCAAGATAATGTATTGTATCCATATATGATGTATTCAACTTAAAGATAATATAATATATGAAAGGAATGAATGATAATATATAACATGATATGTAAGGTAATACAAGGTATAAAATATATGATGTGTGCATGTTTGTATATCTCTATGTTAATGTATGAAATGATATGAATATACAATGTATGCATATCTATAAAACATGTAGGTAATGCATAGATGCATGAATGAAATGAATGTTTGCAATATTTTAATATAAATACAAGTATCTAATATGCATGAATGTAAGTATAATATAATACAAGTATACATGTATGTATCATGTAAATATAATATACATGATATGTATGTATACATGTATACAAGGTAAGTATGTATGTATGTATGTATTTTTATAAACTGAGTTAACCTATAACCTTTTACACACATGCATTCATACACCCTTTGACATCATGTAACCCATGTCACATACACCTACATATCACTAAATTTTAGAACATTAACACATATCCTTTCACACACATGCCAAACACACACATACTCACTTACTCTTTTACCTCTCTTTCTCTCTCTATTTATATATGTATGTGCCTATACATATAGCTTTCCTATATATATCTATGTATATGAATATGTGAATAGTGATATATATATATATATATATATATATATATATATATATATATATATATATATTTTATATATATATATGTATGTGCCTATATATATAGCTTTCCTATGTATATGTATATGAATATATGAATATGTGAATATGTGAATAGTGATATATATATATATATATATATATATATATATATATATATATATGTGGGATGTACATATAGGTAGCCTATATGTTTTGAGTGTACTACAATATATTAGATATATATATTGTTATGTGTATATGTGTTTGTGGTTTGGCTTAGGCATGATATAGCCTATAGCCTAGGGCCCTTAGCCTATGGTGTGTCTGTTTGCCTAGTGAGAGTTTAGTTAGACTTGTTTAGTCTTGATTAGGCCTAGAATAGACTAGTTTGACTAGTATAGACTTGTTTGGTTTAAGTTTGACCTAGTTTGACTAGTCTAGTTGACTAGAGTTGACCAAAGGTTGACTTTAGCCTAGATTGACCCCAAACTTCATGTAGATGCATTGTAGCAGTCTATTTCCTTATTTTAGACTTGTTGTGACTTGTACTGTTCTATAGGAGACAGACACCACTCCTCGGACAGTATATTCTCTTCGAACATTCAGGATACCAGGCGAGTACATTCTCTGATCATTTCATATCCTGCTTAGAATTATATTCCTGCTTTAGATTACTATACTTGATGCTGTCACGACATTATCACGGATTAGTACTATATGGATCTCTTCATGCGATGTTATCCCCCTCGGGAGCATCGGGTACATTATGTCATGTGTGTTTCACTTTTATCATGTACTCCTGTGCTTTCACCATACATGTACACTCTTGTGAATCTTATACTCTCATGTTCACAGAGCCCTCATGTATACTATCATGTGCACCCTTTTATGGGCCCCCATGTGATATCATGTACAATAATATAACCTGTTTAGATCCTTGTGTATTGATTGGGGAAACGGGGGAGTGCTAGTAGTCATGTGAACAATTCTATAGTAGTGTAGATCATGTGCAACTCTATAGTGTAGATCATGTACAAATCTGTCATGTTCATATGTGCTATCCTGTACTCTACATCACTAGCCTCTGTTAGTTCTCTATTTATAGTAGATATTTCTATTACAGTTCTCTCTCCCTGTTTACATACTGTATTTCTTCAGATCCAGTATCTTACTTTACTGCATGATTATATTTTCTAACCTGCTATGATTTGTTGAGATGTATTGTGCTCGCTCCTGTCCTGACTGGACCTGTTGATAAATTTTACAGATAGTCTGGGATTGCCTGCTAGCCTAGAGGAGACACAGTAGAGGTTGTTTAGATAGTTTTTCCATTGTCTGGAGTTGTATTATTTTATGGATTACTGTATTTTTGAGATTTGAGATGTATTTCTGGGTTTGTGTATTTTAGACACTTAGATTTCTCTCTGCTGTATCTCTTTTGGATTTCATGTTTTATCTATCCTTATCATACTTTACCTTAGATGTGATTGAGACTGTATCTGCTATGTCACCCCCATTCGGAGAGTATAAACTGTTTATCCTTATACTGCTAGATGCATGAGACCTAGGACAGCGTTCTACCGTCGATACTGTGGCGTAGGCTGGGCATTGTTACGTTCTCGTACCCTTACTCTAGGGTGCGGGTCATGACAGTGTTGCCCGTCGGAGTCCGTACCGCTGTACGGTAGGCCCAAAGGCATTCGCCGAGCTTTTCGTCCCAGTCGCATTTGTTGGATGACACGGCCTTTTTGAGTAGCCTGACGATAGTCATGTTAAACGCCTCGGCCAATCCGTTTGCTGCCGAATTGTAGGCGGTTGATGCCATGTTTTGAATGCGATTCTTGTCACAGAATCTGCTGAAAATATGGCTGATGAACTGAGGACCGTTATCGTAGATAATCCTCCGAGGTACCCCGAAACGGTAGATAACATGGTGCTTGATGAAGCTGATCACCCTAGAGCTCTTCACTTCCGCCAGTAGAACTGCTTCTGCCCATTTAGAGAAGTAGTCGGTGATGGCTAGGATGAAGCGGTGTCCCCTCGATGAAGGAGGGGTGATCGGTCCTACAATATCCATGCCCCAGGCTTCGAAGGGCCAGGAGGCGACCGTAGGATGTAGTGGTTCTGACGGCGTATGGATGAAGTCAGCGTGAAGCTGGCACGCATGATACTTTTTAGGCTTAATTGCACTTTGCAACCCTCAACTATTACCATTTTTCAACTTTGTACCCTAAACTATTTTTTGTAACAATTTGGTACCCAGATGTTATTTTGGACTAAAATGCCCCTACCCCGACCCCTAACCCTCCCCCCTGCACGCTCCGGCCGCCCCCCCTGCTCACTCCGGCCGCCCCCCCTGCTAGCTCCGCCCCCCCCCCCCGCCCCCTACCCCCCCTGCTCACTCCGGCCGCCCGCCCGCCCCCGCCTCTCCCCTAGGCCGCGGCAGCACGGGAGGAGGGGGGCTGGGGAGGGAGGGCGGGGCGGGAGGCGGGGCAGGGGGTGGCCGAAGGTAGCAGGGGAGGGGGTGGGGGGCTGGGGGGGCGGAGCTAGCAGGGGGGGTGGGACGGCCAGAGCTAGCAGGGGGGGTGGCCGGAGTGGGGAAGGGGGTGGAGGGAAGGAAGAGGGAAGGGCATTTTCGGAATTTTTGAAAAATTAGGTATCAAGTTAAAAAAAATAATAGTTGAGGTACCAATTTGTTACGAAAAAAAGTTTATGGTATCAAGTTGAAAAGGCAGAATAGTTGGGGGTAGCAAAGTGCAATTAAGCCTACTTTTTAGCATAGTCGACAGCGTCGGCTTCCATGGTTGGCCAATTGTAGCCCATGCATCGCAGTCGATCCTGCAACTTAGGTCCAGGTTGATGGGCTCCGTAGGTTCCATCGTTAGCTTTTTGAAGGGCTTCGGCTGCTTCTTCGTTGGATAAACATCGAAGGAGAAGTCCATCGTAGGAGCGTCGGTACAGCATTTTAATAGCCGTATCGTAATAAAATCGAAGGGAGCGCCTCCTGACTGAGACGGGTTCTTTCGGGTCCTTCGGGAGAATTTCGTAGACAGCGAAGTCGATGAACGGGAATCTCCAGTCTCGGACATTAATATCAGCACTCGTTGACACGACATGGGCAATTTGTGAGCATAGGTTGTTCTTAGGACAGACCAAGTCTCGACCAACTACCGTTACGTAGTGTTGAGTCCCGAGGGGTGCTGCCAATGAGGCTGCGAGACCAGCCAGAGCGTCAGCCTCCAGATTTTGTGAATGAGGTACATGTTCGATGAAGAACTTGGTGAAGGTTGAAATGATGTACAATGCAACCTCATGGTAAGGAATCAGTTCTTCATGGCGAACTTCGTATTGCCCTCTGACATAATTAACGACGAGTTTTGAGTCATCATAGGCTTCCAGATGATCCACCCCCAGCTGTTGCGCCAGCTGGAGTCCCATGATGAGCGCGTTGTACTCGGCAACATTGTTGGAGCACGGCTTCGAAAGGAAGTAGGCGTGCTGGTTGACCAGATGATCGGGAGAGACTAAGACTACCTCCACTCCTGCGATGATTTGGCCTTTGGGGCCTATTCTTGAAGCGTCATCGAAAAATATCTGCCAGACGGAGCTTTCTACGGTGACGTTTGATTCTTGGACCTCATCCGGGATGTCTTCATAGAGTCTGGAGGACTCTGGTATGGGGTGTGCAGCTAAAAAGTCGGCCAGAGCCTGACCCTTGACGGCTTTTTGTGGAACAAACTCCATGTTGTATGGCGTTAATAGGATTGCCCACGTAGCTAGCCGGGAGTTTAATGACCCTAGTTTCGTTATGAGAACTCTGAGTGGATTGACTCGGGAGATGACATGAATTGTCTGGCCTGAGACATAATGGCGAGTCTTCTGGATGGCAAATACCAAAGCTAAACACTCTTTTTCAACGGGGTTGTACCGGTGTTCGGCCCCGATCAGTGTTCTACTGAGGTAGTAGATAGCTTGCTCATAGCCTGTATCGTTGTTCTGAGCAAGCAGAGCGCCGAGGGAATGATCCATGGCACGGACGTAGAGGAGAAATGGTCTGCCGGCGACGGGTGCCACCAGGACTGGCGGGCTCGTCAAGTAAGCTTTGATGTCGTCGAAAGCTTTTTGGCATTCCTCCGTCCAAATATAAGAGACTCCCTTCTTCATGAGCTGGGTGAAGGGTTGATATTTTCCGGAAAGGTTCGCTATAAACCTTCGGATGTATGCCAGCGCCCCTGCAGGCCTCGAAGTTCTCGGAGGTTCTTCGGAGGGTCCATGTCAAGGATGGCCTTGGTCTTCTCGGGATCGACATGAATGCCTTTCGCCGTGATAATGAAGCCCAAGAACTTTTTGCTAGAAACCCTAAGGAAGGATTTAGCGGAGTTCATCTTGAGTTGATGCGTTCGCATGAGATCGAAGACTGTCTTAAGGTCTTGTAGGTGATCTCCTTTGAGACGGCTCTTGACTGCGATGTCATCAACATAGCATTCGACTGTCTTGCGAAGATGCTGACGGAAGATGGTGCTCATAGCTCACTGGTATATTGCACCAGCGTTCTTCAAGCCGAAGGGCATCACTGTGTAGCAGAAGACCCCTTGCGGAGTCCTGAATTACGTGTGTTTTGCGTCATCGGGGAACATCTTGATCTGGTTGTAGCCCGAATACCCATCCATGAAAGACATGCGTTCGAAGCCACATGTATTGTCGATCATCACATCGGTGATTGGTAGCGAGAATTCGTCCTTCGGACAAGCAGTATTAAGATTCCTGAAGTCGATACAGACTCGTATCTTTCCATTCTTCTTGGTGACAGGGACGATGTTGGCCACCCAGTCTGGGTGTTGTTCTTCACGAATGA
Source organism: Iris pallida (assembly GCA_029216955.1). NCBI lineage: Eukaryota > Viridiplantae > Streptophyta > Magnoliopsida > Asparagales > Iridaceae > Iris > Iris pallida. The sequence continues at coordinate 11,249,618 of JANAVB010042020.1, read as the reverse complement.
ATCTGCTGGTCAGGAGTTTATCTACTTCCTGATTGATAGAGTTCATGATGTCAGGACGAAAACGTCGCTGTTGTTGCTTTATAGGCTTGGCATCAGGTAAGATGTTAATCCTATGCATCACAATTTGGGGATCAAGTCCCGGCATATCTTCGTAGCTGCAAGCGAAGACATCGATATATTCTTTAGCCAGCTGGATTAAAGATTCTCGATCTTCTCCTATTAGGCTTTTGCTGATGAATATGGGTTTAGAAGAAGATCCATCCCCATGTTCGATCTGCTCGACTTCGTCTTCGGTAGGGGGTTCGCGTAATTCAAAACGAGACTCCCACTGTTCTCCTAGGCGTTGAGCCCAGGGTTCTTCTTCGAAGAATTCTGGCATTTGGTCTTTGCCTTCACCTTCTTGAGATTGTACAGATGTCATGTTGGCTGATAGCACTTTCTTGAAGACTGATCCGATACTGGTATCGGAATCCCAAGTTGATGCTTCAGATGAGTGAGAATGTTCCGCTTCTTCTGCCTTCGAATTCTCTGGAGTTAACGGCGGCGTGACATAGCCCCCCCCCCCCCCCCCGTCGAGTTCGATGATAGTAGTCCTGCGACTTCCCTTTAGGTGTTGGAAGCCGGAGAGGAAGACGTCGACCCTTGCCGTAGTTCAGGCCGTTGTTACTTTTTAGGTCGTAACCCATCTTTTGGATGAGGTACTTTGCCTTGTACGTGTATCGATAGGCTTGTATTTTGCCGGTATCTGGTTCTGGCTCGAGTGGCGGGAGGTCTTGATGACGCTCGACTTTGCCGAAGATGATGGATTCTTCGTCTCGATTCCATGGTGGGACTACAAAACAGACCCCTTGGGACGGGACTACTCGATTTACATGATGGACGGTCGTTATTTGTGTTTCTAACGACCATAGAGCGTTATCTAATATATACATGGCATTCCAATGTGGAAGACTAGAATAATTAAAAGACACTCTATTATTGATGAAATACGAGATTTTGTCATGTGGGATTACATTGTCCAGAGAGGGTGCATCTACATCAGCAGAGATATATTCCCCTAGCTCTTCATCTGTGAGTACTGGGGTTGGATCGGGAGAGTCCACCACAGTTTTGATCTTGGGGTCCGAGAGGGCTATGTGGGCCTTCTCCGGCAGCTTGGATAAGGCAGATGATTGTGGCGGCCTGCCCTTAAGACGCACCTTCAGAGGTTCTTCAACTGCGCCTTCGGTGATTGGTGCCTTCCCCTGTAGTTTTGCTACAAGGGGAACCGATGTTTGAGGCGGCTTTCCCTTGAGCCGTATCTTCAAGGGAGCTCCAGTAGGTGTTCTACCTGGAGCAGTTGGCGCTTTTTCGGGTAGCTTAATATTCATGGGAGGCAACGTCTGACGCGGCTTCCCTTTGAGTCGAATTTTTAAAGGAGTGTCAGGAATCATCTCTGGCTCCATGTCGGGATCTGCTGCCATTTCTGCTTCATCATCAGCATCATTGGCTTCCTCCTCGTCAGGTGACTTGTACAAGTTAGAATCAGTGAAGTAGGCTTCAACCTCCTTAAAAGGGTTGATGTCTGCGAACTCCGTCCGGATGATGTCATTGGTGGACCCATATTTCATATATTGGTAGAGTGTGGAAGGTACCACCATGTACTTATACAGCCACGGACGACCCAGTAGGAGGTTGTAGTTGACATCGGCATCCACGACATGGCAAGTGACCTCAGTTCTGAGGTTACCAATATGACACTTCGGCCGTATTTTGCCTAATGGCTCACTCTTGCTGGCATTGAAGCCACTGATTATTGTGTTGTAAGGCACCAGTCGGTACATTGGGAACCCCAGTATTGAGAGCAGCATCTTCGAAATGATGCTGAAGGAAGACCCTGGATCGATCTGAATTCGCTTCACCTTGACGGAACCGATATACCCTGTATAATACAGAGGCCTGTTGTGTCGGTTGTGCTTGAACATCATGTCTTGTTGGGTGAAGGTTATGTTGGGGATAACTTCATCCGCACAATGACAGTGCACACATGTAGTCGGGAGATCTTCAGGCTGCTTGACCTGACTGATGAAGGACTCAGCATCCTTCAGGGCTTCACAAAGAGCTTCACGAGTGTCCTTGGAAAGGCAAAGAAGCTCAAACAGAGATAGGCGGGCAGGAGTACTGGCAAGTTATGCCAGTATGTCAAAGTTGTGGGGCTTGGCTAGCCCTGAAGCATTCTCTTTTCGCAGAGGCTTATCGAAACGGACCTCTACATGCTTCTGCTTATTGGCTGCTGGAGGCTTGGACGGACCCCCTTCTTCGGCAGCAGGGGCAGTGCAGGGAAGCACCACCTCGACGGCAGCTTCGTCAGGTTGGGCGTTCTGATGCGAACGCGTCTGTACAGGAAGTGCCTCTTCCGTAGAGGAAGAGACCATACGGCAAGACTTGATCTTCCTGTCTTTGGTTTTGAAGGCAGAGCGTACCTCCGGTTGAGTAACCTCGGAGACGAGATTAGGGTGAAACCATAAGACCTCTCCCCGAGATGTGGTGAATGGAATGAGTCCACTCACGTTGTCACAAGTAGGTGGTAGATTGACCACCTCCATTGTCACCTTAGGGATGGGGACGACGCCATCTTGTGTTGTGGTCGGCGGTAAGGTACCAAATTGGAGTGACACCAGGTTGGCCGTGACCGTTTTTTTCTCGTAGTCGACGGAGATAACATCCGTATTGATCATACACTGGATATAGTTTTTGAGGACATAGCAGTCCTTAGTTGGATGTCCGACAAACCGATGGTAGTGACAGTATCTCGGATTGTCCACTTTCCCAACCTCGTCAAGACGATTCGGGTCCGGCAATTTGAACTTGTCACCCTGCTTCAGTATCTCAAAGAGTTGCAGGGTATCTTCATCGTTGAAAGAATAAACCTCCTTTGGCCTTGGTGTAAGTGGAGGCTTTTGAGTGGGTGCTGATGCACATTTGGAGGCATTGACAGTCAACACCTGTTTCCCCTTCGTCTCTCGTCCAGGGTTTTTGGCTGCAGGCCATTTTCCCTTGTCCTCAAAGGCAGGGAAACTGACTCCTAGAAGGCGCACATTGGATGCCTTTTTCTCTGCTGCTTCGGCTTCGATGATCAAGAAACTCCAGTCAGGAAGAGGAGTGGAGTTGAGCCAGAGTTTGACTGCAGGCAGCATGTTCATGCTGCAGGAGGAGAGGAGTGCATGTTCTGGCATGCCCGGGGGCAGTCTGAAGCAGGCCTGTCGGAAGCGTTCGATGAATACTCGAACTGTTTCCTTCTCCTTCTGGCGTATCTCTATGAGGAACGCCATTGTCATGTCCTTCCCGCCATCGTAGAAACGGTCGAGAAAGAGACGCGTCAAATCGTCGAAGGACGATATAGAGTTGTCGGGGAGGCTGCAGTACCAATCGTATGCCACTTCTTTTAGTGTCCCGACAAATATACTGGTAAGCATTGCATCCTCCTTCGGGAGATGTCCTATTTGGGACTGGAAGTACGTCAGATAGCGATGCGGAGAGTCCTTCCCATCGTATGGCATTAGAGTTTGTGGTTTATATTTAGGAGGATAAACCACTTTGTTCCATTCAAGGGGATAGGGTTGGGGGATCCCCATCTTCTGGCGCTTCTCTTGCCTGTTCTTGGACTCAAAGCGCTCGCGCAAGTCCCTGATCATCTCCACCACATCTTTCGTGGAGCTGGGAGTCGATGAAGGTGGTACAGCCTGGAGTTGAGCATTTGATGGCTCCGACGTCCGAGATGCTTCGCGACGATCCGTATACAAGGATACCCGTTGAAGGGGTACACTTGATTCTCCATTGGCCCCTGGGTCAGGAACGGTAGAAGGTGCCCCGGCCAAAACTGACCGTATCTCAAACACCGCTTGAGTCAGTGTTTGCATGAAGGCGGAGTAGGTTTTGAGTCCTCCCTCCAGGGTATCCATACGCTGGACAAGGTCTGCTGGCGGCGCATCAGGCTCGGTATCACCCCCAGTCTTGTATACCGTCATGACACGGCTGGAGTCGGATGGATCAGTTGAGGCTTCACTCTCGGTCTCGCTTTCTTATAGGGGAGTTGCCTCTCCTGGAACTTCGTCCTGGCTACCCCAAGCTATGTTCTGGAGGACACCCTCGTCTTCGGAAGAAGTATCTACGAGGGCCTGATTACCCTCCGCTGTGTCCAAAAGGCTGACTTCTTCGTCTTCGAGACGCAGGTCTGCAGGGGCCAGACTACCCCCAGCTGTGTCCGGAAGGCTAACTTTGTCTCCAAGATGAAGATCCACCTCAGTTGTGCACTGGAGGGCATCTTCGTTTTCAGAAGGAGGATCGACAAGGGCCTGACTACCCCCAACTTCCTCCAGGATCTTCTTTCTCCTCCGAGTGCCTTCGAACACTCCAGAGGATGGAACAGTTGCCTTGGTTCTCCTCGGTTGACTCTTGGACGAGGATGAGGAATGACCAGTCGCCTTTCGGATTGACGAGGAATTAGAGACCACGTTGCATGAAGCAACCTCTGGTTCCTCTTCAATTGACACCTTCTTCCCGAGGCGACGTCGGAGAGGTGTTGATGATTGCAGCCGCTGGAACACCGACTACCTTGGTGACGGGACTGCTGTTTTACAACAACAGTTGATGGTGACTATAGCACAGGCGTGCCCTGTAAGGGACTCATTGTGCTTTTCAGTCGACTCTCCTGACCGACGTTTGTGAGTGATCACGTAATGCAGATCGTTGGAGGAGAGTGCCACCTTCGCAACTCCATCAGGTGTATGGCAAGGCCAAGCGACAGGGTGGTCAAGTGAATGCTGCGACCCCTGATCCAACACCAAACAGGTGCTCAGATTAGTAGTGGAGGAACAACATTTACAGTGACTTGAACGAACCTCAAACGTATAACCAGAGGAGGCGCGGGAGTTCAAGACCACAGGATTTGCCTTGCTCGACTCGGTTGCGAACGCAACAGATGCGTCCAAGTAAGACAAGGAATTTGAAGGTCGACTCTTTTTCGGCGCAGAAGCACCCGAGTCGACCTTGTACAGCTTACCATCAGCAGCGCGCACGATTGTGAGCGCATGCTTCTGGTTTGCTGCCGGCATAGCACGTTTAAGGTGCATGGCCCGTGCTGCCTTGGACTTCTTCGTACTAGCCCACTGGGGTGCATAGTACTCAGAGTCCAAATTTTCCTCGCCACTACAGCGAGTGAGTCTGTCAAAGACAGAGACCTTCTACGGTGCATCATAGGTGATGCACGGGGCATTAGCTGCGCCCATGCTCCGTCGACGCATCTTCCTCATCTGAGAGGAAGATGGCTGGAGAATGTGATCAGCCGCACGTTTCCCCGAGAGATGTGCTGTACCGGTGGGCATATCTTGGTTGTTGAGGACGTCAGCAGGAAGGGAAGGCTGCATTGGTGCATCCCCTTCGGTGGTGGTGCCATAGGCGTCGACTTTGTGCACCCAGACTTGGCGAGTCTTCTTCGGCTTCGACAGCCACTTCGAAGGACTCGTACTGCCTTCAGAGATGAACTCCTCATACGTCTGTTGATTGAGGCGTACGACCAGCGTCTTATGGGAGGAGCCCACCTTCACATCGTCGGATTGCGACATAGCTTTCTTGGTATAGGAGAAAGAGGCCCCAGCAGAGTTGCCAGCTTATTTGCCATTAAAATCTTCTGATGTAATTTTAATACAAATAGAACAGTGTTACAATGTAGAACTTAGATGTAGTCCTAGGAGTACACTTTTGTTTATCTGGGTCCCTTGTGCCGATGGAGCGAGTGGTAATACGTTGACTCCGTTGACGATCTGACGACGGTTCTCGGTTCTCTGAAGATCTGGGTTACTCTAGGTGCAGGAGCTTGCGGAGAGGAAGAAGACGTTGAGTGTCTGTATCTTCCTCTCTCTATATGTTGCTGATGGTTGTACGACGTGTCTCTGTCTGTGTGTGTTGGAAGGAGATGATCCCTCTATTTATAGCTTTGCAGGCTGGCTGCTCATGCACGTATGTAGGATGCGCCTATACGTGGGGATGCCACGTGGTGGTTGCTGATGGAGGCGCATGGGTGATGTGCCCTGATTGAGGAGTTGAACTTTTCTCGTTGCTGTCGTGGGCTACGGCAGAGCTGACTCGTAGCAACGGAGAAGATCTTTCAGTTGCTGTGATCTTGGGTGATTAGCACCCCTTCATAGGCTGAATCAAGTCAAAGGACGCGTGTCGTAGGTCCATGGCTCGAAGATCTCGGATTTGGTGGGGAGTGATCTGATAGGATGCGCCTGGAATTGGGCACATGAGGAGGCTTTGGCTCGTAACCTTTAGGAGTCATGAACCAGTCGGGGCGCATGGCTTTTGAGGCGCATGTGGGGCTTCAGTAGTGACTTTACTTCTGTCTTTAGGGATCAGAGAAAAAGTCTGAGGCACACGGCTTTTGAGGCACATACAGAGATTTAGGTGCATAGCTGCGGAGGCGCATGCGAGATGGTTAGGCGGCCACGTGGTTTGTAACCGTCGGAGGGGAGTAATGATGGTGCTGACGTTGGCGATGCTTCGTTTTCTGAAAAAGCTGTCAACTGTTCAGTCCTCGGGGGACGTACTGCCAACTCTGTCAGACTTCAGCATTTAATGTTCTTTGACAGGTGATGGGTTGTTGAGTGGGCGCATCGATCGGCGTTCTACTAGGCGCATGGGGACGCATGGGGACGCATACTTATGAGGCTGATGGGAGCTGGGCGCATCAGTACGATGCACGGTCTGGCCGACGCATCTGCTTTGCATGACACGTCTTTATGGGCTCGACTGTTACGTTCTTCGAGTGCTTTAAATAGCCGTTCTTGACTTGGCTGAATTCGAAGCGTCAGGTTCATCACCATTAATGCAAATTTATTGCACGGGATTCGGAGAGCCAGCCACTTGGCGCATGGGTTTGATTTGCCGGGCCTATAAATTGTGGCATGGAGAGGGTTTGCTTCTCGTTCTCTCACGTCCTTCTGAAATGAACTTGGTTACTCGAGCACATTCTGTTGATGAGATGCTCCCGAGGGTGAAAATGCGACACGTGGTCTTCATTGATGCACTTGAAGGTGACTGTTACATCTAAAAGTCGAAGTCGAGGGCTTTTGAGGCAGGCGGAAGGTGCCTGTTGTATCCAAAGACCGGGATGCTCGAGCCTCGTCTCCGTTATACTGGAAGAGCCGCAGATCGGAATTGCGGTGCTCCGATCATCTTCCTTGGGCTTTGGGAGAGCTCCTCCTCCTGCTAGAGTGGGTGTTGCCCATTCTGGTTGGGTTGAAAGCTGCTCCTTTAGCCGCAGGTTGGTTGTGGTGCTCTCCTCTTCCTTGGTTTGGGGAGCTCTTCCTCCAGCTAGAGGGTTGATTGCCACCCTCATTCTGATCAATAAATGCTTCATTGGTCGGAGCATTTAATGGCGCATATGCTGACACTTCATGATGCGTCTGACTGGAACGCTGAAGGGCAGCACATAACTGAGCTGCTGAAGGGATGCACATAACTGAGCCGCTGAAGGGATGCACATAACTGAGCTGCTGAAGGGATGCGCCTGGCTGATAGCACATGGCGGGATGCGCCTGTTTGAGGGCGCATGGTGGTTGTTGCGCCTAGCTGTAGACTTAGGGTCTTTTCTTTGTAGAAATTCTCCTTTGTACAGCTCTTTTTAAGACATGTAACAGACTTTTATATGAAATAAAAATCTTCTTTTAATGTCTATGCTTTGTTGTGCCAAGTACTTCGTCCGAGCTTCCTGGCGCATGTGATGTTAGGCGCATAGGATTTCTGGTCCTAAAATTCCATGCTTCTACACTCCCCGACTAGGTAAATCCTAACTCTCTTTCAGACACGACACTTTGACACAGGACCCGACTGGTTAATTAGTTAATTAACTAGGTAACAGGACACTTTGTTGAGACATGACACTTTAATTTCTTTAAATTTCAGTTAATTAGTTAATTATGTTGACACAGGACACTTTGTTGCTTTAATTTCAGTTATAATTAGTTAATTATGTTGTATGAGTGTGTATTCAAGTAGGGGAAATCAACAAGTGTAAGTGTGAGAGTGTTATTGTATGAGTATGGCTTGTGTATGTAAAAGTGAGTGAAGAATGCAGCAAGTGTGTAGGCTGCAAGTGTGTAGGCTGCCTGTGGCATTAGCATTATAAGAAGGGCAAGGCTTGGTTTGTGCAGGATTATTAGTGTATAGGAGAGAGTGATATTAGGTAATTTTGAGATGGGCACTTGGTTTACCTATATAGGAAAGGTAAGGTATTCCTATAAGTATTAGCTATAGCTATATATATAGTGGTGATCGGGATATGCATCTATGTAATATATAGTTATAGTATGAGTATCATTGATATAAAAATAGTGTAAGGGTAACCCCATAGGTATAGCCTATAGCAATGCATGCATTTATGGTAAATAGATAATTATAGGACTATATAGGTATAACATCATGGATAGACAACCATGGGTACCATATCATGTATGCATATAGGGTATAGATTAAGAGGGTATGTCCATTGATGTTGGGTTATACCTTAGGTAAGTGCCTCTAATAGAGTATCCTAGTATCCTTGGTATAGGGTATTAAGGGTGTTAAGGTTTTAGGCATAGGCTAAATATAAATATGGGTAAAGGGCATAGTGTGGTATCATGATATGGTACCATAAAGGTATACAAGGTATACTTAATACGGGTAATCTAGAGAGTAAGACATGGGTGTAGCATATGGTATGGCATGGTATAGGACATTAGAGAGTAAGTAAAGGGTAGATGGCTAAGGTAATTCCAAATAGTAGATATCTATAAATATAAATCAGATAGATACATTTAACACACCGAATATCCTAGTATCCTAGTATCCTTGTATCCTAGTATCCTAGTATCCTAGTATCCTTGTAATAGAGTATCCTAGTATCCTTGTATCCTTGTTATTTGTATCCTAGTATTCTAGTATCCTAGTATCCTCTAATAGAGTATCCTAGTATCCTTGTTGTTTGTATACTTGTCTTACAGGTTTCTCGTTATCACACATCTGTCTATTTTTATATTTTTACTTGTTCTCCCTATCACATATATTGTTCATTATTTATCCGTTCTTCTATTTTGTACCTTGCCCCTTATAAGTTGTTCATCAAGTGTCATATTACAATTTACTGTTTCATAGCACTTGTCAACTAAGTTGGTGCTTGAGCTTGCACATTACAATTTACTATTTCATAGTACTTTATTTTTTGACATGCTATAAATAGCCTCTAACTCATCTCTTGGATAAAGAGGATAGATACATTCATATGCATGTGTATCAACGATGTGCTTGTATCTATCTTACAAAATTATCCTCAAATGGATATGGAGCTGAATTACTATCTGTGGAATCGTTCATGGATGTACAACCGTCATTCTTATGACATGTACGGTATGTGGAATAAATTCATGGAGGATGTACAACAGTTCCTACAGTTAGCCAAGGCGTTTCCTCGGTATATGGACGGTACCAAAATTAAGTGTACGTGTATGAGATGTCGTAACTTGAAATATCATCCAGAAGTGGAAGTCACGTATCATTTATACTCGAAGGGTTTCACGTCGAATTACTATCAATGGAGCGAACACGGAGAACTTATGTCCTTAGCATCGGAGTATAAGCCTTATGTGGATGTCTACAACCATACTGCTTACGACAATGGGTTGGTGAACATGGTTTTTGAATCGGCGGGGCCTAGTTTCGATCAGGAAAATTATGATGCACCTGAGGAGGCACCGAACGTCGATGCTGCAAAGCTCATGGAGTTGCTGGAGAATGCAAGGACTCTATTATATCCTGGTTGTGAGGATCATTCATCGTTGGAGGTGGTTACAAGATTGTTGAGCATCAAGTCTGATTTTAATATGTCGCAAGATTGCTACAACCGACTTATGGAGTTGATTATAGAAATATTGCCTGAGGGTGCTAAGTTGCCTAAAGACTTTTACCGGTCTAAGAGGATGGTGAGATCGCTCTAGATGGGATATGAAAAAATCGATGTATGTCGCAACGGGTGCATGTTGTACTACAAAGACGACAAGGATGAAGACGTCTGCAGATTTTCTGGTGCTGATTGCTACAAGGGCAGTGGTAGAAGAAAGTCTGTCGGTGAAAGAAAGCCTACCGATTTGATGCACTACTTGTTGTTGATACCACGGTTGCAGTGGTTGTTTATGGTGAAGAAAACTGCAAAAAATATGAGTTGGCATAAGCGAAAACAGACCGAAGGAGTGTTGGATCACCCTTCAGATGGAGAAGCATGAAAGCACTTTGATCGAGAGTATCCAGATTTTGCTTCTGATCCACGTAATGTCAGATTGGGTCTCTTCTCCGACGGTTTTACCCCATTCGGACTTTCGGGATCCCAGTATTCGTGTTGGCCTATGATCGTCACTCCGTACAATCTACCGCCTTGGATGTGCATGAAGACTCCTATATTTTCCTCACAGTTATTATCCCAGGTCCGAACAATCCGAAAAAGAATATCGATGTGTATTTACAGCCATTAATTGATGAGTTGAATCAGCTGTGGGAAGTAGGTTCCAACACGTACGATGTATCTAGAAAACAAAATTTTCAGATACGGACAGTACTTATGAGGACCATCAATGAATTTCTAGCCTATAGTATGTTATCTGGATGGAGCACGCATGGTCGTCTTTCAGTCCGTATTGCATGGACCGTACTAAGGCTTTCCGTTTGAAACACAGAGGCAAATCGTGCTTCTTCGATTTTCATCGACAATTCCTGCCGAAGGATCATCCGTACCGAAGGAACATGAATACTTTTCATGCTGGCATTGTGGAGAAGGCTAATCCCCCGCCAAGGTGGCCCAGATACACGACATGGTAAGAGGTAAAAGATTTACCAAGGGCTATTGAAGAGCCTGTTACGGGCTATAAGTGTGACAGATTTGGTCGCACTCATAACTTGACGAAGAGGAGTATATTCTGGGATCTGCCATATTAGAGCACCAATCTGATTAGACATAACCTTGATATCATGCATATTGAGAAGACTGTGTTTGACAACATAATTAATACTGTAATAGACGTAAAGGGGAAGATGAAAGACAATCCAAAGGCTAGATTGGACTTGGAAGAAATATGTAGACGTCCTGCATTGCATTTGCTAGAGGAAGGGAATGGGAAGTTGAAGAAGCCTAAGGCAATTTTTTCACTGGAGAATGAGGATAAAGTCAGACTTTGTAGGTGGATTCAAGGTCTGAAATTTCCAGACGGGTATGTTTCGAACTTGAGAAGATGCGTCGACCTCAAGGAGAACAAACTGACAGGTATAAAGAGCCATGATTGTCACGTATTCATGGAGAGGTTAATTTCGATTGATTCTTAGTTTGTGTGTAGACTTTTAGTATTGGTGGTCGGGATGTTTGGATATTTGTTGGTTGGTTTATAGACTTGGATATTTGTTGGTTGGTTTATAGACTTGGATATTTGTTGGATGGTTATTTGTTATAGACTTGGGACGACATATTATTATGTATTGATTTACAGACTTGGATATTTGTTTAGTTGGTTAGTTGGTTTATAGACTTGGATATTTGTTTTTTTGTGTTGATTTACATTGTGTTATATTGTTATGATTTATCGGTGTTGAGTGTTCCATCTAAGGGGTCGACGAACCCAGGGAGGGCATGTTATTATGTATTTATTGTTATTTATTAAACTGCAGGAGAAAAATGTGATTCTGAAATAACTTTGTAATTTATTTTTTTTACTTTTTCTGGAATATTTAGCGATGTTTACCGACGCTTACCAACGTTTACCGACGCTGAGTTACGTCGGTAAACGTCGGTGATAACCGACTCAGCGTCGGTAAACGTCAGTAACTTTTGCTGGAATACTGTCGTTTAGGAAATCGGTAAACGTCGATAAATATTCTAAATCCGTCGGTAATTGACCGATGTTTGCAGACGCCGCTAAACGTCGCTCTGTTATCAACGTCACGCCGATAAACGTCGGTGAATTACCGACGTATACATGCATCGGTAAACGTCAGAACGAGCGACGATTAGCGACCTTTTAGCAATCAGCGACTAGGGTTTCCGCGACCATAAGAAAACGTTACTAAATACGTCGAAAAATATACTTAGCGACGTTTTCTATCGTTTTTGCGATATTTTTTGGCGTCGCTAAACTGTGATATTCTGGTAGTGGACGAATACACCGCAAAGTTTTTCTGCCTCAGCCGCTTCGCAGATGCCATGACCCTTGAAGCCAAAGCCAAGTAGTTCAAGAAAGGGCTATCACCTGAAAGAGAGAGTTAAAGTGCAAGCAAAAGAGAGATCGAGACGCATATGGAGGAGGCATCAGCCAATCGGGATCGGCGAAGCGTCACAATGTTCCAGGAAGGGCCCCAGCACATCAGCCTCAGCCAGCGACAGTAGCAGCTCGAGCACCACAAGAAGGACCCAAGAGACGGCCAATTACCCATCAACAGGCACGAGCAATCCCTCATCAAGTCCAAGATATTCCTACCTGCCAGTATTGCACGAAGAGGGGCCATGTCCAAGAAGAATGCTGTAAATGGTTAGGGTTGTATTGGACTTGTGGATCCAACCAAAACATATCTTGATTTTGTCCGAAGGGAAACGGGACTGCCCTACCATTATCAACGCCACAAGGAGCAGCTGACGGTATTCCCTAGTAGATTATAGCAGTAGTATTATTGATAGACATATATTAGAGTTGACTTGTGAGTAATTGAAATATTTTTTAAATAGCAAAATATGTGGGACTATTCATTCTAGTAGATCATAGCTTTATTGAATTTCGATAACAAAATTATTTTAAGGGGGGTTGATTTGTAAACCCTTGGATCATTTTTTTATATTTTAGTATAAATTATTAAAAACCTAATTATTTAAGCTTAGTTAAATATAGATGAGAAGGGGGAATTTTGTAAACATATTCTACTCAGGGGCTTAAGTGCAAACTTGCCTTTCAATTCAAAATTGATGCTTGGTCGACTCAGTTGGGGATAACTCTGGTTGTTTTTTTTAAACCAAAACTCGATAGGAGCTTCCCTCCTAATTTCGATTGACCAAGACCGACCCAATCTGATCCTTCCTATCTCCTCCTAACAAATCAAACCCTATATATACATAAAGAAGGAGAAAACCGGCCTTTGGCATCTACAAACCCAAGAAATTTTGTTCGCTAAGGGATCATAAGAGGAGTCGAGGAGGTGTAGAGCACGACAACCAATCCAATAGGTTCATCATTTGCCTCTTTTAATCTCAGTCTCTATTAATTTTTACTACATGTTTGATTAGTTGCAGATAGAGTCGGAAAACAGGGATTCATAGGAGAAGGGATTATAGTTTTGTCTTCATGTGTATGCCCATTGCCTACAGCAAGCGCAAAATTCAAATGCAATTGCTGTGAATGCAAACATTGTTCCTACGTGCAACTTCATGTTCGCACCATATGTCAGTCGCATAGGTAATGAAAGGTTCGATAAGCTAGGAAGGTATTTGGGATGCTAGTAATATAGATGAAGGAAAGTCTTAGCAAACTGTGAGTGCTAAGAGTTTCTAAAATGTATGATTTAAGAATTTGTTATGTAAACAATTCTCCTTGCGTAATAGGTGGTACGGGACGCCATGTCTCCATAAAGGGATTGGGAATAGTAACATACCTATAGGTGCTAGTGTAAGGAATCCTTTTGCAAAGAACTTGTGTGGTTCTGTGAGTACATTATAGAATAGTAACTCTCCTCATCTGGATTCGTAGTGTCGAATTGCGTATTTACTGCCTTCTACATGATATAAAAATATGTACTTGTGTGGAATGAATAGAAATGTTAGGTTCTATTTTGATATAGTTTGATAGTTTAGGTTGACATATTAGTGAGTGTTGTTTCAGGAAAAAGAAGTGTTTATTTGAAGTAAGAGTTTATGTTGTGTCCAATCCATGTTCCACGCTATGCTTTTGGGCACGGAAAAGTGTGCCTGTGCGCATATCCTATCGAGAAAGGTCGTACTATAGGCTACAGAGGATCGGGCGTGTCGAAGACAAATGTGTTGGACAAGTTCTTGAGGAAACAGGGATGGAGTTCATCTGTGGGTAACCACAAAGGATAATCACATTGCACAAGGATGATTACGAATCTGTGATACATTGAGACGTTATCTCTATGTTTCGGAGAATTTATCTCTAAGTATCGGAGATACCACATCTGTGTCCAGGTTGGCTGTATCAGTAAGAATATATATATATATATATAGGATGTATCTTATGGACATGAAGTCAGTCTAGGTAAGTCAATACTGGGTTACATGTGAAGTTATAGGAAATTCCCATGTACTCGGGCATGCATCTCTGCCTATATTCAGAACCCAAAGCATGTGCCATGGTGCAAGCCCCTAGATATTTTAAAATATTTTAAATAAGGAATTTTAATTTTAAATATAATTTATATCTTTAAAATAAATTATTATAATTATTAGAAATTTTCTAGAATTTTTAAATAGGTTTTAAAGCCTAAAATACCATTTGTCAATTTATTAAATTATTTTAAATGCTTTTTGCAATTAATTTAAATAGTTTAAGCCAGTATGCAATATTGGATTTGTCTGTGCAAATTTATATTTGTACAAAGCAGAGCGGGGGGGGAGGATATTATGCAAATTAGGATTTTACACATAACTGAGGCAGTGGAGGTTTTTGTAAATGTCGAATGTTGGGGGGGTTCTATAAAAATACGTGACCACCGCCTTCGTCTAACCCTAATCCCGACCACCGACGACCAAAACCCTAACCCCACTCACCACCCCGACCGTCCTAGCCACCGCTACGCAGTCTTCTTCTCCGATGAGCTTGCCGGAGTTAAACGATGTGCTGTCGTCGCCGTTCTAGCCGTTGTAGCCGCGCACCACCACCACCATTTTTGCCTCGACGAGACGAACCCAGCGCCACCCTTCGACGCCGACCACGACGCCTCCTCCGCCATACAGCAGCCCCGAACGTAGGCTATGGCCGGACACGTACGAGTCTCTTCGTGTCTACTTCACCTCCGTGTTTCGTTTTTACATAGGTGGGTCGTTTCGTGTCAGTGAGTCTAGTAGTGGACTCGGACACGAGAAATTCGTGTCAGAATCTTCGTATTTTCCTCGGACACAGGACTCAGTGTCTGATTCAATACTCGTGTCCCTAACTGTCAGGAAACGGGTTTATTATTAAATGGGTAACGGGTTTGGATGAACAGTAACGAGTTTAACCCGCACAGTAATGGGTTTTAATATAATTGGTTTACTGTTGACAATGGGTTTGGGTTTGAGCCCAATAGGTTTTGGGCTGTTATTATTTATATATATGTATTTACATAAGTATATATGTATATATTTATATATGTATATATATGTGTATATATATATATATATATATATATATATATATATATATATATATATATATATATATATATATATATATATATATATATATATATATAAATGTTTTATTAAAAAGGATAACCCAACTACACAGCAGAAAATGCTGGGCCCACACAAACGGCCATAGTCTAAGTTTGAAAAAAAACGCACGGAAACCGGAGGAGGGTGGCCACGTGGTCACGTGGGGGGGTCTGCCCGAAGGGGCTCGGGGACCGAGGGCCTTGGTCTGCCCGAGGGGGAGCGGGGACCGAGGAGTGGGGCGCGGGACCCGGGGGGGATGGGCGGTCCGCGAGGCGTCGACTGCCGCAGAGATCGCAGCACGAGGCGGTCGGCACGGGGGAAGGTCGGGAAGAACCGCCGGAGAAGGGTGGGGGCCGGACTCCCAGGGGAAGGGGAACGTGGCACTGAACGACGGCGGGAGGCCCGCGGGAGCGACGCCAGGAGTGGGGAAATGAAGGGAGGAGGTCAGGTCTTCCAGGAGCCAGACTGGGACAGGGGATGCCGGCGAGGGAGGCGGAGAGGGACTTCACGGCGGCGAGGAGGGTGGGAACGGTCCGAGCAGAAGAGGACTCGAGGGGAGCTGGGTAGGGCGGACCGACGAGGGGGAGGGGGCTGATCCGCAGGAGCCACGGGGGCCGGAGGCGACCGGAAGGGAGAGCCGCTGCGACCGGTGCGCTGAGGCTGAGGCACCGCCGCCGGGAGCGCTAGAGGGAGCGCCTCGAACCCAGGGAGAGGGCGTACGCCGCCCACTGCACGACGGAGGAGGAGCCATAGAGGGCCGCGGCCGCCGATGGTGGGACGGAGACCCGGTACTACCTCATGGTGGAGTGGTCTTGCGAGTAAGCCTCGACCGAGGAGGAGGGAGGTGGAGTTGAGGCGGAGGCGGGGAGAGGGGCGGGAGGGGGTTGGCTGATAGAGCGGGGGGCTCCTCGGCCGCCTGGGAAGGGACCCAGTACCACCGCTAGGTGGAGGGGTCCTACCAGAAGGCCCCGGCCGAGGAGGAGGGAACCGGAGCAGAGGCGGCAAGCGGGGGAAGAAGATCTGCGACCGAGAAGTGGAAAGACGGCGGGTGGGCCGCTACCGCGACAGGAGGGGCTTGGGCGTAGGCCTCGGCCAGGAGGGAAGGAGGCGCGGCGAGTTGGGACTCAGGATGGGGGAGGAAGTCCCCGACCACGGCAAAGGGCGCGGCTAGAAGGGAGTCGAGTTGGGGGAGGAGGACCTCGGCCTGGATGGGAAGCGCCGAGAGGGGCACCGCTGACGAGGCGGAAGGAGGCGTGAGAGGAGGAGGAGGAGCGGAGGTGCAGCCCGAAGCCGAAGCGGGGAGGGGCTCGGGAGGAGTGGCTGCCGGAGGGAGGGCGACTGCCAGGGCGTGGGGAGCCTGGGCTGGAGGAGCACCAGGGGCTGCCGAGGGAGGGGGCCAGAAGGACCCCAGCCGAGCGAATGGGCCAGGGAGGCCGGAGTAGGCGGGGGACACCCGGCGGGAAAGGGGGCGGCCGTGGCCGGACGGCCTTGCCAAGACCGAGGGGCTGGGGAGCTCCTCCCTCCGGAAGCCAAAACCCACATCCTATTATATATATATATATATATATATATATATATATATATATATATATATATATATATATATATATATATATATGTATATAAAAATAGTATATAATATATATATATATATATATATATATATATATATATATATATATATATATATATATATATATATATATATATTTTATATATATATATATATATATATATATATATATATATATATATATATATATATATATATATATATATATTTATATATATATTAAAAATATATATATATATATATATATATGTTTTATATACACTATTATATATATTATATATATATATATATATATAATATTAAATATTTCTATATATAATTATATTATATTATATTAATATATATATATATATATATATATATATATATATATATATATATATATATATATATATAATAAATATATATTATATATATATATATATATATATATATATATATATATATATATATATATATATATATATATATATATATATATATATATATATATATATATATATATATATATTTGTTATATATATATTTATTATATATATATAAAAAAATATTTATAATATATATATTTATTATATATATATATATATATATATATATATATATATATATATATATATATATATATATATATAAATATATATATATATATATATATATATATATATATGCTTTTTATACACACTTGTGTATTTATATACAAATATAATTATGCTATGTTTACATGTTATTTTATTGTCAATAAATATTCATGATATGTATATTTGACTGTATTAAAATATATTATTTTATTATTTACGTATTTAAAATCAGTATTTTTGTAAACTGTGAATTATGGCCATTTGCGTCCAGACCTAGCATGGGTTCTGTGGATTCAAATGAGCCTAAATACATTCAAGGCCTGTACGAGTCATATCGGACTTGATTCATGGCTTTGGGTCCCGTATCTGGACTCTGGTTCAATTTCGTATACGTGGATAAAATATTAAATAATTAATTATTTATTTTCCAAAAATTGTAACTTTCTCTATATGAATTTTTATATATATTTTAATTACTGTAAAAATATGGGAAAAATTGTAGTTAAATACTATATTAATTTAGCTAATTTAATATAAATTTTTTCGGGATTTATTTAGTGTTTCTGGCATTCTGTAAAAATAGAAAAACAGAACTCATTTTCAGAAGACTTATGTTTACTGATTTTTAATAAATATCTATGAGGGTTTATAAATTCCAGAAAAATTAGTATAAATTCGTATAATTAACAAGGATCATTTTGGTATTTTTTTTTATGTATATTTGAGCTTTTTTTACTATCTTACAAATTGTTGGAACACAGTGTACAATCTGATTTATTTATTGAATAATTACGACTTGCGATGTATTGTGTGATTTTGGGATATTGTAGTATTGGACCTCACCCTACCATAGTGTAAAGGCCCTAAAAGTTTGTTTAGGTATTGTGTCACCTCATATTGGCCTCCTATGCTAAAGTTATCATTTGGCTAGGTGTCCAATCAGAAAGTCGTGTCGTACCACTAGTGTCCTAGTATTTAGCTTAGTATAAAAACTAAGTTTATGTATCATCTTTACAGTGACGAGACACCAGGATATCTATAGCTTCATATACATACCCTTATTTTGCATAAGGCAAGCACCTCTACAAACTTTATTTACTACATATAATGAATTGTGTGTAAACCATGTTAAATACCGATACCTAAACTGCAAGTCATATATCTCCATATTTCACATACTTTTACTGCTCTCAGTATCCACCATGTTCAATACTATTCTCGTATCTCTCACATGTTTAGAATCTAGGTTATGGGAAAACTGATAGTTGAGTACGTGATCATGCCTCCTCTATTGTACCGAACAAGGTCGTATTTTATATGTATACCTTGTCGTAGGCCATTATCCCGCATTTCTGTACGAATGTACACCTATGCTTATACACTTATACGTATGTATATTTTATTTACATGTGCCACAGTATATTGTACACCTATTGACGATCATGTACCTGCTACAGTTTTAAACATTATATATACATCTGTCTATATGACATATGTATCCTTGCCATGATAGATTGTGCCATGCCATGATTCCTGTTTATTACACTTCAGTTCATTTCATGCTTCGTATATTTAGTTTGTTAGAATCAGTACTTGCTCCCGTCCTGACAAGATAACGTTGTAGGTATACTTACCGAGTAGGAGATGCTATGTGATTCTTATTATGGGGTTGCCATCGAGGATCAGACTTTACCTTATGAGAATGTACCTGCGGAGAAACTCGTCTAGTTTGTTTAGTTGTTCGGGACTTTTTAGAGCAGTCATGTTTTAGACTTTGTATTTTGTTACTGGACCTGTATCCAGTTTTACATTTTGGCCATGTATTTGGAACATATTTATATTTGAGATGATTTTCTGTTTGGGATATATTCTGACTCAATATGACATATAGAACTGTTAGCACACTTTGATCATATATTGTTTGTCTTTAAGAACAGCTTACTACGCTTTATCTCAAGCGTAGGCTGGACATGACTCGGCCCGGCCCAACAATTTAGGTAGGGGATCGTGACATGTTTTTAGTGGTGGCCCATGCAGGTCCTGACTAAATTGTTTGGTTACGTCATTGTACCAAGCATGCCTGCAATTAGAAACTTAAGGTAACTAGACGACACTAGGAATGATATTTAGAACACCTAGATGATTACTAGGATTGCAACATAGGCAACTCATTACATCATATGCTCGTTATTACAAATTAGACTTTCTTATTATTTATGATTGTTTACTTTAAAGAGTCCTTATAAATTCTTTTATTTATTAGATGGTGCTCACCCGCTCATCCCACTATGCCACACCTGAAAATAGCACACTTCATATCCAGCCGGTTGACCAGTTGACCGATGTACCTCCACCTCCAACTATCATACTCCCCCACTCCACAAATCCACCAACCCAGATGCCTCCACAACCTTCCACATCACAGTCCCAGCAGGACCCGATACTCCTACCAACACCAATTAGCATACCTACCAAGGCTTCCGTCACTCTCGACGGGAACCAACTACTCACTATGATCCAAGGGTTCCTAGCGACCCATCAGGAGCAGACCACCTTACTTCGTCGGAGCATAGAGCATTCTGAGGAGCATACCATGGTTCCACCACTGGTAGAGCCACGGCAGAGAGCGGGGAATATCAAGGACTTCATGGGCTTGAACCCCAGGGAGTTCATGGGGACTGAAGGCATCGTAGTAGCAGATGACTGGCTAAACTCGGTAGAGAGGAAGCTCCTCGGAGATAGGTTGCCGGGTGACCTTCAGGTCTAGGCAGCAGGATTTTTTCAGACAGACTTGGCAGGAATTTGGTTCAGGAATGAGCCACTATTCACGAGAGGGAGGGCCACATGGGATCAGTTCAAGATCCAGTTCAAGAAGAAATTCTTCTCGACCACCGCTAGAGTAGCCATGGGGCTACAATTCCAGAACATCCACCAGGGGAACCGTTCTGTTTATGAGTACGCGGCGGAGTTTAGTCGTTTGAGTCATTTTGCTCCTAGTCTGGTTGCAGACCCAGAGAAGATGACGCGTAGGTTTTGCCATGGTCTAGTCCCAGACATTGGCATTCTCCTAGTAGCGAACGCGACGACTGACTACTTCCAGAGCCTAGAGTTGGCCCGGAGCATAGAGGAGCATCTTCAGTCTAGCAAGAGGCCGGCTTCTGTACACCTCGAGGGACCGTCCAAGCGTCAGGCTTTCCAGCAGAGAGCACCGACGCCGCACTAGCAAACATACCGACCTCACATACCACATCACCCAACCCCACCAGCTAGAGCTCCGGGACCACGGCAGCAGAGGTGCCCCGTGTGTTCATTCTGTAGGAGGCCAGGGCATGACTTCGCCATCTGCAGAAAGAGGTTAGGGCAGTATTTAGTTTGTGGGTCTGCCACCCACCAGATTCGAGATTACCCGGCAGCGAAGATACCAGGTGCTGGGCCACCATCTAGAGGATCGCCACTTTTGACTCAGCAGCAGAGGTTCGGGCAACATCTGCAGCAGCAGAAGGGACCCCGGAGGAAGGCTTATAGTCTGTCTCTTGAGGCAGAGCCGGAGTAGGTTTCGAAGCCAGATTATTTGGCCGACATCATCACAGGTCATATTTATTTACATACTTTTCTAGCTCTATGCTTGTTTGATTCCGGTGCATCGCATAGCTTCCTGTCATTAGAGTTTTTGCATAAACACCACTTAGTAGCTCCACCTACCGAGGAGATGAGTAGAGTTATGACGGAAGGCAGACCAGTACCCATTAGGGCTATCTATAGATGCTCTATTACTATAGCTGGGAGAGAGTTTAGGGGAAGATTCTTTGTGATGCCACTTTCCGGGTATGATATCATATTGGGAATGGACTGTCTTAGCCATGCTCACGCAGCTATAGACCGTCATGAGGGTAGTATTCTGTTCAGTCTGTAAAACCCCTAAATTTCTACTATTTATTTTTATTCTTGTACTGATTTAAAATTTTGTATTGTACATAGCGTAGTCGTATTGTCGCACGAAATTTTATTTTTCGAAATTGCTCGACGAGTGCGAATATGTGCGAGTTACATATTTTTGTAAAACATTTTATTTGAGATTTTATATATATAGAAGAATTTAATTTGAAAATAATATGTGATAAATATTTTTATTTCTAAAAGAGTTATTTTATTCGTCGTTTAAAATATAAGTGGTGATTTGAAAAAAAAAATTGTGGTTTATATAAAATATTTCCAAATGTTTTACGAAATGTGAAATTCGCTTACTAATATATTTTGTTATTTATAAAAGCTACTTCATGAATTAATATTTAAGTATTTACCATGATTTTTGAAATTAATTATTACTATATTTATTTAATTAGGAAAAGGATATTTGGGATTTTGTTAATGGTAATATTTGATTAAATATGGTAATTTAAATTGGAAAAGATTTTATTGACCTTATTTAAAATATTTTAAATTAAGTATAAAATTTATTTAGATTGGATTTGATTTGAATTTAATTATTTTTTAATTTAATATATGATTACCCAATTGGGATTTGAATCCTCCTAATCCCTATCCAACTGAGAATTCCCACATCCTATAAATAGGCAGGTACTCTTCCAGAATTTTTACCACAACCCACAAATTGTGTATCGTATCTGTGTCTCCCATCCACTATATCCATATTGTACAAATACATTAATCTCCTCGCGCCCGACACCCCGGACGCATCCAAATTCCTAAACCTAATCCAAAATTCTGAATTCGTGTCGGCATCCCGACACAGACCGTAGAAGCCCTGTCCGACCCATGCCTCCTTCACGCATCACCACTGCCATCATCACCAATGGGTTCTACCACCATCCCGGCCAACTTCGGCCAAATCTACATACATCACCAACCAACCCTCGTCCAATCCTGACCAATCCGCTGTCGCCTGACCACCACCCCGCTATGCCCATCTCCGGCCAGCGGACTCCCCCAGACCCGCAAACACCAGTCACAGCAACAGGAGAAATAGAGAGAAGGGAACCCTAACCCTAAACTCACCCCGGTGAAGCCGTTGTGCCGACCGCCGGTGATGTCTCGCCATGCGCCGCCTCCAGCGCCCGTCAACTACGGCGCCGGCTAGTACCATCCGCCGCCTCCACAAACTCCGGCGCGCCTCCGCCTCAGATCGCGCCCCTCCACGCCGACGTCGCCCGGAGCCGCCTGGCCGCACGCCAGATCCTCACCGCCGAGGAGTCTCACCGCCCGCCGGAGTTCTCCTATGCCCTCTACTCCGCCGTGCTGCTCGCGGACGACCGCCGCCTTCGCTCCCCCTTCCTCCACCGGAACACTCTTCTCCGCCCAGCCGCGTCGAGCTTCCCTCTACCGCCTCGACGAAACTCCTCAGCCGCTCCGCCTTCCGCGAACGCCCCGCTCCGGACCGCACTAGCTCCGGCGAAACCCCCATCGCCGCCGAGCCACTCTCTCCTTCCCTTCCGCCCTTTCCCTCTTCCTCTCTGGCTCACGAGCGCTCCCCCTCTCCAGGTTCTCCCTCTCTCTCCTTTCTTTTATTTCCAACCCTATGACTTATATTATTTTGTTTTGTTAGTATTCCATTATTAAACCTTAGGAGTACTACTGTAGTGTAACCATATGGAAATTCTTAAATACTTTATTACTATTATATCAAGACAAACTATAACAGATTATTATTAATAATATTATTATTATTAGTTTTATTATTAGTAACACTACTACTATTATGATTATTATTATGATTAATAATAATATTATTATTATTATTATTTAGCATTACTGTTTTATTATTATTTATATATTATTATTAGTTTGTTGTTTTGTTAAAATTATTATTTACACTATTACTATTATTTTCTAGCAAAATTTTTAAGTTAGTTTTTAACCACTGAAATAGTCTTTTCGATCTATATGTACCTATATTGACCAGTTATACTTTTTGGTCTGGATGATTTAGCAGTATTTTTAAATATTTATCTAAAATAGATATTTTAAATTTTGAAATATAGTTTCCTTCTTAATCATATTTTAAAACTTAGAGTTTTTGTAGAGAAATGACTTTTGGCTTTTTAAGGTACTTTTTCCAAAAATTTATTTTTCCTAAATAAAACCTAGTTTTCAATTATTGTAAGTAATTCCTAAAAATTACTATAGGTGTTCGTCCCCACAATTCTCCATGGTTATCATCATTGACCCCGACTACTCACGCGTTCCTATTTTTTCGCAAATTCAGACCATGTTCGTATGGACCTCGGCTAATGGACAAAATATGGCATCATGATCCTCGCACCACACCAGACGTAACCCTAGGCAAGACACCTTGCCTTTGCTGTTTAAATTCCTGCTCAATAACATGTATATTGTGTTTATTTTCAAGTTGTTCTTTTTTTTAAAATTATATATATATGCAAATTATTATATTTTATTGGCTTGGAGTTAAGGGACCACCGTATGTTTAGTGCATCTCATAAACTGTCACGATGTGCCACGGATTGTGTGTGAGTTGTGAGTTGCATATAGATGCGGACTTGCGTGCCGACCGTACATCGGTGCGTACAGGCCATGCATTAGGATATAACTGCCAATAGATTGTATAGAAGACTTGACAGTTATTAAGGATTAAACAATGTCGTGGAGTCGACACATATTAGTATCATGGGGAGGAGGAGACAGTTATTAGCGTAGGGGCTACATGTTCATTACACACATAGATTTGGGCCGATAGTGCCTCGTATAAGCGCTACTTACTGCCCCGGGGCCGATAGTTCTCGTATAAGAGCTACTTTCTGCCCATGGTCGATAGTGTCTCTTATGAGCGCTACCTATTACCACTCTCTCTCCATCTATGCTGAACACCTAAGCTCCTGCGTAGAACGTTGTCTTCTCAAAGTGTATATCACATGGAATGGTTAGGAACCTTTACGCATGTATATTTTCTATTGAGCTTTTATTATTCAGTTTATGGCATGATATTATGTGTCTTGTTACGTCCCTGTGAGGACCTGGTTTTTTCTCCAGGTGTGTGTTCATGTTTTCTGCAGGTGTTCTAGCCAAGGCCGTGATCTTTCCCAATTCTCGAAGATGATTGCTCTTGGTTCGTCTCGATATTTTTATTGGTCATTTCCTTGTATACTTCTCTCATTTTGAAAGTTGGTAGTGGACTTTGTCTCCGCCCAATGATTGTACCATAACTATTCAAGTTGATTTTATCTTTATTTTATTATATATTTGTGGATGAGATTTAGCATGTCTTGGTTCTCTACATTTTACAGCTTATGTTTACATACGAGTCTTCATATATTGGAGTAGACTTCGTATGTATACAGCTGACATGATACGTATCTAGTCCCAAGTATTTTGGGACTGGGGCGTTACACAGTCCCCCAGGCACGACACCATTCAGTGTCAGAAAGAAAGGGCCAGAGATCAGCCGAGAGCCGAACTTTCATGCGACAGTTGGGGAGTTAGCACCGCCACACCCTATCATTAGGGAGTTTATGGATGTATTCCCAGAGGATCTTCCAGGACTTCCGCTTGACAGAGATGTGGAGTTTACTATAGATTTAGTACCGGGTTCATCACCAGTATCCCGGGCTTGCTATAGAGTGAACCCCAAGGAGGCCGTAGAGATGAAGAAGAAGATTGATGACCTGTTGAAAAAGGGTTTCATTCGATCTAGTGCTTCTCCATGGGGAGCGCCAGTACTTTTTGTGCCGAAGAAGGATGGTACAGTCCGGTTGTGCATTGACTACCGGGCGTTGAATACCATCACCATTAAGAACAAATATCCTCTGCCCAGGATAGATGATTTGTTCGACCAGTTGAGTAGGGCGAAGGTATTTTCCAGAATAGATTTGAGATCCGATTACCACCAGGTGAAAGTCAGGGCTGAAGACATCCAGAAGACGCCGTTCAACACGAAGTATGGGCAGTACGAGTTTTTGGTGATGCCATTTGGTCTCACAAATGTGCCAGCTGTCATTATGAACTTGATGAATAAGACATTTCACCAATATCTGCATAAGTTCATCGTGGTATTTATCGACGACATCCTGATATACTCGAAGATGTCGGAGGAGCACGCAGAGCACTTGCGAACATTTTTAGGAATTCTGAGGCAGGAGAGGTTGTATGCTAAATTGTCGAAGTGCGAGTTTTTTTAGACAGAGTAGAGTTTCTCGGTCATGTGATCACTGGAAAGGGGATCTCAGTAGATCCCAGGAAGATTGCTGTCGTCGAGACATGGAAGGCTCCGACATCAGTTTCAGAGGTCAGGAGTTTCTTGGGTTTAGCAGACTATTATAGAAAGTTCGTCCAGAACTTTGCTTGGATAGCTGAACCCATGACGAAACTGACGCGGAAAGACGCAGAGTACATCTGGTCAGAGGACTGTCAGGCAGCATTTGAGGAGCTGAAGAGGAGGCTGACGACCGCTCCAGTTCTGACATTACCTTCAGGATCTGGGGGTTTCACCATTTATAGCGATGCTTCGGGAAAGGGGCTAGGATGTGTCCTATAGCAGCATAGAAAAGTGATTACTTATGCATCTAGGCAATTACGGACTCATGAACGGAACTATCCTACCCACGACCTAGAGTTAGCTGCGGTGATCTTTGCACTTAAGTTGTGGAAATACTACTTATACGGAGAGCGAGTGGAAATCTTTACTGACCATAAGATCTTGAAGTATGTGTTCACGCAGAAGGAACTAAACATGAGGCAAAGACGATGGTTGGAGTTGATGAAGCACTTCGACATCGATTTACAGTATCATCCCGGAAAGGCAAATATGGTGGCAGATGCACTGAGCAGGCATCCGATGGCATGATATCTGATGATAGATCGATATTTATGGGAAGATCTGGAGAAGCTCGGTATCGAGATGGTTCAGCCAGGATCAGTGATACAGATGATGGCATTAGACATTCAGTCAGGTTTGATGAAGCAGATCAAGGAGACACAGTCTACAAATGAGAGCCTCCGCAGACTCCGAGTCCAGGCTTTAGCTAGATTGCTTGATGACTTAACCATAGCAGAGGATGGATCCTTGAGACATGGCAGCCGGTTATGCGTGTCGAAGGGAGAGCTGATAGAGGCAGTCTTACAGGAGGCACAGCGATCGCGATATTCTATTCACCCTGGCGCCAACAAGATGTACCGTGACTTGCGGGAACATTTTTGGTAGCACAGAATGAGGAGAGATGTATCACACTTTATTTTGAGATACCTAGTTTGCCAGCAGGTCAAGTCGGAGCGTCAGAGGCCAGCTGGTCTATTGCAGCTATTGCCCATTCCTGAGTGGACGTGGGAGCATATTACGATGGACTTCGTTTTAGGACTTCCTCGTTCCCAAGGAGTAAAGGATGCCATATGGGTCATCATTGACAGGCTGACGAAGTGTGCTCACTTCATACCCTTCAAGGTGGGGCTCTCCACCAAGAAGTTGGTGGAGCTATACATGCAGCAGATAGTTTGCTTGCACGGAGTACCGATGAGCATCGTATTGGACCGGGACAGCAGATTCACGCCCCATTACTGGAGGAGCTTGTAGGAGGAGTTGGGCAGCCGACTCAAGTTCAGTACAGTGTACCACCCACAGACCGATGGACAGTCCGAGAGGACAATTCAGACACTAGAGGACATGCTGAGGAATTGTGTGCTGGACTTTGGCGGATCATGGAAGAGCCATCTTGACTTGGTAGAGTTTTCATACAATAACAGCCACTAAGCCAGCATCGGTATGTCTTCCTTCGAGGCATTATATTTATGACAATGCCGTATACCTCTCTTTTGGGATGATGTTGGGGATAGAGTTATGCTTGGGCCAGAGATGATCACTGATCCAGCAGAGAAGGTCAGGATGATCAGAGACAGACTCAGAGTTTCTCAGGACAGGCAGAAACACTGGACCGATGCTAGTCGCAGACCGATGGAGTTTGCTGACGGAGATATGATATTGGTGAAGATATCACCTACTAGAGGGATGATCCGGTTCGAACGAGGCGACAAGTTGAGCCCCAGATACATTGGACCGTTCGAGATACTGGACAGTATCGGAGAGGTAGCTTACAGGATTATACTTCCACCCAACCTAGCAGGGGTTTACGATATCTTTCATGTATCTCAGCTGAGGAGCTACGTTCCAGACCCCAGCCATATGCTAGATCATTTAGAGTTGGAGAACGGACCGAGTCTTGCGATTACTGAGCAGCCAGTGGAGATATTGGACCGGAGAGAGAAGAGGCCGAGGAACAAAGTCATACCCTTGGTTCGAGTAGCTTGGAGCCATCACTCTCCGGAGGAATCTACTTGGGAGAGGGAGTCGGACATGAGGGAGAGATATCCTTACTTGTTCGACCCACCAGCCGCGAAGGAACCGTTCGTTCCCGCTTGATACCTTAGAGGTTAGTCTTAATAGTAGCCTTAGTCATTGTTTTAATTGCTTGCTATGTTAGAATGTTGGTAGAGTCTTCTATCCATGTGAATTTTGAGGACAAAATTTTTCAATGAGGGAAGATTTGTAAGACCCTAGATATTTTAAAATATTTTTAAATAAGGAATTTTAATTTTAAATAGAATTTATATCTTAAAAATAAATTATTATAATTATTAGGAATTTTCAAGAATTTTTAAATAATTTTTAAATAGTTTTTAAAGCCTAAAATATCATTTTATAATTTATTAAATTATTTCAAATACTTTTTCCAATTATTTTTAATTGTTTAAGCCAGTATGCAATATTGGATTTGTCTGTGCAAATATAAATTGTTTAAGCCAGAGCAGAGCGGGGGGGGGGGGGTATTATACAAATTAGGGTTTTACACATAACTGAGGTAGTGGGGGTTTTTGTAAATGTCGAATGTTGGGGAGGTTTCTGTAAAAATACGTGACTACTGCCTTCGTCTAACCCTAATCCCGACGACCGACGGCCCAAACCCTAATCCCACTCACCACCCCGACCGTCCTAGTATAACACCCAGTTTTTCCAGATGAGGGTAATTTTGAAATTTTGTATTTTAATTTATTTAATTATGGTATTTAAAATTTTATATATTTTTTATTGATTTTAATCATTTTAAAAACTATTTTAAAACATGACTTATGAATTGGTGTCTTGCTAGTGTTTTGTTTATCATTTTTAGATTGAGGGGTATTTTAGTCATTTTTGTAATTTTAGGAATTATTTGGAATTATTATGTATTATTTAGAATCATTAGAATTTATATGATTTTTAGAGATTTTTAGTATAATTGATTTTGGTGTTTTAGTTGACTTTGACTTATGTTGACTTTTGAGACTAACCTAGTGGCTAACCTAGGTCATGACTATGTGATTAGGATATGGAATCCTAGGTTGACTTAAGTTAGTGATAATTAAACCATAGAATTAATTTGGTGGAAATAGAATTTAAATTGTTTAAGGAATGGCTTATGATTTCACAAGTCATGACTTGTGACTTAAGGCTTAATAGCCCATAGGCCCACACCATGAACCAACCCTAACCTTAATCAGCCCATGGCAGCCACCTAGGGCTATTTCCCCCTATAAATAATCTCTTCATTTAGGGTTCTTGCCTCTTTATTGAGTTTCAACAATTTGAAGAAGGAAAGGTATAGAAATCTTCCTCAAGCCCTAGTTTCTTTGTTTAAATTCCTTTTACCCTCTAGCCTTTTGCATTAGTTCCTAATCCACCTCTACTTGCTGTTCATGGAGAGGAATCTCAGGTTTGGACCAATTTGGAGCACTTGGCCATCAAGGAGAAAACCCTCTTTTTGAAGCTTCTTCATGCAAATTGCACATATAGGTAACTTCCTATTCCTTCCATAGATTTTCGTTTTCTTTGCATGGATAGGAAGCCCTAGGTGTCCCCTAGCCGTAGGTATTGGTTTTATGTCGATTCGTGTCCGTTTGGTGCCCGTATCGGACACGTATCATGTTATGTGTGCATGTCTTTGATTAAATGTCACAAAGGATTTTATTTTTGATTTTTGAAAAACTAATTACATGGGATTATAGATCTATGTGTGTATACAATATTTCATGAAGACTGAGCACGGATTCGAGTCGTGTCCATGTCCGAATCGGACACGAACTCACTGTACGACGTACGTGCACAGTCCCCTGCTCTCGTACCCCTCGTGTTCGCTGCACACGTCATA
The DNA here is from genome assembly GCA_029216955.1 of Iris pallida. Classification (NCBI taxonomy): domain Eukaryota; kingdom Viridiplantae; phylum Streptophyta; class Magnoliopsida; order Asparagales; family Iridaceae; genus Iris; species Iris pallida. Next base: position 11,219,846 of record JANAVB010042020.1, on the reverse strand, counting down.
TGGACAGCTGCAATTTGGCTTGAGGATGGGGGCAGTGACTGCCAGTGTACCCCCCAAGTTTGTCACGAGATCGTGTCGTATCGAGGGAGCACGGACACACGCATTGGGATTTCACTGTGCAGTATCAGTCGGGAAATCGCGTCTGATACGCCCTTGTTACATGGACACGACACGTCCCCGACCCGATTCAGGGTGATGACACCTTAGACCTATCCCTGGCGAACCATTATGCACAAGCACGGGACACGAGTAGCTCTGTGTCGCGAGCACGAGGTTTCGTCCTCACTGCACGACACGGCTGTGCCTGGTTCTGTATATTAGGATATTTTGTTGATTGGACACAATTTGTGTCCAGTTTCCTGGACACAAAGACACCCCAAGACACGTGTACACATGCTTTCTTAATTAACAACTCTTAGTTTATAACATTAATGTGTTTTGTTTGTTCAATTTCGAAATTCCCATTGTAACTGATACATGCATTCAATTTCAAAATTCCTGAGTTTAAATTCTATTTCAAACTGTTGATTAATGATTTAATTTGTCATAATGGATCTTGGACATATGTATTAGTATCTGCTGGATTGATTTTACATGTTAGATTTGGTTTTGCACTTGGTAGTGAAATTCGAACATGGGAATGAGGCTTGAATGGTATTTTCTGATATGAACTGTTAAGTATCAGTCTATGATTATATTTCTAGTTTTTTTTAAAGTTTTAAATGTTAAATTCATGTTGCTTGCTATATTAATAAACTGATTTGTTAATCTAATCGTAACTGCTATGCCTGGGTTTGAATTATGGTGTTTTGATAGGTTTTTGAATGTTCGAACACCCAGTTTCCTGCAAACAGTGCAATATCTCACTATATGTTCAACTGTCGTTTTGCCAACTTAAGATTAGACTTTCGAATTTGGCTTTGGGGATCCTTTTTATATGAAATCTGAATATATACACTGCTAGGAAAACCAGGGACCTACATTGCTTCACTGTCATTATTGATTCCTAAGCTATCACACCATTCATTGATTTATGGCGTATGAACTGTCTTAGACTGAGATGTGATTTCCTGGGTTAATTTCATTCTGATTTTGTGTTAATGAAATAATTAGAACACCCTAGTGTCTTGTGAACACACATGATTAGCCTATAACATTTCACTCAACCACACAACACTGTCACAGCCATACACTGTTAACCTGAGATAAGAATTCCTGAGAACTCTTTTACCTGTGCTATATATTATACACACACTCTAGTGTACTTTTTCTGTCAACACAAACTGAAATTATCTGAACACAGGTTCACATATTTCCATACACACTCATACATGTGCAAGTTCACACAAATTCCTGAGAGCACTCTAACACATGGGTCAATACCCAGCCTACACACATGTTAAGCCTATATACATATTCTGAAATAGATGCACCCTCAACACACTGTTTCATGTGATGATATCACACATACACATATATGAAATTCCTTCTACACTAGGACATTTACACACAAAATCTGAGAACTGTTTGTTAGCTATAGTTTGATATGTAAACTGAATTACACCTGAAAATCTAGTTTACATGAACACTGACACTTGGGTTTCGAATTTACTTTTGAACTGCCATTGTTCCCTAAATCCTGAAAACCATTCCTGTAATATGCCACTGTTATCATACATTGTTAGCTGCTATGTCTTCCTTTTAACATTGTACTGTTTTTCCAGTTTTTCAAACTTGAACTGTTTTTCCTTCCTTTTGTTTTTACTGTCAACTGATTTCCCTTCACTTTCGAAATTCTATTTACTGAAATAAAGGGGTTCTTCAATGTATGAACCTGGGTAATGTTTTGGACTGGAAACCAGTGTATTTTGATATGGACTGGACTGTGGTTGTTTCGATTTGGTTTCTTCCTATATTAAACTGAAAGAATGTTGTGGCTGGGTATCTATAATTATAATGTCAGTTAACTGAAGGCATTACATTGATTCCTGAGTTAAAGGTTAATTTGAGTAGGGACTTCATGTAAACTGTTTTGGCACACATGTGACACCAGCCTATATACCCAGCCCATTCAGCCTGCATTTTTCCAGTCCTATACTAGCCCCAAACCCAGTCCTTAACATGCCACTGTTTGCATTACCAAGGACTACATGAGCAGTCCCTCATAGCATATATATAACATGTATATCACACACACCAAGCAACATTGACACTAGACACTGTCACTCAAGTTCCTATGACATTGCACACCCACACTTTAGTCTACATCTTACCCCTCACTGTATAGCCTATAGTTCACTGATTTTTCCTATTCCTATTGGTACTACACAATCATGTATCTCTCTAACACTCTTGCACATGCCACACACACATGTTTACATCACATTGACACTCTATTGACACTTGCCATACACACATGAACACATTACATGCCTTGCTATATATATATATATATATATATATATATATATATATATTTTATATATATATATATATATATATATATATATATATATATATATATATATATATATATATATATATATATATATATACTATACATGGCCAAATGTGTTAATGTGGTAAATAGAGATTTTCCTATAGTTATATATACATGTATGTGTATATATATAGATATATATAATATATATATATATATATATATATATATATATATATATATATATATAATATGAAATATATGTGATGTGGACTATAGGGCATAAGGCCTATATGTATGTTATGAATACACCAATGATTGTGTGTTGGTAGTCTAGTATGACTTGTGATTGGTGTGTGATTGCTAGACTAGGCTTGGTTAGGCCTAGTGAGACTTATTAGACTTGTTTGGGTCAGTCTTGACCTAGTTGACCTAGTTTGACTAGTGTAGTTGACCAAAGTTGACCAAGAGTTGACTTTGGCCTAGTTCGACCTAGACAGTATGCAGATGCATTGTAGATTACATTTATCATCTCCTGTATACATCTTGACTTGTGTTGCTCTATCTAGGAGTCAGGTATCTTATCTCGGACCGTACATTTACTTCAGACATTCAGATACGAGGCGAGTATATTCTCTGATCATTTCATAACTTGCTTAGAATTATTTCCTGCATTAAATTACTTTACTTGATACTGTCACGTTGGTCACACGGATTAGTACTATATGGATCCCTTTTTGAGATGTTATCCCTTCAGGGAGCATCGGGTACTATATGTTCTGTGCGTTTCACTTACATGGCGTATCATATGCTTCTTTGGTTCTTTGATCACTTATGACATATACCCATATGATCACAGAGTCTTCTTTGAATCCTTACCCTATTTATGGGACTACTATGTACCACCCTTCGGGGGCTTATCACCCTTTGCGGGCATATCACCCTTCGGAGGCTTATCACCCTTTGGGGGCATATCACCCTTCGGGGGCTTATCACCCTTTGGGGGCATATCACCCTTTGGGGGCTTACCACCCTTCGGGGACTGTTACATAGAATCATAACATAACCTGGTTGGATCCTTGTGTATTATTTGGGGGTACGGGGGAGTATAAATAGCCATGTGAACAATTTCCAAAGTAGAATAGCCATGTACGCCTCTTTAGTATAGCCATGTACAATCAGGCCATTCACATGTTGACTTTGTACTCTAAATCACTAGTCATTGGTAGCTCTCTACTTATAGTAGATATTTCTATTACAGTTCTCTCTCTGTTTACATACTGCATTTCCTTCAGTATTTATATCTTATTTTACTGCATGATTATATTTTCTAACCTGCTATGAACTATTGAGATGTACTGTGCTCGCTCCCGTCCTGACTGGACCTGTTGAAAATTTTGCAGAGGATGACGAGGAACCCTGCACCCTTACTTGGAGCTTGCCTTGTTGACACTCGCGACCTGGATCCCTGGGGAGGTTCAGGCAGCTGCTCAGGATGATACCTTGCATAGTGTAGATAGCTTAGATTGTTCTTCTTTTTATGTTTAGTTGTTGTCTTTATTTTCAGAGTTATATATTTTAGAGATGTTGAGACCTTGTTATTTCTTTCTGTTGTACCTCAGTTGAGAATTCTCTTACCTATTTTATCGTGCTATGTTCTATCTCTAGATTGTGATTGAGTTGTACCTCTGTGTTGGCCTCCTTATGGAGAGTATTCATATTATGTTATTTATAGTTCATAACCTAGAATAGCGTTCTACCGCCGACACTACGGCGTAGGCTGGGCATTGTCACGCTCTCGTACCCTCTCAGTGGGTGCGGGTCGTGACACGTTTTTAGTGGTGGCCCATGCAGGTCTAGTTTATGTAGTGATATTCGAACTAGAGTATCACTACAGCCTGCAGTAGGATTAGGATATTTTTTTTTGAGGTACTCAATCACATTAGGAAAAACTCTTAATCAGATTCCTTTTATCCAGTTGCTGCTTATTGATTTCCCTTGAATATAAACTGCCCTCCCTTGATTTTTTGCTTCATTCTCAGTAATTGCTTCTTGGTTTGATCCGTCTTCATGATGGTTATGAAGACACGATCTCATCGCTCTGGTTCGGAGGATACTATCCAGAGGCTGCCCACCTCTCGTCCTGTTCATCAAGGCCTCGAGACCGCAGTTTCTGTTGTGCCGACTCAGGTTGGCATTTCTGTTATATTGGAGGTGCACCTCTATCTGTACGGAGATTTTCTCTCGTCATTTCTGATTTCTCTCAGCAGTGGTGATTCATGCAGCATCAGCAGCGGGAAATTAGCAGGGCGAGCTTTCGTCAGGACAGTCAAGGATGCACAGACCATTGAAGATCTTGCTGCAAGTTCCGTTCTTCTTAATTCCATTCCCGAAATTGTCTTTTATAACTACCTTGAAATCCGGTTCCATCTGTTCCTTGCTGATTGATTAATTTTGTCATGTTGTTCTTTGTTATGTTGTTTTTCTTTTAAGAAAATCATATGGGCTAGGTCACCTAAATCATGGGATCTAGAATCTTCGATAGTCGTGATAGTTGGCATAGTGAAGACACGTAGTCAGACTTTGGATGTATTTCTTAGGTATGAGAATTTAAGGTTTTCGTCGTCGCATGCGGCAATACGAAAATTTTAAATACCATAAACCTAGAGGTACGTACCTTAGTCAAGGACTCTATGATTATCGTAGCCCTGCTCACTAGCACGACGAAGATTCTGAGTATCATGATTTTGGACAGACGCATATGATTATCTGACGGTATGTTTGAGATTTTGATTGTGGGGTGTTTGACCTAGAAGGACTACTACCATCTTAATTTCGAGGAAAAAAATTTTATAAGGTGGATAGGATTGTAACACCCAGTTTTTCCAGATGAGGATAATTTTAAAATTTTGTATTTTAATTTATTTAATTATGGTATTTAAAATTTTATATAATTTTTATTGATTTTAATCATTTTAAAAACTATTTTAAAACATGACTTATGAATTGGTGTCTTGCTAGTATTTTGTTTATCATTTTTAGATTGAGGGGTATTTTAGTTATTTTTGTAATTTTGGGAATTATTTGGAATTATTATGTATTATTTAGAATCATTAGAATTTATATGATTTTTAGAGATTTTTAGTATAATTGATTTTGGTGTTTTAGTTGACTTTGACTTATGTTGACTTTTGAGACTAACCTAGTGGCTAACCTAGGTCATGACTATGTGATTAGGATATGGAACCCTAGGTTGACTTAAGTTAGTGATAATTAAACCATAGAATTAATTTGGTAGAAATAGGATTTAAATTGTTTAAGGAATGGCTTGTGATTTCACAAGTCATGACATGTGACTTAAGGCTTAATAGCCCATAGGCCCACACCATGAACCAACCCAAACCCTAATTAGCCCATGGCAGCCACCTAGGGCTATTTTTTCCTATAAATAATCTCTTTATTTAGGGTTCTTGCCTCTTTATTGAGTTTCAACAATTTGAAGAAGGAAAGGTATAAGAATCTTCCTCAAGCCCTAGTTTCTTCGTTTTAATTCCTTTTTCCCTCTAGTCTTTTGCATTAGTTCCTAATCCACCTCTACTTGCTGTTCATGGAGAGGAATCTCAGGTTTGGACCAATTTGGAGCACTTGGCCATCAAGGAGAAAACCCCCTTTTTGAAGCTTCTTCATGCAAATTGCATATATAAGTAACTTCCTATTCCTTCCATAGATTTTTGTTTTCTTTGCATGGATAGGAAGCCCTAGTTGTCCCCTAGCCGTAGGTATTGGTTTTGTGTCGATTCGTGTCCGTTTGGTGTCCGTATCGGACACGTATCATGTTATGTGTGCATGTGTTTGATGAAATATCACAAAGGTTTTTATTTTTGATTTTTGAAAAACTAATTACATGGAATTATAGATCTATGTGTGTATGCAATATTTCATGAAGACTGAGCACGGATTCGAGTCGTGTTCGTGTCCGAATCGGACACGAACTCACTGCACGTCGCACGTGTACAGTCCCCTGCTCACGCACCCCTCGTGTTCGCTGCACAAGCCACGTGGACAGCTGCAATTTGGCATGAGGATGGCGGCAGCGACTGCCAGTGCAGCCCCCGAGTTTGACACGAGATCGTGTCGTATCGAGGGAGCATGGACACGCGCATTGGGATTTTACTGTGCAGTATCAGTCGGGAAATCGCGTCTGATACGCCCTTGTTACATGGACACGACACGTCTCCGACCTGATCCAGGGTGATGACACCCTAGACCTATCCCTGGCGAACCCTTATGCACAAGCACGGGACACGAATAGCTCTGTGTCGCGAGCATGAGGTTTCGTCCTCACTGCACGACACGGCTGTGCCTGGTTCTGTATATTAGGATGTTTTGTTGATTGGACACGATTTATGTCCAGTTTCCTGGACACAAAGACACCCCAAGACACGTGTACACATGCTTTATTAATTACCAACTCTTAGTTTATAACATTAATGTGGTTTGTTTGTTCAATTTCGAAATTCCTATTGTAACTGATACATGCATTCAATTTCTAAATTCCTGAGTTTAAATTCCATTGCAAACTGTTGATTAATGATTTAATTTGTCATATTGGATCCTGGACATACGTATTAGTACCTGCTGGATTGATTTTATATGTTAGATTTGGTTTGCACTTGGTAGTGAAATTCGAACATGGGAATGAGGCTTGAATGGTATTTTCTGATATGAACTGTTAAGTATCAGTCTATGATTATATTTCCAGTTTTTTTTAAAGTTTTTAAATGTTAAATTCATGTTGCTTGCTATGTTAACATACTGATTTGTTAATCTAATCGTAACTGCTATGCCTGGGTTTGAATTATGGTGTTTTGATGGGTTTTTGAATGTTCGAACACCCAGTTTCCTGCAAACAGTGCAATATCTCACTATATGTTCAACTGTCGTTTTGCCAACTTAAGATTAGACTTTCGAATTTGGCTTTAGAGATCCTTTTTATATGAAATCGGAATATATACACTGCTAGGAAAACCAGGGACCTACATTGCTTCACTGTCATTATTGATTCCTAAGCTATCACACCATTCACTAATTTATGGTGTATGAACTGTCTTAGACTGAGATGTGATTTCCTGGGTTAATTTCATTCTGATTTTGTGTTAATAAATAATTAGAACACCCTACTGTCTTGTGAACACACATGGTTAGCCTATAACATTTCACTCACCCACACAACACTGTCACAGCCATACACTGTTAACCTGAGATGAGAATTCCTGAGAACTCTTTTACCTGTGCCATATATTATACACACACTCTAGTGTACTTTTCCTGTCATCACAAACTGAAATTATCTGAACACAAGTTCACATATTTCCATACACACTCATACATGTGCAGGTTCATACAAATTCCTGAGAGCACTCTAACACATGGGTCAATACCTAGCCCACACACATGTTAAGCCTATATACACATTCTGAAATAGATGCCCTCCACACACTGTTTCTTGTGATGATATCACACACACACATATATGAAATTCCTTCTACACTAGGACACTTACACACAAAATCTGAGAACTGTTTGTTAGCTATAGTTTGATATGTAAACTGAATTACACCTGAAAATCTAGTTTACATGAACACTGACACTTGGGTTTCGAATTTACTTTTGAACTGCCATTGTTCCCTAAATCCTGAAAACCATTCCGGTAATATGCCACTGTTATCATACATTGTTAGCTGCCATGTCTTCCTTTTAACATTGTACTGTTTTTCCAGTTTTTCAAACTTGAACTGTTTTTCCTTTCTTTTGTTTTTACTGTCAACTGATTTTCCTTCCTTTTATTTTGGACTGAAAACCAGTGTATTTTGATATGGACTGGACTGTGGTTGTTTCGATTTGGTTTCTTCCTATATTAAACTGAAAGAATGTTGTGGTTGGGTATCTATAATTATAATGTCAGTTAACTGAAGGCATTACATTGATTCCTGAGTTAAAGGTTAATTTTAGTAGGGACTTCATGTAAACTGTTTTGGCACACATGTGACACCAGCTTATATACCCAGCCCATTCAGCCTGCATTTTTCCAGTCCTATACTAGCCCCAAACCCAGTCCTTAATATGCTACTGTTTGCATTACCTAGGACTACATGAGCAGTCCCTCCTAGCATATATATAACATGTATATCACACACACACCAAGCAACATTGATACTAGACACTGTCACTTAAGTTCCTATGACAATGCACACCCACACTTTAGTCTACATCTTACCCCTCACTGTATACCCTATAGTTTACTGATTTTTTCTATTCCCATTGGTACCACACAATCATGTATCTCTCTAACACTCTTGCACATGCCACACACACATGTTTACATCATATTGACACTCTATTAACACTTGCCATACACACATGAACACATTACATGCCTTGCTCTCTCTCTCTATATATATATACTATACATGGCTAAATGTGTTAATGTGGTAAATAGAGATTTTCCTATAGTTATATATACATGTATGTGTATATATATAGATATATAATATGAAATATATGTGATGTGGACTATAGGGCATAAGGCCTATATGTATGTTATGAATACACCAATGATTGTGTGTTGGTAGTCTAGTATGACTTGTGATTGGTGTGTGAATGCTAGACTAGGCTTGGTTAGACCTAGTGAGACTTATTAGACTTGTTTGGGTCAGTCTTGACCTAGTTGACCTAGTTTGACTAGTGTAGTTGACCAAAGTTGACCAAGAGTTGACTTTGGCCTAGTTCGACCTAGACAGCATGCAGATGCATTGTAGATTACATTTATCATCCCCTGTATACATCTTGACTTGTGTTGCTTTAACTAGGAGTCGGTATCTCATCTCGGACAGTACATTTACTTCAGACATTCAGATACGAGGCAAGTACATTCTCTGATCATTTCATAACTTGCTTAGAATTATTTTCTGCATTAAAATTACTTTACTTGATAATGTCACGTTGGTCACACGGATTAGTACTATATGGATCCCTTCTTGAGATGTTATCCCTTCAGGGAGCATCGGGTATTCTATGTTCTGTGCGTTTCACTTACATGGCGTATCATATGCTTCTTTGGTTCTTTGATCACTTGTGACATATACCCATATGATCACAGAGTCTTCTTTGAATCCTTATCCTATTTATGGGACTACTATGTACCACCCTTCGGGGGCTTATCACCCTTTGGGGACATATCACCCTTCGGGGGCTTATCACCCTTTGGGGGCATATCACCCTTTGGGGGCTTACCACCCTTCGGGGGCTGTTACATAGAATCATAACATAACCTGGTTGGATCCTTGTGTATTAGTTGGGGGTACGGAGGAGTATAAATAGCTATGTGAACAATTTCCAAAGTAGAATAGCCATGTACGCCTCTTTAGTATGGCCATGTATAATCAAGCCGTTCACATGTCGACTTTGTACTCTAAATCACTAGTCACTGGTAGCTCTCTACTTATAGTAGATATTTCTATTACAGTTCTCTCTCTATTTACATACTGCATTTCCTTCAGTATCTATATCCTACTTTACTGCATGATTATATTTTCTAACCTGTTATGAACAGTTGAGATGTACTGTGCTCGCTCACGTCCTGACTGGACCTGTTAAAATTTTTACAGAGGATGATGAGGAACCCTGCACCCTTACTTGGAGCTTGCCTAGTTGACACTCGCGACCTGGACCCCTGCGGAGGTTCAGCAGCTGCTCAGGATGATACCTTGCATAGTGTAGATAGCTTAGATTGTTCTTCTTTTTATGTTTAGCTGTTGTCTTTATTTTCAGAGTTGTATATTTTAGAGATGTTGAGACCTTGTTATTTCTTTCTGTTGTACCTCAGTTGAGAATTCTCTTACCTATTTTATCGTGCCATGTTCTATCTCTAGATTGTGATTGAGTTGTACCTCTGTGTTGGCCTCCTTATGGAGAGTATTCATATTATGTTATTTATAGTTCATGACCTAGAACAGCGTTCTACCGCCGACACTGCGGCGTAGGCTGGGCGTTGTTACGCTCTCGTACCCTCTCAGTGGGTGCGGGTCGTGACACGTAGCCACCGCTACACAGTCTTCTTCTCCGGTGAGCTCACCGGAGTTAAACTCTGTGCTGTCGTCGCCGTTCTAGCCGTTGTCGTAACCGCGCACCACCACCACCTTGTTCGCCTCGACGAGACGAACCCAGCGCCACCCTTTGCCGTTGACCACGACGCCTCCTCCGCCGTACAGCAGCCCCGAACATCGACTAAGACCGGACATGTATGTGTCTCTTCGTGTCCACTTCACCTTCGTGTCACGTTTTCACATAGATGGGTCGTTTCGTGTCAGTGATTCTAGTGGTGGACTCGGACACGAGAAATTCGAGTCAGAATCTTCTTGTTTCCCTCGGACACAGGACTCGGTGTCCGATTCAATACTCGTGTCCCTAACTGTCAGGACACGGATTTATTATTAAATGGGTAACGGGTTTGGATGAACAGTAATGGGTTTAACCCGTACAGTAATGGGTTTTAATATAATGGGTTTACTGTTGACAATGGGTTTGGGTTTGAGCCCAATGGGTTTTGGGCTGTTATTATATATATATATATATATATATATATATATATATATATATATATATATAGTTATTATTTATATATATATATATATATATATATATATATATATATATATATATATATAGTTATTATTTATATATAGTTATTATTTATATATTTATATATATAAATATATATAAATATATATATTTATATATATTTATAAATATATATATTTATATATATTTATATATATATATATATATATATATATATATATATTTATATATATATTATATATATATATATATATATATATATATATATATATATAGTTATTATTTATATATATATATATATATATGTATTTATATATGTATATACATATATATGTATATATATCTGTATTTTATATATATATACATGTTTTATATATACTGTTATATATATTATATATATATATCTGTATTTATATATATATTTTATATTAAGTATTTCTATATATATGTATATTATATATTATATATATATATATATATATATATATATATATATATATTTAAGGAACCCCGAACTTTATTAGAGAATAGGCGCAAAATGCCGAAGCCTATACAAGTAAGCGAAAAAGGCAGCAAAAGGACAAAAAGCGAAAAGCGCGACTCGCGCACACAAAACACAGGGGCAGGGCGGCCTAAGACATAGCCTCCCAGAAAGAGTTGGAGGTGTGGGAGCAGCGCTTCCTGGCTTTGAAGCATTGTCTGATGACCTCTCTGAGCAACTGAGGCGGGCGAAATGGTCGGCCTTCATATCTGAATTTGTTCCTATTTTTCCAAAGAACCCAAATACCAGCGGCTGCCACGATCTTATGCCCGTGGGATTGGCTCCAGTAGGCCAGGAGATCGTAGAGGCCCCCGGTCGTCTGAACCATGCTCAGTCTGTTGTGAATCTTAGACCAGAGGTCGGAGGCCAACTCCCCGAAAGAAAGACGTGCTCTGCAGATTCTGTTGTGTGCTCCTTGCAGCAGTGGCATCTCGAAGCGAGACTGAATCCCATGGAACCGATGGTGTCGTCCGTCGGGATCTTCCTATGAAGAGCGCGCCAGATAAGAATAGACCATTCGATGGGAATGCATGCCTGCCAAAACTTGGCGTAAACGATATTAGACGGCCCGCTACCTCTGACCACCAGCCTGGCGGAAGCCAAAGTGAAAGACCCGCTCGGGTTGGGTGACCATCTCCAAGTGTCGATCGTGTCAGTAATCCGAAGGTTAGCAGCAAGAAGACTATGCTCCTCTGGCTGACCAAGCCAATCTCTGACCTTCCTCCAATCCCATCCGGAGCTGCCCTCCCAAAGATCCCTAATAGCGCACCCCTGGGGGGTAAGACTGTTGGGGTGTATGATGTCATCTCCTAACCACCGCTCCAGGCAGGCCGGGGAGCGGCCGTCGCCCAACTGAAGACGGATAAGTGGTTCAGCAGTGCTGCGGCCCCGAAGCATGCGGCGCCACGATACCGAGGATCTGTTATTGGATATCGCCTCCGACAGATGGGAGAATCTAGAATACCTGGCTCTCATGAATTTCGTCCATAGGGAGGTCTCAGTGCGTAATTTCCACCATAACTTAATAGAGCAGGCGTCCACGATGTAGGCTAGCCTGCTGAAGCCCAGACCTCCTTCTTCAGTATGAATATATATATATATATATATATATATATATATATATATATATATATGCTTTTTATACATATATATATATATATATATATATATATATATATATATATATATATATATATATATATATGCTTTTTATACACACTTGTGTATTTATATACAAATATAATTATGCTATGTTTACATGTTATTTTGTTGTCAACAAATATTCATGATATGTATATTTTACTGTATTAAAATATTTTATTTTACTATTTACGTATTTAAAATCAGCATTTTTGTAAACTGTGAATTATGGCCATTTGAGTCCAGACCTAACATGGGTTCTGTGGACTCAAATGAGCCTAAATACATTCAAGTGCTGTACGAGTCATATCGGACTTGATTCATGGCTTTGGGTCCAGTATCTATACTCTGGTTCAATTTCGTATACGTGGATAAAATATTAAATAATTAATTATTTATTTTCCAGAAATTGTAGCTTGGTGTATTTGAATTTATATATATTTTTTATTTATTGTAAAAATATGGCAAAATTTGTATTTAAATACTATGTTAATTTAGCTAATGTAATATAACTTTTTCCAGGATTTATATAGTGTTTTTGGAATTTTATAAAAATAGGAAAATGGAACTCATTTTTAGAGTACTTATGTTTACTGATTTCTAATAAATATCTATGAGGGTTTATAAATTCCAGAAAAATTATTCTAAATTCCTATAATTAACAAGGATCATTTTGGTACTTTATTTTATATATATTTGGGCTTTTTTCGATCTTAAAAATTATTGGAACACAGTGTACAGTCTGATTTATTTATTAAATAATTATGACTTACGATGTATTGTGTGATTTTGGGATATTGTTGTATTGGACCTTACCCTACCATAGTGTAAAGGCCCTAGAAAGTTGGTTTAGGTATTGTGTCACCCCACATTGGCCTCCTATGCTAAAGCCATCATTTGGCTAGGTGTCTAGTCAGAAAGTCGTGTCGTACCACTAGTGTTCTAGTATTTAGCTTAGTATAAAAACTAAGTTTATGTATCATCTTTACAGTGACGAGACAGCAGGATATCTATAGCTTCATATACATACCCTTGCTTTGCACAAGGCAAGTACCTCTACAAACTTTATTTACTAATATAATGAATTGTGTATAAACCATGTTAAATATCGATACTTAAACTGCAAGTCATATCTCTCCATGTTTCACATACTTTATACTGCTCTCAGTATCCACCATATTTTATACTATTCTCGTATCTCTCACATGTTTAGAATCTGGGTTATGGGAAAATTGATAGTTGAGTACGTGATCATGCCCCCTCTATTGTACCGAAGAAGGTCGCATTTTATATGCATACCTTGTCGTAGGCCATTACCCCGCATTTCTGTACGGATGTACACCTATGCTTGTACACTTGTACGTATATACATTTTATTTACATGTGCTACAGTACATTGTACACCTATTGACGATCACGTACCTGCTACAGTTTTAAACATTATATATACATCTATCTATATGACATATGTATCCTTGCCATGATAGATTGTGCCATGCCATGATTCCTGTTTATTACACTTCAGTTTATTTCATGCTTCGTATATTTAGTTTGTTAGAATCAGTACTTGCTCCCTTCTTGACAGGATAACGTTGTAGGTATACTTATCGAGGAGGAGATGCTATGTGATTCTTATTATGGGGTTGCCATCGAGGATCAGACTTTACCTTATCGGGATGTACCTGCGGGGAAACTCGTCTAGTTTTTTTAGTTGCTCGGGACTTTTTAGAGCTGTCATGTTTTAGACTATGTATTTTATGACTGGACATGTATCTAGTTTTACATTTTGGCCATGTATTCGGAACATATTTATATACGAGATAATTTTGTGTTTGGGATATATTCTGACTCAGTATGACATATAGAACTATTCGTACACTTTGATCATATATTGTTTGTCTTTAAGAACAGCTTACTATGCTTTATCTCAAGTGTAGGTGTAACACCCAGTTTTCTAAATGAGGGTAATTTTGAAATTTTGTGTTTTAATTTATTTAATTATGATATTTAAATAATAATATAATTTTTGGTGATTTTTAATCATCTTAATACAATTTAAAAATCATGACTTGTGATTTTGATGTGCAGCTAGTGAAACCCTGGAGATTGTCTGCCCTAGAGCCTAACCATGTGATTGGAATTTTTATTTATTATTTTTAGTCTAGGAGTAATTTGGTCATTTTGACTTATTAGAATTATTTATTTATTTATTGGATTGACGATTGTTGATTTTGACTTTACTAGTTGTGACTTAAGAGACTAACCTAGGTGTTGACTCTAGTTAAGGTGACTTGATTAGCATGGTGAGACCCAAGTCTAACTTAAGTCAATCTAAGTTAGTCATGTAGGATTCAAGACTTGAATAGAAGGCTTAGTGAATTGGTCAATAGGCTTGAGTCTTAGAAGATTGATTTTTAGACTAGTGCTAGTTGGCCCATGGCCCATGACTTGAAACCCTAACCCTAATTTCGTTCTTTATGAACAGCCACTAGGGCTCCCTTCCCTATAAATAATCTCCTCATTGATTGTTCTTGCCTCTTTGTGATGTTTTAACAAATTAAAGAAAGAGGTAAAGAGCCATCTTCTCCAATCCATAACTTTCTCATTTCAAGTCCTTTTAGCTCAAATCTTTTGCATTAGGATCTAATCAACCTCTTCTTGCTGTTCATGGAGAGTAATCTTAGCCTTGGATCAATTTGGAGCTTTTGGCTATCAAGGAGAACACCCCCCATTTGAAGCTTTTTTATGCAATTTGCACCTATAGGTAAAACTCCACAAATTGTCTTAATATTCAGTTTTCCTTGCATTTAGGGCTAGATCTAGGAGTCCCCTAGCTGTCCGTGAAATCTGGGTTAATTTCGTGTCCGTTTGGTGTCCGTATCGGACACGTATCATTGTGTTTATGAATGTGTTTGTTGAAATTCCACAAAGGATTTTTATTTGTTATTTTTGAAAAGTGTTTGAACAAATTTGTTGATTTATATGTATACATTGATTTGCAACTGGACTTAGTTGATTTTCGAGCGGTGTCCGTATCCAAACAGGACACGGACACGCTCGCAGCACGCACGTGCAATGTCCTGCAGCCCGTGTCCTATTTCTCACTGGACACACCACCTCTTGACACCAAAATTGGTGTGGACATTCCCTAGATGACTGACAGGTTGCTCCTAAATTTTCATGGGGTTTTGTTTAGTGGTTTAGGAGTAATCTTGCCCGCACTGAATCACACTGTTGCACACGCACGAGACACGAGTTGCTCTGTGTCGTGAGCACGAGGCTTCGTCCTTGTCGTACGACACTGCTGTGTCAGTTTCAGTGTTTTGGGTATTTTGATTTATTTGGACATATTCGTGTCCCGTTTTGGACACGATACAGCATAGTTGACACGTACACATGTAATAATTTATTTACCAACCATTAATTGGTCGTATTAACATGATTTTATAGTTCGATTCAATTTCCCATTCTCACTAATACGCAGTTCACTGATTTCCCATTTTCTAATTTTTACGTTTATTTAAACTATTTTTATTGATGTTTAATCACTAGATTAATTCACCCACATGTATTAGTTTATAGTTAAGGTGGATTCATGTAATGGGGTTGATGTTAACACAATAAGTTGATTTTCGAATATGCGATGGACTGTTAAGGTCGACTGATACACAAGTCTCTGTTTTGAAATCCTGAACTTTTAATTCTCTTTTAGAACTGATTTTGAATGTTTAATTTGCCATGTTTAATTCCTATAATGTGTATCAGTTTGCTGTTAATGATGGTTACATGAATTGGTGAGGATAGCAAGGTTTTGGGATTTTGAAATGTATTTTTTTATGTTAAACTGATGTTCACTAAAGTGTCACTTGTTTATCCTGAAACATATCACATTCCTGAATTTAATTCCAATTCAAACTGATTTTTGATGTTAATTATCATGTTTAGTTCACATACATGTGTAATTACATTACTTGAATGTTGGTTTATAGTTGTGTTAGAAAATGGGATGAATGGATTTCAATTGGTGTTTGGGACTTTGGGTTTAACTGTTAGGTTGAAGTATGAACTGTCATCTAATCTAAGTTTTCACATTGACTTCACCCATTGACACATTCCCTATTGATTCACTTTTTTAGATTTCTTTGACATACTGTTTTCCTGTCATACACTCTTCACTCACTGCTATGCACTGTCATTGCCAATTCCTGAAAACCTATTGTTAACTGTCATTACATAAATTCCAGTTTCCTATTACACATTAATTTCTATCGCCTAACCATCATTGACACATACACCCACTGTCATGTGGTAAAACAGGACACACACACACACACACTAATTTCTAGGTGAATCACACACCCTCATACACTCACTATTTTCCAGATTTTACACACACACACCATGCTTACATGCCACATTGCCACACACACACACTCATGTAGTTTCACACACACACATGCCATGTGTCTCTCCCTACCTCTCTAATGTGATATATTATAATGTAGCCTATATATGTATAAGTGTGTGATAATTATATAAATTAGATATATTTTAATGTGTAAAATATGTAAGAGTAGATTATGTGTGATATAGCCTATGGCCTATAGCCTATGGCTCCTAGCCTGTGTATAAGGCATGAATGCCAGTGAACATGTGTTGTTGGCTTGAATAGCCTAGTTTGGTGTGTGCATGCTAGAATAGGCTGGTTAGGCTTAGTAAGACTTGTTTGGGTTAGACTTGACCTAGTTGACCAAGTTTGACTAGAATAAGTTTACTAGAGTTGACCAAGGGTTGACTTTAGCCTAGATTGACCCCAAACATCATGCAGATGCATTGTAGATTACATTTATCATCCCCTGTATATATTTCGACTTGTGTTGCTCTAAATAGGAGTCATATACCTCATTTCGAGCAGTATATTCTCACAGACATTCAGATAACAGGCGAGTACATTCTCTGATCAATTTATAACTTGCTTAGAATTATATACCTGCTCTAGTTTACCTTATTTGATGTTGTCACGATATTATAACGGATTGGTACTATATGGATCCCTACATTGAGATGTTATCCCCCTCGGGAGCATCGGATACATCATGTCGTGTGTTTCATGTACATCATGTATTCTTCGCTCTCATGTTATTCATGTTTCTCATGTGCTTCATGCTCGTTCATGCTCGCTCGTGTACTCTCATGTGCTCTCATGTTTCTCGTGTATTTCATGTATAACCTATACTTCATATGTACCCTTCATGGGCTTTCATGTGGAATTCATGTGCTCTCAGTTTCTAAGCCCTCATGTATACTTCATGTACACCCATCTATGGGCTTTTATGTGAAAATCATGTACGTAACATAACTTGTCTGGATCTTGTGTATTGATTGGGGTATGCGGGAGTATAAATAGTCATGTGAACAATTCCAAAGTAGCATAACCATGTGCGCCTCTTTAGTATATTCATGTACAAATCTAGCTGTTCACATGTCGACTTTGTACTCTAAATCACTAGTCACTGGTAGCTCTCTACTTATAGTAGATATTTCTATTACAGTTCTCTCTCTATTTACATCATGTACTTCTTTCAGTTTCATGTATCGTACTCTCTTGCATGTTTATATTTTCTAATCTGTTATGATCTGCGTGAGATGTATTGTGCTCGCTTCCGTCCTGACTGGACCTGTTGAAAATTTTACAAAGGATGATGAGGAACCCTGTACCCCTTACTATAGAGCTTGCCTAGATGACACTCGTGACCTGGACCCCTGGGGAGGTTCATGCAGCTGCTGAGGATGATACTTGTGCATAGTTTAGATAGTCTAGACTGTTTTTCTTTTTATGTTAGTCATTGTTTTTGATTTCAGAGTTGTATATTTTAGAGATGTTGAGACTTATGTTTATTTTATTTTGTTGTACCTTAGTTGAGGATTTCCCAATCTATTCCATCGTGCTATATTCTACCTTTAGATTGTGATTGAGTTGTACCTTCTGTGGTTGGCCTCCTTTTGGAGAGTATTTCATATTTTGTAGTTATAGTTCATGACCAGGAACAGTGTTCTACTGCCGATACTGCGGCGTAGGATGGGCACTGTTACGTACTCGTACCCTCACGGTGGGTGTGGGTCGTGACACATTTTTAGTGGTGGCCCATGCAGGTCAATTTTATAGTGGTATTCGAACTAGAGTATTACCACTACTAAAATAATCCATTTTAGCGACGTCAGAAGACGTCGCTAAAAAGGAAAATACGTCGCTAAAACCTATTTGCGACGTATTTAGCGACAAAAAACGTACGTCGCTTATAGGCAAGTCGCAGATGGCAATTTCGTCGCCGAACATCGCTATTTGCGACGCGGAGTCCATTGTCGCTAGACGTCGCAAACTGAGCGACAGATAGCGACGTATCACTATGTCGCCAACGTTGCGACGTAAAGCGACCACTTGCGACGCTATAAACTTTATATATGATGACATGGCATGGCAGGCACGTGGGCAACTTAGCGACGGCTATCGACAGATATAGCGACGTATATTAGCGACGTCTAGTGACGTGACGTCACTATTTAGCGACGTATAGCGACTTCTACTTTCCGTCGCAGGACGTCGCTATACGTCGCAGATATTATAAAAAAATTTAAAAAAATATAATTAATATTTTTGTTATGCTGTGTGTCTGTGTTTACAGTGTGTGTGAAGTGCAGTGTTCGAACCATCGACAGTTTCGCTTACTGTTCTATGTTTTATCTTGGATAGAAAGAGCAACAGTTCAGGGTGCACTTCTCAGAGCTTCCTCTTCACGTCCTTCACCTTCTCGGGAACCTTTACGACGTCCCGAAAAAGTGAAGGACGTAAAAAAGAACCTCTCAGAAGTGTACCCTGAACTGTTGCTATTTCTATCCAAGATAACACATACAACAGTAATCGAAACTGTCGATGGTTCCGAACACTGCATTTCACATTCACTGTAAATACAGACACACATCATAACAAAAATACACAATATATTTTTTTAAAATTTCGGTAGCACCTCCTTTGTATATCAGATCATCGCTTATAACCACTACCAAAATAAGTCATATCCGCGACGTAATTAGCGACACCAACTTAAAACGTCGCCAATATTTTTGATTTTAGCGACTCCAGATTTAAACGTCACAATACGTCGCTGGTAGCGACATACAGTGACATATTGCGACTACATATAGTCTAATAAAAATCAACGTCGTTGATTTGTCGGAAAACGTCGCTAGTTTTATCAGTTCAGCGACGTTTAGCGTCACAAAGTTTATAACGTCGCCGAATATTTAACTAATACCGACACTTTGCGACGTATTTCGGGCATCGCTAATTTCTGCTAAATAGGGTTTCCTCGGTTCCAATTTTCATTTCTCCCTCTCCCCAAATTCTTTGTTCCCGCCCCTCTTCCTCCGACCTCGACGACAGCCCGACCCCCTTCCCTCCGGCGCCGCTCATCCTCCTCCTCTACCGCGAGCTCCTTCTTTTCCCTCCGGCGAGCCCCTTCTCCTCCTCCTCCTCCACCGCGAGCCCCTTTTCTTCCTCCACCGCGAGATCCTCCTCCTCCACCACTGCGAGGAGACTGAAGGTAAACCCTAACCCTAATTGAGGTGTTTTTCGTGTCCAAAATGGACACGAAGACACATTACGACCTTGTGTTCACTGATACAGTGTGTTCGTGAGGTTTTGGACACTTTGTGTCCATTTGTTGGACACGTGGACACCCCCAAGTTTGCATATATATGTATTTCACCTCTGTACACTTAATCCCCTCCTCCTCCACCACCGAACTTGTCCTCCTCCTCCTCTTCCACCACCGTGAGGAGACTGAAGGTAAACCCTAACCCTAATTGAGGTGTTTTTCGTGTCCAAAATGGACACGGAGACACGTTACGACCATGTGTTCACTGATACAGTATGTTCGTGAGGTTTTGGACACTTTATGTCCATTTGTTGGACACGTGGACACCCCCAAGCATGCATATATATGTATTTTACCTCTGTACACTTAATCCCCTACATACACTTGTGTATTTTTGTATTAATTTGGATTTGCATATTGGGTTTGGGTTTCGATATAGTGTTTGATACATTGTTTCACCTTGCAACATTCCTACACTAATTTTAGACAACAAGTATATGAACCAATTAGTCAACATCTATTTGTTGAAGTATGGTACTCCATTCTTCGTAAGTTCTAGCTATATATGTCTCAAGATCCAATACTCGAAAATCCCAAGAAGAAGAAGAAGAAAAGAATAAAATGACATCGCTCAACACCTATGACAACTCTTTGTAGAATTGTGTTAAAGTGTGAGTTCTACAGTATGAGTTCTATAATATGGTTCTCTTTGTAGGATAAAATGACATTGCTCAACCCTATCGATCCTCCATACAAGTCTTCCTTCATCTATTGTCTTAAAGTGTGAGTTCTAAGTATGGTTCTCTTTGTACAATTGTGTCTTATTTTAGACAACAAGGGTTTCCTATTTTTATAGGTAACATGGCAACATGTGTAAGGGAACATATAGGTGTGTGTTTGTGTTTGAAAGGGAGTATCACAAGAGTAAGGCGTGAGCATGTGTTAGTATTTTGAGCTGTGAGAGTGTTTCTTCTATTGAGGTTAGTACCAACTGGCAAGTTAGGTTAAAAGAACCTGGGAACTATGGTGTGGTTGTATACATCATGTATATGTATGTTTGTGTCTAGTGGGAGAAAGGGGGAAGGTTTAACTAGTACCAGGTATTTGGAGAGGAGGGAGAGTTTATACTAGTATATATAGACTAATTTCCTAAAACTTGACTTATACAACTTAGAAATGGCTAGTTTGACCAAGTTGGACTAGTTTAGCTTAGAGTTGGCTCGGTTGGACTATACATAATATATAGACTAATATCCTAAAACTTTACTTCTACAACTCAGCCTATATGAAATATTGTAGACGCGGGTGATATACCGCCGCGATAATCTCTGACCACCGCACGCACAAACACGCGAAAGAAAAGTTAGCAATGCGAAAAGAAGATGACAGATAATCTCTGACCATTCAACGTAAAATGTCATGTATACATATACTGCGAAAAGTGTAGACCACATGAACTGACAATTGCATATCATTCACTACCTTGATGTATTTATCTTACAGAATTATGGAGCTGAATTACTATCTGCGAAATCGTACTTGGATGTACAACCGTCATCCTGATGACATGTACGGTATGCGGGATGAATTCATAGAGGGTGTACAACAGTTCCTACAGTTTGCCAAGGCGTTCCCTCAGTACATGGACGGTACCAAAATTAAGTGTCCGTGTGTGAGATGTCATAACTTGAAATATCATCCAGAAGTGGATGTCACGTATCATTTATACTCGAAGGGTTTCACGCCGAATTACTATCAGTGGAGCGAGCACGGAGAACTTGTGTCTTTAGCATCGGAGTACGAGCCTTATGTGGATGTCCACAACAACGCTCCTTACGACGATGGGTTGGTGAACATGGTTTTCGACGCGGCCGGGCCTAGTTTCGATCCGGATGATCATGATGCACCTGAGGAGGCACCGAACCCCGATGCTACACAGTTCATGGAGTTGCTGGAGAATGCAAGGACTCCATTATATCATGGTTGTGAGGATCATTCACCGTTGGAGATGGTTACAAGATTGTTGAGCATCAAGTCCGATTTTAACATGTCGCAAGCTTGCTACAACCATCTTATGGAGTTGCTTATAGAAATATTGCCTGAGGGTGCGAAGTTGCCTAAAGACTTCTACCGGTCTAAGAGGATGGTTAGATCACTCTGGATGGGATACGAAAAAATCGATGCCTGTCGCAACGGGTGCATGTTGTACTACAAAGACGACAAGGATGAAGACGCCTGCAGATTTTGTGGTGTCGATCGCTACAAGGCATGTGGTAGAGGAAAGTCTGTCGGTGCCAGGAAGCCTACCTCTTCGATGCACTACTTGCCGTTGACGCCGCGGTTGCAGCGGTTGTTTATGGTGAAGGAAACTGCAGAAAACATGAGTTGGCATAAGCGGGAACACACCGAAGGAGTGTTGGATCACCCATCTGATGGAGAAGCATGGAAGCACTTTGATCGAGAGTATCCAGATTTTGCTTCTGATCTGCGTAATGTCAGATTGGGTCTCTGCTCCGACGGTTTTACCCCATTCGGACTTTCGAGATCCCAGTATTCGTGTTGGCCTGTGATCGTAACCCCGTACAATCTACCGCCTTGGATGTGTATGAAGACTCCGTATATGTTTTTCACCGTTATTATCCCAGGTCCGAACAATCCGAAAAGGAACATCGATGTGTATTTATAGCCGTTGATTGATGAGTTGAATCAGCTGTGGGAAGTAGGTTCCAACACGTACGATGTATCTAGAAAACAAAATTTCCAGATGCAGGCAGCACTTATGTGGACCATCAACGACTTTTCGGCCTATAGAATGTTATCTGGATGGAGCACGCATGGTCGTCTTTCATGTCCGTATTGCATGGACAGCACTAAGGCTTTCCGTTTGAAACACGAAGGCAAACCGTGCTTCTACGATTGTCATCGACAATTCCTGTCGAAGGATCATCCGTACCGGAGGAACATGATTGCTTTTCGTGCTGGCATTGTGGAGACGGCTAATCCCCCGCCAAGGTGGACCGGATACACGATATAGAAAGAGGTAAAAGATTTACCAAGAGCTATTGAGGAGCCTGCTACGGGCTACAAGTGTGACGGATTTGGTCGCACTCATAACTGGACGAAGAGGAGTATATTCTGGGATCTTCCATATTGGAGCACCAATCTGATTAGACATAACCTTGATGTCATGCATATCGAGAAGAATGTGTTTGACAACATAATTAATACTGTAATGGACGTAAAGGGGAAGACGAAAGACAATCCAAAGGCTAGATTGGACTTGGAAGAAATATGTAGACGTCCTGCATTGCATTTGATAGAGGACGGGAATGGGAAGTTGAAGCGGCCTAAGGCAATTTTTTTACTAGAGAAGGAGGATAAAGTGAGGCTTTGTAGGTGGATTCAAGGTCTAAAATTTCTAGATGGGTATGTTTCAAACTTGAGAAGATGCGTCGACCTCAAGGAGAACAAACTGACAGGTATGAAGAGCCATGATTGTCACGTATTCATGGAGCGGTTAATTCCGATTGTATTTCGGGAATTCTTACCGCGGGCAGTTTGGGATCCATTGACAGAGCGTAGCATATTCTTCAGGGACCTTTGTTCTAAGAAATTGCTCGTTGAACGTCTAGAAAAGCAAGAGAAGGACATTGCGATAACACTGTACAAGTTAGAGAGGATGTTCCCTCCTGGATTCTTTGACTCTATGGAGCATTTGCCGATTCATCTTTCCTACGAGGGACGTATTGGTGGACCCGTCGAATATCGATAGTTGTACCCGTTCGAGCGACATTTGAATCACCTAAAAAGAAAGGTAAAAAATAAGGCTCGGGTCGAGGGTTCTATTTGTGAAGCCTATATTCTCGAGGAGATTACAAATTTCTGCTCCTCCTATTTCAAATCTCATGTTGCTACGAATAGAACGAGGGCTCCGAGAAACGACGACGGATATCAAAAATTTAATGATGGAATACTGAAAGTATTCAATGCGTCCGGAAAGCCTTCGGGGAAAATGAAGAAGAGATATTTGAATGACGAAGAGCTAAGGGCTGCTCAGTTGTATGTATTACTCAATTGCGACGAGGATAAAGTGGAGAAGCTAGAGGGGTAAGTAACTCAGGATGATGAGTTTACGTCATCTCAATGTAATAGTATAAGCTAATATTATTGTACTAATCGGCGGTTGCTTCGTTGTTTTCCAGCACATATAATGATGAGTTGAGGCTGGTTAGACCCTACCTAACAGACGAAGCATTAGAACAAGAAATGAGACATCATTTTCCTTCTTGGTTGAGCGAATATGTAAGTAGCTCGGTAATTACTGGCCTCTTCTAATGCAACTGCGCAATAAATAACTTATTATCGCTTATTTGATATTCAGGTCGATCGTCTAATTTCTTCCGAGATTGAATTAATTAGAACTCTTGCCAAGGGACCAATTACTCTTGTTAAAATATGGCCAAGTTACTGTGTCAATGGCTTTCGGTTCAAGTCGACAAATACTCCGATCAGAGACAGCTTCCTGGATCTTGATTCCACGAAAAACAGTTGTTTGTGTATCAAGTCTTCGAACTACAAAGACGTCGATCCAGGAAATGATTTCTTTGGCATCTTACGAGAGATTGTGGAGTTGTCATATAATAATGGCAGAGAACCTGCAAAGATCGTGTTATTCAAGTGTGAATGGTTCGATCCGATTGAAAATCAAGGTTGGAAAATTGACAAGCATGGTCTTCTGGATATAAACTACAAGCGTAGATATCAAGGCTACGAACCGTTTGTCCTAGCAACTCAGGCTCAGCTCGTGTACTTTACAGCTTATCCGAGACGGGGAGCAACGAAGTCTGACTGGTGGGCAGTATGCAAGACTAAAGCCAGAGATACTTTTGATGTTGACGAAAAAGCTTACCAGGAGGACGAGCTACCTCTTGTAACCAATATTGTCGATGTGGACTCCACGGAAGTTACGTATTACACGACACATAATGTAGAAGATGTAGAATTATCCGAAGAGGAAGACGAAGCCGACGAAGGCGAAGACGAAAGTGAATATGAGGAGGAAGAGGAAGATGAGGTCGAGAAAGACGAACAAGATGATTATTCTGAAGATGATTGAGAGAGATATATTTATCTGAACTTAGATGTTTCTTCTAGAATATATTATCTGGGCTTAGATGTTTATTGTAGAATGTATCACCATATGTTGTCTTGGTTATTATCTTATCTTTATTGTACTTTCATATTTTTAGTCTCTATTAGTTGTTGCACTTTCATATTTCTAGTCTCTATTATTTGTTGTACTTTCATATTTCTAGTCTCTATTATTTGTTGTATTATCATATGCTGTTATCAGGTATGGCAGGTCGTCGCGGAGCGTACCGAAGGGGACAACGAGGTCACTCTCCTCCGATACTTCCTACAGGTATTGCTAGAGGACGGAGTTTTCCTTCGGTACCTCATTCTGGTACCGGCTCTGGATCCTCGTCGCCGATTACTCCTCCATATCGGACAGTAGGTGGGCCTAGTGGGACGACGTCACGTGGGATATCTCCTGGGATGAGTAATTCCAGGCCTGTTGAGAGTGATCGCCCGTCTAGCGTTCCTACTGCTGATACGATGATGGAGACGGATGAGCAGATGGCGGAGGCTGCGGCGACGGCCGAGGCGGCGGCGCCGACGGCCGACCAGCATCATGCAGATGATGCGTGCACACCTCCGGAGGAGAGGAGGACGGAGATCTGGGCCGACGGTACAAAGTAGGTGTTTTGGTTTATAATTTTTTTCTTTATGTTTTTATCATAATTTAACTTTTTTCATGAATATAATATATTTGTATAGATATCGTCCCCCAGAGGTACAGAGACGTCTAGGCCACATGCTGAGGCATAATTATGGTGGTGCTTGGATTAACTACTCTGAGGCTCCGGACGAGAGGAAGGCCTTCTGGTTTGCGCGCTTCAAGGTTAAAATATATTTGCTTTTAACATGAATCATATAATTTTTGTATATTATATATAACTGATAAATATTTGGTTTACGCTCTTCTACGATATGTTTTTCAATCCACCGCACCGGGCCGAGCTTATCGAGGAGATGTTTCCTGCCGTAGCTGCCAAGCTGATCCGCGACTCTATCAATGATCAGAAGGATCGTGATCGTGCTGGAAAGCCGATCCAAGGTTGGATCACCCCTGATCAATGGAATGCTATGAAGGCTCGATTCGAGGAGCCAAAGTACAAGGAGAAGTCGGAGAAGGCTAAGGCGGCTAGGCAACATGCCTCGAAGTGGTACGGTGGGTCGATTCCGATGACAGAATATTTCCGTCGTCTGGTATGTCTTCCTCTTTTAGAAATATTATTTTAATACAAAATCGATAAATTATTACTAAGATAATATATTTAATTATAGGTAAGGAAGGTCGGTAACGTCGACATGGTGACCGTCTTCCTGGCCACCCATCGTCGCGGTGCTGACCTTATTGACGAGAGGGCCGAGCAGACTTATGTAAGTATTACAATACGTTATCTTAATTTAATACTTCGTGTCAATTTTAATATAACTTAGTAAATATGATGCAAATAAATATTCATGTAGTTAGTAATAATAAGTACATTAATTAGAAATTAGAAATAATAAGTACATTAATTAGAAATTAGTAATAATAAGTACATTAATTAGAAATTAGAAGTTAGTAATAATAAGTACTTTCTAGGCCGAGTATCAGAGGCTGCGGGAACGGGCGGCTGCTAGTGCACTTGATGCAGGAGAGGCCGGTACTTCCTCGTAGCCCACTCAAGCTCTGTCGAAGGACGAGCTGTGGATTGCCGCTGCTGGTGGACTCCGTAGGGGTACGTACTATGGTACGGGATCCTATGGCGCCCTAGTTGCGACCCAGTCCTCTAGGACATCTCCTGCTAGTGTGCATGGTCCACAGCCGTCCCAGAAGTCTGCCCGAATCCACCAGAGGATGGAGTCTCTCCGTGACGACCTGCTACGACGGATCGAAGAGCAGTCTCAGCACCATACGGACGATCCTGCGCTGCTAGCACGATTGGATGCGCTCGACCGCGACATTATGGACCTCATAGAGACGACTGAGAGGACAGAGCGCACCGTTGGAGGGTTAGAGCGCACGGTCACGGAGCTGCAGACAGGACAGACGACCATGGCCGAGAGGATGAGATTGGCGCAGGAGTCGATGGTCGAGAGCAGTGATAGAATGTTAAATATCATGGATTCATACCATCAGCGACTTGCAGCGTTGGAGCGTGCTAGTCTTCCGGGTGCGCCTTCATCGTCGTCGATTCTGCCGCCTCTACCGCCATCTTATTCGACACCGACTCCACAGACGTCACTGCCTCCATCGGTATCGATTTTACGTGAGGAGTATGAGTTGTTCGTATCCCTTCGTCGCGGCGGTGCCCCTTCTGCACCAGATTCTTAGTAGTCCTAGTTAGGACTGTTTCTATGTTTGTTTCATTCTTTGTGACTTGGATATTTGTTGGTTGTGTAGATTTGGATACTTTGTTTGTTTGGATACTTGGTTATTTGGATATTTGGTTATTTGGATATTTGGATATTTAGATATTTGGTTATTTGGATACATGGTTATTTGGATATTTGGTTATTTGGTTATTTGGATATTTGGTTATTTGGTTAGTTGTTGTGTGATTGTTGTAAACTTGGTTATTTGGATATTTGGTTATTCGCAATTATCGACGTCAAGTATACAAACTTGGTTAGTTGTGTACAGCGAGAAATGGACATTTTGTAATTGTTTGGATCCTATTCTACAGTGAGAAATAGTTATCTTTTTAAACTACAGGGAGAAATGGACATTCTGTATTTTATTTTTTTATTTTTTTGCAGTTTTAGCGACGTTTACCGACGGAGATCGACGTAATTTTGCGTCGGTAAATGTCGGTAAATATGCAATATTTTCAGTTTACCGACGTTTTAGCGACGTTATAAACGTCGGAGAACGTCAGTAAACGTCGGTGTACGTCGCTACTATTCCCAGGAATTTCCATGATTTATCGATGTTTAGCGACTTTGATCATGTCACTAAACCACCGACTATTCGTCGGTAGTACGTCGGTAATTTACCGACGCGTAGCGATACGCAACAAAACGCCGGTAATCTACCGACGTCACGACGGTAGACGTCGGCAATATACCGACGTACATATACGTCGGTAAACGTCGTTAATGGCGACATTTTGCGACGTTTAGGAGATTAGCGACTTACGTTTCAGCGACGATCAGAAAACGTCGATAATCCCGTTGCTAAATATATTTAGCGACGTAATTTGTCGTTTTAGCGACGTCTTTATGCGTCGCTAAAACGACTTATTCTGGTAGTGAACCCAGCGTAGGTATATTTGTCATCCCCGTCGCAGATATCACAAAGTAAATATCACAATAAAAACTGGAGGCAGTGCAAAGTAAATATCACGGACACACATCCTCATAAACATCCAGTAGAGTCAAATAAAAATGGAAGATGATAAAAAGTCTCCCACCAAGTGTATAAACAACAGTGTATGAATAAACAATTTGCCCATAGGGCCAATACATACAAGTCATAAAAAAACCAATAAAATCACTGCGGACCCCTGCAGCGCAACTGGGATAGAATGTAGTCATACTGCTCCTGGGTGAGCTGTACCGTAGGGGCAATAGGAGGCAGTGCAATGTCTGGAGTCGGCGCCGAAGGCAGTACAGTGTCTGGAGTCGGCGCCGTCGATGTTATCAAACACATTCTTCTCAATATGCATGACATCAAGATTATGTCTGATCAGATTGGTACTCCAGTATGGCAGATCCCAGAATATGCTCCTCTTTGTCCAGTTATGATCTCTACCAAATCCATCGTACTTGTACCCAGTTGTAGGATCTTCGATAGCACTTAGAAAATCTCTAACCTCCTTCCATATCGTGGCTCCGCACCACCTTGGCGGTGGATCACCCTTCTCTACAATGGCGGCACGGAATGCATTCCTGTTCCTTCTGAACGGATGATCTTTTGGCAGAAATTGCCGATGACAATCAAAGAAGCACGATTTTCCTCCGTGTTTCAAGCAGAAAGCCTTACTACGGTCCATGCAATACGGATATGAGAGACGACCATGAGTGCTCCATCCAGATAACATTCCATAGGCCGGAAAGTCGTTGATGGTCCAGATAAGGGTTGCCTTCATCTGAAAATTATGCTTCCTGGAAACATCGTACGTGTTAGTGCCTACTTCCCATAACTGATTCAACTCATCTATCAAAGGCTGTAAGTACACGTCAATGTTCCTCTTAGGATTGTTCGGACCAGGAATTATGACGGTTAGAAACATGTACTGAGTCTTCATGCACATCCAAGGCGGTAGGTTATACGGAGTGACAATCACAGGCCAGCACGAATACTGGGATCCCGAAAGACCAAAAGGAGTAAAACCGTCAGAAGATAGTCCCAACCTGACATTACACGAATCTGAAGCAAAATCAGGATACACTCGATCAAAGTGCTTCCATGCTTCTCCATCGGATGGGTGATCCAACACTCCTTCAATCTGTTCTCGCATGTGCCAACTCATATTTTCGGCCGTCTCTTTCACCATAAATAATCTTTGCAACCGTGGCGTTAAAGGCAAGTAGTGCATTGAATCGGTCGGTCTTCTTGTACCGGTAGACCTTCCTGTACTAGTTGTCTTATAGCGATCAGCACCACAAAATCTACACACATCTGCGTCCTTGTCATCTTTGTAGTACAGCATGCACCCATTGCGACATGAATCGATTTTCTCGTATCCCATCTAGAGCGATCTCACCGTCCTCTTAGACCGAGAGAAGTCTTTAGGCAACTTAGCACCCGCCGGCAAGATCTCTATAATCAACTCCAACACTCGGTTGTAGCATTCTTGCGACATGTTAAAATCTGACTTAATGCTCAACAGTCTTGTAACCAACTCCAACGGTGAATGATCCTCACAACCAGGATACAATGGAGTCCTTGCATTCTCCAGCAACTCCATGAACTGTGCAGCATCGGCGTTCGGTGCCTTCTCAGGTGCATCATGAACGAAACTAGGCCCCGCAGCATCGAAAACCATGTTCACGCACCCGTCGTCGTATGCATGATTATCTGAAACAAAATTAGGTCCCGCATGCATATACGGCTCAACGTAAGGCTCCGGCTCTGATGCTAAAGACACAAGTTCTCCGTGTGCGGTCCACTGATAGTAATTAGGCGTGAAACCCCTCGAGTACAAATGATATGTCACTTCCACTTCTGGATAATATTTCACGTTATGATATTTCACACACGGACACTTAATTTTGGTGTCGTCCATGTACTAAGGGAACGCCTTAGCAAACTGCAGGAACTGCTCTACTCCCGCTATGTATTCATCCCGCACACCACACATATCATCAGGACGAGGATTGTACATCCATGAACGATTCCGCAAGTAGTAATTCATATCCATTTGGAAATAATTCTGCAAAGATGGACACACATTATCCAACAGGCACAAATTCGTATATTATGTCTTTTTATGGGACACACATTAGTAGCGGACAGTTACTAATAACAATGATATGCAATCTAGGTTAAACTAAGTTAAGTCAAACAAAGTTAAAAAGGTCAAGCTAAGTCAAACAAAGTCAAACAAGGTCAAACTAGGTCAAGGGTTGACCTACAGTTGACTTTGTCAACTCTTAGTCCAATCTAGGTCAGATGTTGACTCTACTTTGACTTTCAGTCAAAATAGTCAACCTTAGTCAACCTACGGCCGATACCGATACGGTTTGGCATGTTCCGATCCGATACAGACCGATACCAAATATTGACCGATAACCAAAATTGGGGGGCTTTGTTCCGGTCAATTCGGCAAAATCAATCGGTAAGGGTGACTATTATTTCATATAATTTCAAAACTACTAAGAAATAACGCTGAAATACTTAAAATTATGCCTAAATGTATAAAATATATGTTTTTAAATGTAAATAATTTATTAATAATTATTTGTTTTCCGATACCAAAGTCCGATACTCCGATACGATACCGCCGATACTACCGATATCGCCGATACCAATACTCATAGGAATAGTCCGATACCGATTCCGATACCGATATTGGGAACCTTGGGTATATATCGTCAACATTTCAGATTCTTAAAATGAATTTCAAATAGTTTTTTGATTGTATATATATGTGTATTTGTGTGTATATTATGGTTTAAAGTATCGGCCGATACCGATCCGATACGGCCGATACCGATCCGATACGGCCGATACCTATACGGTTTGGCAAGTTCCGATCCGATACCGACCGATACCAAATATTGATCGATACCAATATTGGGGGTCTTTGTTCCGGTCAATTCGGCAAAACCAATTGGTTAGGGTGACTACTATTTCATATAATTTCAAAACTACTAAGAAATAACGCTGAAATACTTAAAATTATGCCTAAATGTATAAAATAAATGTTTATAAATATAAATAATTTATTAATAATTATTTTTTTCCGATACCAAAGTCTGATACTCCGATACGATACCGCCGATACTACCGATACCAATATTCATAGGAATAGTCTGATACCGATTCCGATACCGATATTGTGAACCTTGGTGTATATATATTGTATACATATATATTTATATATGTATTTGTGTGTGTATGTAAGTGTGTGAGTATATATATACATGTATACATATGTATTTGTGTGTGTATGTAAGTGTGTGAGTATATATGTATTTGTGTGTGTATGTAAGTGTGTGAGTATATATACATGTATATACATTGTATACATAAAGTCCGATACCGATTCCTGCACCCTCCCCTGCCCCCCTCCCCCTACCCCTGCACCCACCCCAACACTCCCCTGCCCCCCTCCCCCTACCCCTGCACCCACCCCAACCCTCCCCTGTCCCCCCTCCCCCTCCCCTGCCCCCCCTCCCCATACCCGTGCACCCACCCCTGCACCCTCCCCTGCCCCCTCCCCCTACCCCTGCACCCACCCTAACCCTCCCCTGCCCCCTCCCCCTACCCCTGCACCCACCCCAACCCTCCCCTGCCCCCCTCTCCCCTCCCCTGCCCCCCTTCTCCTGCCCCCCTTCCCCTACCCCTGTACCCACCCCCACCCCTCTCTCCCCCCTCGACAGAAAGACCACCCCAGCTAGGGTTAGGGTTCTCGTGTCCGTATCTGTGTCTAGATAGCTAGGGCGAGGGTTAGGGTTTACCAGAGGAGGGTGGCTTCGTCGGAGGATGGAGGCGGCGAGGAGGGTGGCTTCGTCGGAGGAGGAAGGCGGCGAGGAAGGCTCCTTCGTCGGAGGAGGGAGGCTGGTCGCCGGAGGGAGGGGTCAACGGGCTAGCGGGGTCGCCGAGGGGAGAAGGGAGAGGGTGTCTCCGGAGGGAGGGGTCGCCGGAGGGGAGGGTTCGCCAGGGGGAGAGTGGAGAGCGAGAAGAAAATTTTAGGTAAAAATTTTGTGATTTCGATCGGGCCAGGAACCCTATATGAAATACAACAGCGACGCAGAAATTATACGTCACTAAACGTCGCAATACAGCGACGTAACATGGACGTCCGTCGTAAAATGTCGCCCATCAGCGACGTAACTTATACTACGTCGCTGAACGTCGCTACACAGCGACGGATAGCGGCGTATAGCACAAGAAGTCGCTATAGGCAATTATCAGCGATGGGTATTGTAGAAGCATAGAATTTCACAACCAGAAAGCCCATGCGCCAGACACTACATGCGCTAGAACTCAGACGAAGAACTTCACAGCAAGACATTCGAAAGAAGACTTTTATATACAGAAGTCTACTACATGTCTAAGAAAAGGTTGTACAAAGGAGAATTTCTACAAAGGAAAGATCCTAAGTCTACAGCCAGCGGCTACCACGCGCCTCCAGATAAGCGCAGCAGCCACCATGCGCCATCAGTCAGGCACAGCAGACATCATACACCTCCAACCAGGCGCATCCTACCATATCTTCAGCAGCTCAGTCATGTGCATCCAGCTCAGTTATGTGCATCCCTTCAGCAGCTCAGTTATGTGCAACTCTTCCAACCAGGCTCACCTGATAAGTGCTTCGTCAAGCAAAGCATTTAACCTTCTGGCTGGAACCAAGGAAGAGAAGAGCACCGCAAATGCTGTGGCCAGGGGAGGCTTCGAAAGAGCCTCCAAAGGCGAAGGAAGACCGTGATCGAAACCATGGCTAAAGGAGCAGTTTTCAACACAACCAAAGTGGGCAAACCCCACTTTGAAGGAAGATAGAGCCTAGCACCGCCATTCCGATCTACGGCTCTTACGGAATAACGGAGACAAGGCTCGAGCATCCCTATCTTTGGATGCAACAGGCACCTTCCGCCTGCCTCGGAAGCCCTCGACTCCGTCTTTTGGATGTAACAGTCACCTTCAAGTGCATCGAAGACAACACAGCGTCTCATCTTCACCCTCGGGAGCACTTCGTCAACAGAATGCACCCGCATGTTCAAGTTCATGTTGGAAGTACGTGAGGGAATGAGAAGCAAATCTTCTCTCCATGCCACTATTTATAGGCCGGGCAGATCAAACCCACGCGCCAAGTGGATGGCTCTCCGAATTCCGTGCAATGAATTTGCATTAAATGGATGAACCAGACGCCTCGAATTCAGCCAAACGGCTATTTATAGCACTCGAAGAGCGAGACAGCCGCATCATTAAAAGACATGTCCGATGCGCCAGCCAGACAGCGCATCACACGGACGTGCCCTTCAGCATCAGGCGCATCACACAGACGTGCCCTACAGTACTCGGCGCATTACAGAGGGTGCGTCCCCACACATCTCTATACCGAGTGGAACGCCAACCGACGCGCCCACTCAGCTGTCCATCGAACATCACCAACATTAAATGCTGAACTGACAGAGTTGGCAGCACGCCTCCCAAAGTCTGAACAGTTGACAGCTTTTTCAGAAAACGAAACGTCGACAACGTCAGCATCATCATGACTTTATTTCGACGGCTACTGCCACGTGGCCACTCAACCAACCGCATGCGCCTCTACGGCCATGCGTCCAAATTAGCATGCGCCTCAAAAGCCATGCGCCTCAGACTACTCTCTGATCCCGAAAGACAGAAGGAAAGTCGCCTGCATGCGCCTCAAAAGCCATGCGCCCCAAATGGTTTGTAACTCCTAAAGGTTATGAGCCGCAGCCTCCTCCTGCGCCCAATCCAAGGCGCAGCCCACCAGATCACTCCTCTCCACCAAATCCGAGATCTTCAAACCATGAGTCGACGACACGTGTCCTTTAACTCAACTCATCCAAGATTTCAGCAACGGAAAGATCTTCTCTCTGCTACGTGCCGGCTCACAACAGCAGTATGAAGAGTTCTCCCCCTCGATCAGGGCGCAGCATCCATGCGCCTCCATCAGCAACCTCCACGTGGCGTCCCCACACCGGCGCATCCTACATACGCGCATGAGCAGCCAGCCTGCAAAACTATAAATAGAAGGATCATCTCCTTCACACACACAAAAAGGACTCACAACACAGAGAGAATCCACAACAGAGAATTACCGGAGAGGCAGTTCTAGACACTCAACGTCTTCCTCCTCTCAGCAAGCTCCAGCACCCAGAGCAATCAACACCTTCAGAGAACCGATAACCGTTGTCAGTCGGTCAACGGAGTCAACGCATTACCACTCGCTCCATTCGCACTAAGGACCCAGCTTAAACAAAAGTGTACTCGTAGGACTACATCTAAGTCCTACATTGTAACACTGTTCTGTTTGTATTAAAGTTTTCAATCAAACAATTTTAATGGCAAACAAGCTGGCGACTCTGCTGGGGACTTCTTTCTCCTCTATCGAGAAAGTCGTGTCATAGGCCGACGACGTGAAGGTGGGCTCCTCCCACAAGATGCTGGTAGTGCGCCTCAATCAACAGGCGTACGAGGAGTTCATTTCTGAAGGAAGTGCGAGTCCTTCGAAGCGGCTGTCGAAGCCGAAGAAGACCCGCGCAGTCTGGGTGCGCAAAGTCGACGCCTCGGGCACCACCGTTGAAGGGGATGCGCCCGTCCAGCCTTCCCTTCCTGCTGACGTCCTCAGCAGTCAAGGTGCGCCCGCTGATGTAGCGTATCTCTCGGGGAAGCGTGCGGCTGACCACGTTCCCCAGCCATCTTCCTCTCAGGCGAGAAAGATACGTCGACGGAGCAGGTGCGCAGCCAATGCCCCGCGCATCACTTTTGATGTGCCACAAAGAGCCTCTGTCTTTGACAGACTCACTCACTGTAATGGCGAGGAGAATTTGGATGCTGAGTACTATGCGCCCCAGCGGATTGGTACGAAGAAATCCAAGGCGGCACGGGCCATGCGCCACAAGCGTGCTATGCCAGCAGCCGGCCAGAGGCACGCGCTTACAATCACGCGCGCTGCCGATGGCAAGCTGTACAAGGTTGACTCAAGTGCTTCTGCACCGACAACGAGTCGACCTTCAAAGTCCTCATCTCGCTTGGGCGCATTCACTGCGTGCACAACCAAGCCGAGAGAGGCAAACTCAGTGGTCTTGAACTCCCGCGCCTCCTCTGGTTGTGCGTTTGAGGTCCGTTCAAGTCACTTCAAATGCTGTGGTTCCCCCACTACTGATCGTGATGCCTGCTTGGTATTAGATCAGGGGGCACAGCACTCACCCGACCACCCCGGCGCTTGGCCCTGCCATACGCCTGAGAGGGGTGTGAGGGTAGCACTCTCCTCCAACGACCTGCGCAACGTGATCACTCACAAGCGCCGGTCAGGAGAGTTAACCAACAAGCACGATGCGCCTCTCACGGGGCACACTTGTGCAGTGGTCACCATCAACTGCTGTTGGAAGACGGCAGTACCGCCAAAGCAGTCGGTCTTCCAATGGCTACAATCATCGATACCCCTCCGACATCGCCTTGGGACGAAGGTGTCAGCAGAAGAGGAGCTAAAGGTTGCTTCATGCAACGTGATCTCCAACTCCTCATCTGTCCGGAAGACGACTGCCAATTCCTCGTCTTCATCCAAAAGCCAGCCGAGGAAAACCAAGGCAGCTGTCTCGACCTCTGGAGTGTTCGAAGGCACTCGGTCGAGGAAGAAGTTCTTGGAGGAAGCTGGGGGTAGCCAGACCATTGTCGAGCCTCCTTCCGAAGACGAAGATGTCCAAAGCACAGCTGCGACGGATCTTCATCAAGGCGAAGATGGCCTCCCTGAAGCCCCTCAAAATGACGATGTCCTCCAGGACACCGCCGGGGGTAGTGCTGGAAACGAAAAGGCCCTTCAAGACAGAGCTGAGGGCAGTCAGGCCCTTGCAGATACGCCTGTCAAAGACGAACTCCAGAATGTGGCTGGGGGTGGCCAAACACCAGGAGAAGTGACTCCCCCACATGAGAGCGAGGCTGAGAGCGAAGCCTCAACTAATCAATCCACCTCCGGCCGTGTCATGACAGTATACATGACCGGGGGTGATCTTGAGACTGATGTGCCGCCACAGGACATTATCCAGCGCATAGACTCGCTAGAGGGAGGACTCAAAACCCTCTCTGCCTCAATGCAAGCACTGACTCAAGCAGTGTTCAAGATGCGGTCGGCCTTGATCAGGACACCTTCAAATGGTCCCGACCCAGGAGCCAATGGAGAGTCGAGTGTGCCCCTCCAACGGACACCCTCAGACACAGAAGCACCCCGGACGTCGGAGCCCTCAAACGCTCCACTCCAGGTGGTACCTCCTTCCCCGACTCCTAGCTCCACGGAGGACGTGGTCGAAATGATCAAAGATCTGCGGGAGCGCTTCGAGTCCAAGAACAGGCAGGAGGAGCGCCAGAAGATGGGCATTCCCCAGCCTTATTCCCTTGAGTGGAACAAGGTGGTTTATCCCCCAAAGTATAAACCACAAACACTCACGCCGTATGACGGGAAGGACTCTCCACGACGGTACCTGACGTACTTCCAGTCGCAGACAGGGCATCTTCCGAAGGAGGACGCGCTCCTCACCAGCATCTTTGTTGGGGCCCTGAAAGGGGTGGCGTATGACTAGTACTGCAGCCTCCCCGATAATTCCATATCGTCCTTCGACGACCTGACACGCCTCTTCCTCGACCGCTTCTACGACGGTGGGAAGGACATGACGATGGCGTCTCTCATTGAGATACGCCAGAAGGACAAGGAAACGGTTCGGGCATTCATCGAACGCTTCCGTCAGGCCTGCTTCAGGCTACCTCCAGGCTTGCCAGAGCATGCGCTTCTCTCCGCTTGCAGTATGAACATGCTGCCTGCAGTAAAGCTCTGGCTTAACTCTACTCCTCCTCCCGACTGGAGCTCCCTAATCATCGAAGCTGAAGCTGCAGAGAAGAAGGCGGCCAATGCACGTCTTCTGGGTGTTAGCTTCCCCGCCTTTGACGATAAGGGGAAAAAGTCCGCAATCAACAACTCCGGACGAGAAACAAAGAGGAAACAGGCATTGACTGTTAATGCCTCGAAGGGCGCATCTGCGCCTACTCAAAAGCCTCCACTGGCACCGAGACCCAAGGAGGTTTATTCATTCAATGATGACGACACCCTGCAACTCTTTGAGATATTGAAGCAGGGTGACAAGATCAAGCTTCCGGACCCGAAGCGGCCCGATGAAGTCGGGAAAGTGGACAACCCGAGGTACTGTCACTACCATCAGTTTGTCGGACACCCGACCAAGGACTGCTACGTCCTCAAAATTACATCCAGCGCATGATCAATACGGATGTAATCTCCGTCGACTACGAAGAGAAGACGGTGTCAGCTAATGTGGTGTCACTTCAGTTCGGCACCTTGCCGCCGACTACCACACAAGATGGCGTCGTCCCCATCCCTAAGGCGACAATGGAGGTGGTGAACTTGCCACCCACCCGTGACAATGTGAGTGGACTTGTCCCACTCACCATATCTCGAGGAGAGGTCCTCTGGGTTCACCCTGACCTCGTCTCCGAGGTAACTCAACCGGAGGTACGCCCTACCTCCAAAGCAAAAGGCAGGAAGATCAAGTCTTGCCGCACGGTCTCTTCTTCAACGGAAGAGGCGCTTCCTGTGCAGACGCGTGCACAACAGAACTCCCAGCCCGGTGAAGCTGCCGCCGAAGTGGTGCCTCCTGGCACCATCCCTGAGGAGGGTCCATCCAAGCCCTCAGCAGCCAATAAACAAAAGCAAGTGGAGGCCCGTTTCGACAGACCTCTGCAGAAAGAAAATGCTTCGGGGCTAGCCAAGCCCCATAATTTTGACATTCTGGCACAACTGGCCAGTACTCCTGCACGCTTGTCTTTGTTCGAGCTCCTGCGTCTCTCCAAGGACTCCCGAGAAGCTCTCTGCGAAGCTCTGAAGGATGCCGAATCCTTTCTCAGTCAAATCAAGCAGCCTGAAGACCTCCCAACTACTTGTGCACACTGTCATTGTGCGGATGAAGTTATCCCAAACATAACTTTCACCCAACAAGACATGTTGCTCAAGCATCATCGACATAACCGACCGTTGTATTACACAGGGTACATCGGTTCGATAAGGTGAGCAGGATTCAGATCGATCCGGGGTCTTCCCTAAGCATCATTCCAAAGGCACTGCTATCAAAGCTGGGGATCCCAATGTACCGGCTGGCGCCCTCCAATACGACCATCAGTGGCTTCAACGCTAGCAAGAGCGAGCCACTGGGCAAGATCCGGCTGAAGTGTCACATCGGCAGCCTCAAAACTGAGGTGACTTGTTATCTGGTGGATGCCGAGGTCAACTACAACATCTTACTCGGACGACCATGGTTACATGAGTACATGGTGGTGCCCTCCACGCTCCACCAATACATGAAATATGTATCCACCAACGGCGTCATCCGGACGGAGTTTGCAGATATCGATCCTTTCAAAGGGATTGAGGCCTACTTCACCGATTTCGACTTGTACAAGCCACTTGACGAGAAGGAAGCCAACGACGCCGATGATGAAGCAGAGACGGCAACAGAGCCGGACTTGGAGCCCGAAATAACTCCCGACGCCCCCTTGAAAATTAGATTGAAGGGCAAGCCTCCCCAGAAGGCGCCTCCAATGAGCATCAAGCTATCAGGGAAAGCACCGACTCACGAAGCTCCCCTGAAGATACGCCTCAAGGGAAAGCCACCTCAAACAGCGGCTCCCCTGGTGGTAAAATTACAAGGGAAGGCGCCACTCATCGGAGGCGCAACCGAGGCACCTCTCAAGGTGCGTCTTAAAGGCAAGCCGCCGTAGTCATCCAAAATGCCGGAGAGGGCTCACATAACCCTCTCAGACCCCAAAGTCAGAGCGGTGGAGGACTCTCCTGATCCGGCCCCAGTGCTTACAGATGAGGAGCTTGGCGAATATATCTCTGCTGATGTAGACGCACCCTCCTTAGACAATGTAATCCCACGGGATAAAATTTCGTACTTTATCAATAATAGAGTGTCTTTCAATTATTCTTGTCTTCCACACTGGAATGCCATGTATACATTAGACAACGCTCTACGGTCGTTGCAAACACAAATAACGACCGTCCACCATAATCGAGTGGCCCCGTCTCAAAGAGTCTTCATAATCCCCCACGAAGCCGAAACGAAGGCACCATCATCTCGGGCAAAGTCGAGCATCATCAGGACCTTCCGTCAATCGAGCCCGAACCTGATACCGGCAGAGTACAAGTCTATCGGTACACGGATACGGCAAAGCGCATCATCCAAAAGATGGGCTACGACCTGAAAAGCAATAAAGGCCTAAACTACGGCAAGGGTCGGCATCTCTCTGTCCGGCTTTCGATGCCCAATGGAAAGCCACAGGATTACTATAATCGGACTCGACGGGGGTTAGGCTATGTCACGTCACCATCAACTCCAGAGAGTTCAGACGCAGAAGACATAGAACATTCCCACTCGTCTGAAGCATCGACGTGGGATTCCGATACCAGCATCGGATCAGTCTTCAGGAAAGTGCTGTCAGCTAACATGACATCGGCGCAACCTCAGAAAGATAAAGGCGAAGACCAACCGCCGGAACCCTTCAAAGAGGAACCCTGGGCTCAACGCCTAGGAGAACAATGGGAGTCTCGTTTTGGGTTACGAGAACCTCCCACCGAAGACGAAGTCGAGCACGACCTCGGGGATGGGTCTTCTTCTAAACCCATCTTTATCAGCAAAAGCTTGGAAGGAGAAGACCGAGAATCTTTAGTCCAACTGGCTAAAGAGTATATACGTCTTCGCCTGGAGCTACGAAGACATGCCGGTCTCGATCCACAGATCGCGATGCATAGGTTGAACATCTTACCAGATGCCAAACCTATCAACAACAACAGCGACGCTTCCGCCCGGACATCATGAATGCCATCGATCAGGAGGTGGACAAGCTCTTGACCAGTGGCTTCATCCGTGAGGAACAACACCCGGACTGGGTAGCCAACGTCGTCCCTGTCACCAAGAAGAACGGGAAGATACGAGTCTGTATCGACTATCAGGGATCTCAACTCTGCTTGCCCGAAGGATGAATTCCCACTCCCAATCACCGATGTATGATCGACACACATGTGGCTTTGAACGCATGTCCTTCATGGATGGGTATTCAGGCTACAATCAAATCAAGATATTCCCCGATGACGCAAAACACACGTCATTCAGGATCCGAAGGTGTTTTCTGCTACACAGTAATGCCCTTCGGCTTAAAGAAACCGGTCAACATACCAACGAGCGATGAGTACCATCTTCCGTCAACATCTTCGCAGACAGTTGAGTGTTATGTTGACGACATCGCAGTCAGAGCCGCCTCAAAAGAGATCACCTACAGGACCTGAGGACGGTCTTTGATCTCATGCGGGCACATCAACTCAAAATGAACCCCGCTAAATCCTTCCTGGGGGTTTCTAGCGGTAAATTCTTGGGCTTTGTCATCACGACAAAAGGCATTCATGTCGATCCCGAGAAGACTAAAGCCATCCTCAACATGGACCCTCCGAAGAACCTTCGAGAACTTCGGGCTACAGGGACGTCTGGCATACATCCGGAGGTTCATAGCAAACCTCTCCGGTAAATGTCAACCCTTTACTCAGCTCATGAAGAAGGGAGTCTCTTACGTCTGGACAGGGAGTGCCAAAAGGCTTTTGAGACATCAAGGCTTACTTGACAGCCCGCCAGTCCTAGTGGCACCTGTCGCCGGCAAACCATTCCTCCTCTACGTCCGTGCCATGGATCATTCCCTCGGCGCTTTCTGGCTCAAAACAGCGATGCAGGCTACTAGCAGGCACTCTACTACCTCAGTCGAACACTCATCGGGGCCGAACACCTATACAACCCCGTTGAAAAGGAGTCCTTGGCTTTGGTGTTGCCATTCAGAAGACTCGTCATTACGTCTCGGGCCAGACAATTCACGTCATCTCCCGAGTCAATCCACTCAGAGTTCTCATGACGAAGCCAGGTCATTAAACTTCTGGCTGGCTACATGGGCGATCCTACTAACACCATACAACTGGTGTTTGTCCCACAGAAGGCGGTCAAGGGTCAGGCTCTGGCTGACTTTTTAGCTGCACACCCCATCCAGAATCTTCAAAACTCTATCAAGACATCCCGGATGAAGTCCAAGAATCAAACATCACTGAAGGAAGCCCCGTTTGGCGGATGTTCTTCGATGGCGCTTCAAGAACGGGCCCCAACGGCCAAATCATCGCAGGAGTGGAGGTAGTCTTGGTCTTCCCCGATCAGCTGGTCATCCAGCGCGCATACTCTCTTTCGAAGCCGTGCTCCAACAATGTTGCTGAGTACAACGCACTCGTCATGGGACTCCAGCTAGCACAACAGCTGGGGGTGGATCATCTGGAAGCCTACGGCGACTCGAAACTCGTCGTAAACCAGATTCGGGGCAATACGAGGTTCGCCATGAAGATTGATCCCTTACCATGAAGTTGCATTGAACATCATTTCAACCTTCACTGTGGTTCTTCATCGAACACGTACCCCTCTACAAAACTTGGAGGCTGACGCTCTGGCTGGCCTCGCACTCATTGGCCGCGCCCCTTGGGACTCACACTATGTCACGGTGACTGGCCGAGACTTGATTGTCCCAGAACAACCTATGTTTGCAAATGGCTCACGCCGTGCCGACAAACACCGATGTTAATGTCCGAGACTGGAGATTCCCGTTCATCGACTTCGCCGTCTACGGAATCCTTCCGGAAGACCCGAAGGAAGCCGTCTCAGTCAGGAGACGCTCTCTTCGATTCTACTACGATACAGCCACTAAAACGCTGTACCGACGCTCCTTCGACGGCTTCTCCTTCGATGCCTGTTCGAAGAAGCGGCCGAACTCTTCGAGAAAGCTCATGACGGAACTTGCGGAGCTCACCAACCAGGTCCTAAGTTGCAAGATCGACTGCGACGTATGGCTACTACTGGCCACCATGGCCGCCGACGCAGTGGAATATGCTAAGAAGTGCCATGCATGCCACTTCATACAGACTTCATACATACACCGTCTGAACCTCTACATCCTACAGTCGCCTCCTGGCCATTCGAAGCCTGGGGCATGGACATTGTAGGACCAATCACCCCTCCTTCATTAAGAGGACATCGTTTCATCCTGGCCATCACCGATTACTTCTCCAAATGGGCGGAAGCAAGTCCCACTAGCGGAAGTAAAAAGCTCCAGGGTGGTCAGCTTTATCAAACACCATGTTTTACCGTTTCGGAGTACCCAGGCGAATCATTCATGACAATGGTCCCCAGTTCATCAGCCACATTTTCAGCAGGTTCTGTGACAAGAATCGCATTCAAAACGTGGCCTCAACCGCCTACAATCCGGCAGCAAACGGATTGGCCGAGGCGTTCAACAAAACTATCGCAGGCTGCTCAAAAGGTCGTGTCATCCAACAAACGCGACTGGGACGAAAAGCTCGACGAATGTCTTTGGGCCTACCGCACACGGTACGGACCCCAACAGGCAAC
Organism: Iris pallida; assembly: GCA_029216955.1. Classification (NCBI taxonomy): domain Eukaryota; kingdom Viridiplantae; phylum Streptophyta; class Magnoliopsida; order Asparagales; family Iridaceae; genus Iris; species Iris pallida. The sequence goes on along the minus strand of JANAVB010042020.1, from coordinate 11,176,474 downwards.
ACACCATTTTCCTGGTCTACGGAGCGAAGCGTAATGCCTCTCGAGATCCAGATCCCCTCACTCCGAGTAGCGATCACAAACAAACTCACAGAAGAAGACAATCAACGTCGTCGTCTGCGAGAACTGGAGGCACTTGACGAAAAGCGTCTCCTAGCTCAACAATGCATCGAACTTACCAAGCCCGTATATCACAGCTTCACAAGAAGGTTAAGCAAAGAACTTTCCAAGTTGGCGACCTGGTATTAGCAGTCAGAAGGCCAATGGAGTTAACTCACAAGACACCAGGGAAGTTCGAGCCCAAATGGGAAGGACCCTTCATCATTGAGACGGTATCTCAACGGTGCTTACCGCTCGCCAAACCCAATGGGGACTTGTTCATGATGCCCATCAACGGCAAGTTCCTAAAGAAGTACTATTCTTGACATCCTCCAAGACATGTATTTCCCCAAACAACCTCTTTTCACAAAATCAAATGCTTCCGGAACCCAGCTGTTCTGTGGCATCCTTCCGTAGAAAGATAACCACGTCCACATTACCTCTGAGTTGTCTCTCTACATCCTACAAAGCGCAACCTTACATTTCGTGAGCTTACGCTATCCTTCATGTTTACCACGTCCACATTACCTCTGAGTAAACATCCGTACAAACAACTCCTGTGTTGTCGTACATTGATCGCAGAACTTCCACATCCACATTACCTCTGAGTTGTTCAGCGTATCCCCCAGGATTATTCCTACCACGTCCATAAATACCTCTGAGTAGGAAGATTCTATCATTTGAACCTAATGATTGCCATGTCCACATTACCTCTGAGCAAACATATGGTTCCTTCAAACTTATTATCTTTACCTAAAACAAGGTGCGCAAAAGATAATAGGTCCACATAATCATCAAGTTCATGAGATCAAAAATGAACACATCACAAAAAAAAGAGATAGTGTATTTCTTTATTTTTCAAAAAAGGGAGTACAGAAATACGCTATTCCCCAGCAAGAGTTGCAAAACACATAAAAAGAAGAGAAACTACAGTCCCCGATCCTCTCCAGGGTGGGATGAGAGCTCTTTGACTCGACGTCTCAGGTCGGCAGTGCTAGTTTCCACAGTCGCCTGGACTCGGAGCTCGGCTTCTTGACGCATTAATCCGACAGCCTCAGCGGAAGTTTTACTCTCATACTTCTCATCAAGCTGTCGTCGCTGCTGAGCCAAAGCAAGGTCCGCTGAGTAAGAGTCGCTTCCTCCTGCTTGAAGCCACGTGTTCAGCCAGGACACGATCAGCTTCTAGTTGAAGTTGGGCCCGCTGGTCTTCAAGACGGCGCATCTGAGCATCAACTTCTGCGATGTTAGCATCCACCGCACCGCTTCTCGTCGTCTTCTTCATAGATTGAGACAACTGCTCCGCCGCAGTCTCAGTCCCAGCCACTCTTACGCTCCCAACTGCTCACATCGGCTCGATGGGAAGCCTCAATTTCAGCAATCAACTTCCTATCTCTGCATCTATCAAGACAGAGAGGTCATTTCGTTGGATGTGCTGCAGTTCTGCGAGCCGCTCGTCCAGCTCATCACCGAAACCTCCAGAATTTCGGCCATATGGTCATGGCCTTGGTGAACGCGGATCAGCTCGATACAAGGCATTGCCAAAGCTTTTGCTGTCGCAAAGCTCCCCTTGGCATCCATCACTGCAGATACACCTTTCTCCAGCATTTTGTACACTCCCGCGACGAAAGAACTTCACATACTCGTCAGCATCCGCACACACCCTGCGGCGTCATAGCAGGAGTTGGAGGAGCTACTACAGTTTGCAGACCGGAGAAAGATCCGCCAACCTCGATCTGAAGGTTTTGAACCCCGGCTCAGCAATAGGCTCTTCATCAACAGGGGCCAGACTGCTAGCCCGAGGAGCCGAAGGAACAGAAGGAACCGGCACATGCGTCGTGATAGTACCCCAAGTGGAAGAGCAACAGAGGTTCCACATCCTTACCCTTCTCAAGCCCGGAGAAATCACCGACGTCAACGGCCACCTCTTCTACCCCCGACGTTCTATCAGCATCAGCTACCTCCCCCGGCAAAACGGGGAGATCAACATTTATCTCCTGGCCAGCCCCAGGAGACAAGACCGGCAGAAGGGTCTCATTCTTCTCAGTCCCCTCTACAGGACAAAATCTGTCGCTACCGACCGCCTATCGGTAGCCATCTCTATGTCCATGGTTGAAGCCAAGGAAGGATTAGCAATAATTCAGTCGACCTCCCTTCATCATGACCAGGAGGGAAATCAGCCCCCTCCTCTATCCTCACTGCTTCTGCTGCCCCCCAACGGACCCTTGCAACGCTGGAGGGACGTCACCAGAAGGCGACGACTCCAATCCACTTCATCATCAGGATGCCTCGAGTCTGTAGGACCCTCAGCGTCCAAGGCCTCCACGGCAGATGATACTATCCCAGAAGTTGTTGCGACTTCAAAGTCAGGAGATACTAAAAACCTCCGCGGGAACATCTTTGGGAC
>JANAVB010042020.1:11153563-11172506 GCA_029216955.1 Iris pallida | reverse complement strand
ATCACATTCGGATGATGTAAGATCAGCCACCCATAAGATAATGGAAAGGCAGCTCGGCCGGGGAAAGTTGTCATTATTACCTTTCTCGTGGATCACATCATCAGCAAAAGACCTCAAACCGTACAACAGGTTGCACACCATCGCGGGGGAGGAGAGCTAAAGGTCGTCCAAAGGCCAACTTCACTGCAGGCAAAAGGAGATTCCGATGTACCCTCTCAACGGCACCGGATCCCCCTGCAAATATGCAATCCCGGAGCCATATCATCAAGTAGGCCGTCAACACTGCCTTAGATGACATCCGGTGCGCGCAGTGCCAGAAACAGCTGTACGTATCCTTACCGCTCTCATTGGAATGTGGGGTCCTCTCGTCCAGCCGGGTTATTTCAGAACTCACTTCCGCGGGTTTCAAGCCCTGCGGAGTCGCAAACCGGATCCTCGAAGGATCCGCCAAATCCTGCCTGAAGACATAGTTCCTCCAAGCAGTCACGTGAGGCTGGGTCTTATCCTTGTCCCTCCGGTGCATCAGATAATGATGGCTCGTCACCTCCTTGAAAATGGCCATCATCTCCGGGTCCTTATCTTCCAAGACCTGGATCTCTTCATTTGATGGGAAATATTCCTCGTACGGTTCCGAGCCCCAAGGAAGCTTGGACACTTCGTACATCTCATGAAGGGCCAATCCCAACTCCCCCACTGGAGTAAAGAAGCTGCCAGTCTGGGCGTTGAAAAGCTCCATGAGCGCAAGGAACATCGGCTTATTGAGGTCCACGCCTGCCTGCGTGGCCCGAATGGCGGCAGTCAGCCCTATCTCTTTAAGCTCAACTTTGAACCTGAAAAGCACCCAGGAGGTCAACTCGTCCCACTTTGGGATGTAGTGACACCAACCTTCGACTCTAAAACCTGCTGTCGGATACGTGACCTTCGACGTCAGCATCCGATTTGCAAAAGTCGGGGCACTGAAGGGAAACGTGTCATTTGGGACTTCACTATAGATGCTCCCGGGACGCAAAGCTCGGTAACTGAACGAAGAACCGGTTCGTGAGGCGGTCAAGGTGTCTCGCTGGTTCGAGGTGGTGTCAATCGAAAGGGAACCCCCCAAGGCTCCTCCTTGAGAAGGAGTAAGTTCCCAACCCATCCTTCTCTTCGAAGCTAGACGATAAAGGCTGTCAGTGGCAACTGGCGGTCAACCTGCCGCATGTATAACATCATGCCCTTAGTAGCAAAGAACCAGTCTTCTCTGATCTTTAATATCTTCGCTTCGGAAGAGACTAATCGGTCGCCAAACAGAAAGGCAGGCTTTAAGAAAGTCACACCTTCAGAATCAGCAGACTTCAGTTTACCGCTCTCCATCATACTCTGGAGGAAAAGCGGCAACTGGACCTGGATTTGTAGCATCCTCTCACGAGGTTGGTCCTGAAGGATAGCATCCTTTACAGGGTTGATCACCGCCTCATCAAAATCAACTCCCATCTGACAAAGAGAAGCGTCCAGGAGGACCTCATTCAACAAAGGGATCGTCATCGACACTGGCACAACAAAAGTGGAAGTCAGGCAAAAAGACAAAATATGTCAAGCAGACTGGCACATTGCCAGGGTATGAACCCATGCGCATCTGCTTCGGCGCATCATCAGGGCATAGGCCCATGCGCGTCAGCATGTCTCGGCGCATCATCAGGGCGTAAGCCCATGCGCGTTGGCATTGGAGCTTCGGCGCATTATCAGAGCGTGAGCCCATGCGCGTCAGCAAAGGCTTCGGCGCATCTTCAGGGAATAAAACCCATGCACGTCAGCCATTAAAACCTCGGTGCATGATAAAGGTATAAACCCATGTACGTCGGCAGGATAGAACCTCGGCGTATCATCAAAGACCGAAGTCTATACGCGTCGGCAGTTAGGGCACAGGGCCCAAAGCAGAGACGAAACCCACCTGTCACCTCAGGACGAACGTCGGCAAGAGTCGCAAGAGTGATAGGTACATCCTCATCGGCGGACTCCTTCGCTTTCTCCTTCCCCTTGCCGGCAGCACCGCGAGGAGTCTTGGGAGCCATTCTCTCGAGGAAGGAGAAGTTAGGGTTTTGAAGAAGAAACTCTAAAGAAGCAGAAGCACAGAGAAGAAGAACCCTTTCTCTCTCCAACTCTTACCTATTTATAGGGCTTGGTCGCACGCGTGAACAGATGACGTGTGATCTCAGCCGTCGCCTCGGGTTCTGTGCAAGGATAGCAGCAAATAAAACCAAAAGATCATCATTAATCTTTTTGGTTACCGAGGCACCATCATCATTAACTGAGAAGAGCATGCGCCCGAACAGGCATGCGCCCAGAAATCATGCGCCCTGACCTCCATGCTTCTTATTCAAAGTATTCCAAAACTTATTCAAAAGTTTTGAAAACTTTGAAGGGGGTCTTGTAGAAGCATGGAATTTCACAACCAGAAAGCCCATGCGCCAGACACTACATGCGCTAGAACTCAGACGAAGAACTTCACAGCAAGACATTCGAAAGAAGACTTTTATATACAGAAGTCTATTACATGTCTAAGAAAAGGTTGTACAAAGGAGAATTTCTACAAATGAAAGATCCTAAGTCTACAGCCAGCGGCTACCACGCGCCTCCAGATAAGCGCAGCAGCCACCATGCGCCATCAGTCAGGCGCAGCAGACATCATGCGCCTCCAACCAGACGCATCCTACCATATCTTCTGCAGCTCAGTCATGTGCATCCAACTCAGTTATGTACATCCCTTCAGCAGCTCAGTTATGTGCAACTCTTCCAACCAGGCTCACGTGATAAGTGCTTCGTCAAGCAAAGCATTTAACCCTCTGGCTGGAACCAAGGAAGAGAAGAGCACCGCAAATGCTGTGGCCAGGGGAGGCTTCGAAAGAGCCTCCAAAGGCGAAGGAAGACCGTGATCGAAACCACGGCTAAAGGAGCAGTTTTTAACACAACCAAAGTGGGCAAACCCCACTTTGAAGGAAGATAGAGCCTAGTACCGCCATTCCGATCTACGGCTCTTCCGGAATAACGGAGACAAGGCCCGAGCATCCCTATCTTTGGATGCAACAGGCACCTTCTGCCTGTCTCGGAAGCCCTCGACTCCGTCTTTTGGATGTAATAGTCACCTTCAAGTGCATCGAAGACAACACAGCGTCTCATCTTCACCCTCGGGAGCACTTCGTCAACAGAATGTACCCGCATGTTCAAGTTCATGTTGGAAGTACGTGAGGGAATGAGAAGCAAATCTTCTCTCCATGCCACTATTTATAGGCCGGGCAGATCAAACCCACGCACCAAGTGGATGGCTCTCCGAATTCCGTGCAATGAATTTGCATTAAATGGATGAACCGGACGCCTCGAATTCAGCCAAACGGCTATTTATAGCACTCGAAGAGCGAGACAGCCGCATCATTAAAAGACATGTCCGATGCGCCAGCCAAACAGTGCATCACACGAACGCGCCCTTCGGCATCAGGCGCATCACACAGACGCGCCCTACAGTACTCGGCGCATTACAGAGGGTGCACCCCCACACATCTCCATACCGAGTGGAACGCCAACCGATGCGCCCACTCAGCTGTCCATCGAACGTCACCAACATTAAATGCTGAACTGACAGAGTTGGCAGCACGCCTCCCAAAGTCTGAACAGTTGACAGCTTTTTCAGAAAACGAAGCGTCGACAACGTCAGCATCATCATGACTTTATTTCGACGGCTACTGCCACGTGGCCACTCAACCAACCGCATGCGCCTCTACGGCCATGCGTCCAAATTAGCATGCGCCTTAAAAGCCATGCGCCTCAGACTGCTCTCTGATCCCGAAAGACAGAAGGAAAGTCGCCTGCATGTGCCTCAAAACCCATGTGCCCCAAATGGTTTGTAACTCCTAAAGGTTATGAGCCGCAGCCTCCTCCTGCGCCCAATCCAAGGCGCAGCCCACCAGATCACTCCTCTCCACCAAATCCGAGATCTTCAAACCATGAGTCGACGACACGTGTCCTTTGACTCAACTCATCCAAGATTTCAGCAACGGAAAGATCTTCTCTCTGCTACGTGCCGGCTCACAACAGCAGTATGAAGAGTTCTTCCCCCTCGATCAGGGCACAGCATCCATGCGCCTCCATCAGCAACCTCCACGTGGTGTCCCCACACCGGCGTATCCTACATGCGCGCATGAGCAGCCAGCCTGCAAAACTATAAATAGAAGGATCATCTCCTTCACACACACAAAAGGGACTCACAACACAGAGAGAATCCACAACAGAGAATCACCGAAGAGGCAGTTCTAGACACTCAACGTCTTCCTCCTCTCAGCAAGCTCCAGCACCCAGAGCAATCAACACCTTCAGAGAACCGATAACCGTCGTCAGCCGGTCAACGGAGTCAACGCATTACCACTCGCTCCATTGGCACTAAGGACCCAGCTTAAACAAAAGTGTACTCCTAGGACTACATCTAAGTCCTACATTGTAACACTGTTCTGTTTGTATTAAAGTTTTCAATCAAACAATTTTAATGGCAAACAGCCGCCGTCGCTAATATACGTCGCTATTTTAGCATAATTTAGTAGTGCACTACAGCCTGCAGTCGGATTAGAATTATTTTTGAGGTACTCAACCACATTAGGAAAAACTCTTAACTAAATTTCTGCCATCTAAATTTCTGTTGAAGATTGCTTCCTTGAATAACTGTCCTCCGTTGAATTATCATTTCTATCTCAGTATTGATTCCTTGTTTGATCTGTCTCCAGGATGGTGATTGAGACACGATCGCACCGCTATGGCCCAGCAGACGATGGTGAGAGGCCTACCACCCCTCATCCGATTGTGGATGCTGGGACTACAGCACCCCTAATTTTTGCTCATATAGGAGCGTCTACAGCTTTGGGAGTGCACCTCCACCTATCCGGAGGTCTTCCTCCGTCATCTCGGATATGTATCAGCAGCAGTTACCTTCAAGGACAGTAGATGCGGCTCAGTTGTTATCCTCTTCCAACGATTCCTGGAGACTCAGCAGCAGATGCAGTAGAGCCAGTTTGCTTATTTTCGACAGAGCATACAAGATACTCACCAGTTGGTCAGGACGACAGTAGAGCTGGTGGCTGCTGTAGAAGCATAAAATAAACTTCATAGACCAAGTCAAAGATGTTAAGAACTTTACGCAAAGTCAGACTCTACGCAAGGCCCATTAAAAGACACTATTTGAATCAGATTCAAAATTCTACGCGAGCACTTTTATGCGAGAGCCATTCTCAGCTTTTATGCGGGAGACAGGTTGTCCATATCACATTTAATGTGCGTGATACTGTTCTGACAGAATGATTTTCTGACAATAAATTACACAGAAGCCGAGAAGCTTTCTTATACCAAATCCAATACTTGTCGTTTAGTGTGCAGATGGGCTACTTTACGCTCAAAAGATTGCTTCTTTTACGCATGAAAGCTATTCAAGTCTTTAAGCTCAAGGCTTTCGTGTGCATAGAGTTTATTTGAGCTAATTATACGCTCAAGGCTACTTTCAGCCACTTTACGCAGGAAGTCTATTTTGGTTATTTTACACCCAGTCTGCTACTTTACGCGTGAAGTATATTTTGGGTTATTTTTACACCCAACCTTTTTTGGCTATGTGAGAACGTGGTCTGCATACGTGGCTTTCATGCCACACTTATCGAAGAACGTGTGTACGTGCTCTCCCTATTTTATTGAAGTTGTGGGACACGTGTCACCATGCGTAGAGACCAAAACTCTACATCGGACACGTGTCATCACGCGTAGAAGTTAATTTTCATCGTGGGTGACAGTTACTTGCGTAGAGACCCAATTATGTTACTCTTTACGCACAGAGGGTCTAGTCTATAAATAGACTTATTTTTAACACAAGAGATGATCAAGAGAGAGATATACAGAAGAGGAGATTCTGATAAAACTCATACATTCAGAGTGATATCCCAGAAGCATTTCTTTAACTTTTTCTCAAGAACATGGTGAAGTAAAGCAGGAAAGCATTCGACTGTGCCATCAATGCCGTTGTGTCGGTACCTTTCTGGTGACTTAGTTCTTCCGATTGTTCATCTTCCTCAAGCAGTTCTCTTCATCATCATCGTGTGGTCCAAGGAACAAAGTGATCGCTCTCAGATCAGACTTCCATAGCAATACTTTCCAGAAACAATTTATACTTTTGTACTTTTTTTAGTTTTCTTTCAAAAGCCAATTTTAGGAATTTTGTTAAGTGAAACAAAATGGCGACTCTGTTGGGGACGACTTTCTCCTCTGACGAGAAAGCAATTGCTCAATATGATGATGTGTCGGTCGGATCAACAAAGAAGACACTGGTTGTTCACTTCGACCAGACTGCTTACGAAGAAATTCTCTGAACTGGGGTAGTACTCGCTACTCTAATGTTCAAAAATCTCGAAAGGTGCAAAAAGTTTGGATTCCAAAGTCCAAAGCATCCTCTGATCTCCATGTTGTCTCCGAAGGCAAGGGAATTCTTCCCACTCCTGTTGTGGAGGCTTCCGTCTGTGACGAGGCAGTCTCTACTTCAGTGTTGCGCCCCGCACGTAAAAATTAGTATCCCGTCTGTGACGTGGTAGACACCCAAGTGTTGCACCCCGTGCGTAAAAATCAGTCTTCCGTCTGTGACATGGTAGACACCCAAGTTTTGTGCTCTGCGCGTAAAAATCAGTCTCCCGTCTATGACATGGTAGACACTCAAATCTTGCGCTCTACGCATAAAGGTAAATCTCCCGTCTGTGACGTGGCAGATATTTATGTTTTGTGCTCTACGCGTAAAGGTAAATCTCCTGTCGGTGACATGGTAGATAAAGTTCACAATGATGCCTTTGCATCTACAGTGAATTTGCCTACACGAATGCAGCATAAAAATAAGAATTCTATTGTTGGTAAAACTTCCGTTTTTTTACCAACAACCTTCTTACACTGCTTTACGCAAGGTACCAAACCTTCAAATTACGCGTAATGCTGATGGAGTTCTTTGTGCACAAAAATGTTAGGATTTATGCAAGCAACTCCAGGCGCGTAAAAATGCACAGTTTGGTTCTGCTAATGCAGCCAGTAATCTTCTTTATACGCAAGGGACTAAACGTTTCTCTGTCCCAAATATAATAAAGAAGACAACTCCTTCTACTCCTTCTGATTTACACGAGTTGCTTGTACAAAAGCATAAAAACAGAAAATCTTCTGTGATACTCCCCAAAGAAAATCATCAATGTGAGTGTCATCAGATTGTAATCAAATATTGTTGTTCGGCTTCTAAACGGTCAGTTTTTGACCGATTAAGCTATAATATGCCTCAGCAACAAGTTGATGATCAAGAACATGAGTTGTCATATGCATCAGTCAATATGGCATCTCATATCAATAGAGGACGACGTCCAAGATGCAATTCGTCCCGGACTCCAAGCCAACAACAGTTCAACCGACTCCTTGACACTTTTGAAGGGGTATATCAGAATACTCGGTCAAGAAGTCAAAGATTGTTGCAATCTTCATATTCAGAAGCTGGGGGTACCCAGTCTTTGGAGTCAGAAACTGATAGCGTTGATTCATACCTCTACACCAATCCCTCTGTATGATCAAGGGAGGTTGAATCCTATGCTATCGGAGATGAACCGGAAACGTCAACTGCTAATACAGAACAACGTCTCTCTGCAGTTGAGCAATCACTGAAGGACATGCTTGCCATGATGCAAAGTATGCATCAAATAATAATAACTCAGCAAACTCTTCAGACGACAGTAGTAACATCGGTGCAGATAGCAGCACAAACTCAAGATAGTCAAGGGGTTGATTTACCTTTGAATAATCTTAGTCAAGAGCCTGCTGTCAATCAAAATTTTGTATCTCCAGATCCTCTCAGAATATGTACCACCTCCGGTGGGGGTTACGATACATCCAACAACTATTCAATCGAATGTGCTTCCTCAAACTAGTGAAGCTATTCAAGCAGTGCGTGAGCTAAAAGCACAGTTTGAAGTTTTGAAGCACAAGGATCAGCTCTAGAGGTTAGGGATTAAGCAACCTTATCCTCCTCATTGGAATGATGTACCCTTTCCTCCAAAATTTAAGCCACAATCGATGGTGTTATTTGATGGAAAGGCCTCTCCTAGTCAATATATTAATTATTTTGATATTATGACTGTATATTTGCAAAAGAATGATGCTCTTTTCACCTGAGTTTTCATCGGGTGTTTGACGGGTTCAGCATATGACTGGTATCGCAGTATACCCGACAATTGCGTATCGTCTTTTGACGAGTTTAAAGCAATGTTTCTCCCCCGTTTCTATGAAGGAGGCATGGACATGAATATATCCTCCTTAGTAGAGATCAAACAAAAGGAGAAAGAAGATACTCGGACGTTTATCGAACGTTTCCGACAGGCAACTTTAAAAATGCCTCCTGGTATGCCAGATTCAGCATTGATTGATACATACAAAATAAATCTGCGACCAAGCATTACTGTCTTTACAGGCTCTCAATTCACAGATTGGGCCTCATTCATTATAGCAGCAGTTTCACCCGAGACCAATGGTAGATTGGCTCGTGAACATGGGATGATTTTTGCCTCAGAAGACAAAGAAAAGAAAGCCTCTTCAGGTAATAATTTTGGCAATCGCAATGGAAAAGGGAAGAAAACCCTAGTGGTTAATCTTTCAAATTCCAAAATGACGCCAAATAATTCGGAGTCTTCCAAACCAAAAGAAGATTACTCTTTTGATGACAGTGATATCCCAGGGATATTCAATGTCTTGTAAAGAGTGGCAAACTCCAGATTCTAGAGCCAAAAAGACCTAATGAGGTGAATCTGACTGACAATCCCAAGTATTGTATCTATCATAGATACATAAATCATCCTACCAAGGCTTGCTATATTTTAAAAAAGAAAATCCAAGAGTTGATAAATGCTAATGCCATCGTTTTAACCAATGATGAGCATACAGTCACAACTAATATGATTTCTGTCATGACCCGCACCCTAGAGTAAGGGTACGAGACGTGGATACGTCCAGCCTATGCCGCAGTGTCGACGGTAGAACGATGTTCCAGGTCACAACATCTAACAATATAAAGCTAAACAGTTTATACTCCCCGAATGGGGGTAACATAGCAGTAAATAAATTCAATCACAACTAAGGAAGAAGAAGCACGATATGATATAGTACTCAAGGAAAATACAGATGATCAAATAGTCTAAGATAACATCTCAGCAGATATCCAGAGTACAAGGTCTCAGCTACTGAATATGAAAGAATATATACAACCCAGATCTCAAGACAGAAATAAAGTCTAACTACCAGTCTCAAGACAACATAAGTAAGATAAGGCCTAACTAAGCTAGTCTAGGCAATAGGGGTAATGCCCTCAGCTAGAGCTGGGTCCTCCTGAGAGTCCTGCTCACAAGTGTCGTTTAGGGCTGCCCCATAGAAGGCATCCACACAAACCTCCTCATCGTCCTCTGTAATATTTTCAACAGGTCCAGTCAGGACAGGAGCGAGCACAATACATCTCAACAGTTCATAGCAGGTTAGAAAATATAATCATGCAGTAAAGTAAGATACAGTTACTGAAAGAAATGCAGTATGTAAACAGAGAGAGAACTATAATAGAAATATCTACTATACATAGAGAACTAACAGTGGCTAGTGAGTCAGAGTACAATATAGACATGTAAATGGCATAGGATGATTCTGATGAGACACTACGGAATGATTCTGATGAGATACTACTTGGGTATTATTTACATGTCTACTTCTACTCCCCCGTACCCCCAATCAATACACAAGGATCCAGCCAGGTTATGTTATGATTCATGCAACAGCCCCCGAAGGGTGGTACATGATAGTCCCATAAATGGGGATTCTAGGAAGCCCAATAAATGGGAGGATTCAAGAAAGACTCTGTGATCATGAGAGTACATGTCACAAGTGATTCAATGAACCATGAAGCATAGTGATACGCGATGTAAGTGAAACGCACAGAACATGAAGTATCCGATGCTCCTAAAGGATAACATCTCAAGAAGGGATCCATATAGTACCAATCCGTGTGACCAACGTGACAGTATCAAGTAAAGTAATTTAAAGCAGGAAAATAATTCTAAACAGGATATAAAATGATCAGAGAATGAACTCGTATGGTATCTGAGTGTCTGGATGAAATGTACTGTCCGAGGAGGGGTGTCTGGCTCCTAATCAGAACAGCACAAGTCTAAAATGATAACAAGATGCAATTCAATGCATTCTAAATGAATCTACGTCAATCTAGGCCAAAGTCAACTCTTGGTCAACTCTGGTCAACCCTAGAAGTCAAACTAGGCCAACTATGGTCAAACTAGGTCTAACAAGTCTAAATTGGTCTAACTAACCTACACTAGTCTATACTAGGTCACACAATCCTATACTAGCTAGTACATACCATTACAAGGCTACGCAAGCCTATCAAGTCTATACTAGTCTATTCTAACCATTAAACTACATCACATTGCATTCATAGGCTATATTCCTAGGCTAATACACACATTAGGAATACCATACTATCTCTATATACCTATACTTATACATCACATTATAGACACACACACACACACACACACACACACACACACACATATATATATATATATATATCTATTATACAAAACACAAAGATTTTTGAATCCTAGGGCTGACTGTGCCAAGATAAAGAGTGGTTGGGATTTAATCTTGGTGAATCAACGGTTGTGGGATTTTATGGGGAATCCAAATAGTGGGGTTTGCACTCATAATGATTGTGGATGAGCATTATTGAGAGTGGGGTTTTATGGGGAATGAGCATTATTGAGAGTGGGATTTTATGGGGAATCCAAAGAGTGGGGTTTGCATTCATAATGGTTGTGGATGAGCATTATTGAGAGTGGGGTTTTATGGGGAATCCAAAGAAAATTCACATCCAGCAGTGGTTGAGATTTAATATTGGGGGCCTCATAATTATTATTGTTCGTTTAAAATTGGGGGTCCAAAATTTTGAGGGGGAATACCTTAAATGAACCATGCCCTATGGGCACGGGTTATGACTAGTATATATATATATATAAAAAAAAAAAAAATATATATATATATATATATATATATATATATATATATATATATATATATATATATATATATATATATATATATATATATACGAGCTTTCGGCCGTGCGCGGGCATCCCGAGGCGTCGTCTCGGGTCCTGTGCCCCCTCGGGCCCCGCCCCTGTCCCCTCGGGCTCCGTTCTCCTATATCGGGCCTAGTGCTGGAGCTGACCCCCTCGGTTGCCGCGCTGGCTCGCCACGTGCCCCCCCCCACGTGCCCACCCCCCCTTTCTTTCCCCCCTTTTTTTCTTCGTCTGTGTTATTTTTTGAATTTTGAACGGCCGACCGTTTGTGGTTCCCGGTCGATTAGGTGTTGGATGGGCATTTTGTTTGTTGGCCCAGGCACAGGTTGTATTGCTCTTCATGGGCCACCTTTCCATTCAATAAATTGTCTTCATTAAAAATATATATATATATATATATATATATATATATTTTAACCAACTGACTATTATTGAAACAGAGAGCAAACCAAGCTACAGCGAGCGAAGGCCGGGTCCCACAAGCGGGCCACCCAGACCTAACCAAAATTCAAAAACCAAAAAGAAGCGGAGAAAGAGGGGGCACGTGGCGCCCATCGCTGGTCCCGAGGCCTGCACCCGCGCGTGGGTGAACGCGGAACCCAAAGGGGTGGGGACCCGAGGTGGCGCGCGGGGCCCGAGGGGGCGCGGTCCCGAGGGGCGCTGGACCCGAAGGGGCGCCCGGGCCTAGGGAGCGGCGTCGGGCGGGGACGACCGCCGAGGAGGGGCAGCCGGGGGCCGGAGGGGCCGGAGAGGGGGCCAGTCCGGAAAGGGGAGACGACCACCGGGAGGAGGGCGGGCGAAGGGACAGGGGAGCCACTGCGGGAGGGGGGAGCCCAGACGAAGGAGAGGGGGGCGGAGGGATGCTCGACTCCAGGGAGGAGGAGCCCGGAGAGGGAGGGGGCCGGGGGGAGCCGGAACCCCAGGCCAGGCGGAGGAGGAGGAGGGGCGCCCATACACCCCCCGAGCGGAGCGGAGGAACGGAAGGGGGGGGGCTCGACCACCGTGACCACGAGGGGGCTCGACCTCGACCTCGGGAAGGGAGGGAGTTGACTACGAGGGGGGCGGGAGCGTGACCGCCGGCGGATGCTCGACTCCAGGGAGGAGGAGCCCGGAGATGGAGGGGGGCTGGGAGGAGCCGGAACTCCAGGCCAGGCGGAGGAGGAGGGGGGGCGCCCATACACCCCCCCGAGCGGAGCGGAGGAACGGGAAGGGGGGGCTCGACCACCGAGACCACGAGGGGGGCTCGACCTCGACCTCGGGGAGGGAGGGAGCGGACCACGAGGGGGGGCGGGAGCGTGACCGCCGGCGGAGGCTCGACTCCAGGGAGGAGGAGCCCGGAGATGGAGGGGGGCTGGGGGGAGCCGGAACTCCAGGCCAGGCGGAGGAGGAGGGGGGGCGCCCATACAACCCCCCGAGCGGAGCGGAGGAACGGGAAGGGGGGGCTCGACCACCGTGACCACGAGGGGGGCTCGACCTCGACCTCGGGGAGGGAGGGAGCGGACCACGAGGGGAAAAATATATATATATATATATATATATATATATATATATATATATATATATATATATATATATATATATATATATATATATATATATATATATATATATTTTTTACACACACACACACACACACACACACACACACACACACACACACATATATATATATATATATATATATATATATATATATATATAAAATAAAAATAAAAAAAAAATATATATATATATATATATATATATATATATATATATATATATATATATTTATATATATATGCATATAGGCTATAGTACATATACATAGGAATCATCACATATATGTACATATAGGCTACTCACATTATATATATTAACTATATACATACATTACAATATAGATATATACACCTATAATATATATACATTACATATGTATATAGAGAGAAGGAAAAGTAAAGTGTGTGTGCATGAGTGAGAGGGTGAGAGTGTGCCTATGTGAGCATGTAAATGTGCGTGTGTGTAATTCCTGATTTGTGTGTGACAATTAAATAAGGAAGTGTATGTGTAAAGAGTAGAGTGTGTGTGAGTGATGTGGGAGTGTAGGATGTCAATGGTCGTAGTGTGACAAGAAAAGAATGAAAGGGGCATTACTGAAACAGTGTGTGTGGTCCAATAATGGGCTGTAAAACAGTGAACATGAGTTAGAAAATAGGACAGTGGGTGAACTGTGAAGGTTACCTGGAAATAAATGTGTGTACAGTTCAGGAAGGGAAAGAAAACCAATTCATTTTCAAATCACAGTTCACTTTTTAGTCCACAACTTCAAGACCCCATTTTGAAATCAGTTATCAACCAAACAACCCCAAACTCAACCCAAAGCAAGATTATAAGTAGGAGAATAACATTAGGGTTTTAAATCAATACTTAACAGCATTTAAATGGGTGAAATAGATTGCCAAATTCGAATATAAAAACTGGAAAAATACTGGAATTAATATGTATCAGAATTTAGGGTAAATGGGAAAATGAAATTCAAAAACAATTAAAATACAAAATTAAAGGTTGGTAATGTAAACCCAGCATGTGTTCGTGTCCCAAAGAGTGTCTCCTGTCCACCACAACGTGACACGACGTGTCCACACGAATAAAACCATTCCAGTGTACAGGACACTACACAGCAGTGTACTGTCTCGTGCACAAGTGCACGCATGTCGTGCACTCGACACAGAGCAAACCAAGACACGTGTTCACAAACCTAGGTTCGCCACACATAGGGCTACCTACATATCACCCTGCACCGTCGTGTCGTGACGCACAGACGTGTCCAAGACAACGTATCATAACTCGATTTCCTGTGTGCACTGCACAGTGAAAAAATTAGTGCGACGCTGATTCCTCCCTCGACACGCCACGTGGTCATCTGAAACTTGACATGTGGCATGTCAGACACTGCCCCAAGGCATGTGTCAAGTTTCATGTCTAGTGGTCGTGTGTTGTGTCCGATACAGCCCCCGAATAGCAGGACAGCGTGTGCAGTGTGTCAACCCGCATGTTCGTGTCCAATTTTTGACACGACACGACCCTAAAATTGACTCAGTCGAAAAGAAAACCGTAAGCAACCATCAAACCTAGAATCCTATTCAAATACAATCCAAAAATCAAATCGAAATGCCCATTGGGGCATTTCATCAAACACTAACACACAAGGACTGATACGTGTCCATTTAGGACACGAAATGGACACGAATCCTTGGTCTAGGCATACCTATAGTTAGGGTAGACCTAGGGCTTTCCAAATTTGCAAAGAAACTGGAATTTTAATGGTGTTTATATAGATTTACCTATTGGTGTCCAAATGCAAGAAAAGCCTCAAATGGGGGAGGTTCTCCTTGCTAGCAAACTTCTTCAAATTGCTCACAAACTGAGATTGAACACCACAAACAGCAAGTATACTAAAATTAGGATCTAATGCAATTTGTTTGAGGGAAAAAGGAATTAAAATGAAATTTCTATGAATTTCTAAAGTTGGAAATTTACCTCTTTTTAAACGTGAGATCTATTTCCAAGGGAGGCTAACCCTAAATGAAGGAGGCATTAAATTGGGTAGGATTCCCTAGGTGGCTGGCCATAGTGGGTTAGGGTTAGGGTTTAGTGATGGGCTATGGGCCTTGGGCCAAGTTGCACAAGTCATGGATTAAATCCTTAAGTCATGAATCAATGCACCTATTCCATTTTTCCTTATTTGAAAACTGGATTCTAATGGCTAAAATGAGGTTAAATCAAGTTAGACTAGGGTTACTTAACCTAACCAAGGCAGTCACAACTAGGGTTAGCTTCTAGACTAGTCTACCAAGGTCAATGCTAGTCAAAGTCAACCTAGTCAACCCTCATTCAAATAATTCCAAAATAAATCCTAAAAATTCTCATAAATTCAAATAAATTATAATAAATTCAAATAAACTTAAAAATGACAAAAATACCCTCAAATTAGAAATTTGGTAGATGAAACACCCTAATCATAAGTCATAATTTTAAATAGATTTAAAAAATAATTAAAAATCATTAAAAATCATAATATAAAATAAATATCAATAAATACTAATTATAATTACAAAATTTTAAAATTATCCTCATCTGGAAAACTGGTAATCCTACCCACCTTATAAAAATTTTGTCCTCGAAATTAAGATGATCGCACCCCCTTCTAGGTCAAACATAGTCAAGGGTCAATCACTAGTCAATTTCTCAACATCCTAGTACTTGGTCATTCGTTGGTCAACTTCTTAGGATTTTACCTATGCTAGCTACCTAAGTGTTGGCAACCAAATTTAGCAAAAGGAGAAACTCTATAATAGGCTAGCTCTTAACTTCCCAATCCTATCAAAGATGATACTATAAATCTCATAAGCTGCAGGTTTATAAACACACATTCCCCACATCAAGGACTAACCTATATATATATATATATATCCACAGTTGATATTAATGGTGGTAACATCCCTATTTTTCGACAATCAAGGTCCTAAGAATTTTATCTAAACCATGCAATTTGAAAGAATAGCATACAGGGTTAGGGCATACTGTAGCAGTTGGAAGTCTCACCTAGGTGCACTGGTCATTCTAGGTCAAAATAGTACTATGGTATCAACACACAAGCAATCTAGGGTGTCCTAATTGGGAAGGTAAGGGAACAACAACCATCAAGGTTGTAAGGGTTGTCTACCATCCTATATAAAAAAAAGAATTAGTCATTAACAACAACTGAGAAATTATTAAAAGGTTACTATTCCATAAAATGGTAAAAATTGAAAATTTAGGCACAACAAATCACAAATAGATTTTTGTCTTGACACGATCTAAGTTGATCAATTTTGGGATAAATCGAGATTTGGACAAGATGGGGAATCAATGAAATCAAGTATGAGCACGAGCATCCAATGATGAAGATCCAGGTCATGATTAAATTTAATTCAACTGGATACGACTACGAGGTTCATATGCGATAAAATAATTCCAAGGAGAATTGTCAAGGCTGTTGCGGATAAGATTCTAGGGCAAGTTTAACTATGTCTCCATCCACGTAGATTAATATAAAAAGTGAACCAAAACGCAATAGGTTGATCAGACCATCATACGCCGGTTCTGATTAGACAATATATTAGTGGGTGCGCACCCAATAAGATATGTCATGATCAAGCTCGAAAAGGATAAGCTTGTAAAACTAAGGATAATTAGCAGCATAAGATATAAGTAAGGGTGGTAGTGATGAACGAAGATACATAGTCCAGATTCTTAACTAAATGGGTCAAGCAATCAAGATAAGGTACATGGTTAAGCATTTAAGGAATCAAGCAGACCATCATCACATGTTGGGTCGAAGGAATTGAGTCAAGGCTGGATCTCTAATTAAAATCAGGAATAATTCAGTATCACGGTAGAGGTTACAGTTTAGCCATTTGACCAGAAAATCATATCAAGAAAATAGAGTACAAGAAGACGGGTTTTAGTGGGACATGATATACCTACACGAAGGTGAGTTCGTCTAGGTCTTGCATATAAGATTTGTTGGAGGGTAACAGCTAGTATTACATTCCGAATGTCAAGGTCACGACAAGGAACGTCAAAGGATCTCAAATAGAAAGTGGGGGTTCAAGAGGTGGTAAATAAATGTACAAGATAAGGAAGATCAAGTTAATCATCTGTTCTGATACCCTTAAGTTCATCTGGACATAACTTGCCAATCGTATTCTTACCTCACCAGTCTCCATATAAAAATTAAACCTTTACTTAAGCCTTTACCATGACTACCGTAGGCAATTTCCAATTTCCAAACATTACTCATGAAGCATAGCCTTCACATTTAGGAATCCACATTAACCATTTATTTAAATTTCCAAATTCTTTCGCCTTGTCTTAAATTTGGCCCGAAACCTCTAAATCCCGTTTACGAATTCCTTGAACTTGTTCAAATGGTTCTCCTTGTGTTATTTAATTTAAATACCTTTAGGCCTTACAAAACTTATCCTCCATCATAAAATCATCTTCTATATTTTCTTCGACATACACCTTTGAATATTATTCTCCAAAAAAAAATTCCACAACAATCTCTAAATTTATATAACTTTATGTTCCCTCTATCCCTAGTCATTTTCTTGCAAAATCTTGTTTAATATCCTTATTGAATGCAATTAATTTCTCTTTTCCATTACTAACCTTCTATATAGCCTTAGGGTAAAACTTCCCAAGAATCAATAACCAGAGTTTCGAGGTTCTCAAATCTAGGTTGACCTTGAATATCCTCATCAATTTGAATATACCTATAAACTATCTCAAAACCCCCAAAATCTCCCTAAGTGTGATTGTTTCTAGAATGGTAGTGTGCATCTCTTGATTCTATTTGAGATCTTTACCACATTTCTATCTCCAGGTTTCAATATTGAACACTTCACTTTTTGATTTCCTCTAGATCATCATATAATAATCAGTTGTGTATCCTCTGAGCTACATGATTCACATCACTTCTTCAGTCTTTTCCAGGCAGAAGATATGAAGATTCAAGGGTTTCGAGGTACATCTGGTAGGGATGATAAGATATGGGTGATTGGTGTAGTTAGACAGAGTTTAAGATAACAAGAAAATAAGAATGCAAAGAAATAATGGCAAGAAGGAATAATGAAGATCTGTTCTTTCTCATCTGTTCAAACGAAATGAACCCATCAAGCTCAAATTCAATAGCAAGAATGAGGGTGAATCCAAACAAGAGGAAAAAGGAATTCCAATTGAAGATCAAAAATGAGTTTCTCAGGGGTCGTCCTAGGAATCTCTCAAAGAATCCTAAGTGTGATTGAGTGCCTTGAATTTAAAATATTAAATACAAAATTAAAATCAAAAACTACAGAATTTATCAAAATTATCAACTAATACCAGGATTCAAAGTTCTACAATGAATCCACCAAAAACCAAATTCAAATCAAAGAAAAAGGTGAATCAAAATAAGGGAAAGGGAGTTTAAAACAAAGTTCAAATGAGATTCTCAAGGTTCATCCCAGGAATCTCTCAAGGAATCCTAACAGTGATTGAGTATCCTCTCATCCTAACATCTTAATTTCTATATCCTATAGTAGGCTCGTAGTAGTACAACTAAGTCGTTGTGCTACTACGAAATCGTACCAATGCGAATCTCGACCTGTATGGGCCACCACTAAAAATGTGTCACGACCCGCAACCTAGAGTAAGGGCACGAGACGTGGGTACGTCCAGCCTACGCCGCAGTGTCGGCGGTAGAATGTTGTCCTAGGTCACAACATCTAACAATATAAAGCTAAACAGTTTATACTCCCCGAATGGGGGTAACATAGCAGTAAATAAACTCAATCACAACTAAGGAAGAAGAAGCACGATATGATATAGAACTCAAGGAAAATACAGATGATCAAATAGTCTAAGATAACATCTCAGCAGATATCCAGAGTACAAGGTCTCAGCTACTGAATATGAAAGAATATATACAACCTAGATCTCAAGACAGAAATAAAGTCTAACTACTAGTCTCAAGACAACATAAGTAAGATAAGGCCTAACTAAGCTAGTCTAGGCAATAGGGGTAATGCCCTCAGCTAGAGCTGGGTCCTCCTGAGAGTCCAGCTCACAAGTGTCGTCTAGGGCTGCCCCGTAGAAGGCATCCACACAGGCCTCCTCCTCGTCCTCTGTAATATTTTCAACAGGTCCAGTCAGGACAGGAGCGAGCACAATACATCTCAACCGTTTATAGCAGGTTAGAAAATATAATCATGCAGTAAATAAGATAC
>JANAVB010042020.1:11143563-11148563 GCA_029216955.1 Iris pallida | reverse complement strand
TAAGTAAGGGTGGTAGTAATGAACGAAGATACATAGTCCAGATTCTTAACTAAATGGGTCAAGCAATCAAGATAAGGTACAAGGTTAAGCATTTAAGGAATCAAGCAGAACATCATCACATATCGGGTCGAAGAAATTGAGTCAAGGCTGGATCTCTAATTAAAATCAGGAATAATTCAGTATCATGGTAGAGGTTATAGTTTAGTCATTTGACCAGAAAATTATATCAAGAAAATAGAGTACAAGGAGACGGGTTTTAGTGGGACATGATATACCTACACGAAGGTGAGTTAGTCTAGGTCTTGCATATAAGATTTGTTGGAGGGTAACAGCTAGTATTACATTCTGAATGTCAAGGTCACGATAAGGAACGTCAAAGGATCTCAAATAGAAAGTGGGGGTTTAAGAGGTGGTAAATAAATGTACAAGATAAGGAAGATCAAGTTAATCATCTGTTCTGATACCCTTAAGTTCATCTGGTCATAACTTGCCAATCGTATTCTTACCACACCAGTCTCCATATAAAAATTGAACCTTTACCTAAGCCTTTACCATGACTACCGTAGGCAATTTCTAATTTCCAAACATTACTCATGAAGCATAGCCTTCATATTTAGGAATCAACATTAACTATTTATTTAAATTTCTAAATTCTTTCACCTTGTCTTAAATTTGGCCCGAAACCTCTAAATCTCGTTTACGAATTCCTTGAACTTGTTCAAATGGTTCTTCTTGTGTTATTTAATTTAAATACCTTTAGGCCTTACAAAACTTATCCTCCATCATAAAATTATCTTCCGTATTTTCTTCGACATACACCTTTGAATATTATTCTCCAAAAAAAAAATTCCACAACAATCTCTAAATTTCTATAACTTTATGTTCCCTCTATCCCTAGTCATTTCCTTGCAGTATCTTGTTCAATATCCTTATTGAATGCAATTAATTTCTCTTTTCCATTACTAACCTTCTATATAGCCTTAGGGTAAAACTTCCCAAGAATCAATAACCAGAGTTTCGAGGTTCTCAAATCTAGGTTGACCTTGAATATCCTCATCAGTTTGAATACACCTATAATCTATCTCAAAACCCCAAAATCTCTCTAAGTGTGATTGTTTCTAGATTGGTAGTGTACATCTCTTGATTCTATTCGAGACCTTTACCACATTTCTATCTCAAGGTTTCAATATTGAATACTCCACATTTTGATTTCCTCTAGATCATCATATAATAATCAGTTATGTATCCTCTGAGCTACATGATTCACATCACTTCTTTAATCTTTTCGGGTAGAAGATATGAAGATTCAAGGGTTTTGAGGTACATCTGGTAGGGATGATAAGATATGGGTGATTGGTGTAATTAGACAGAGTTTAAGATAAGAAAAAAATAAGAATGCAAGGAAATAATGACAAGAAAGAATAATGAAGATCTGTTCTTTCTCATCTGTTCAAACGAAATGAACCCATCAAGCTCAAATTCAATAGCAAGAATGAGGGTGAATCCAAACAAGAGGAAAAAGGAATTTCAATTGAAGATCAAAAATAAGTTTTTCAGGGGTCATCCCAGGAATCTCTCAAAGAATCCTAAGTGTGATTAAGTGCCTTGAATTTGAAAATTATTAAATACAAATTTAAAATCAACAACTACAGAATTTTATCAAAATCATCAAGTAATACCACGATTCAAAGTTCTACAATGAATCCACCAAAATCAAATTCAAATCAAGGAAAAAGGTGAATCAAAATAAGGGAAAGGGAGTTTAAATCAAAGTTCAAAAGAGATTCTCAAGGGTCATCCCAGGAATCTCTCAAGAAATCCTAACAGTGATTGAGTGTCCTCTCATCCTAACATCTTAATTTCTATATCCTATAGCAGGCTCGTAATAGTACAACTAAGTCGTTGTGCTACTACAAAATCGTACCAATGCGAATCTCGACCTGTATGGGCCACCACTAAAAACGTATCACGACCCGTACCCTAAAGTAAGGGCACGAGAAGTGGGTACATCCAGCCTACGCCGCAGTGTCGGCGGTAGAGCGCTGTCCCAGGTCACAACATCTAACAATATAAAGCTAAACAGTTTATACTCCCCGAATGGGGGATAACATAGCAGTAAATAAACTCAATCACAACTAAGTAAGAAGAAGCACGATATGATATAGAACTCAAGGAAAATACAGATGATCAAATAGTCTAAGAAAATATCTCAGCAGATATCCAAAGTACAAGGTCTCAGCTACTGAATATGAAAGAATATATACAACCCAGATCTCAAGATAGAAATAAAGTCTAACTACCAGTCCCAAGACAACATAAGTAAGATAAGGCCTAACTAAGTTAGTCTAGGCAATAGGGGTAATGCCTTCAGCTAGAGCTGGGTCCTCCTGAGAGTCCAGCTCATAAGTGTCATCTAGGACTGCCGCGTAGAAGGCATCCACACAGGCCTCCTCCTCGTCCTTTGTAATATTTTCAACAGGTCCAGTCAGGACAGGAGTGAGCACAATATATCTCAACAGTTCATAGCAGGTTAGAAAATATAATCATGCAGTAAAGTAAGATACAGGTACTGAAAGAAATGCAGTATGTAAACAGAGAGAGAACTGTAATAGAAATATCTACTATACATAGAGAACTAACAGTAGCTAGTGAGTCAGAGTACAATATAGACATGTAAATGGCATAGGATGATTCTGATGAGACACTACGAAATGATTCTGATGAGATACTACTTGGGTATTATTCACATGTCTACTTCTACTCTTCCGTACCCCCAATCAATACACAAGGATCCAGCCAGGTTATGTTATAATTCATGCAACGGCCCCCGAAGGGTGGTACATGATAGTCCCATAAATGGGGATTCTAGAAAGCCTAATAAATGGGAGGATTCAAAGAAGACTCTGTGATCATGAGAGTACATGTCACAAGTGATTCAATGAACCATGAAGCATAGTGATACGCCATGTAAGTGAAACGCACAGAACATGAAGTATCCGATGCTCCTAAAGGATAACATCTCAAGAAGGGATCCATATAGTACCAATCCGTGTGACCAACGTGACAGTATCAAGTAAAGTAATTTAAAACAGAAAAATAATTCTAAGCAGGATATGAAATGATCAGAGAATGTACTCGCCTGGTATCTGAGTGTCCGGATGAAATGTACTGTCTGAGGAGAGGTGTCTGGCTCCTAATCAGAATAGCACAAGTCACAACAAGTCTGAAATGATAACAAGATACAATTCAATACATTATAAATGAATCTATGTCAATCTAGGCCAAAGTCAACTCTTGGTCAACTCTGGTCAACCCTAGAAGTCAAACTAGGCCAACTACGGTCAAACTAGGTCTAATAAGTCTAAATTAGTCTAACTAGTCTACACTAGTCTATACTAGGTCACACAAGCCTATACTAGCTAGTACACACCATTACAAGGCTACGCAAGCCTATCAAGTCTATACTAGTCTATTCTAACCATTACACTACATCACATTGCATTCATAGGCTATATTCCTAGGCTAATACACACATTAGGAATACCATACTATTTCTATATACCAATACTTATACATCACATTATAGACACACACACACACACACACACACACACACACACACACACACACACACACACATATATATATATATATATATATATATATATATATATTATATATATATATATATATATATATATATATATATATATATAAATATATATATATATATATATATATATATATATATATATATATTTTATATATATATATATATATATATAAAATATATATATATATATATATATATATATATATATATATATATATATATATATGTGTGTGTGTGTGCATATAGGCTATAGTACATATACATAGGAATCATCACATATATGTACATATAGGCTACTCACATTATATATATTAACTATATACATACATTACAATATAGATATATACACCTATAATATATATACATTACATATGTATACAGAGAGAAGGAAAAGTAAAGTGTGCGTGCATGAGTGAGAGGGTGAGAGTGTGCCTATGTGAGCATGTAAATGTGTGTATGTGTGTGTGTGTGTGTGTAATTCCTGATTTGTGTGTGACAATTAAATAAGGAAGTGTATGTGTAAAGAGTAGAGTGTGTGTGAGTTATATGGGAGTGTAGGGTGTCAATGGTCATAGTGTGACAGGAAAAGAATGAAAGGGGCATTACTAAAACAGTGTGTGTGGTCCAATAATGGGCTATAAAACAGTGAACATGAGTTAGGAAATAGGACAGTGAGTGAACTGTGAAGGTTACCTGGAAATAAATGTGTGTACAGTTCAGGAAGGGAAAGAAAACCAATTCATTTTCAAAATCACAGTTCAGTTTTTAGTCCACAACTTCAAGACCCCATTTTGAAATCAGTTATCAACCAAACAACCCCAAACTCAACCCATATCTAGATTATAAGTAGGAGAATAACATTAGGTTTTTAAATCAATATTTAACAGCATTTAAATGGGTGAAATAGATTGCCAAATTCGAATATCAAAACTGGAAAAATACTGGAATTAACATGTATCAGAATTTAGGGTAAATAGGAAAATAAAATTCGAAAACAATTAAAATGCAAAATTAAAGGTTGGTAATATAAACCCAGCATGTGTTCGTGTCCCAGAGAGTGTCTCGTGTCTACCACAATGTGACACGACGTATCCACACGAATAAAACTATTCCAGTGCACAGGACACTGTACAGCAGTGCACTATCTCGTGCACAAGTGTACGCGTGTCGTGCACTCGACACAGAGCAAACCAAGACACGTGTTCACAAACCTAGGTATGCCATACATAGGGCTACCTACGTGTCACCCCCAGTTTTCAAATTAGGGGTATTTTTGTCATTTTTCAAGTTTTATAGTTTTTAGGAATTTTTATTTATTTTATGTGATTTTTTGGGATTTATTTGGTTTGGTTTGAATTTTATCCAATTCGGACTCAAATTGGAGACC
>JANAVB010042020.1:11138563-11141063 GCA_029216955.1 Iris pallida | reverse complement strand
CCTAATATGACTTAGGTTGACCTCGTATAACCTAGTTTGATGTGTTTTGACCTAGAATGACTTAATAGGATTCAAATTGATTTGATTTTATTTCCTAAACATAGTATTGATACGTCTTGTTCTCTATAGGTCCTCGAGACGCTGCATTTGCTCCAGTTAACATACCATATCATATTTCAGGCGAGTACATTCTCTGACACTTTTCCAATTTATAATGATTGTTATGATTCATGTAATTAGTGTGGATATGCTTGTTCTCGATATATTGGTCATACGGATTGGTATTCATGGATCCCGACATGAGATGTTATTCCTCGTTATCTTGGTATATCTTGTGCAAGCCCCCTTGTAGTTCTTGTGCAGTATATAGACACCGATTCTCGAGGAGACTTGCTCCCTTCTCGTAGAATCCTATGTCATAATGTGTCTTGCTTGGATCCACTCTACCAGTCGGGGACGGGGAGTACTAGTGTAGATGTGTGGTCATTATCCACCTTGTTTATTCTTGTAGACCGTGAATGCTACCAATCCTACACTCCACGTAGGATTGGCTGATCAGTAGACCTTGTGCAGACCCAAGCCGGCCACATATTGTAGCTAGTACTCACACACCTAGAGATATGATTCTTGATTTCTTATACATGCCATGATCAATTTACTTGCCTTGTTCTAGCTCTAGTTTTACAGTTTACCTTGCCATGATACTTACATGTACATTCCATGATTTTCTTGTATATACTCTCTATTTACAGTCTTATAGCTTTTGTCATATCCTGTGAACTGTTGTTAGTAGATTGTACTCGTTCCATCCTGACAGGATATGTTAAAAATATTACAGATGCAGACAAGGGAGACTATTCTACCTACTACGGTCCGGATGACGTAGTGGGCCTAGACCTGGAGACTTTGGTCCAGCAGGGCTTAGCTCCGCCTGACGAGACCTTACCCCTTGCTTAGTTAGAGTAGGTCTTTTATACTGGACTTTGTCTCCAGCTACTTTTGAGACTGTTTTTATTATGGACTGTATTAGAGACTTGGACTATATATATTCTTGTGTTGGACTTGACAGGTTATTATTTTGTTATCGTCTTGTTGTCTTTATCTTTCAGTCTTTACTTTGTTATCTTAGAGTCGTGATTGAATACTCACATATATATATATTCATTACTTGTCCTCCGTTCGGAGTTGACCATATTCTCGACAGGTTTTGTTATATATATAAACTATTTAAAGTAGAAAAATCTACAGCGTTCCACGCCGATTTTTCGGTGAGGGCTGGGCGTTGTCGCGTCACGTGCCCTTTTAGTGGGTGCGGGTCGTGACACGTTTTAGTGGTGGCCCACGTAGGTCCTGACGTCGCAATTAGTGCGATGTCGTAGTGGCGCTCGACTTAGAGTGCTATAACGAGCCTGCGGTACGTATATAGGATAGGCTATAGGCTAAGAGTACTCAATCACAGTAGGATCTTTTCTTGCTTATCTTGCTTACCGTCTTTGATATTGATTTACTGCATTCTAGCTGTCCTCCCTTGATATTGCCTTCATGTGCCATATTGATATCTTCTTTTCAATTTGTCTCTAGGATAGTTATGACTCACTCTCCTGGCGAGGAGCACGGGGAGACGGAGAGGTCTGCCACCTCTGGCGGACAGGCTCCGGTCACTTCCCCTGTAGTCGGGACGTCAGTTGGGATTCTCGGGGGTACTCCTCCAGCGCTTTCGATGACTGTCCCTGTGGTCATTGCGGGTGCTCTTCCCGCAGTGCCCGGGGCTATGACGGGAGCAGTCGGGGGCGTTCTTCCTCCTTCTCCTCAGCAGGTTCTGGAGACTCAGAGAGCCCAGGCCGAGGCTCAGCAGAGGCAGACAGACGCGATGCGTCAGGGCATGGAGGATGCCCATCAGTTGGCCCTTGCAGCCGTGGAGCAGAGGGCTCCTCATCCGGGGACGCGACCGAGGTACGGAGATATCCAGGTCTTCAAGAAGCTCGAGCCCCGTGTCTTTAGCGGGACCGAGGGTGTGGTCTATGCAGATGATTGGCTCGAGGACATCGAACGGCAGATGAGGGCCTCCCGCCTGGCAGACGACCTGAAGGTCGAGGCGGTAGGTTTGCAGTTGCTAGACATTGCACGCACCTGGTTCAGAAACGAGCTAGCCCTAGCTGGAGAGGGCCATACTTGGGCAGAGTTCAAGCTCCTCTTCAAGGAGAAGTTCTTTTCCCCTACGAACAAGATTAACCTGGTACGACAGTTCCAGGATCTGCAGCAGGGCAGTCTATCTGTGGAGGAGTACGCAGCGGAATTCGGCCGTCTGAGCCGATACGCAGAGTACATGGTTCGAGACCCGGAGATCAGGGCGAGCCGGTTCAGGGAGGAACTCGCTTGGGATATCAAGCACCTCATTCCCTCCTTCTATGAGACGTATGCCCAGATCTATGCGGAGGCCCGCAAGGTTGAGCGATAGTGGGGCTTGAAGCCCAAGAGGGAGCGTGATCATTTCTCGGGG
>JANAVB010042020.1:10568563-11133563 GCA_029216955.1 Iris pallida | reverse complement strand
GTATAAGTAAAGTAATCTACTGCAGGAAATAATTCTAAGCAAGATATGAAATGATCAGAGAATGTACTCACCTGTATCTGAGTGTCCGATATGAATCGTACTGTCCAAGGAGGGGTGTCTGGCTCCTAATCAGAACAGCACAAGTCACAACAAGTCCAGAATAGCAAAATGGAGTCCTACTATGCATTCTACATGATTCTAAGTCAATCTAGGCCAAAATCAACTCTTGGTCAACTTTGGTCAACCCTAGAAGTCAAACTAGGTCAACCCTATCTAAACTAGGCTAAACTCAACTAACTAGGTCTAACAAGTCATGCTAGGCTCTAACAAGGCCATACTAGACTACACACAACATTCAAGTACTCATACACCTATGCATATACAACACTATATATATAGATACTATATTGATTAACACTATGCATTCTAGGCTAGATACTATATGTATATACATATAGGCATACACCACACAAGTATACATGTCTACATATTGTACATAAGTATTTCACACCACAAATAGACATTCCTATCTAAGGGTGTTTAACATATGCATATAGAAGGAATGTGTGGCACATGAGGTTGTGTGTGTGTGTAGGCAAAACAGTGTGTGTCAAGAGTGTCCAGGAATACAAGACAGTGAGGAGGGAAATGTGTGTGTGACATGATAATGTGAAAATCTGGGACTTAACCAACAGTCCAATAAGCATTCAACATGGCAGGAACATGAATCTAGTGTGCAGGAAAATAGGTGAAAGTGTGAGTGTACACAGGAACATTGATCAGGACATTAAACCAGTGAAGAATGTATGTAAACTGGTGTGTGTGCAAACTGTGACAGTGTGCAAGAATTTATAAGGCAGTGAAATAAGTGAATAACTAAAACCATGGTGAACATGTATCAAAAACAGGGATCACACAGATTTCTTAGGACTAGAAAACAGTGGAGAAGAGCAACCATGTGTGTGTGAAATGAAGCAATGTGAAATCATAACAGTGTACGGGAAATCAAATCAGTGAAGAGTGGACAATGGGTGTCTGTGTACTTAGGAAATCAGGAAGATGTTGGCAGGAATTAATAAACAGTGAAAGGATGTGTCAAAGTATTCAGGAAATGACAGTGCAAGGGTGTGTACAGGAAAATAATCAACAATGTGTAAGTGTTCAACAGGAATGTCAAGATCCTGGAAATCAAGCTACACAGGAAAACTAATCAACAGTAAAGAAGAAAGGAACAATCCAATACAATCAAAACTAGAAATGATCACAACTAATCTCAGGTTTTACACTATGGAAGCATGTTTAACAGGGACTTCAACAGTCCATGAAGCCACCATTTTTCAGGTTTTTCAACTGGAACTAAAACTCAAATTTGTATTAGATGAACAAAGTGTTGTGGTATAAAGAATTAACCAAACATTGATACACAAAGCTGTGGAACATCAATTCAGTTCCAGTAACAAAATGGTCTAAACTATCCATCCCAGGTTAATGAAGAATGACACCCAAAACTCAGGTTTTGCATAACCCAAATGTCAGGACTCAACAGTGAGCTACTCACTGAAATCTCAGGTTTTAAATAATCTCAGATTTCAGAGAACAAACTCAGATTTACACCCATATATTGGAACTAGACTGAAGGCTATGGTTATCAATTATCAAAGTCATCCCAATATCAACATTTTAATTCACAACCAAACCCCATTATCAACTGTAAAACTAAACTACAGGTATTAAATGTTTGAGTCTTAAACTTGCATTACATAATGAGAATTATGCCAATTTAATCAAGCAAGGATCAATGTTAGGAACTGGAAAAATCAGAAATCGTGTGACAGTGCTAGTGTGTATCAGGAAAATAGTTCATTACCAAACCCAATCCAATATTCTACATACAAACTTAACTTAAATATGTGAACTAATCTACATACATTATATAATATATTAGGATCTAATTTAACACTTTAAATCAGGAATCAACCATTAGAAATCGAGTTGAATCAACAAAACATAAACCCAACAGTGTACATGCACAGGCCTGTCCTGTGCACACGAGATTTCGTGTCCGACACGAGACCATATGACACGAGACTTGGGGAGTGTCATGACAGACACTGCCCCTTGCTCAGTGTCAAAAATCGGGCACTCTAGTACCCTGTGCAGCCTGCACGAGCACACTAGTAGCAGGGGAGCTACTGTGCTCGTGCACGCACGCCAGAACCCGTGTGTGCGTGTCCAATATCGACACGACACGACACGAAAACCACTCCAGTGTCCCAAAAACGTGTAAACGACAACAAAACAATGATTCCTATTCAAACACAAAATCGAAATAAATACAAAATGCTCATTGAGGCATTTTGTCAAACACCTACGACTAGTGATTGATACGTGTCCAGAATGGACACGAATCCACCGACACTGGACACGAAATCTATCCAGACCTTAGAGGGACCCTTAGGGCTTCCAATTGGTGAAGACTAAATGAAATTTCATTGAGAAATGGGAAAGTTACCTATTGGTGAACAAGCCTTCACAAAAGCTAGAATGGAGAGATTCCTCAAGCCACCCAAACTTTCACAAATTGTTGTTTCCCTGCAAATAACCATTACCAATAGTAAGAGCATTGATTTTAGGTCCTAATGGAATTGGTTTGGGGAAGAAAGGATTTAAAATGGATTTTTAATGATTTTTGGAAGATGGGACTCACCTCTTTCCTTAGAATTTTTGAAAGAACCTTAAAAGAGGCTAGCCCTAAAAACTAGGAGGGATTAAATAGGGGGGAATCCCTAGGTTTACTAGGGTTGGTCGGCCATGTTAGGTTAGGGTGGGGTTGAGCTAGGTTAGCTAGTCCTATCTAGTTTAGTCACAAAATGACTTGTGAAACCACAAGCCATTTATCAAAACACTTGATTCCTAAATTACTAATTAATTTCTAATGAATCAATAACTACTAACTTATGTCATACTAAGTTAGACTAGGGTCACTTGACCTAACCAAGCCCCACTAACTAGGATTAGTTCCTAGGTTGGTCTATATGAGTCAAAACTAGTCAAAAATCAAACTAGTCCAAATAAATCCTAAAAATTCCCCTAAATCCTAATTAATACTAATAATTTTAATTTACCCCAAAAATGATATATTTACCCTCAAACTAGAAATATGGTAGTGACAAATCTACCCTCCTTAAAAGAATTTCGTCCTCGAAATTGAAAGTCGAAATGCAACTGATGAGAAGGATAGAAAGTATACCTCACGGTCCAAAAAGATAGGGGTACCGCTCGCGCATCTCATCCTCCCGCTCCCAGGTAGACTCTCCTGGAGAATGATGCCTCCATGCGACACGTACCAAGGGTATCACCTGGTTCCTCAGAACCTTCTTCCGTCGATCCAGAATCTCCACTGGCTGCTCTGGATAGCTGAGAGAAGGACGCACCTCAATCTCCGAATGATCGA
The DNA here is from genome assembly GCA_029216955.1 of Iris pallida. Taxonomy (NCBI): domain Eukaryota; kingdom Viridiplantae; phylum Streptophyta; class Magnoliopsida; order Asparagales; family Iridaceae; genus Iris; species Iris pallida. The sequence continues at coordinate 11,130,109 of JANAVB010042020.1, read as the reverse complement.
GCACATGGCTAGGGTCAGCCATGTACCGTCTCAACTATGATACATGGAATACGTTGTGGACCCCCACAAGTGCAGGCGGCAAGTCTAGCCTGTAAGCCACGTCACCGACTCTCCCGCTGATAACGAAAGGGCCGATGAAGCGCGGGCTAAGCTTTCCGCCTCCACCAAAACGTATCGTACCACGAGTCGAAGATATCCTCAAGAAAACCTGGTCTCCGACCTAATCACAAGCAAGGTCTCAATTAATATAAATAACAACATGATCAAAAAAATCACAAACAACAATCTAAATCTAATCCTACTCTAATTTGTACCTCAAACTCCAAGGGCCTCCGGTGGCTATCGGCCCAGTGCCGATGTCTGTCCTGCGCCATGCGAAGTCTGTCCCTGATGAGCTTCACCTTCTCGACCGCATCCACAATCATCTCTGGCCCCAGCAAAGCTCGCTCACCAACATCATCCCAGGATAAGGGTGTACGACACCTACGCCCGTACAGAGCCTCGAAAGGTGACATCTCGATGCTGGCCTAGAAACTATTGTTATAGGCAAACTCTACCAAGTGAAGATAATCCTCCCAGGAACCTCCAAAGTCCAGAACGCACGTCCGCAGCATATCCTCAAGGGTCTGAATAGTCCGCTCTGACTGTTCGTCCGTCTGGGGGTGGTATGCAGTGCTAAACTTGAGCTGAGTGCCCAAGCTGGTCTGCAGAATCCTCCAGAAATGGAAAGTAAAATGGCTATCCCGATCTGAGACGATGCTGACCGGAACTCCGTGGATCCTGACTATCTGCCGTATATACATCTCCGCCAGCCTCTCTGTAGACGTACCCACCTTAAATGGCAAGAAGTGGGCTGATTTGGTCAACATGTCAACGATGACCCAAATCGCGTCTTTCCCGCCTGGAGTACGCGGCAATCCTGAAACGAAGTCCATCGTGATATGCTCCCATTTCCACTCGGGAATGGACAGCGGCTGCAATAATCCACCGGGCCTCTGCCTCTCTGCCTTGACCTGCTGACAGACCAAGCACCTAGCTACGAAGTGGGACACCTCCCGCTTCATTCCTGACCACCATACATGCTCCCGCAGATCTCGGTACATCTTGTTGGCACCCGGGTGTATAGAGTACTGCGATCTGTGGGCCTCCTGCATAATCTTCTCTCTGAGCTCCCCGCTATGCACACATAACCTGGCACCATGCCTCAGGGCACCATCCTCTGCAAGTGAAAACTCAGGATCCCCCACTCCTATACTGATCTGCTCTCTGATACTCTGTAAAGCTACATCCTCGAACTGGGCCACCTTGATCCTGTCCACTAAGTCTGACTGAATCTGTATCCTTCATAGCTGCGTCTGTACTTCCGGCACGATCACCTCAATCCCAAGGCTCTCCAAGTCGGCAAGCAAATGTCGATCCATGGTCAAACACATGGCTGTCGGATACCTACTCAAGGCATCGGCAACCACGTTGGCCTTCCCTGGATGATACTGCAGTACAATATCGAAGTCCTTCATCAACTCCAACCATTTGTGCTGTCTCATGTTCAACTCCTTCTGAGTGAACACATACTTAAGGCTCTTGTAATCTGTGAAGATCTCCACCCTCTCACCATACAGATAGTGCTTTCACAGCTTCAAAGCAAAAATCACCGCTGTCAGCTCCAGGTTGTGGGTAGGGTAGTTCTTCTCATGGGGACACAATTGTCTGGAGGCATAGGCAATCACCTTCCCGTGCTGCTGCAACACACAACCCAGCCCCTTCCCTGAAGCATCACTATAAATAGTGAAACCACCTGATCCTGAAGGCAACGTCAGAATCGGAGCTGTCGTCAGCCGCTTCTTCAACTCATCAAAAGCTGTCTGACACTCCTCTGACCAAACATACTCAGTATCCTTCCGGGTCAACCGTGTCAACGGCTCTGCAACCCGGGAGAAATCCTGCACAAATCTCCGATAATATCCTGCCAGCCCCAGGAAACTCCTGATCTCTGCAACTGAAGTCGGCGCTGCCCATGCCTCGACTGCTACAATCTTCTTGGGGTCAACTGAGATACCATCTCCAGTCACAACGTGCCCCAAGAAGTCTACCCGTCCAAGAAAAACTCACACTTGGAGAGTTTTCCATAAAGCTGCTCCTTCCTGAGAACCTCCAGCACTATCCTCAAATGCTCCTCGTGCTCCTCCTCAGTCTTAGAATAGATCAAGATATCATCAATAAACACCACTACAAACTGATCCAGATACTGATGGAATACCTTGTTCATAAGGTTCATAAATACTGCTGGTGCATTGGTTAGCCCAAATGGTATAACCAGAAACTCGAACTGTCCATACCGCGTCCTGAAAGCGGTCTTGAGAATATCCTCCCCCTTCACCTTCACCTGGTGATATTCCGACCTCAGATCAATCTTGGAAAATACCCGAGCTCCGCTCAACTGGTCAAATAGATCGTCGATCCGCGGCAGTGGGTATCTGTTCTTGATCGTGAGGTTATTGAGTGCCCTATAGTCAATACACATGCGTACTGACCCATCCTTCTTCGGCACGAACAACACTGGTGCACCCCATGGCGACGAACTCGAGCGGATGAAGCCCTTGTCCTGTAGCTCATCCACCTGCTTCTTCAGCTCCACCAGCTCGCTGTTGTTCACCCGATAGACATGCTGAGAGAAGGGTTCCGCTTCTGGAACCAAGTCTATCGAGAACTCTATGTCCCTGTCTGGTGGCAGTCCTGACAATTCCTCCGGGAAAACATTCATATACTCTGCTATCAAGGGGTGTGGAATCGTCTGTTCCTCGACCGAGACTCCACAGAAGACTCCGCTGCTCTGCTCTGCCTGACGTCTGGAGTACTCGAACTCTGGCTCCCTGGCGCTCTGAACAGAACTCTATCCCCTCTGCAATCAATGCTGGCGTGGTGCCTGCTCAACCAATCCATACCTAGTACTATATCGTAGTTCGGCAGTGGCATTACGAGCAGGCTCACCTCCAACTCACGGCCTCCCAAAACTACTCTCCGACCCTTACAAATATCACTCACGAGGATAATACCACCCCCGGTCGTGATCTTGTAAGTCCTAGGCAACGATTCAGCTACTATACCATGCCTAATCGCAAAAGATACTGAAATGAAGCTATGTAATGCACCAGATCAAATAATGCAAATGCTGGACTGGAGTCGAGAAGAATTGAACCTGCAATCAGCTCTCCAGTCACCTCAGCCTCTCCTGCTGCCATGGCGAAAGCTCGCCCCTGGTGGCCTCCCCTGGCCTGCTGCTGGTGCTGGACAAACCTCTGCTGCTGAGTCGGCAGGACTGGTCCCCGCTGCTGGCCCACTGGAGCTCTGGCTCTACCTCCCTGAGCTGCTCATCCCATACGGCAGTCCCTCATCTGGTGATCTGCTGAACCACACACCATGCACAGGCCCAGCCTCTTCCTGCACTCAAGGAAGACATGCCCAGGCTTCTTGCAGTAGCCACAAGTACTACCCTGCCTCTGTCCCTGCTGGTGCTGCCTCGGCTGCTGCTGATGAGCCGGCCTCTGCTGAATCGACTGAGGCTGAAACTGCCTGGGCTGCTGAAACTGAACGTGAGGCCTCTTGGCCTGGCCTCCGCTGCTGCTACTGCCCCCAACTGGGTCTCTCCCTCTCTTGAGCCTAAGCTCAAGATCATCCTCTGCAGCTAGTGCGTCCACCAGGATCTCCTCAAATGTAGTACTACGGGCGTTCTTGGTGTAGGACTTGACCTCCTTTACCAAGCCCTTCCGGAACCTCCGGGCCTTCGTCGCCTCCGACAAGTCCTCTACAAATCTGCCCAGGCGGCAGAACTCTCCTGCATACTCCTCCACAGACTGACTCCCCTGGACTAGGGCCTCGAACTGAGTCTCGAGGGCTCCTAGCGATGCCTCCGGGAAGAACTTCTCCTTGAACAGCTTCTTAAATGCTGCCCAAGTCTGTCCTGCTGTGCCGACCCTCGGGTCGGTCTGGTACCAGGTACGGGCCAGATCCTGCATTGCTGGCTGCTGCCTCAATCTGGAGCCTCGTCGGAATCTCCGCCAGCCTGAAGATTTCCTCCGTATGCTCGATCCACTCATCGGCATACAGGATCCCCTCTGTCCCGCGGAAGTCTCTCGGGTGCATCTTCTGGAAGTCCTGGATGTTGACACAAAGTCACAGTCAACCAAATATTGACTACATTGACTAAATAATATTTGTATTAATTCAATACGACACACGACGACTGCATTCAGTTCAAGACAGATGACAGCTCAGTCTCCGACTCTCAGTGTGTTCTGGAGTCTGTATTTTATAATTTCATTGAGTCTAGACTTGTGTACTCTGAGTCATGCTGAGCTCTTGGAACTTAGTCTATAACCTACCCAAAATCCTAAGCTCCACTGAACCAAAAACTGCCCACTGGTCCCCTTAGAACCACTCTGTGCTCTAGAGACAGAGTTCGGGCCGAACTCTGCCTCCACACAGAGTTCGGGCCGAACTCTGTCCCCTAGAAATCAGGAACCCTAATTTTAGGGATAGCTGGTTGCTAGTTGTCCAACGGCCAAATTTTTGAATTTTCCTACCCGAATTCTGGCCGAATTCTGCCTATAAAAACACTATAAATAGGGCATAAATTCTCTCATTTCAATCCATCCAATCTTCTCTTCTATTCTCTCTTATAAGCTCAATAAGCCATACCCTTCCCATCTACTAGCCACAAGCCTCCTAAGTCTCGAGTGCTCAGCATCTCTCAGTTAGGATTCTTGTGCAAGAGTCGAAGAAGTCGCTTGGACAATTCCAAGCAAATCGCCACTGCAATCCTCTGTTAGAAGTTGACGTGCTCTTCTGAAGAAAAGGCACGGGTTGTAAACTACTATTTCACAAATAGTGAATTTAATCCTGAGCTAGAGTTCTCAGGCCTGGACTAGTCCTCCACGAGGGAAACCAGGTTAAAATCGCTGTGTTTGCGTATGCTCTTCTGCTCTTCATTTATTTTTCGCACTTTACTCTGATTATTTATTGTTGGTGAAAGAGTTATTTTTAATTGGCTATTTTTCTATATAAACTCTATTCACCCCCCTCTAGAGTTGCCAAACTGTTCTTCAATTGGTATCAGAGCTCTGTTCTCTTTATAAGGACTAACATCCTAAGAGCTGATCCATGGCAACCACACAATCCTTGATTTCCAATCATGGTGAAGGTCAGTCCACTCATAGGCCTCCCCTATTTGATGGGACTAACTACACATATTAGAAAACAAGGATGAGCTTCTATCTTAAGTCTCTAGACTTTGACCTGTGGACTGTCGTCACTGACGGTTACAAAAAGCCCGCCAGAATAGTTGTCGATGGTGACCTCATTGAGAAACCACACGACAAATATTCTGTCGAGGAGAAGAAACAGGCAAGTCTAGAAGGACTATTAATGCTTTATTCTGTGCTATAGACAGGAATGAGTTCAACAGGGTCTCTACATGCACCACTGCTCATGAAGTATGGAGACTTCTAGAAGTGACGCATGAAGGAACCACACAGGTCAAGGAATCCAAAATAAGTCGTCTCACTCAAGAATACGAAGCTTTCAAGATGAAGCCAAGTGAGACGATCACTCAAATGTTCACAAGATTCCTCGACATCATCAATCCTCTATCCTCGCTTGGAAAGCAGTACTCAAACCACGAGAAGATTCGTAAGCTACTCAGAGGGCTACCAAAGATTTGGAACCCTAAAGTGACAGCCATCATAGAAGGAAACGATCTCACAACAATGTCAATGGAGACCTTGATGGGTAAGCTTATGACTCACGAGCTTGACCTCAAGGACTTCGAAGAGCCTGCTCCGAAGACCAGGGAGATCGCACTCAAAGCTCATCAACGAAGAGCTAATCATGATGAGACCGAAGAAGATAACTCGGATGATGAAGACCAAGCTCTCATGGTTCGCAACTTCAGGAAATTCCTTCGCTTCAATCGAAGGAAGAAGGAATCTCAAGAAGACGATGAAGAGGAACCAACTTGTTACGGTTGCAAGAAAACTGGACATGTCCGAAAAGACTGCCCATTCTTGAAGAAGAGCAACCGCTATGAGAAGCCATACAAAAAGAACTCATCAAAGAAATATGCCAACACAGGCATCTGGCATGAAAGTGAAGCGAATGACTCTGAGGAAGAAAAGGACTCTCCTCAAGATACAGCAAATGTGTGCCTGATGGCAACTTCCAACAAGGTATCTAACGAAACTCTGGATGACTTCTCTTTTGATGAACTTGGCGATGCTTTCACTGATTTACTCGATGATCATAAAAAGGTCATCGGTAAATATAAACATGCCAAGGACAAAATCAAAAGTCTAGAAGATGAGATACAAAGAATTTCTTTACTTCTTGATAATGTTAGAAACACGTCACCCACTAATGACACTGATGAAGTATCCAAGCTTAAATTAAGCTTGCATGATGCTGAAGCACGTATTGAGCAACAAACTCAAGAAATTACTACACTCAACACGTTGCTTGCTGAAGAAAAGAGTAGACACAAGATTTCCATGACTAAGATATATGGCTTAAATATTAAGGTTGATGAACTGCAAGCTGTTTCTAAAAGATTAGAAACCAAATTGGGTAAACAGGTTGTTCAACCTCAAACCCAATCACATGGGCACAATACCACTCATGCTAGTCAATCACGTCATTCTCATGCAGCACATAACCATGCATTTATATACACAAACTTTCACAAACCACGTGCACGTAAGAACAATTCTCACTCAGTACACACTCATCATGCACTAAGACACAATCAACATCACTCCACACATAAAAATCATCATGCCATGCCATATAGACAAAATCATCATACAATGCCATATAGACAAGGTCCTCATATACCATATAGACAAAATCATCATGCCATGCCATCTAGACAATATCAGCATATCACACATCATAGACAATACCATCATTCTATGCCTCATAGACACCATCACCATGCCACTTATTCTATGCATAATCATCTTCACCATGCTAACTCTTCACATCATGTCCATCCTCATCCTGTTGCTTATAGATATTATTCTCATGCTCCTAGTATAAATAAGAATGCTATCTGTACTTATTGTGGATTACATGGACACATCTCACCACAGTGCAGAGTTAGAAGACTTGTAGATAAAAGGATATATGCTTGGTTCCCAAAGACTAACTTTTCAGGACCCTCAAGAACTCGGGTACCAAAGGTCACATCTACTCTTGATGTAGGTGGACCTTCTGTAAACTCCCAATATTTTTATTTATTTTAGTGCTTTAAAAATTATTTTTGCTATATTATTTAGCATTAAAAAGGTATTGGTATATATGTGTGTATTTATATATATAAATATATATAACATGTATGATTGGGTGCATAATATTTTAAGTGCTACTAGATATTATCTGCAATGATTATAAAAATGTTTATACGTATTTACAAATTTTAGGATTTTTAGGAATTACTTGTAAATTTTTAAGAATTTTTCTAGCCTAAATATATATGTATATAAATGTAAACTGTTAGTTTAGAAAAGAAAAGAAAACGAAAAAAAAATATAATAAATAAATAAAGTAAGTCAACGCCCCCCCCCAACTTAGGTGGGCGGGCCCTCCCCCACGCTCAAGCTGCTAAAGCAGCAGATTAACGTGAACCCAACCCGTGGGTCATGGGTTGGTATATTATTATTAATCCTAGTAATACTAGGTTTGCCCCCAACTTGCTATAAATATAACTTTTTCTCTAGACCTCAAAATCCTAGACTTCCAAAACGAAAATTTTAGCAGAATATACCCTCTTCGTCTATGAGTTCGTTTCACCAGCAACGGAGTTGTGTGCACGACGAACGGAGCATCGGAAGTCAGCCCCGCGTCACCTACGGAGCAGTTTTTCCACTCAAGGTACCCGACTTCCCTACGACATAACTTTTTGCTTGTAACTCCGATTTCCGATCCGTAAAATGTTCTGGAAAGTAGATTTGACCCTCTTCAAGATCCTCCAGGTGGATTTTGACATGGCCATACAACTTGCTCGAAAAATCGAGACGAAGTTGGAGAAAAACCACTTTTCTGAATTATTAAAAACTGTTTCAAAACACCAACTTGTCGGCCAATTTTCTTGTTGTACATTAATATACTATAGAAACTAATTAAACACATGTGAAGACAACATAACCAAGATCACAACGCATCTTCTAGATCATTGTTTCGATTAACGTGTAAGAAATAAACTGATTTTAAAGTTGGGCGAAAAACTGTTTTCTAAAGTGTTAATTTCAGAAAATTTCCGCGATACGACGTACGCCCCGACAAATCGGGCGACGTGGTCGTGCACTATACGCATCGAAAGGCGCGTATGGATGTTACCGACATGTGGGAACTGACGGGACTCGATTTCGTTGCGTGTGCGCGACGAAATCAACGCGTATCCGTCAAGATACCCCGTATCGACGTTTTGCAAATTTGTCCATAACTGTGTGTAAAGTCGTCAAATCGCGACGAAACTTGCGCCATTGGACTCGAAATATTTTTCTGGTCCTGTATGCCAAGTTTGGTCCGATTCTGAGACCGTTGATCGGGACGCTATTTTGGCGGGCCCACAATCCCACTCAACGGGCAATTTTGTGCACGGCCCACCGGAATCCAAAATTGGACATACCGTTGGGTTCGTCTCGTCAAAACAAATTCGTAGACATGTAGTTTGACGATTTTAGAGACCATAGGTTCTGGCACGCATTTCGGTGCAAAATGGGTCCAACGGCGGATATCGTTTTGACCCGAAATTACGATTTTACCCCTGTTCCAGAATTTGACTTTTGGACAGGCATTTTCTAGGTATATCTTCTTCATCGAGATCATTTTTGATATTTGTTTCAGCGTCTGGAGTTATCTGTGATTTGTGAGTTTTGGTGCTGACACTTGCTACTCTTGGATTTGCCTTTCTCGCACCGCAGGCAAGATACCTTGCCATTATACTATTTATATTCAGTCTGCATTTATTTATATATCACTGTTCATTTTTGTTCTTGATTTACTACATGCACAGTGATTATTAGTTTACTTTGTTATTATCCTTTGGTTGCACATGAACCTAGAGTTAAGAGACTACCGTCTGTAGTGTATATCATATACCTTGACACAGTTGTACCACGAGAATGTGTGAGATAAGTACATATAGAGGTTCTTGTGTGTGGGCTGATCCCCCATGCGCATGCGTTAGGGCTAACTGCTAATAGAGGCGTATTAGAAGACTTAGCAGTTAGTAGAGTTACATAGTCATGGATGTGACTTGACAGGTACATTGGGTGGGGAGAACATTACCTGACGTATGGGCTTCTATGCACTTCCCTTATTACCTGTGCGCTCCGCCGGAGACGCAGGCTCCAGGTGCCCTCTGACGTTATCCAGAGCGTTATGGACGTAGCCCCTTGCATGGTGCCCTCTGACGCTTTCCGGGCGTTATGGACGTAGGCCCCTGGTGCCCTATATGGGAACTATGCCGATCCTATTTACAGCCAGGGCTCATGCGTCGAAGGATTGTTTCTCAAACTGCATGTTCACTTTAGTTCGGTTAGTTTACCTTATTTGTGTCGTGTCACTTTCTTTGATTGTGGCATGTTTTATATTCAGTATTTATATGGCATGTTGATGTATCTTGTTACGTCCCTCTGAGGACCTGGTTATCTCGCCAGGTGTGTGTTTCGTGATTTCTTGCAGGTGCTCTAGCTAAGGCCATTCATTTCTTCGTGGTGATTACTCTTGGACTCGCTATTTGCTCTCGCTTTGCTAAATTCTCTCATTTTATACTTTTCCATATTTAATTTGGTTGGTAGTGGACTTTGTCTCCGCCCAACTATTGTGTACATAACAAATTCATAGTTACTTTTATATCATATCTATCTTTGTGGATGAGATTTAGTACCTTGGTTACTGTATTTACAGCTTATGTATATATACGAGGGTCCATATACTTCGTATGTATACAGCTGGCATGATTGCGTTCTAGTTCTACGTAATTTGGGACTGGGGCGTTACATGTTTTTGTGGTGGCCCATGTAGGTCGAGTTTGTCACTTCGGTTACGTTACTGTACCGATGTGAACCTGCAACATAGGATTAGAATTATATGAATCTCATCCATACTGCTTGACCTCTTCCCTTGACTTCACATTTCGAACTCTCGATCGACCTTCTTGAATTGCATCTTGCTTGATTCCTTTCTACCGTTGATTCTTATTTTCGTTCTTAGTGTCAACCAGGAAGATGACTACACTAGTATATGCTCATAGGTCAAACACATGGCTAGAATTGTTATATTGGCAATTGGAATACATTCAAGACTCTAATTGAGTTAAAAGGGCTTTTTAGTGTGATTTAATGATTAGTAATTGGTAAAGTAGGATGTTGCCACGGAAAGTTTTTAATCTTGAGATTTCTAAATAGTAAACACCAGAGGATTCGTAGAATTTTATACTTGGTTTAAGAAATGGATTGGCTTTTTGAGATTTGATGATTTATTGAGTTATAGTTATACATCTTTGCACGAGTAAAATATTAATTTGCTTTTCGAGTTGTGATATTTATAATTTTTGGGTGATAGATATACATCTTTGAACAAATATAAAATTTATTTGATTTTCGAGTTTTGATGTTTATGTTTTATTGTATTATAGTTATACACCTTCGAACAATTATAAATTTGGTTTGAAAATGATCTTAGCTTTTAAAAATGGTCGTAGGAATTATTTAATTTTGAGTTGTACAACTAGCGATTTTCGTGTTTAGTAAATTTTAAATTTTAAGTGGAAGTAATGACAGTAAATTTTGGTTTAAATATTTGAAAGTTATGAAAACGATTTTTGAGAATTTTTTTTTTAAATGGTGTCCTATGATTGAGGATTTACAAATCTATTTAGATTTTTGGTAAAAAAAAAAAAAAATTTTTTTTTTTTGACTGATAAGATTATTTGAATCAAAAGTTTAATGTGGGATTGCTAATATTAAAATTTTTGGAAGAATTTTGAAGGATGTGATGGAAAGTTATTTTGATTGATTAAAGGAAGTTGCCATTTAGAAATTGTGATTTTGTTGGAATAACTTAGCATGAATAGAAGTTAAAATTTATGAGAGCATTGAACTTAATTTTGAAATTGCTTTTAATATGCTAAGAGTTTATTTTGAGTTATTTGAAAATTTTAGAGTGTTAAAATTTTGATTAATTGTGAAATTTTATGGATTCGTAAATTATGAACTCTTGAGTTAAATAATTGAGTTTAAACCTTAATTTTGGAAAGGGTTAGTAGCAACGTGATAAAATTTTGCTTTGAGATTTTATGAGAGTGATTTAAATTTTTATGATGAATTTGAACGGCTTGGAGTGAATACAAATTTTGGTGGTTTATTTTTGAAAGTTTATTTTTGAAACTTTTGGTGGATACTTGAGTTAAATTTTACTGGTAGTCCCCGAGATAACCCTACTGAGTATTCCACACTAATTGCCATGTCACTTATGACCATGATAGTAGTATATACACAAGTGTTGTTAGTCATCTACCCAGCTATGTGACTGTATTTCCACCTCGGCTTACTCGACCTTCCTTCAATTCTAGATCTTTTAATTGCGACCTTCTAACCCACTTGCAATTTGAATAATGATTTAATGGTTCCTTAGCTGTATTCATCTGGGAGACTATCTTCTCTCCAGAGTTGTATTCCTAAATTATTTTTATGGATTCTTTAATTAATTTTATTTCATGCTTTAACTTAATCTTCTTTATTTTGTGCATTAATTATCATCTCGTGAACTCACACTTTCTATTTTAGATCTTTTTGCATCCCTTACCGTGACTTGTATATTTGGAGCACAACACTAGACTTTTTCTTCCAACAAATTTTATATGTAAGACCTAGACAAGCCCACCTTCATGTAGATATATCATGTCCCACTAAAACACGTCTCCTTGTCCTCTATTTTCTTGGTATGACTTTCTGGTCGAAATGGCCAAACTGTAATCCTTACCATGATACCAATATATTTTCAACCATGGATAGGGATTCAACCTCGACTCAATTCTTTCGACCCGATATGTGATTTGTTCTACATAATTCCTTAAATGCTTAAATTTGTACTTTATCTTGATTGCTTGACCCATTGTCTTATGATACTATTAGTTTAACTCTTGTAAGTTGGGTAGAATACCCCACCACCTAGCAAACATTTTTTCTCATGAACCACATTGGTAAGTTCACTTAGACTATAAATTCAGAGGACCCTACCTTATCAAGTCTACCCAGCCGTAGGTGAAAAAAACACTAGGACAAATGTATAGGCCCATACTTCGGACAAGACTCGATTTTAAAAGATCTTGGACTATTTAATTTCCTTCATCAGTACCTCCCTTGCTCATATTTTGACTATCTCTTGCTGCTAATGTAGCTCTAGTTTTGCAAGCTTATCTTTTATCAAGCTTGATCATGACATATTTTATTGGGTGCACCCACTAACATATTGTCTAATCAGAACCGGTGCATGATGGTCTGATCAACCTATTGCACTTTGGTTTGCTTATCACATATTATTCTACGTGGATGGAGACATAGTAAACTTGCCTTAGAGTCTCATCTGCGACCGCCTTGATAATTCTCTTTTGAATTATTTTTGCCGCCTATAAACCCCGTAATTCGTACTCAATATATAACACCGTCTTTGAAACCTTGTTGTTCTTGTCTTTTACTCATTTTGGAAAGACAATGCACTGAACTTGCTAAGATAAACTCAAGGTATCATCTCTGGTTGCCCTATCAAACATTTACACACAAATGTAGATAGTCACCGACCGACTCATGTGGCTGAATCCTCGCCGTAAACTACCCCTCATTCTTCAACTCTAGAATTGTTATCGGGCCCTCCCAATTATTCTGGAGCACTCGAAAATGATTCTCATTGTTCACTTAAATCTAACTCTCAACCTAGATGATTAGTATCCAGTTTTCTCTCAAGGAACCATACCTCCCAAATGTCTAGTTTATGTTCCCAATGGAGAGCTACGACAGGAGCTGATGGCAGAGGCTCACAGTTCGACTTACTTTATTCACCCCGGAGGAAACAAGATGTACCGCAACTTACGACAGTATTATTGGTGGCACGGAATGAAGCGAGAGATAGCTCGTTTCGTTGCCAAGTGCTTAGTATGTCAACAAGTAAAGGCGGAGCACCAGAGGACGGCCGGATTATTACAGTCGCTACCCATTCCTGAGTGGAAGTGGGAGCACATTACCATGGATTTCATCACAGGTTCCTCGGAGTCCTAGGGGACGTGACGCAGTGTGGGTGATTGTTGTTAGACTTATAAAGTCTGCCATTTCTTACCTTTTAGAGTGGGCCAGTCGACAGAGGTATTGGCAGAGATGTATATGGAGCAGATCGTGAGATTTCACGGTGTGCCTGTTAGTATTGTGTCAGACCGCGACTCGAGATTTATCCCACATTTTTGGAGGAGCATACAAGAGAGTTTGGGCACCCGATTGAAGTTTAGCACACCATACCATCCGCAGACAGACGGCCAGTCAGAGCGTACCATTCAGACACTAGAGGATATGTTGAGAGCATGCATGCTTGACTTTGGCAGTACGTGGGAGGACCATCTCCGTCTTGTTGAGTTTTCCTACAACAATAGCTATCAAGCGAGCATTCCGATGGCTCCGTTTGGAGCATGGTATGGTAGAAAGTGTCGGTCACCTATTTGTTGGAGCGATATAGGAGAGCGACAGCTATTGGGTCCCGAGTTGGTCTTGAGCACAGTGGAGACAGTGAAGAAAATTCAGGACCACCTGCGAGCAGCGCAGGATCGTCAAACGCAGTGGGCAGATAATCGTCGTCGACCTTTGGAGTTCAAAGAGGGCGACCATGTGTTCTTGAAGATATCCCCCACTAGATACACGATTCGATTCGGAGGACGTGGCAAGTTGAGTCCAAGGTACATCGGCCCTTTCGATGTCTTGGAAACGTGTTGGAGAGGTTGCCTACAGATTGGCATTGCCACCGTCGCTAGAGGGAGTGCATGACGTATTCCATGTATCTCAGTTGAGGAGGTACGTGGCGGACAGCAATCATGTGCTTGATCACTCCGAGATCACTGTCGGACCAAGTTTGTCGTACGAAGAGCAACCAGTAGGTATCCTCGATCGCCGAGTGAAGGTGTTGCGGAATCAATCTATTCCATTGGTTCGCGTGACATGGAAGCATCACTCGCCAGGGGAGTCTACTTCGGAGCGCGAGGACGACATCCGAAACCGCTACCCGCATCTGTTCGAAGATGAAGGTATGTGTTAAATTTTAAGTGTTGTTATATTTCCTTGCATTGCATTTGATCCCCCGACCATAGTTTAATTTCGAGGACGAAATTTTCTTTAAGTTGGGTAGGATGTAAACTCCCAATATTTTTATTTATTTTAGTGCTTTAAAAATTATTTTTGCTATATTATTTAGCATTAAAAAGGTATTGGTATATATGTGTGTATTTATATATATAAATATATATAACATGTATGATTGGGTGCATAATATTTTAAGTGCTACTAGATATTATCTGCAATGATTATAAAAATGTTTATACGTATTTACAAATTTTAGGATTTTTAGGAATTACTTGTAAATTTTTAAGAATTTTTCTAGCCTAAATATATACATATATAAATGTAAACTGTTAGTTTAGAAAAGAAAAGAAAACGAAAAAAAATATATAATAAATAAATAAAGTAAGTCAACGCCCCCCCCCCCCCAACTTAGGTGGGCGGGCCCTCCCCCACGCTCAAGCTGCTAAAGCAGCAGATTAACGTGAACCCAACCCGTGGGTCATGGGTTGGTATATTATTATTAATCCTAGTAATACTAGGTTTGCCCCCAACTTGCTATAAATATAACTTTTTCTCTAGACCTCAAAATCCTAGACTTCCAAAACGAAAATTTTAGCAGAATATACCCTCTTCGCCTATGAGTTCGTTTCACCAGCAACGGAGTTGTGTGCACGACGAACGGAGCATCGGAAGTCAGCCCCGCGTCACCCACGGAGCAGTTTTTCCACTCAAGGTACCCGACTTCCCTACGACATAACTTTTTGCTTGTAACTCCGATTTCCGATCCGTAAAATGTTCTGGAAAGTAGATTTGACCCTCTTCAAGATCCTCCAGGTGGATTTTGACATGGCCATACAACTTGCTCGAAAAATCGAGACGAAGTTGGAGAAAAACCACTTTTCTGAATTATTAAAAACTGTTTCAAAACACCAACTTGTCGGCCAATTTTCTTGTTGTACATTAATATACTATAGAAACTAATTAAACACATGTGAAGACAACATAACCAAGATCACAACGCATCTTCTGGATCATTGTTTCGATTAACGTGTAAGAAATAAACTAATTTTAAATTTGGGCGAAAAACTGTTTTCTAAAGTGTTAGTTTCAGAAAATTTCTGCGATACGACGTACGCCCCGATAAATCGGGCGACGTGGTCGTGCACTATACGCATCGAAAGGCGCGTATGGATGTTACCGACATGTGGGAACTGACGGGACTCGATTTCGTTGCGTGTGCGCGACGAAATCAACGCGTATCCATCAAGATACCCCGTTTCGACGTTTTGCAAATTTGTCCATAACTGTGTGTAAAGTCGTCAAATTGCGACGAAACTTGCGCCATTGGACTCGAAATATTTTTCTGGTCCTGTATGCCAAGTTTGGTCCGATTCTGAGACCGTTGATCGGGACGCTATTTTGGCGGGCCCACAATCCCACTCAACGGGCAATTTTGTGCACGGCCCACCGGAATCCAAAATTGGACATACCGTTGGGTTCGTCTCGTCAAAACAAATTCGTAGACATGTAGTTTGATGATTTTAGAGACCGTAGGTTCTGGCACGCATTTCGGTGCAAAATGGGTCCAACGGCGGATATCGTTTTGACCCGAAATTACGATTTTACCCCTGTTCCAGAATTTGACTTTTGGACAGGCGTTTTCTAGGTATATCTTCTTCACCGAGATCATTTTTGATGTTTGTTTCAGCGTCTGGAGTCATCTGTGATTTGTGAGTTTTGGTGCTGACACTTGCTACTCTTGGATTTGCCTTTCTCGCACCGCAGGCAAGATACCTTGCCATTATACTGTTTATATTCAGTCTGCATTTATTTATATATCACTGTTCATTTTTGTTCTTGATTTACTACATGCACAGTGATTATTAGTTTACTTTGTTATTATCCTTTGGTTGCACATGAACCTAGAGTTAAGAGACTACCGTCTGTAGTGTATATCATATACCTTGACACAGTTGTACCACGAGAATGTGTGAGATAAGTACATATAGAGGTTCTTGTGTGTGGGCTGATCCCCCATGCGCATGCGTTAGGGCTAACTGCTAATAGAGGCGTATTAGAAGACTTAGCAGTTAGTAGAGTTACATAGTCATGGATGTGACTTGACAGGTACATTGGGTGGGAAGAACATTACCTGACGTATGGGCTTCTATGCACTTCCCTTATTACCTGTGCGCTCCGCCGGAGACGCAGGCTCCAGGTGCCCTCTGACGTTATCCAGAGCGTTATGGACGTAGCCCCTTGCATGGTGCCCTCTGACGCTTCCCGGGCGTTATGGACGTAGGCCCCTGGTGCCCTATATGGGAACTATGCCGATCCTATTTACAGCCAGGGCTCATGCGTCGAAGGATTGTTTCTCAAACTGCATGTTCACTTTAGTTCGGTTAGTTTACCTTATTTGTGTCATGTCACTTTCTTTGATTGTGGCATGTTTTATATTCAGTATTTATATGGCATGTTGATGTATCTTGTTACGTCCCTCTCAGGACCTGGTTATCTCGCCAGGTGTGTGTTTCGTGATTTCTTGCAGGTGCTCTAGCTAAGGCCATTCATTTCTTCGTGGTGATTACTCTTGGACTCGCCATTTGCTCTCGCTTTGCTAAATTCTCTCATTGTATACTTTTCCATATTTAATTTGGTTGGTAGTGGACTTTGTCTCCGCCCAACTATTGTGTACATGACAAATTCATAGTTACTTTTATATCATATCTATCTTTGTGGATGAGATTTAGTACCTTGGTTACTGCATTTACAGCTTATGTATATATACGAGGGTCCATACACTTCGTATGTATACAGCTGGCATGATTGCGTTCTAGTCCTACGTAATTTGGGACTGGGGCATTACACCTTCCCTCCTCAACTGAAAGTAAGTGGATTCTCGATAGTGGATGCTCGCGACATATGACGGGAGACGCAAATCTTTTTGCATCACTATCGATGAAGAGAGAAGGATACGTATCCTTCGGTAACAATCTCAAAGGGCACATTATAGGTAATGGTATCATTGGTCATCCTCCTTCTCCTGTAATAAAGGATGTCTGCCTAGTGACCGAGTTAAAGCATAACCTGCTCAGTATTAGTCATCTTGCTGATCATGGATATGATATTAACTTTGGACAAAACAGTTGCTACATCTATGATAGGTAAACAGGAGACACTGCTTTTGAAGGGAAAAGAGAGGACAACATCTACATTTTCTATCTTTCTATAAATACTAACAATGCAGGTAGATGTCTATATGCCCACAAAGACGAACGACTACTTTGGCACCAGCGTCTTGGTCATGCCAACATGGATGCTATATCCAGGCTTTCTACTAAGAAGCTAGTGAGAGGATTACCTGACATCACGTTCAAAAAGGACACGGTATGTGCCGAATGTGAACTAAACAAGGCAACTAAATCCTTATTTCATTCTATCAACTCTGTAAGTACTACTAGACCCTTGCAACTACTTCATATGGATTTATTTGGTCCTAGTAGAATAGCTAGCCTTGGAGGCAAACTTTATGCATTTGTTATTGTTGATGATTTTTCGAGATTTATATGGGTTTTCTTTCTCGCTAATAAGAGCGATGCTATTTCTGCTTTCAAAATTTTTGTAAAGAAAGTTCAAAACGAAAAAGGCTACATGATTACTCGAATCCGAAGTGATCATGGAGGCGAATTCGTAAATTATGATTTTGAAAGTTTTTGTAATGCAAATGGTTTTGATCATGAATTCTCTTGTCCTAGAACTCCTCAACAAAATGGTGTTGTGGAGCGGAAGAATAGGACTCTTGGCGATATGGCTAGAGTCATGTTGAATAAATTTTCTCTTCCGAAATATTTTTGGGCAGAGGCTGTAAGTACAGCATGCCACATTTTAAATAGGGTACTTATTCGTCCTATTACGAAGAAAACATCCTATGAGCTTTGGTTTGGGAGAACCCCAAATGTTTCTTATTTTAAAGTTTTTGGTTGTAGATGTTTTATCCTTAACACCAAAGACAACTTAGGCAAATTTGATGCCAAAGCTGACGATGGTATCTTTCTTGGTTATGCCGCCAAGAGTAAGGGATATAGAGTTTTCAATAAACGCTCACTTATTGTGGAAGAGTCAACAAATGTGACTTTTGATGAAGACAACAGTGCAGCAAGTACTCTTGATGATGACGTTGAGCCATCAACTTCTACTCCAATGAATACTTCAACCGAAACTAATTCTCTGGAGGGCTTGCCTAAGAAATTCTCTTTCAAATCTTCTCATCCAGAAAATTTAGTTATAGGAGAAGTTTCACGTGGAGTAACTACTAGATCATCACTAAGAGACTCCATTGCTAGCACTGCCTTCATTTCACAAGTAGAGCCTAAAAATATTTCTGAAGCTTTTAATGATAAATTTTGGATTTCTGCTATGCAAGAAGAACTCAACCAATTCGAGAGAAGCCAAGTATGGGAACTCGTTCCTAGACCGGTTAATCACTCGATAATTGGTACTAAATGGGTTTTTAGAAACAAAGTAAATAAAGATGGTTTAGTCACACGTAACAAAGCTCGTCTAGTAGCTCAAGGATACAACCAAGAGGAAGGTATCGACTACGATGAGACGTATGCTCCTGTTGCTAGACTAGAATCCATTCGGATGCTTTGTGCTTTTGCTAATTTTCAAAACTTTAAATTATTTCAAATGGATGTGAAAAGTGCTTTCCTGAATGGTTTTATTAAGGAGGAAGTTTATGTGAAACAACCTCCTGGCTTTAAAAATCACAAATTTCCCGACCACGTATTCAAGCTAAAGAAAGCACTTTATGGCCTCAAACAAGCCCCCAGAGCTTGGTATGAAAGGCTAAGTAGCTTCTTACTTGAGAAAGGTTTTTCAAAAGGGAAAATTGACACTACACTGTTTATAAAATCTTTTAAAGACACTATTTTATTAATTCAGATTTATGTTGATGATATTATTTTTGGGTCTACTGATGAAACTCTTTGTCAAGAATTTGCCAAGTGTATGCAGACGGAATTTGAGATGAGCATGATGGGAGAGCTCAACTACTTTCTTGGTCTGCAAGTAAAACAACTGGCTAATGGAACTTTCATCTGTCAATCGAAGTATACCAAGGACATGCTGAAGAAGTTCGATCTTGACAACATCAAACCAATCAGCACTCCAATGGCTACCTCAACCAAACTCGAACCAGATGAGAGCGGCAAACCCGTTGATCAACGTAAGTATCGAGGTATGATAGGCAGCTTACTTTATTTAACTGCTAGTCGCCCCGATATCATGTTTAGTGTTTGCCTATGTGCTAGATATCAAGCAAATCCTAAGGAATCTCACATGACCGTGGTTAAGCGTATCTTTCGATACCTTAAGGGTACGGTTACAGTGGGCCTATGGTATCCCAAGTCAACATCATTTGACCTCATCGGTTACTCTGATGCTGACTTTGCTGGATGCAAGGTCGACCGTAAAAGTACTAGCGGCACGTGTCATTTATTAGGAAAGGCTTTAGTCTCATGGTTTAGCAAGAAGCAGAACTCTGTCGCACTATCCACAACAGAAGCTGAATACATAGCAGCTGGACGTTGTTGTGCACAAATTCTGTGGATGAAGCAAACCCTTGAAGACTATAAATTATCTTTCATGCATATTCCTATATTCTGTGACAATACTAGTGCCATCAATTTGACTAAGAACCCTGTCTGCCACTCACGCACTAAACACATTGAGATCAGACACCACTTTTTGCGTGATCATCAGCAAAATGGCACGATTAACTTAGAATTTATTGACACTGATCATCAGCTAGCAGATTTCTTTACTAAGCTATTATCCGAAGAGCGCTTCAATTTTCTTTGTCGTGAACTCGGAATTTTGGATGAAGCAGTTATAAGTTGAGACTTACTTGCGTAAATATCGAGTATATTTTGATTCTTTTATGACGAATTTATTATGGGTACAAGCCGAAAGGGTCCTTCTGACAAAAAGGCGTAAAAGCCTAAGCGACACGGTGCACTAGTCCTCAGGACTACCGCTAGCTGGGATCCGGCTCCTGCAGCTAACCCATGGCAAATTTTGAATACTGAATTATAATATATTTCCTTGTTTATTATATGGTTTGTTCCGATTTATTATTGCCTAATTGATTTTTCCTAAAGTTCATTATGACCTTTGTGTACCTCTCTATGTACTTCATTATTTTCATCAATCTTTTATCCTCAAAATCTCTTTTGTTCAACACTTAATCAATTTTTCTATCTTTTCAGCCTGCCTTTAGTTCTGGACCACTGATCCAGAACTCGGGCCGAACTCTGCCCCTAACAGAGTTCGGGCCGAGTTCGGTCCCTAAGTTCCAGTGTCGGGATCTGGCTCTGCCGTTGGATCAATTTAGATCCTATGGTCCATATGTCATCCGACCAAAGACAAACCCCTATTTTATTTCGGGATTTCCTCTCTCTCCTTCACTATTGCCACCTTTCTCACCTCTCCAAACTCTTTTCTCAAAACCCTAACCCTAGTTTTTGATCTAGAAGGCTCCATTACTTCTCAAAATCAAGGAAAAAGGGTTTCTCATCATTCTCTTCCACTGTTTGTTGTTATTTTCAGGTATATCTCCTTCTTTCTCTCCATTTCAAGTTCTCTAATTTCTTGCAAATGGTCCCTCGCTTGTTCAATCGTGGAAAGAGGATTCGAACTGAGAGTGTTTCCTCTTCGGATACTCCTCCGACGAATGAACGAATCATTGAACAACTTCAACCACCTCATCCGTTGTTCAACCCACCTCGTCCTCGAAACCCTTCTACCTATGACAACCGATTATTTGTTTCACTAGATGCCTCAAACAACTGGTTTAGTGACTATCGGAATAGTCAGGTATTCGCAGGACATCCCATTAATTTTTCTATCTTCTCTCAATATGATTCTTTATTTCATGACCTCTGCTTTGATGAGCTTGTCACTACCACTTCTGCTATCTATCGTCATGCTGTCCAAATATTCTACTGCAACATGACCTTTGATGATCTCCATATTTATTCACGAGTTGCAGGTATCAATATATCTTTTGATGACTTTGACTTAGCCGAATATCTTGGTCTTCAAGAGCCCAATTCTTGGGAAAAGCTAGTTGACGCTCGTTCGTTCCGTTTTCCCGACGGAATTTCCCTTGAGAGCTTCAAGGACGATTTGTGTACTCCATACACACGTCCTCGCAAGCTCACGGCTAAATATCTCAACCCATATTTGTCTGATCTTCATTGGATTATTTCTAACACCATTCTACCCAAAACAGGTTCCCATGATGACATCACTTATCTTGAGATATCTGCTCTTTATCATCTTCACTTTGGAATTTCTTTCAATCTTCCACGTACAATGATGGACTGGATGATTCACTGTAGGAAGAAACCACGAGCTCTGGTTTATCCTTTGTACCTTCCTATGATCTTTCGTGCATTTAACATACCACTTGATATCTGTCCATTCTTGCCTGCTCCTGCTTTTCTGTCCAAGGCACGACATACTCAGGCAGTTGTCGCCTCTCCTGAGGCTTCTGAGCATTCTGATGATGCGGAGTCTAACTCCCCTCCTTTCCGTCAGGATGCACCACCTCCACCTGCTACTCTTGACTCCATCCAGACCATGCTCCAGGATCGTTTCTACTTAGAAGCTGATCGGTGGGCTCAGATGGACTATCGTACTACCCTACAGATGAGTGCACTCTGCAACTCGCTGCATGATGTTCAGTACTCCATGTCCCATCATCCTACTATGGCCATTCCCATGCAGCGGGATCCCGATCGTAAGGGTTATCGCATTGATGATCTATGGGTCATGCGTTACCTGGATCCGGGTGCTGCTCTTGTGGATCCCAGACGTTCCAACTCTCCTGGACCTTCTCATGCTCCGTGATGGAGATTGGCTACTACTTGCTGCTGCTGCTGATGATGACATTAGTTGATGCATTTTCATTTCTAGTTAGTTTCAGTTTTATGTACTTGATTGTTTTTAAACTCTGGTTATGTGTTTGACATTTGGTTATGACACTTTATGCTAGTACTTCTTTTGATTATTTCTATACTGTTTCTTCTCTGCTTGGTGTGGTTGTATTACTATAATTTTCTTCTGCAGTTTCTCTATTATTCATTCATCTGCAGTCTATATTGCTAACTGCCAAAAGGGGGAGAACTATGTATATTCTGGCTGGATATATATGTCTGGATATATTCTCTTCTGGCTGGATATATATGTCTGGATATATTCTCTTGGTATTGGTATCATATCCTATCTTTTGGTATATCTGTGCTTGTTTGTGCTTTTTGGGAGATATTATACAGGTTTCATGCACTATTTCCGGGGGAGCTATTGCTTTTAGCTCAGCACCGTTCACTGATTACGGGGGAGCTATTACATTCTAGCTCGGCATCGAGTATGGGGGAGCTATGTTGCTATAATCAACTGTGTCCAGGTATGAATGTTGAATATACATATATTATTTTGTCAATTATCAATATGGGGGAGATTGTTGACACAAAGTCACAGTCAACCAAATATTGACTACATTGACTAAATAATATTTGTATTAATTCAATACGACACACGACGACTGCATTCAGTTCAAGACAGATGACAGCTCAGTCTCCGGCTCTCAGTGTGTTCTGGAGTCTGTATTTTATAATTTCATTGAGTCTAGACTTGTGTACTCTGAGTCATGTTGAGCTCTTGGAACTTAGTCTATAACCTACCCAAAATTCCAAGCTCCACTGAACCAAAAACTGCCCACTGGTCCCCTTAGAACCACTCTGTGCTCTGGAGACAGAGTTCGGGCCGAACTCTGCCTCCACACAGAGTTCGGGCCGAACTCTGTCCCCTAGAAATCAGGAACCCTAATTTTAGGGATAGCTGGTTGCTAGTTGTCCAACGGCCAAATTTTTGAATTTTCCTACCCGAATTCTTGCCGAATTCTGCCTATAAAAATACTATAAATAGGGCATGAATTCTCTCATTTCAATCCATCCAATCTTCTCTTCTATTCTCTCTTATAAGCTCAATAAGCCATACCCTTCCCATCTACTAGCCACAAGCCTCCTAAGTCTCGAGTGCTTAGCATCTCTCAGTTAGGATTCTTGTGCAAGAGTCGAAGAAGTCGCTTGGACAATTCCAAGCAAATCGCCACTGCGATCCTCTGTTAGAAGTTGACGTGCTCTTCTGAAGAAAAGGCACGGGTTGTAAACTACTATTTCACAAATAGTGGATTTAATCCTGAGCTAGAGTTCTCAGGCCTGGACTAGTCCTCCACGAGGGAAACCAGGTTAAAATCGCTGTGTTTGCGTATGCTCTTCTGCTCTTTATTTATTTTCTGCACTTTACTCTGATTATTTATTGTTGGTGAAAGAGTTATTTTTAATTGGCTATTTTTCTATATAAACTCTATTCACCCCCCTCTAGAGTTGCCAAACTGTTCTTCACTGGATGCCTTTCTCCCGTGGCTGGTGCGGCTGCTGGACTGCTGCTGGCTGAGCCACTACTCTCTCTACTACTGTCACTGCCAGCTCAATGCCTCGAGTGAGCTCTGCCGTCTGCCTCTGCTGCTGAGACTGCTGACCCTCCATGTACTGCCTGAAGAAGGCTAGTAGCTGCACTGCGTCAACTGTCCCTGCAGGTGGCTGCTGGTAAGGATCCTCTAGGATAACCGGGTCCTGCCTCCGAGCCGGTGGATGCATGTCCCCTGCTGCGGCTGCCAAGGTCTCAACACGAGCTGAGGTGGCAGGAGCTGCAGTCCCCTGGCCTCGCCGTGCTGGCTGGGAGATAGCAGTCCCCTCCAAAGCATCCCCATGGGTGGTACGCTGCGATCTAGTCTCTACCATCCTGAAGATAGACAAACAAGAGTATCAATTTCTGAGAAAGAAGCGAAATAACAAAGGCAGACAGTTATAATTCAAAGGATCAGCTGACAAAAGAATTTAGATGGCAATAAAAGGAATTTTCCTAAAGTGATTGTGTATCTTAAAATTAATGTCCTATATCCTATAGCAGGCTGCAGTGATACTCTAGTTCGAGTACCACTACACTTCTAGTCGAGACCTGTATGGGCCACCACTAAAAACGTGTCACGACCTGCACCCTAGAGTAAGGGCACGAGACGTGAATACGTCCAGCCTACGTCGCAGTATCGGCGGTAGAACGCTGTCCTAGGTCACAACATCTAACAGTATATATCTAAACAGTTTATACTCCCCGAATGGGGGTGACATAGTAAAACAAACTCAATCACAGCTAAGGAAGAGATAGCACGAAATGAACAGAACTCAAGGAAATGAAATAGATAATAGCAGTCTAAGATAATCCCAGCAATCCACAATACAAGGTCTCAGATAAAAAGAATATATACAACTGATCTCCAAAAAGTCTAACTAACAAGTCTCCAGACTACAAATGATAACAGACTATCTAATCTAGTCTAAGCAGTCGGGGGAATATCCTCAGCTACAGCTGGGTCCTCCTGGGAGTCCAGCTCAAAGGTGTCATCTAAGGCTACCCCGTAGTAGGTGTCCAGGCAAGCCTCCTCCTCGTCCTCTGTAATATTTTCAACAGGTCCAGTCAGGACAGGAGCGAGCACAGTACATCTCAACAGATCATAGCAGGTTAGAAAACATATAACATGCAGTAAAGTAAGATACAGGTACTGAAGAAAAACAGTATGTAAACAGGAAGAGCTGTAATAGAAATATCTACTATACATAGAGAACTAGCAGTGACTAGTGAGTCAGAGTACGACATGAACATGTAAATGGGCTAGGAGATTCTGATACTACACTACGGAAGTGATTCTGATACTACACTATTTGGCTAGTATTCATATGTCTACTTATACTCCCCCGCACCCCAATCAATACACAAGGATCCAGCCAGGTTATGTTATATGATTCCATACAAGGCCCCGTAGGGTGATACATGGATGCCCATAAATGGGTGATTCTGGGGGTTACCCAACAGTGTAAGATTCTAGGAAGACTCTACGATCATAAGAGTATATGTTGTAAGTGATCAAAGAACCAAGAAGCATAGTGATACGCCTTGTAAGTGAAACGCACAGAACACGTAGTACCCGATGCTCCATAAGGATAACATCTCAAGAAAGGATCCATATAGTACCAATCCGTGTGACCGTCGTGACAGTACAAGTAAAGTAATCTACTGCAGAAAATTATTCTAAGCAAGATATGAAATGATCAGAGAATGTACTCGCCTGTATCTGAGTGTCCGATATGAATCGTACTGTCCAAGGAGGGGTGTCTAGCTCCTAATCAGAACAGCACAAGTCACAACAAGTCCAGAATAGCAAAATGGAGTCCTACTATGCATTCTACGTGATTCTAAGTCAATCTAGGCCAAAGTCAACTCTTGGTCAACTTTGGTCAACCCTAGAAGTCAAACTAGGTCAACCCTATCTAAACTAGGCTAAACTCAACTAACTAGGTCTAACAAGTCATGCTAGGCTCTAACAAGGCCATACTAGACTACACACAACATTCAAGTACTCATACACCTATGTATATACAACACTATATATATAGATACTATATTGATTAACACTATGCATTCTAGGCTAGATACTATATGTATATACATATAGGCATACACCACACAAGTATACATGTCTACATATTATACATAAGTATTTCACACCACAAATAGACATTCATATCTAAGGGTGTTTAATATATGCATATAGAGGGAATGTGTGGCACATGAGGTTGTGTGTGTGTGTAGGCAAAACAGTGTGTGTCAAGAGTGTCCAGGAATACAAGACAGTGAGGAGGGAAATGTGTGTGTGACATGATAATGTGAAAATCTGGGACTTAACCAACAGTCCAATAAGCATTCAACATGGCAGGAACATGAATCTAGTGTGCAGGAAAATAGGTGAAAGTGTGAGTGTACACAGGAACATTGATCAGGACATTAAACCAGTGAAGAATGTATGTAAACTGGGGTGTGTGCAAACTGTGTCAGTGTGCAGGAATTTATAAGGCAGTTTAATAAGTGAATAACTAAAACCATGGTGAACATGTATCAAAAACAGGGATCATACAGATTTCTTAGGACTAGAAAACAGTGGAGAAGAGCAACCATGTGTGTGTGAAATGAAGCAATGTGAAATCATAACAGTGTACAGGAAATCAAATCAGTGAAGAGTGGACAATGGGTGTCTGTGTACTCAGGAAATCAGGAAGATGTTGGCAGGAATTAATAAACAGTGAAAGGATGTGTCAAAGTATTCAGGAAATGACAGTACAAGGGTGTGTACAGGAAAATAATCAATAATGTATAAGTGTTCAACAGGAATGTCAAGATCCTGGAAATCAAGCTACACAGGAAAACTAATCAACAGTAAAGAAGAAAGGAACAATCCAATACAATCAAAACTGGAAATAATCATAACTAATCTCAGGTTTTACACTATGGAAGCATGTTTAACAGGGACTTCAACAGTCCATGAAGCCACCATTTCTCAGGTTTTTCAACTGGAACTAAAACTCAGATTTGCATTAGATGGACAAAGTGCTGTGGTATAAAGAATTAACCAAACATTGATACACAAAGCTGTGGAACATCAATTCAGTTCTAGTAACAAAATGGTCTAAACTATCCATCCCAGGTTAATGAAGAATGACACCCAAAACTCAGGTTTTACATAACCTAAATGTCAGGACTCAACAGTGAGCTACTCACTGAAATCTCAGGTTTTAAATAATCTCAGATTTCAGAGAACAAACTCAGATTTACACCCATATATTGGAACTGGACTGAAGGCTATGGTTATCAATTATCAAAGTCATCCCAATGTCAACATTTCAATTCACAACCAAACCCCATTATCAACTGTAAAACTAAACTACAGGTATTAAATGTTTGAGTCTTAAACTTGCATTACACAATGAGAATTATGCCAATTTAATCAAGCAAGGATCAATGTTAGGAACTGGAAAAATCAGAAATCGTGTGACAGTGCTAGTGTGTATCAGGAAAATAGTTCATTGCCAAACCCAATCCAATATTCTACATACAAACTTAACTTAAACATGTGAACTAATCTACATAAATTATATAATATATTAAGATCTAATTTAACACTTTAAATCAGGAATCAACCATTAGAAATCGAGTTGAATCAACAGAACATAAACCCAACAGTGTACACGCACAGGACTGCCCTGTGCATACGAGATTTCGTGTCCGACACGACACCATCTGACACGAGACTTGGGAGTGTCATGACAGACACTGCCCCTTGCTCAGTGTCAAAAATCGGGCACTCTAGTGCCCTGTGCAGCCTGCACGAGCACACTGGTAGCAGGGGAGCTACTGTGCTCGTGCACGCGCGCCAGAACCCGTGTGTGCGTGTCCAATATCGACACGACACGACACAAAAACCACTCCAGTGTCCTAAAAACATGTAAGCGACAACAAAATAATGATTCCTATTCAAACACAAAATCAAAATAAATACAAAATGCTCATTGAGGCATTTTGTCAAACACCTACGACTAGTGATTGATACGTGTCCAGAATAGACACGAATCCACCGACACTGGACACGAAATCTATCCAGACCTTAGGGGGACCCTTAGGGCTTCCTATTGGTGAAGACTAAATGAAATTTCATTGAGAAGTGGGAAAGTTACCTATTGGTGAACAAGCCTTCATAAAAGCTAGAATGGAGAGATTCCTCAAGCCACCCAAACTTTCACAAATTGTTGTTTCCCTGCAAATAGCCATTACCAACAGCAAGAGCATTGATTTTAGGTCCTAATGGAATTGGTTTGGGGAAGAAAGGATTTAAAATGGATTTTTAATGATTTTTGGAAGATGGGACTCACCTATTTCCTTAGAACTTTTGAAAGAACCTTAAAAGAGGCTAGCCCTAAAAACTATGAGGGATTAAATAGGGGGGAATACCTAGGTTTACTAGGGTTGGCCGGCCATGTTAGGTTAAGGTGGGGTTGAGCTAGGTTAGCTAGTCCTATCTAGTTTAGTCACAAAATGACTTGTGAAACCACAAGCCATTTATCAAAACACTTGATTCCTAAATTCCTAATTAATTTCTAATGAATCAATAACTACTAACTTAAGTCATACTAAGTTAGACTAGGGTCACTTGACCTAACCAAGCCCCACTAACTAGGGTTAGTTCCTAGGTTGGTCTACATGAGTCAAAACTAGTCAAAAATCAAACTAGTCCAAATAAATCCTAAAAATTCCCATAAATCCTAATTAATACTAATAATTTTAATTTACCCCAAAAATGACATATTTACCCTCAAACTAGAAATGTGGTTGTGACAAGTAGACCTTGTGCAGACCCAAGCCGGCCACATATTGTAGCTAGTACTCACACACCTAGAGATATGATTCTTGATTTCTTGTACATGCCATGATCAGTTTACTTGCCTTGTTCTAGCTCTAGTTTTACAGCTTACCTTGCCATGATACTCACATGTACATTCTATGATTTTCTTGTATATACTCTCTATTTACAGTCTTATAGCTTTTGTCATATCTTGTGAACTGTTGTTAGTAGATTGTACTCGTTCCATCCTGACAGGATATGTTGAAAATATTACAGATGCAGACAAGGGAGACTATTCTACCTACTACGGTCCGGATGACGTAGTGGGCCTAGACCTGGAGACTTTGGTCCTGCAGGGCTTAGCTCTGCCTGACGAGACCTTACCCCTTGCTTAGTTAGAGTAGGTCTTTTATACTGGACTTTGTCTCCAGCTACTTTTGAGACTGTTTTTATTATGGACTGTATTAGAGACTTGGACTGTATATATTCTTGTGTTGGACTTGACAGGTTATTATTTTATTATCGTCTTGTTGTCTTTATCTTTCAGTCTTTACTTTGTTATCTTAGAGTCGTGATTGAGTACTCACATATATATATTCATTGCTTGTCCTCCGTTCGGAGTTGACCATATTCTCGACGGGTTTTGTTATATATATAAACTGTTTAGAGTAAAAAAATCTACAGCGTTCCACGCCGATTTTTCGGTGAGGGCTGGGCGTTGTCGCGTCACGTGCCCTTTTAGCGGGTGTGGGTCGTGACACTACGTGTCACCCTGCACCGTCGTATCGTGTTGTACAGACGTGTCCAAGACAACGTATCAGAACTCGATTTCCTGTGCGCACTGCACAGTGAAAAAATCAGTGCGACGTTGATTCCTCCCTCGACACGCCATATGGTCATCTGAAATTTGACACGTGGTGTGTCAGACAATGCCCCAAGGCGTGTGTCAAGTTTCGTATCCAGTGGTCGCGTGTTATGTCCGATACAGCCCCCGAATAGTAGGGCAGCGTGTGCAGTATGTCAACCCGCGTGTTCGAATCCAATTTCTGACACGACACGACCCTAAAATCGACTCAGTCGAAATAAAAACCATAAGCAACCATCAAACCTAGAATCCTATTCAAATATAATCCAAAAATCAAATCGAAATGCCCATTGGGGCATTTTATCAAACACTAACACAGAAGGACTGATACGTGTCCATTTAGGACACGAAATGGATACGAAACCTAGGACTAGACATACCTACAGTTAGGGTAGACCTAGGGCTTTCCAAATATGTAAAGAAACTGGAATTTTAATGGTGTTTATATAGATTTACCTAATGGTGTCCAAATGCAAGAAAAGCCTCAAATGGGAGGGGTTCTCCTTGCTAGCAAACTTCTTTAAATTGCTCACAAACTGAGATTGAACACCACAAACAGCAAGTATTGTAAAATTAGGATCTAATGCAATTTGTTTGAGGGAAAAAGAAATTAAAATAGAATTTCTATGAATTTCTAAAGTTGGAGATTTACCTCTTTCTAAACTTGAGATCTATTTCCAAGGGAGGCTAACCCTAAATAAACGAGGCATTAAATAGGGTGGGATTCCCTAGGTGGCTGGCCATAGTGGGTTAGGGTTAGGGTTTAGTGATGGGCTATGGGCCTTGGGCCAAGTTTCACAAGTCATGGATTAAATCCTTAAGTCATGAATCAATGCTCCTATTCCATTTTTCCTTATTTGAAAACTAGATTCTAATGGCTAAAATGAGGTTAACTCAAGTTAGACTAGGGTTACTTAACCTAACCAAGGCAGTCACAACTCGGGTTAGCTTCTAGACTAGTCTACCAAGGTCAATGCTAGTCAAAGTCAACCTAGTCAACCCTCATTCAAATAATTCCAAAATACATCCTAAAATTCCCATAAATTCAAATAAGTTATAATAAATTCAAATAACCTTAAAAATGACAAAAATACCCTCAAACTAGAAATGTGGTAGATGAAACACCCTAATCACAACTCATAATTTTAAATAGATTAAAAAAATGATTAAAAATCATCAAAAATTATAATATAAAATAAATATCAATAAATACTAATTATAATTACAAAATTTCAAAATTACCCTCATCTGGAAAACTGGGTGTTACAATTTCTCTTCAATTTGGAGGTTTTCCTCCACAGCAAGTTCCGGATGGGATCGTTCCAATTCCAAAGACGATAATGAAGATTGTGAATCTCCCGCCTACTAGAGAGCAAAGTTAAGGACTATTGCCTCTCACATTAAAAAATGGTGAAATCATGTGGGTACACCCTTACTTAGTACCTGAAATGGAAGATGAATGTAAAACTTCAAAATCCAAGAAAGGTCAAAAAGTCAAAATCTGCAATATGATTTCTCATGTTGTTACTCCAGATCATGATGATTTGGATCATCTTTGGGACCGCATTCCTCTGGAGGATAGGCTGAGGGGTTTGAATATATGCCCTCCAAGTTTGGCTCCTCCTACCAAACTCAAACTCACTCATCGGCAATGGTTAGCAATGAATAGTGTCCCCTTATACAGGACACAACTGGTCTTTGCTGCTTATGAGAAAGCTCTTATAGGGATTTTTCTTTCTGTCCCGAATACCCCTACTCCTGTGGTTACAGAGGTCTCTGTTCCTCCTTTTTTTGTTGAACCATCTATTGAAAGTCCGCTACCCACTCACATGTACAGTCAATAATCAGTCTATCTCATGAAAAAGATGGACTATGACTTTCAAAAGGTGGAAGGCTTGAACTATGATAAAGGAATACGACTTTACAAATTCAAGGTCAAAAATCCACTGTTGGATTGGGATTTGAGGTCCCTCATAAAAATCTTCGCAAGAAGAAGACTAAGGGAAAGAAGATTAAAACATGTAATATGGTACTTCATTCTCCTGAGTCTGATAAAAAAACCTGTGCTGGTACGAGATCTGGTAAAGAATACCACAAAGATTATGAGGGAACTTCCAAAGAAGCAGAGGACGTTACTGAAACATTACCAGTTCAACCATCTCATGTTCTTGCTGAGGCCAGACCTTCTAAACCATCTGTGGTTGAGAAAGGAAAACAGAAAGCAGTACACTTTGACGTCCCGCTGAAGTCTGCTTCAAATCAAGGGGTGGTGATGAAACCCTACAAGTTTGATATTCTAGCCCAATTAGCTAATACTCCGTCTAGACTCTCTATCTTTGAGTTGCTTCGTCTTTCTAAAGAAAGTAAAGAAACTTTGAGCGAAGCTTTGCTACAAGCAGATTCATGCTTGGCTCAACTCAAAAGTCCTGACAATATACCGGTCTCGTGTCCTCAATGTCATAGTATGATGGAATCGATTCCTAACATTACCTTCACATAAGAAGATATGATGTTGAAGCATAATAGACACGACAGGCCTCTGTGTTATACAGGATATATTGACTCTACTAAAATTGACAGGATTTACATTGATCCTGGGTCTTCTATTAGCATTATTCTTCAGAATATGCTACGACCCTTGAGGATTCCTACTAGTGATTTGACTTACACTAGTAAAACAATAGTTGGTTTCAACTCTGGAAAGAGCAAACCATTGGGGAAGATTCGTCTAAAGATTCAAATAGGTGATCTTCGAACTATGGCAACCTTTTATGTTATCAACTCAGATGTATCTTACAACATCCTTCTTGGAAGACCGTGGATACATGAGCATAATATTGTGCCTTCAACTCTCCACCAATTCTTCAAGTATGTGGATTCTCAAGGGATTGTGAAGACTGAATTTGCAGATATCAATCCTTTTAAGGGTGTTGAATCCTATTTCTCTGATTCAATACTCTACAAACAGGAGTATGTGAAAGAAATATCTGATATGGCTTAAGATCGATTGCCTTCAGAAGATCAATCTGTCTTAGAAGATCCTCCAGAAGATCAAACTTTGAAGATTAAAGTCAAAGGTCGAATCCAACCCCAACCTGTCAATGATGAACCTTTAATGATTAAAGTTAAAGGAAGAACTCGAGCTTCATCTGAGGAATCTGCAAGAATTCTAGTCAAGAGACAAGTTCAACCTCTCATGATCAAGGTCAAGTGACGTACTTCTCGTACAAATGATCCAGAACCACTGATTGTCAACCTTGGCAAGTCTACGCTGAAGACGGATGACGGTCCGTTAATGATCAATCCAAAGCGTAGTAGTCAGTTTGTAAATGATGCGAATATTGACCATTCTGTACTTTCTCATATTAATGAAGATTTCCTTTTGGAGTATATGACTATCAAATTTATTGAAAGAATGACTTTATCTGCTGATGATCAAAGTTATCAACATAAAAAATGACATAAATACAGAGGAAACCTTATATATTAATCATAAGGAAAATTCTTTTCCTCCTCATGTCGATGTTGGACCCTACGCTCAAAGGTTCCTAACATCTTCTCCTTATCTTCTACCTGTATCCTCTTCATCACAAGCTTGTGTAGCTTACAGACGTCACGAAGAATCTTATTTTGTGATCCCGTCTAATAAGAAAAACAAGCACCAAATTGTGTTTGTCTTGGCTAAAAATATTCCTGTTACTCAGATAGATGATCTCATAGAGAAAGATAAAGGAAAAAATCAGAATTGACAAATATAGTCAACAATCTCTTAAAAATATCCAGAATATGGGATATGATTTGAAAACTATGCTAGGTCTCAATCAAGGCAAAGGTAGACGGTTACCATTATGTGGTGATCTGTTTTATCAGAAAACTCGTTATGGGTTGGGATACGAGCCATTCCACATGTTTAATAAAGATATACAAGAAGAATTTTCTTCTAGTTCTTCACAATCCTCAGATTCTGAAGAAATCCAGTTCATCGAATCTGATACATCCCACATGTACAAAGAAGATATGGAAGAAGAATTTTTTCCAGTTTTTTACAATCCTAAGAGTCTGAAGAAAACCATTATGTTGAATCTGAGTGCATCTTTTCAGTCAACATGGTTTAAAGCGATGGTGAATCTGAGCCATTTGAAAATGACCCTTGGGCACAACAAATGGACATTCAATGGAAGCTTCATTTTGAACAGCGACAGCCACCTACAGAAGATGAAATTGTCCAGATTGATGTTGGAGACGGAACTACGTCTAAGCCGATATTCATTAGTAAAAATCTTTCTGAACATGAAAAGGAAAAGTTGATAAAGCTGATTAAAGAATATATTGATATCTTTGCATGGAGTTATGAGGATATGTTGGGTCTAGATCCTAAAGTAGCTACTCATAAACTCAATATTCTTCCTAATGCCAAACCTGTAAAATAACAACAGCGACGTTTCCGACCAGATATGATGGATGCAATTGAAGTAGAAGTCAAAAAGCTGATTACATATGGCTTTGTTCGTGAAGAACAACACCCAGACTGGGTTGCCAACATTGTACCTATCATGAAGAAGAATGGAAAAGTCCGAGTTTGCATAGATTTTCGAGATCTTAATGCAGCTTATCCAGAAGACGAATTTCTACTTTCGATTACTGATGTCATGATAGATAATACATGTGGTTTTGAACACATGTCTTTCATGGACGGATTTTTAGGATACAACCAAATTAAGATACATCCAGAAGATGAAAAGCATACTGCTTTTTGTACACTCCTTGGAGTTTACTGTTATACTGTTATGCTGTTTGGTCTGAAAAATATCGGTGCTACGTATCAACGGGCCATGAGCAATATTTTTCGAGAATATCTACGAAAAATAGTTGAATGTTATGTGGATGATATATCTGTCAAAATTCGATTAAAAGATGATCACATTCAAGACTTGAAGACATTATTTAAGTTGATGCGTCAACATCAACTGAAGATGAATCCAACTAAGTCTTTCTTAGGGATTTTTAGTGGCAAATTTTTGGGATTTGTCATCACTTCTCAAGGTATCCATGTCGATCCTGATAAAATCAAAGCAATTCTTGAAATGCGTCCTCCACGTAATCTGAAAGAACTCCTTGGTTTCCACGGTCTTATTGCTTATATCAGGAGATTTATATCCAATCTTTCTGGGAGATGTTAACCTTTCTCTCGTCTATTAAAGAAAGGTATATCATTTGTTTGGGATGAAGCATGTCAAAAAGCCTTCAATGACATCAAGCAATACCATACAAATCCACCTATTCTGGTACCTCTAATAGTAGGAAGACTATTTTTGCTATCTGTTCGAGCCTTAGATCATTCTCTTGGTGCTCTTCTTACACAGAAAAGTGATAAAGGGCATGAACAGGCAATTTATTATCTTAGTCGAATGATGGTTGGAGCTGAACACAGGTATACTCCTGTGGAGAAAGAATGTCTGGTCTTGGTTTTTGTTGTTCAAAAGACACATTATTACGTATCAGGACAAACTATTCATGTCATATCCAGAATAAATCCTATTCGGATATTGATAAGAAAGTCGAGTATTCTTAACTCCAGGTTAGCCACCTGGGCAATGTTGCTTACTCCTTATGATATGGTCTATGTACCTGAAAAATCAGTGAAGGGTCAAGCATTAGCTGATTTCTTAGCAGCTCACCCTATACCTGAAACCTCTAAGTTATATGAGGACATTCCAGATGAAGCTGTGGATTGCAACATGACCTTAAGGGATGACATTTGGCAACTATACTTTGATAGAGCATCGTGAGTTAGACCTAAAGGCAATATTGTCTCCGGAGTAGGTATCGTCTTGGTCTCTCCTGATAAAATGGTCATATACCGTGCTTATTCTCTTAATGAACCATGTTCCAATAATGTGGCAGAATATAATGCTCTGCTAATTGGTCTTCAAGTAGCAAAACAATTGGATATTGAGTTCCTAGAAGCTTATAGAGATTCTCAATTGATTGTTAATCAGGTCAGAGGGACATATGAAGTCAGAAATCCTGACCTCATTCCCTATCATCAAGTGGTAATCGAATTGGTTCTTTCATTCAAAGGATTCTTCATTGAATTTGTACCATGTTCTCAAAATTTGGAAGCTGATGCTCTTGCTAGTTTAGTTGCAGACTTAGTTGTTCCAATCAGAAAAAACACCATTACTTTGTTGGATAGAGATCTATTCTGTGTCAATAATAATTTGTATATCGAATAAAGTTATACTACAGAATCAAATTTCCAACAAAGGGATTGGAGAAGTCCATTTATTGATTATGCGGTTCATAGGATTTTACCTGTAGATCCAAAAGAAGTTACATCAATCAAAAGACGATCATTTTGATTCTATTACGATTCTTCTTTACATATGTTATATCGTCGTTCTTATGACGGACGCTGCGTTGTCTCTCTGAAATTAAAGCTAAGCAAACACTCCATGAAGCTCATGATGGTGTCTGCGATGCTCATCAACCAGGTCCGAAATTACATGACCGTATTCGAAGAATGGGGTATTATTGGCCTTCCATGATAGCAGATGTTGTGGATTATGCCAGACGGTGTAAAGAATGTTAGATTCATTCTGATTTTATTCACCAACCTTCTGAATTCTTACATCCTAAGGCAGCTTCTTGGCCTTTCGAAGCTTGAAACATGGATATTATTGGTCCGATTAATCCTCCTTCTATTAAAGGACATCGGTTTATCTGTCCATAACGGATTATTTCTCTAAATGGACGAAAGCGGTTCCCCTTGTTGAAGTAAAAACATCTAATGTGGTTAGCTTCATCAAACACCATATCATTTATCATTTTAGGATTTTTTGAAGGATAATTCATGATAATGGACCCCAATTTGCCAGTCAGGCATTTTGTAGGTTTTGTGATAAAAATCGGATCCAAAATCTGGCTTCTACAGCTTACAATCCAGCTGCTAATGGTTTGGTCGAAGCTTTCAATAAGACAATTATTAAACTTCTCAAAAAGTTTGTCTCTTCTAATAAACGTGATTGGAATGAGAAACTTGGAGAATGTTTATGGGCTTACCGAACGACAGTCCGAACTCCTACTGGTTTTACACCATTCTCACTGGTTTACGGATGTGAGACCGTTCTTCTACTGGAAATCCAGATTCCATCTCTTAGAATAGCCATTGCTAATAAGCTAACCTCAGAGAATAATAATCGCTTACGGCTCCAAGAACTTGAAGGATTGGACGAGAAGCGTCTTCAAGCACAACAGCACATCGAGTTATATCAAGCCCGTATATCTCGAGCTTTTAATCGTAAAGTTAATGAGAGGGTATTCAAAGTCGGTGAGCTAGTTCTAGCTGTCCGGAGACCGATGATGATGACTCATAAGAGCAAAGGAAAATTCTAAGCAAAATGGGAAGGTCTTATGTAGTCGAGACAGTGTTCTCTAATGGTGCTTATAGGTTGTCTAAACCTAATGGAGATTTGCTCATGATGCCAATTAATAGCAAATTCTTGAAGAAATATTATGTCTGAATTTCTTCTTTATTTTCCAGCTACCAATGTTTGGTTAAGCTGATTATTTGTTCTCCTAAAAGAGAATTTTGATCTTCTGTCTTACCAGCTGATTAAAAAAAGAAGATTTATTATTTATCATGTTCTCATGACCTCTGAATAAATATTAAGTCTACTTCTTTTTCTTATCTATCATGTCCATATGGCCTCTGAATAAAAATTAATCTATTTTCTTTGAGTTGTTACGATCTGTCACGTTCATATTACCTCTGATAGTATTGTACACTCTAAAAAGAAAACAAGATTTATTATCTATCATGTCCACATTACCTCTGGATAGATATAATTTATTAAGTTTAGAAGACTTGTCATGTCCATATTACCTCTGATAAGTATTTTCTATCTCATAACTATTATTTAAATTCAAAATAAATGATAGGGTCACAAAATAATGATTTCATTCATTTCTTGAAAATATTACAGAATGAAAAAGATAGAAGAATACAAAATTCTGTATTAAATGTAAAAATGCCCAAGACGGAGCAGATACATCTTCGAGCAATTTTTACAGCTTTGTTAGACGCTTCTCACGAGTATTCAACACAGTAGCAGTAGCTATAGATCGTCGGGCTTCTGGAGTACAGAGATGGGAGAGTTTGGTAAAAGTAGCTATCTTTTTATCCTTGGCATCATCAAGGGTTTCAATGACAGCTTCAGCACCAAACACTTTCTCCTCCAAAATTGAGCTCTGCGTCAAATGCTGGTCTCTACTTGTGATCATTTGCTCTCTTTCTGCTTCAAGCAAAGCAACTCCGCCTCAACTTCACGAATTCTATCATCTTGCTGATGAATTCTTATGTTTGAAGTCTCATAGGCTTCTTTATGCATCTCCAGAAGAGGTTTATTTTTATTCAATGAGGCTTTCTCTTTGGTGACTTTACTGTTGTAGTACTCCTGGAGAGATTCATTGAAAATAGTCTCCCGAGCGATGTATTCAGCTGATAAAGCATCATAATCATTTTGGATGAGACTTTCAAGATTTTTACTTGACCGCCTTAGATATTCTTTAATAGGTTGTTCAAGTCCCTCTACCACCTTCTCCAGCGCCGCTACTCTCTCTGCATCATTGAACATAGCAACATTTCTGATCGTGAGAGCAATGGAAGCCTTTAAACTTTTATAATTTAGGCCCTTCTTCAGGACCATCTTGATTAAAGCTGCCAACATTTTGTAGAAGGTTTCAGTATGGATCTCAACTAAGAGATTCATTTCTGCATTCGAGCTCGGAGTGGCAGCAAGATCTACCAAATCCCTCTTCTGAAGGCTGGGAGCAGATGTTGTTGTTGAAGCCATTATTGATGTTGCTACCATGGCTCCAGCCATTTCTGGAGCTGAAACTACTTGAGTTTCGGTGACGGTGATTGTTGTGGGAGGAATGGTGATTATGTCGGGTTCAGACACTGTCTTCTCAAGAACTTGTTCCGGATCAATAGCAACAACTGAGGATGTTATTACTATGTCTCTGACTTCAATTGATGAGTTGACAATATCTTCATCACCTTTATTGGTTGCAGGCGCTTCAACTTCTGGAAGGATTTCAGTTGCAGTTGGTTCTTCTGTAACTATTTCTTCATCTGCAGCTGGCTCTTCTGTAGTTAATTCTTTTTCTCTGTTTTCAGCAAGAGAAGGACATTCTTGCCGGGCCTCTACTTCAAGCTCTTGATGTACCTCTGTAGAAGGAGAATATTCTTTTTTAGTAGTATCTTCTTCTGAAGAGGAACTCTCTCCTTCAGACTCCGTTTGAATAGTTTTCTAAGGAGGAGGAGGAGCCACAGTGTCACTACCACATTTCTAGCTTGAGGATATTTTTGTCATTTTTAAAATTTTGGAATTATTTGGAATTATTAGTATTAATTATAATTATTAGAATTTTTAGTGATTTTTAGTATAATTGATTTGGTGCTATTATTTGACCTTGACTAGTGTTGACTTAGGAGACTGTCCTAGAAGCTAACCTAGGTCATGACTACTTGGTTAGGTTATGAAACCCTAGCTTGACCTATGTTAGTGATATTTAACTAACTAGAACTTATTTGGAGAGATTAGGAATTGATTAGGCTAACTAATGACTTGTGGTTTCACAAGTCATGATTTATGACTTAAGCCTTAGAGGCCCAAAGCCCAACACCAAGTGAACCCTAGCCCAATCCACCCTTGGTCGGCCACACTAGCCTAGGGATTCCCATCTATTTAATGCCTCCTAGAATTTAGGGCTAGCCTCTTTAGAAATATTTGCAAGTTTGAGAAAGAGGTGAGTCTCCATCTTCAATAATTCATAGAAAATCCTATTTATTTCCTTTTCCATCCAAACAAATAGGTCCTAAATTTATTTTACTTGCTATTGGTATTGAGAAATTTTAGGGGAGAAACAATTTGGGAGATTTTTGGAAGCTTGAGGATCCATTCTCATTTGGGGCTTTTTGAGCTTTGCAAACCTATAGGTAAAATCAAATCTACTCCATAAAATGTTGTTTTTATTGCATATTCAGGAAGCCCTAGGCCTACCCTAACTGTAGGTATAGCTAACCCTAGGTTTCGAGTCCTATACGTGTCCGTATCGGACACGTATCTGTCCATGTATATAGGTGTTTGATGAAATGCCCCAAAGGGCATTTCGAATTAATTTCAGGAATGTATTTGAATAGAAATTTAGGTTTTAACCTTGCTTAGGGGTTTCTAGTGTTCTGAGCACGTATTGGTGTCGTGTCGTGTCGACACGGACACGGGAACACGCGGGTGCACCACACGCGCACGCGTAGATTCCTTGCCCTGCTGCTCGGGGTCATTTGCACGCAGGATACGCCACGTGGATGCGTAATTTTGGACACACATCTTGGGGCAACCACTGACACCACGTGTGTCAAGTTACACGACCTATCGTGTCATATCGGACACAGTATCACGCGTGCACTATGCGTGTACTGTGTGTGTGTGTAGTGTATTAATGTGTTCACTGTTAAACCCAGTTGATTAATAGTTAAATACATGTTTTTAATTGCTATTTAGATCCTATACATGATTAATGATCTATGATTAATTAATTTTACATGTTATTTTAAGGGTTGGATGGAATATTTGGATTCGAATGGAGTTGGGTTCAATTCGGCTGATACTGTTCTGATACTTTGTATTTCAGTATTTCTTACACATTTAAATTCCTGTTTTATTGATGATTTCCACTAATAATTACACTCACATATTGTTAGTCCTTGAACATTTCGATTTATGCATTAGAGTGGGTTTGGGTTCGTATATGAGAATATGGACAATGGGTTGACAGGTTACTGATATATTGTTTTCAGGTTTCCTAAACTTTTAAATCCTATTCTATTGATGTTTTCAACAGATTGTTACTCCCATAAAATTATTGTTCATGTTTAGTTTCGTATTCATTTGAAAATGGGCTTTTGGATGTGTGAATGGAATTTGGGCATGTGGGTTCAATTTGAACTGGTTTTGCTAAAAACTGAGTTTTCATTCTTAACACTGATTGTTTCCCTGAACTGTAAAACCTAAGGAATTATTTTCTTTCTTTTTAAACTAAACTGAATGATTCCAGTTATTATTATCTGAGTAGTTCCTCCCCTTTTGCACGGACTGAATAGCCTTAAACCTGAGGTTCATTTCTTCCTACACACATGCCTTACACTAGTGTATTTTCTTGTTTCCTCATGACATTGTACACTTCACTGATATGGTGCACAGGTCACACTAATGTATTTCCCTGTTTTCTAGACACTGGCAACACAAATCATTCCCTGTTTTTCCATTTGCCTATCACTCACCTAGTGTACAGTTTATAATTTATGTTTTCCTGCATACACAGGTTCACACATTGTTAGTTAGCACTGTTTGCTACTTTCCTATTGCTCACTGTTTCCTGTGTTCTATTGGACACTTATTAGCTCACTGTTTTGTATAACACATGAACACTTCACTGATTCAAAAGCACTGTACACAAGTGTCTCACACACACTCACACCCTAAAACTCTCTACACACACACATGTTTCCCTCACTGTTTTCAGATATCTTGACACACACACACTTTCATGTGACACCCTCAAGCCTAACACACACCCTCATACCATATTACACACACACAAGTGCCACACATGACACACACACATTACATGTATATGGTATATAGTTTAAGCATGTATAATGTATATATATATAGGTATGTGGCATGTACATAATGTATCTCTATATTAGAGTGTATTATATATTAGATATATTTTGACTTGTGTTATGTGAGTATGGTTTAGTTCATAGGCATGGTATAGCCTATAGCCTATGGGTGGCTTGAATGCCTAGTATAGACTCTAGATTAGACTTGTTTAGTCTTGTTAGACCTAGAATAGACTAGTTAGACTAGTATAGACTTGTTTGACTTAGGTTTGACCTAGTTGACCTAGTTTGACTTCTAGGATTGACCAGAGTTGACCAAGAGTTAACTTTGGCCTAGATTGACCTAGATTCATGTAGAATGCATTGTAGTGCATCTTATTACCATTCTGGAATTGTTGTGACTTGTACTGTTCTAAATAGGAGTCAGACACCACTCCTCGGATAGTACTTTCATCTTGGTCATTCAGATAGCATACGAGTACATTCTCTGATCTTTTCATACCTGTCTGGACTATATTCTTGCTCTAGATTACTTTACTTGATGCTGACACATATCTTCACGGATTAGTACTATATGGATCCTTTCCAGAGATGTTATCGCTCTACGGGTGCATCGGGTATTTTATATTCATATATTTTATCATGTGCATCAGGTACTCCTTGTACTCGTACTAGTTCATGTATTTACATGTTCTCATGTGCTTTCATGTACTATCATGTGCCTCATGTACTACTCATTACATGAGTTCACGTATCTTTAGTTGTATTCATGTGCCTATAACGTAACTTGAATGGATCCTTGTGTATTGATTGGGGCGGGGTGAGTAGAATTGGTTATGTGATCATTATCCCCAGTAGGTATTCATGTGCTTCTTAGTTGTATTTATGTGCTCCTAAGCCGTTTACATAACCATATTGTACTCTAAATTACTTAGCTACTTACAGTCTTTACTTATCATGTACTTACTTTCAGTTACAAAATATCTTCTGTTTTTTTGTACTTCCTTTTCAGCATTTCCTGTATTTTACTCTATTGCATGCCTTATACTCCTAACCTGTTACGAACTGTTGAGAGATATGTGCTCGTTCCCGTCCTGATTGGACATGTTGAAAATTTTACAGAGGACGAGAAGGAGGCCTACTTAGATACTTTCTATGGGACAGCTTTAGAGGACACTTGCGATCCGGACTTCCAGTCGGATCCCTTAGCTGTAGAGACTGTTGCTCCATAGATGTCTTTATCTTATTTCATAGTATTGGAGATTGAGTTGTATATATTGGATCTGTATTATTATGGATGTTAGTAGAGTTTATCTAGACATTTAGCTTTCTCTCTATTTGTATTTCCTGTGGATTGGATCTTGCATCTTTTATATCATTCTATCTTATCGTATTCTACCTTAGGTGTGATTGAGATATATTCTGTTATGTCACCCCCATTCGGGGAGTATAACTGTTATTACCTTAAACTGTTAGATGTTGTGACCTAGGACAGCGTTCTACCGTCGACACTGCGGCGTAGGCTGGACGTACCCACGTCTCGTGCCTTTACTCTAGGGTGCGGGTCGTGACACACAGGTTTTACTGTAGTGATGACACCTACAAAGATTAAGCAAAATAAGTTAATATACAAAATCGTAATACATAATTTTGTATAGATTTGGTGTAAATTATATTTACCTGGAGTAGGTGCAGGACGTGCCAAGAGCGAGTCATAATCTTGATCCCAGTCATCATCATCAAAGTCAAGAGCCGGTTCATCTGATGGAATGGGTTTTGGATTACTAGCACGAGTTGTGGCAGTATCCTTAATAGCTTGCACCTTCTGGGGAGAAGTCAGATGTGCAGAAGTGTTGAGACGTCCAGGTGATAGGAGCCCCATAACTTCTGTTGACGCTGCAGGCTGAGATGCTGAGGAGCCTTCTCCAGGATGAGCTGAAGAAGATACAATGTGTTGAGGCACCTCGACAGGAGTTTTGCTCTCTGGAGTGGCGGCTCTCTGTCTAGAAGGCCCTTTGACAGTAACTTTCTTCTTCTTCTCCTGGAGGGAAACAGCTGCACTTGATTTCCGCTTCCGAGTTTTGGAGATGATAATTGGTCCTGCAGCTGGTTCCCCAACTCCCGTAGGGATCACTTCCAGATACTCCTCTAGAACAGCAACATCATCGGGTATGTCTGAAGGAACCCTGACTGGTTCTTCGACATTTTCTTCTTTAGCCTATTGGAGACTCCCCTTCATATTGTAATCATTCGCGAAGGAGCGAATGGATGCATAAAAGCGAGCATACGTATGAAGCATTCGTAGCTCGGTTGTACTTGTAGCAGTTGATACCCGGAATCTAGCACCGGTACATACAGTGCTAAAGTACCTCCATGCTCTTGCACCATCAATTAATTTTCCATAATGGTGGAAGTTGGTGGAGGGATTACCAACGTAAAGTTGGTTATATCCAAACTGACGAGCGAACCGACTGGGTAGGTACTGTTCGAACGCACAGTTGTCTTCATTCCTATACATCAGACGTGAGGGTCTGATGCACATTAGCCATTTAAAAACTGGCGCAGGTAATGAAGTTAATATACAAAATCGTAATACATAATTTTGTATAGATTTGGTGTAAATTATATTTACCTGGAGTAGGTGCAGGACGTGCCAAGAGTGAGTCGTAATCCTGATCCCAGTCATCATCATCAAAGTCAAGAGCCGGTTTATCTGATGGAATGGGTTTTGGATTACTAGTACGAGTTATGGTAGTATCCTCAATAGCTTGTACCTTCTGGGGAGAAGTCAGATGTGCAGAAGTGCTGAGACGTCCAGGAGATAGGAGCACCATAACTTCTGTTGACGCTGTGGGCTGAGATGCTGAGGAGCCTTCTCCAGGATGAGCTGAAGAAGATACAAAGTGTTGAGGCACCTCGACAGGAGTTTCGCTCTCTGGAGTAGCGGCTCTCTGTCTAGAAGGCCCTTTGACAGTGACTTTCTTCTTCTTCTCCTGTAGAGTAACAGCTGCACTTGATTTTCGCTTCCGAGTTTTAGAGATGATAATTGGTCCTGCAGCTGGTTCCCCAACTCCCGTAGGGATCACTTCCAGATACTCGTCTGGAACAGCAACATCATCGGGTATGTCTGAAGGAACCCTGACTGGTTCTTCGATATTTCCTTCTTTAGCCCATTGGAGACTCCCCTTCATATTGTAATCATTTACGAAGGAGCGAATGGATGCATAAAAGCGAGCATACGTATGAAGCATTCGTAGCTCGGTTGTACTTGTAGCAGTTGATACCCGGAATCTAGCACCGGTACATGCAGTGCTAAAGTACCTCCATGCTCTTGCACCATCAATTAATTTTCCATAATGGTGG
Source organism: Iris pallida (assembly GCA_029216955.1). Classification (NCBI taxonomy): domain Eukaryota; kingdom Viridiplantae; phylum Streptophyta; class Magnoliopsida; order Asparagales; family Iridaceae; genus Iris; species Iris pallida. The sequence continues at coordinate 11,085,461 of JANAVB010042020.1, read as the reverse complement.
AAGTTGGTGGAGGGATTACCAACGTGAAGTTGGTCATATCCAAACGGACGAGCGAACCGACTGGGTAGGTATGGTTCGAACGCACAGTTGTCTTCATTCCTATACATCAGACGTGAGGGTCTGATGCACATTAGCCATTTAAAAACTGTCGCAGGTAATGAAGTCCTCCCTTCACCTATATCTTCAAATTGCCTTCCGATATAGTCAGCTGGGACTGCTGTTCTTGTACAGAAAAAGTTCTACCCGTGGGAATAGTTAGGTGTTGTCTGGGTGTCTGCTACTGAAGTTGCAGTCCATGTGGCTTTATTAAACTTTTGGAGAAATACCTCCGTATCATCCCCAGGGCCTGGTGGCAACAAACTGAAGTTGTGATACAACAATCAGCCCATCAGATAAGTGTAGGGCATCTCCACCCTAGGAAAATCTCTTCGGTGAGGAGCATTGTTGATCAGTTCATCACCAAATGCTCGCAAACTGTATTTATTTGGCATACCATTGCCGATAACAGGTTGATACTGACTTTGAATACAAAACGTACTGCTGGCCATAGTACGTTTCGATGGATCCTGTCAGCTGTGCCAATCCCTGGCACGACCCATCTCCGCGGCCATAGAGAAAGAAAGCCCACCAGCAAGGCTTCTTTGGAGAGCTTTCGGCTGTCGTGTCTCAGGAATCTCAATGCTTCGGTCCCAGCAGGGAATTCTCCAGCCTTGGTGGCCAAATATTTATCCGGAAACTTATAGGTGGCCATCCAAGTGTTTATTGAATCAGGAGGGATGATTGAACAAGGGTTGATAGGTTGAGCCTTGTTATCTTGAAATTTCTCTTTGTCATCCTTGGATATTCTATTCATATGGTAGAATAGATATATTGTCCATTTGTTGATGTAGGCCAAATGCGATCCACTTTCATATATAGTGGTGCAAGTCAGATAGTGACACATCAATTCTTGGTAGACGTCAACCAACTGAGGATTTTTCTTCCTGATTTTTGCTAGTTCCCGGTTGGAGGGAACATATTCTTCATACGGAGCTTCACCCATTGGCAGCTTGGAGATAAACTGCATCTCATGCAGTGCAAAGCCCATCTCACCTATCGGAGTTACAAAAGTCCCAGTTGAACTGTAACACCCAGTTTTCTGAAATTGGGGTATTTTTGAAAATTTATTATTTTTATTGTTTATTAATGGTGTTTTAGTCATAATATGATTTTTGGTGATTTTTAGTATAATTAAAACTATTTCATAAGTCATGACTTATGACTTTGTGATTTTACTAGTAAACCCTAGTGTAAACCCTAGTTATTCCTTAACCTAGGAGTTGCCATGACCATGTGAGCCTAGCCATAGGCTTAGAACATCAAATTAGTGATTTTAGCCTAAAAGAGTATTTTGGTAATTTACTAGATTTTATTTGGAATTATGTGATTTTATTATTATTTAATTATTGTTAAGTACCATGATTAGTCCCTAACCTAGTATACCCTAATCTAGAGGTTAGCTACTAACCTAGAGGCTTGAGGATAGATATTAGTCTTTGGTTAAAGTAGGAAAAATATCTAGATATTACATTTTAGATATTTTGCTTGAAACACTCAAAAGATCAAGCCTTTAGCACCAAAAGTCTTGCCTTAACCTTGAAGGAAAGCGAAGGACACCCCCCCTTGCCATGGCCGGCCATAGGGTACCCCTCCTAGCCCTACACCTTCCTATATAACCCATTGTATCATTCATGATTCATTTTACATGAATTTAAGCCTACAAAAATTCCCTTTTCTTCAAACCTTCCTAACTTCCTCAAATTTGAACCAAATTCACTCTAGTCTTTTGCATTGGGACCCTACAACATCAAGGGTGCTAAGGGAGGCTAGCAAACCAGATTTTAGAAGCTTTGGGCATCATCAAGTTGAAGGACACACACCCCCTTTTTTATTAATTTTCCTTAGAATTGCACCAATAGGTAAATTCCCTCAAACATAGTTAAAACTCTATTTTTTCTGCATAAATGCATTCATATAGGACTACCATAACTGTGGGTAAAATTTGGTGAAAGTTAGAGTCGGTTTGGTGTCTGTATCGGATACGTATCCTAGCCTATAAACCCTTGTTTGGTGAAATGCCACAAGGGATCTGTTTTTATTAGAATGTAAAACAAATTATATTTTCTGGTAGCCCTAGACTTCTAGGTCACAACCCTAACTTACTGGACACATTTTCGAGTCGTGTCCGTGTCCAAAACGGACACGAACTCACTGCACGATACACGCGCACAGTGCCCTGCTACCACACCCTTCGTGCGCACTGCACAGGTCACTAGGACACACCAAAATTGGTGGACACGAGGGGGCAATGTCTGCGAACATGCCCCCAAAGTTTCACGATGTGTCGTTTTGTATCGGACACGAAATCGGGGCCGCACTGGCCACACACGCGCACAGTCCAGTCGAAAATTCGACTTAGACACGCGACTCGTGTCGCATGGACACGAGTCGAGGATACCTCGTGTTTGCACGAGTGTGTAGCCCTACACGTGGGCTACACGTGGGCATGACTACGAGGCCCCACGTGGCTCGTGTCGTGTCCACGAGGCGTATGCATCTCTGCACGACGCAGTAAAAACCGCGCGTATCAGTCGAGTTTCCTCGACTGATACAGCTCTCGTGTCGACGCTGTAGGACACGTGGACACGTAACAGTGTGCCATCGTGTAGCCCTATATGTGGGCTACACGTTTGTGTGACCACGAGACGTGTCGTGTATCGTGGTGTGTCCACGAGACACGTGAACACGTGCACGACGTTGTGTACGTGTTTGTGTATCCTAGTTTACCCGAGTGAAGTTTTAGAGTGTTTGGACACATAAATTCGTGTCGTGGTGTCGTGTCAGGTACCTAGGACACTAGGTTACACATGGGGCATCAGTTACCAACCTTGGGATTCGAGCCATAGCTCGGTTTTGTGAGTGAGAATGGGTTTACCCTGATTTGAGTGCACAGTCCATTATTTTCCTGATTTTAGGATATTTCCAGTTTTGTAAAAACGAATTTCAAACTTAATTTTAATAAGATTAATGCATGTATAAGTGTATTTTCAATATATATATACATAGTATATATGTATGTGTGAGTGTGGGTGAGATTTGAGGTTTTGTAGTTGTGTGTATAGGCAGTTGTGTGTGTATATACATATATATGTATATTTGAACTGTGTGTGTGTGTTGGGGAGCCCATTTCCTTGTTCCAGGAAATCAGGAACCACCCCCCCTCTCCTTTCCTGTCCACTGTTCAGTCTCTCTCTCTTTCACTCTCTCTCTCACTCTATGTCTCTCTCTCACTTTCCTCTCTCTATATATATGTTTATATATATAGGTTTAGTCTATATATATATATATATATATATATATATATATATATATATATATATATATATATATATATATATATATATATATATTTGTATTAGGATTATATATAGTGTGCCTATATATAGATACTAGGGTGTATGGAAATTACATAGGCTATAGGCCTATGTGGTTGTTGTATATATATATATATATATATATATATATATATATATATATATATATATATATATATATATATGATATATATATTTGTATAGATCACATATAGTATCATTTTATATATATGTGGGTGATTGGTATTGTATATAGTTAGGCATATATAGATATATATATAAGTAGTAAATAGACATGGGTATATATATATATATATATATATATATATATATATATATATATATATATATATATATATATATATATATATATATATATGACTTCCTAAGTATAGGTTTATATAGAAACCTATAACCATTAGCCTATGGAAATCTAAGTCAATAGCCTATGGCCAAGATACTAGCCTATGGTTTGGGGCTAACCCTAATGACCTAAAAACACTACTAGTGACCCTTGTTGACTAAGGGTTGACCAAAGTCAACCTTAGGTCAAATTTGACCTAGTTAACCTAGAATTGACTAGGAATGACCTAAAACAACTAGTTTAACTAGTTTGACTAAAACCCTAACTAGTTTGACTAGTGTTGACCTAACTTTGACTAGTTTGACTTTAGAGTTGACCAGAGTTGACCAAGAGTTGACTTTTGACCAGATTGACCTAGAATCATGTAGTATGCATAGTAGACTTCATTTTTTACTATTTAGAACACTTTGTGACTTGTGTTGCTCTGATCAGGAGCCAGACACCTCTCCTTAGACAGCATATTCTCTACAGACATTTATACAGCAGGCGAGTACATTCTCTGACCGTTTCATACTTGTTCAGGCTTTACTTTTCGCTCTAGATTACTTTACTTATTGCTGTCACGTTGGTAACACGGATTGGTACTATATGGATCTTTACATGAGATGTTATCCCTCTCAGGAGCATCGGGTACTTCATGTTACGTGTGTTTCACTTTCATCATGTACTCCTATGCTTCCATCATGCATGTATACTCATGTGATCATGTACTCTCACGATTCACTGAGCCCTCATGTATACTATCATATACACCCTTTCATGGGCCCCCATGTGATATCATGTACAATAACATAACCTGTTTAGATCCTTGTGTATTGATTGGGGAAAAGGGGAAGTAGAAGTAGACATGTGAATAATTCCAAGTAGTGTAATCATGTATAAACTCAGTAGTGTAATCATGTATAAATTTTAGCCATTCACATGCCTATCTTGTACTCTACATCACTAGTCACTTATAGTTCTCTATATACAGTAGATATTTTATTACAACTATCTCTTTTACAGCGTATATTTCCTTTCAGCATTTTATGTATCTTACTCTATTGCCTGTATCGTATTTCCTAACCTGATATAAACTGCGTGAGATGTATTGCGCTCGTTCCTGTCCTGACTGGACCTATTGAAAATATTACAGAGGATGAGGATGAGGCCCTGGTGTCTACCTATTATAGAGCAGGACTAGATGATACTTATGTTGTGGACCCTCAGCATGATCCACCTGCAGCCAAGGATGTTGCCCCAGTAGTCTAGGCTAGCTTAGCTAGACAGTCTTTTTCATATTATCTTTTTGTCTCACATTCTGAGTTGTATTTTGAGATATATAGACTCTTAGACTTATTGTATTATGAGTTGACATTCTGGATGTTATGTATCCTAGACACTTAGACTTATTTTATCTATTCTACTGTTCTCTTTGAGTTACTGTCTATCTATCTATCTTTCATTCTTCTACCTAGATGTGATTGAGATTGTATTCTGTTTGTCATCTCCATTCGAAGAGTATAAACTGTACATGTACTTTTATATTGTTAGATGATTGACCTAGGACAGCGTTCTACCGCCGATACTACGGCGTAGGCTGGACGTACCCACTTCTCGTGCCCCTATACAGGGTACGGGTCGTGACACGTTTTTAGTGGTGGCCCATGCAGGTCGAGTTTATGTAGTGGTATTCGAACTAGAGTATCACTACAGCCTGCGATAGGATTTGAGGGATAGGCTTAGTGAGAGAGGATACTCAATCATTGTTAGGATACCTTGAGAGATTCCTGGGATGACCCTTGAGAATCTCATTTGAAATTATGATTTAAACTCCTTTTCCCTTGACTGAATTTGATTTTGGAGGATTCACTGTGGAACTTTGAATCCTGGAGTTAGTTGATGATTTTGAAATTTTTGTAGTTGTTAATTTTAATTTCTTGTGTTAGATTAATATCCTTATTTTAGGGTACTCAATCGCATTAGGAAACTCTTAACTGGATTCCTGCCATCTAAATTCCTGTTGAAGATTGCTTCCTTGAACAACTGTCCTCCCTTGAGTTATCATTTTATATCTCAGTATTGATTCCTTGTTTGATCTGTCTCCAGGATGGGTATGGAGACACGATCTCATCGTCTCGATCAGGAAGATACCACTGAGGGGTCTACCACTCCTCGTCCTGATCAGCAAGACCCCGAGACTGTAGTTTCTGTTGTGCCAGCTCAGGCTAGGATATCTGCAGCCTATGGGAGTACACCTCTTCCTACTCCGAGACTTTCTCCTGTCGTCCCGAACGTTCTTCAGCAGCAGTCGCCATCAGGATCAGAGGACGTGGCACGGTTGTTCTCCTTCTTCCAGCAGATAGTGGAAACTCAGCGGCAACAGTTGTTCAAGAGGGGACGGGACGCTCATGGTACCAGCAGCAGTGGAGGCCAGGCCAAGAGGCCCCATGTGCAGATTCAGCGGACGCAGACACCAGTGGGAGTTCAGCAAGTGCAGCATCAGTATCGGGGTCAGGACTCGAAGACAATCAGTTGTCCCTATTGCAAGAAGTCGGGACATGGATGGGGTGAGTGCAGGAAGAGGTTGGGCTGGTGCCTACTATGTGGGACAGCATACCACCAGCTGAGGGAGTGTTCCCAGTACATAGGCAGAGTAGCACAGGGAGCAGCACCAGGAGCAGGAGCCAAGGCTCCGGTAGGTCAGCAGAGGGGACCGTTACAGCCACAGCAGCAGAGATTTATGCAGTTTCAGCAGCAGGCTGGAAGAGGCCAGCAGGGGCGTGCTTACGCCATGACAGTTGAGGATGCCCAGGCAGTTGGCGATGTGCTTGCAGGTTCTGTTCTTCTAAATTCCATTCCCACCTTGTTTTATTATATCTATCTTGAAATCCAATTCCATCTGCTCCTACCTGTTCTTTATTAGTGATAAGTTTTGACCTGTAGTTCTTTGATTTTTGTCGATTGTTTGTTTGTTTCTTCATCTCTTACTTAGGAGTAGGAGTAGGAGTAGGTGTAGCTTTAGCTATTAATATAATTCTTGAATAACTTCTTTTGTTAAGGAATTTTCCCTTAAATGAATTAATTTATGTGTTATGCCTTTTGACTTAGAATTGATAGAGTAGCTCTGACCATAAAATGGTGACCCTTTTAGCCCTGTGATTTATTGTTTCCTTATCTTCCCAGTCTATGTCCATGACCAGGACTATGTATCTTCTTTCATCATTTCCACCCTTACTTATATCTTATGCTGCAAATTTATCCTTAGTTTTACAAGCTTATCCTTTTCGAGCTTGATCATGACATATTTCATTTGGTGCGCACCCACTAACGTATTATCTAATCAGAACCGGCACATGATGGTCTGATCAACCTATTACGTTTTGGTTCGTTTTTTATATATTAATCTACGTGGATGGAGACATAGTTAAACTTGCCCTAGAATCTTATCCGCAATAGCCTTGACAATTCTCCTTAGAATTATTTTATCGCCTATGAACCTCGTATTCATATCCAGTTGAATTAAATTTAATCATGACCTGGATCTTCATCATTGGATGCTCGTGCTCATACTTGATTTCATTGATTTTCCATCTTGCCCAATCTCGATTTATCCTGAAATTGATCAACTTAGATCGTGTCAAGACTAAAATCTATTTGTGATTGTTTGTGCCTAAATTTTCAATTTTCTTTTACCACTTTATGGAATAGTAACTTTTAATGATTTCCCACTTACTTGTTAATGACAAATTTTTATATAGGATGGTAGACGGCCCTATAGCCTTGATGATTGTTGTTTCCTTTACCTTCCCAATTAGGACACCCTAGATTGCTTGTACGTTTGATACCATAGGACAGTCTTGATCTAGAATGACTAGTGCACCTAGATGAGACCACAGACTGTCCCATTTAACCTATCCCCTTGGTACCACTATTTCATCATGATTTTTGGTTCAATTTAGGCCATAGACCTTTCTCACTCTAAGTTGTGATCATCGTAGGCACATTACCGTGGCTTTTAAGTTAGGAGCACAAGACTAGTTGTTTTCTCAAAACTAATTTCACATACGTAACCTAGACATGACATACTACACCCATGACCTTAGTGTCCTACTCAGGCATACCATCGTGTGCTTTATTTGCTTAGTACGATTTTTCTGACCCGAGGCTCCATCCTGATTTACCCCATGGAGTTACTTTTGATTTCGATTTGAATTAAGGACACCTTATGGCCTAAAACTGCCAACCAATTTTTGGACATGACCCAGTATAGGTCTACTACCCATATTTTGCTTGTTGACCTTGTATGTTGCTAGGTAGTAGCTTTGACCCTGATTGTTGGAGGTTTGACCTAGGAGGAGTACAACCATCTAAATTTCGAGGACGAAATTATTTTAAGGTGGGTAGACTTGTAACACCCAGTTTTCTAAAATTAGGGTATTTTTGAAAAATTATTATTTTTATTGTTTATTAATGGTGTTTTAGTCATAATATGATTTTTGGTGATTTTTAGTGTAATTAAAACTATTTCATAAGTCATGACTTATGACTTTGTGATTTTACTAGTAAACCCTAGTGTAAACCCTAGTTATTCCTTAACCTAGGAGTTGCCATGACCATGTGAGCCTAGCCATAGGCATAGAACATCAAATTAGTGATTTTAGCCTAAAAGGGTATTTTGGTAATTTACTAGATTTTATTTGGAATTATGTGATTTTATTATTATTTAATTATTGTTAAGTACCATGATTAGTCCCTAACCTAGTATACCCTAATCTGGAGGTTAGCTACTAACCTAGAGGCTTGAGGATAGATATTAGTCTTTGGTTAAAGTAGGAAAAATATCTATATATTACATTTTAGATATTTTGCTTGAAATACTCAAAAGATCAAGCCTTTAGCACCAAAAGTCTTGCCTTAACCTTGAAGGAAAGCCAAGGACACCCCCCCTTGCCATGGCCGGCCATAGGGTACCCCCCTAGCCCTACACCTTCCTATATAACCCATTGTATCATTCATGATTCATTTTACATGAATTTAAGCCTACAAAAATTCCCTTTTCTTCAAACCTTCCTAACTTCCTCAAATTTGAACCAAATTCACTCTAGTCTTTTGCATTGGGACCCTACAACATCAAGGGTGCTAAGGGAGGCTAGCAAACCAGATTTTGGAAGCTTTGGGCATCATCAAGTTGAAGGACACACACCCCCTTTTTCATTGATTTTCCTTGGAATTGCACCAATAGGTAAATTCCCTCAAACATAGTTAAAACTCTATTTTTTCTTCATAAATGCATTCATATAGGACTACCATAACTGTGGGTAAATTTTGGTGAAAGTTAGAGTCGGTTTGGTGTCCGTATCGGACACGTATCCTAGCCTATAAACCCTTGTTTAGTGAAATGCCACAAGGGATCTATTTTTATTAGAATATAAAACAAATTATATTTTCTGGTAGCCCTAGACTTCTAGGTCACAACCCTAACTTACTGGACACATTTTCGAGTCGTGTCCGTGTCCAAAACGGATACGAACTCACTGCACGATACACGCGCACAGTGCCCTGCTACCACACCCTTCGTGCGCACTGCACAGGTCACTAGGACACACCAAAATTGGTGGACACGAGGGGGCAATGTCTGCGAACATGCCCCCAAAGTTTTACGATGTGTCGTTTTGTATCGGACACGAAATTAGGGCCGCACTGGCCACACACGCGCACAGTCCAGTCGAAAATTTGACTTAGACACGCGACTCGTGTCGCATGGACACGAGTCGAAGACACCTCGTGCTTGCACGAGTGTGTAGCCCTACACGTGGGCTACACGTGGGCATGACCACGAGGCCCCACGTGGCTCGTGTCGTGTCCACGAGGCGTGTGCATCTCTGCACGACGCAGTGAAAACCGCGCGTATCAGTCGAGTTTCCTCGACTGATACAGCTCTCGTATCGACGCTGTAGGACACGTGGACACGTAACAGTGTGTCCATCGTGTAGCCCTATATGTGGGCTACACGTGTGTGTGACCACGAGACGTGTCGTGTCTCGTGGTGTGTCCACGAGACACGTGAACACGTGCACGACGCTGTGTACGTGTTTGTGTATCCTAGTTTACCCGAGTGGAGTTTTAGAGTGTTTGGACACATAAATTCGCGTCGTGGTGTCGTGTCAGGTACCTAGGACACTAGGTTACATATGGGGCATCAGTTACCAACCTTGGGATTCGAGCCATAGCTCGGTTTTGTGAGTGAGAATAGGTTTACCCTGATTTGAGTGCACAGTCCATTATTTTCCTGATTTTAGGATATTTCCAGTTTTGTAAAAACGAATTTCAAACTTAATTTTAATATGATTAATGCATGTATAAGTGTATTTTCAATATATATATATACATAGTATATATGTATGTGTGAGTGTGGGTGAGATTTGAGGTTTTGTAGTTATGTGTATAGGTAGTTGTGTGTGTATATACATATATATGTATATTTGAACTGTGTGTGTGTGTTGGGGAGCCCATTTTCTGGTTCCAGGAAATCAGGAACCACCCCCCCCCCCTCTCCTTTCCTGTCCACTGTTCAGTCTCTCTCTCTCTTTCGCTCTCTCTCTCACTCTATGTCTCTCTCTCACTTTCCTCTCTCTATATATATGTTTATATATATAGGTTTAGTCTATATATATATATATATATATATATATATATATATATATATATATATATATATATATATATATATATATATATATATATATATATATATATATTTGTATTATGATTATATATAGTGTGCCTATATATAGATACTAGGGTGTATGGAAATTACATAGGCTATAGGCCTATGTGGTTGTTGTATATATATATATATATATATATATGATATATAAATATATTTGTATAGATCACATATAGTGTCATTTTATATATATGTGGGTGATTGGTATTGTATATAATATATATATATATATATATATATATATATATATATATATATATATATATATATATATATATATATATATATATATATATATATATATATATATATATATATGACTTAAAAATATATATATATGACTTAAAAAATATATATAAAATATATATATATATATATATATATATATATATATATATATATATATATATATATATATATATATATATATGACTTAAAAAAAATATATATATATATATATATATATATATATATATATATATGACTTCCTAAGTATAGGTTTATATAGAAACCTATAACCATTAGCCTATGGAAATCTAAGTCAATAGCCTATGGCCAAGATACTAGCCTATGGTTTGGGGCTAACCCTAATGACCTAAAAACACTACTAGTGACCCTTGTTGACTAAGGGTTGACCAAAGTCAACCTTAGGTCAAATTTGACCTAGTTAACCTAGAATTGACTAGGAATGACCTAAAATAACTAGTTTAACTAGTTTGACTAAAACCCTAACTAGTTTGACTAGTGTTGACCTAACTTTGACTAGTTTGACTTTAGAGTTGACCAGAGTTGACCAAGAGTTGACTTTTGACCAGATTGACCTAGAATCATGTAGTATGCATAGTAGACTTCATTTTTTACTATTTAGAACACTTAGTGACTTGTGTTGCTCTGATCAGGAGCCAGACACCTCTCTTCAGACAGCATATTCTCTACAGACATTTATACAGCAGGCGAGTACATTCTCTGACCGTTTCATACTTGTTCAGGCTTTACTTCTCGCTCTAGATTACTTTACTTATTGCTGTCACGTTGGTAACACGGATTGGTACTATATGGATCTTTACATGAGATGTTATCCCTCTCGGGAGCATCGGGTACTTCATGTTACGTGTGTTTCACTTTCATCATGTACTCCTATGCTTCCATCATGCATGTATACTCATGTGATCATGTACTCTCATGATTCACTGAGCCCTCATGTATACTATCATGTGCACCCTTTCATGGGCCCCCATGTGATATCATGTACAATAACATAACCTGTTTAGATCCTTGTGTATTGATTGGGGAAAAGGGGGAGTAGAAGTAGACATGTGAATAATTCCAAGTAGTGTAATCATGTACAAACTCAGTAGTGTAACCATGTTTAAATTCTAGTCATTCACATGCCTATCTTGTACTCTACATCACTAGTCACTTATAGTTCTCTATATACAGTAGATATTTTATTACAGCTATCTCTTTTACAGCGTATATTTCCTTTCAGCATTTCATGTATCTTACTCTATTGCTTGTATCGTATTTCCTAACCTGATATGAACTGTGTGAGATGTATTGTGCTCGTTCCTGTCCTGACTGGACCTGTTAAAAATATTACAGAGGATGAGGATGAGGCCCTGGTGTCTACCTATTATGAAGCAGGACTAGATGATACTTATGTTGTGGACCCTCAGCAGGATCCACCTGCAGCCGAGGATGTTGCCCCAGTAGTCTAGGATAGCTTAGCTAGACAGTCTTTTTCATATTATCTTTTTGTCTCACATTCTGAGTTGTATTTTGAGATATATAGACTCTTAGACTTATTGTATTATGAGTTGACATTCTGGATGTTATGTATCCTAGACACTTAGACTTATTTCATCTATTCTACTGTTCTCTTTGAGTTACTGTCTATCTATCTATCTTTCATTCTTCTACCTAGATGTGATTGAGATTGTATTCTGTTTGTCACCTCCATTCGGAGAGTATAAACTGTACAGGTACTTTTATATTGTTAGATGATTGACCTAGGACAGCATTCTACCACCGACACTACGGCGTAGGCTGGACGTACCCACTTCTCGTGCCCTATACAGGGTGCGGGTCGTGACATGAACTGATATACAACTCCATTAAAGTCAAGAACATGTTGTTGTTCATTGGTATACCTGACTAGTGGAGGCTACAGCTTCATATAATCCAATAGCTTGCAGCTCTGTTTTGAAGTTCTTCATGATCCAGGCACTAAGCTGAATCTAGTTCTGGTTATGAGGTGTCATCCACCCTGTCAGCCTAGGGTTGGCCTGGGGATATAATACCGAAGCCTTCATGAGCTTGTTTACGAACATGGGGATCTGCACTGGTTGAATCAAAGCTGAATCTTCACTCGGTGTGAATCCAGGCAGTAGACCAGCGAAAGGAATGATACCACCACTAGGAGTGCTAGTATGGTAGCCCAGTTAGTTGGCCCCGTCCCTCTTAAAAATAATTCTGCCTGGCCTACCATGACTGCTGGAAGTCAGGTTCCATAGCTTCTGTCGTGGTTGGGTGGCATGTACAAATGAGGATAGGGGATAATCCCTTACCATGTCTGGGAGATACATCGCCCTATCTCCAAATTTAAATACCCAAGCCTCCTTCTTGGGGTTGGTTTGTGATTGGAAATCTATAGCATCCCCGAACATGAAGGCTGGCTTCAAAAATTGCTGGCCATCTAGCGACACCAGCAATTCTCCATTCATCAATGACAGCAGCATCCTGTCTCCTTGAGCAGCTATTAGTTGTTGTCTCTCTTCAGGGTACTTTGTATCTGATTGAGAGAATTCAACATGGGACAAATTCTCCAAGTAGTTTGAGTCTACCATACCAGCTGGTGAGCCGAATACCTCTACGAGAGGATGAATTTGCAAGTCCACTGCCAAAAGAAAAAGAAGAATCAAGTTAGTAAAAATCTAATTTGAATTTTACGCAGATGACTTATTCTGAATTTTACGCATAAAAATTAAAGACTCTGTATTAGAGAGCTTGACTATATAAAACTTTACGATTACGCGTAGAAGTTAAGTTGATTAAAATAAAGTACAAAAGTTCTCTGTTTTCAGAATTGACTATTTGTGCGCAAAGACTTATCACTTGCGTATTTTACGCTGGCACATATATAGATGTGAGCGTACTTTATACTTTACGCTGGCTCGTATAGACGTGAATGTATGTTGTTTTTACGCTGGCACATATAAATGTGAGCGTATTTTTTAACGCTGGCACATATAAATGTGAGCATATTTAATGTTTTACGATGGCACGTATAGACGTGAGCATATGTTGTTTTTACGCTGGCACGTATAGATGTGGGCGTATTTTTTTATTTTTTTACGCAGGCACGTATTGAGTTGTTAACATTTTTACGCTGGCACGTATTGACATGAGCGTATTTTGTTTCTACGCTGGCACGTATAAACGTGGGCGTACTTGATGATTCGAGTTTTTCCGCTAGCACGTATAAACGTAGGCATATTTGGTGAGTTTTACGCTGACACGTATAAACATGGGCGTAAATTTTGGGTTCGGCTCTTCTTCTTCTCCGACGTACTCACGGCCGAACTAGATAGGATTTTACCTATCATGGCCAGAGCCACAGCGGGATTAGGTCTCGGAGTCGCCACTAATGATGGGATGATAGTCTCTGCACGATCAGCCGTCGACGAAGCAGCGGCGGGCTTCTTGCCCTTAGCGCCGGCAGTGGTTTTGCTCTTGGGGGCCATTGATCGGGATTGAGATTTCGACGAAGAAGAGAATAAAAAGAGATTGAGATTGTGAGAATGAGTAAAGTTCTCTCTCTACCGGCAAAACCCTATTTATAGAAAAATTTTGAAATCGGTTCAAATTCTCAAAATTTACGCTGACTGTTGGGTATCTCGAACTTTACGCAGATGACCGTTGGGTATCCCGAATTCTACGCGGATGACTGTAGGATATCCCGAATTTTACGCTTCTGTTCAAAGTATTTCAAATTTTAGAAAAATTTGAAAACTTTGAAGGGGGTCTTGTAGAAGCATAAAATAAACTTCATAGACCAAGTCAAAGATGTTAAGAACTTTACGCAAAGTCAGACTCTACGCAAGGCTCATTAAAAGACTCTATTTGAGTCAGATTCAAAATTCTATGCGAGCTCTTTTACGCGAGAGCCATTTTCAGCTTTTATGCGGGAGACAGGCTGTCCACATCGCATTTAATGCGCGTGATCCTATTCTGACAGAATAATTTTCTGACAATAAATTACACAGAAGCCGAGAAGATTTCCTACACCAAACCCAATACTTGTCGTTTAGTGTGCAGATGGGCTACTTTACGCTCAAGAGATTGCTTCTTTTACGCATGAAAGCTATTCGAGTCTTTACGTTCAATGCTTTCGTGTGCGTAGAGTTTATTTGAGCTAATTATACGCTCAAGGCTACTTTTCAACCACTTTACGCAGGAAGTCTATTTTGGGTTATTTTACGCCCAGTCTACTACTTTACGCGTGAAGTATATTTTGGGTTATTTTTACGTCCAATCTTTTCTGGCTATGTGAGAACGTGGTCAGCATACGTGGCTTTCATGCCACACTTATCGAAGAACGTGTGTACGTGCTCTTCCCATTTTATTGAAGTTGTGGGACACGTGTCACCATGCGTAGAGACCAAAACTCTACATGGGATACGTGTCATCACGCATAGAGGTTGATTTTTATCATGGTTGACAGTTACTTGCGTAGAGACGCAATTATGTTGCTTTTTATGCATAGAGGGTCTAGTCTATAAATAGACTTATTTTTAACACAAGAGATGATCAAGAGAGAGATATACAGAAGAGGAGATTCTGAAAAAACTCATACTTTCAGAGTGATATTCCCTGAAGCATTTCTTCAACTTTTTCTCAAGAACAGGGTGAAGCAAAGCAGGAAAGCATTCGACTGTGCCATCAGTGCCGTTGTGTCGATACCTTTCTGGTGACTTAGTTCTTCCGATTGTTCATCTTCCTCAAGCAGTTCTTTTCATCATCATCGTGTGGTCCAAGGAACAAAGTGATCGCTCTCAGATCAAACTTCCATAGCAATACTTTCCAAAAACAATTTGTACTTTTGTAATTTTTTTAGTTTTCTTTCAAAAGCCAATTTTAGACATTTTGTTAAGTAAAACAGCTGCTCAGCCACAGGAAGGTCAGATGCAGCCGTATCAGCCGAGGACTCCAGACATCCAATCCTTTAAGAAGATGGGACCCCGAGACTTCAAGGGTACAGAGGGCATCATATATGCTGACGATTGGATAGAGCATATTGAGGAGATATTCCGATTGGCACAGATACCAGCTGGATTACAGATCGAGGCAGCAGCCAGTCAGATATAGGACTTGGCCCGTACCTGGTACCAGACGGACCCGAGGGTTGGTACAGCCAGTCAGACTTGGGCAACGTTCAAAAAACTGTTCAAGGAGAAATTCTTTTTCGATACAGCACTCGGTGCCTTGGAGGCGCAGTTCAAGAGTTTGGTTCAAGGGAACCAGACCGTTGAGGAATACGCTGGAGAGTTCTGCCGTTTGGGTAGATTCATTGAGGATCTTACTGAGGCCGGAAAGGCAAAGAGGTTCCGCAGGAGTTTGATCAGTGAGATCAGGTCGTATACCAAGAGCGACCGCGACGCCACCTTCGAGCAGATTCTGGTAGGAGCCATGGTAGCGGAGGATGATCTTGGGCTGAAGGAGAAGAGGACGTAAGACACTCAGGGAGCTAGTAGCAGTATGGGCCCAGCCAAGAGGCCCCACTTACAGTTTTAGCAGCAGTATCTGCAGCAGATGCCACCCCTATAATTTCAGCAGCAGTATCAGCAGCCGAGGGTCTACTTTCAGCAGCGGCAGTTTCAGGACCGTGTACCCTTTCAGCAGGCACAACAGCCACAGGGGCAGCAGCAGGCCCCAGGACATCAGCTCATTATCATTTGCCCCTTCTGTAAGAGACCAGGGCAGGATTGGGGCGAATGCCGAAAGAGACTGGGCAGATGTTTACTTTGTGGAGGATCCGATCATCGGCTGAGAGAGTGTCCTGAGTCATTTGGACAGACAGTTCAGGGAGCAGGAGCTAGGGCTCCGGTGGGCCAGCAGAAGGGATTACCCTTACCGACTCAGCAGCAGAGGTACATGCAGCAACAGCAGCAGGCCAGGGAAGGCCAGCAGGGGCGAGCTTTCGCCAGGACAATCAAAATTTTTTTTTTTGATGTTAAACTGATGTTCACTAAATGTATTTTTTTGATGTTAATGATGGTTACATGAATTGGTGAGGATAGCAAGGTTTTAGGATTTCGAAATGTATTTTGTTGATGTTAAACTGATGTTCACTAAACTGTCACTTGTTTATCCTAAAATATATCACATTCCTAAATTTAATTCCAGTTTAAACTGATTTTTGATGTTAATTATCATGTTTAGTTCACATACATGTGTAATTACATTACTTGAATGTTGGTTTATAGTTGTGTTAGAAAATAGGATGAATGGATTTCAATTGG
This sequence comes from Iris pallida, assembly GCA_029216955.1. NCBI lineage: Eukaryota > Viridiplantae > Streptophyta > Magnoliopsida > Asparagales > Iridaceae > Iris > Iris pallida. The sequence continues at coordinate 11,068,454 of JANAVB010042020.1, read as the reverse complement.
TGTTTGGGACTTTGGGTTTAACTGTTAGGTTGAAGTATGAACTGTCATCTAATCTGAGTTTTCACATTGCCTTCACCCATTGACACATTCCCTATTGATCCACTGTTTTTAGATTTCTTTGACACACTGTTTTCCTGTCATACACTCTTCACTTACTGCTATGTACTGTCATTGCCAATTCCTGAAAACCTATTATTAACTGTCATTACATAAATTTCAGTTTCCTATTATACATTAATTCCTATCACCTAACCACCATTGACACATACACCCATTGTCATGTGGTAAAACAGGACACACACACACACACTAATTTCTATGTGAATCACACACCCTCATACACTCACTGTTTTCCAGATTTTACACACACACACCATGCTCACATGCCACATTGCCACACACACACTCATGTAGTTTCACACACACACATGCCATGTGTCTCTCCCTACCTCTCTAATGTGATATATTATAATGTAGCCTATATATGTATAAGTGTGTGATAATTATATAAATTAGATATATTTTAATGTGTGAAATATGTGAGAGTAGACTATGTATGATATAGCCTATGGCCTATAGCCTATGGCTCCTAGCCTGTGTATAAGGCATGAATGCCAGTGAATATGTGTTGTTGGCTTGAATAGCCTAGTTTGGTGTGTGCTTGCTAGAATAGGCTGGTTAGGCTTAGTGAGACTTGTTTGGGTTAGGCTTGACCTAGTTGACCTAGTTTGACTAGAATAAGTTGACTAGAGTTGACCAAGGGTTGACTTTAGCCTAGATTAACCCCAAACATCATGCAGATGCATTGTAGATTACATTTATCATCCCCTGTATATATCTTGACTTGTGTTGCTCTAAATAGGAGTCAGATACCTCATCTCGGGCAGTATATTCTCACAGACATTCAGATACCAGGCGAGTACATCCTTTGATCATTTCATAACTTGCTTAGAATTATATTTCTGCTCTAGTTTACCTTATTTGATGCTGTCACAATATTATCACGGATTGGTACTATATGGATCCCTACATTGAGATGTTATCTCCCTCAGGAGCATCGGATACAGCATGTCGTGTGTTTCATGTACATCATATATTCCTCGCTCTCATGTTATTCATGTTTCTCATGTGCTTTATGCTCGTTTATGCTCGCTCGTGTACTCTCATGTGCTCTCATATTCGGTCATGTTTTTCGTGTATTTCATGTATAACCTATACTTCATGTGTACCCTTCATGGGCTTTTATGTGGAATTCATGTGCACTCAGTTTCTGAGCCCTCATGTATACTTCATGTACACCCATCTATGGGCTTTCATGTGAAAATCATATACGTAACATAACTTATCTGGATCATTGTGTATTGATTAGGGTATGGGGGAGTATAAATAGCCATATGAACAATTCTAAAGTAGTATAACCATGTGCGCCTCTTTAGCATATTCATATGCAAATCCAGCCGTTTACATGTCGACTTTGTACTATAAATCACTAGTCACTGGTAGCTCTCTACTTATAGTAGATATTTCTATTACAGTTCTCTCTCTATTTACATCATATACTTTTTTCAGTTTCATGTATCGTACTCTCTTGCATGTTTATATTTTCTAACCTGTTATGATCTGCGTGAGATGTATTGTGCTCGCTCCCGTCCTGACTGGACCTGTTGAAAATTTTACAGAGGATGATGAGGAACCCTGCACCCCTTACTATGGAGCTTGCCTAGATGACACTCGCGGCTTGGACCCCTGGGGAGGTTCAGACAGCTGCTGAGGATGATATCCGTACATAGTTTAGATAGTCTAGACTGTTTTCCTTTTTATGTTAGTCATTGTTTTTTATTTCAGAGTTGTATATTTTGGAGATGTTGAGACTTATGTTTATTTCATTTTGTTGTACCTCAGTTGAGGATTTCTCTATCTATTCCATCGTGCTATATTCTATCTTTAGATTGTGATTGAGTTGTACCTTCTGTGGTTGGCCTCCTTTTGGAGAGTATTTCATATTTTGTAGTTATAGTTCATGACCTAGAACAGTGTTCTACCGCCGACACTGCGGTGTAGGCTGGGCGTTGTTACGTACTCGTACCCTCACGGTGGGTGCAGATCGTGACAGTAGGCTGGACATGACTCGGTCCGGTCCAACAATTTGGGTAGCGGATCATGACACTAGGATAGCTTTGGCCAGGTAAGATCCAGTGCCAAACGAGACCACCAAATAGATATTAAATATGAGTAAAAAGTATCAGGTGAAAACTTGATATTGAACCAATACTCAAGTATAAGAACACATTAGATTGGAAAGGGTTTGATGGGCCTAAGCTATCAACTCTCCATACCATAGTAGCAAATGCCTTGCCTTTAGCTCCACATATATACTGTGAATCCAGAACTTAGGAAAATAAGGATAAGTGATAGATGATTTTATTTGATAGGATGTTACTGCTACGGTTGGACATTAAGTAGATGGCTTTCAAGGTGGCATAAACATAATCATGGATGTGAATGAAGAGGGTTCTAACTTATCGAAACAATTAAATAACGAAATATTGTAGCCTACAAACAAGGAACATGTATGCTGCAAACATATGCCATGATGGTTAGTATCAGTAGTATGGGGCTAGCCTAAAAAATGAATGGTAATACCAAACAGGGAACAGGGGTGTGTCCCCTAAGGGAAACTCTGATTTGGCATATGAAAGACTGTGTTTAGACAATTGTAGCACGTGTGGGGTTGGAGTACACTTGAGCATGATACATATCTACTAGTAAATTTAAGGGAAGAGTCTCATAAGTCACCTGGTTTTAGGCATAGTATCATCTCATTACTGTGATGGCCTATTATATGGTAGATACCAATTGTTGGTTTAGGATGCTAAGGTTTGGAACCTGTAGCATTGGTAATGACAATACCAAAGGATAGCTTCATGCATATCCGATATTGGGTTAACCAAGAACCTAAGTAACAGGTCATCCCTATAGGAAAGAATGACAGAATAGGAAAAAGTAGTGCTTCCAGTGTTCAGTTTTGACATAATTTATAGACACTTATAAGGGTATACAAGGTATACATGTATCCATGTAAGAATTGAAGGGAGGACACAAATGTGTATTAACAAGAAAGTTTGGAACCTAGATAACAAGAAAGAAAACTAGTTCAGCCTATATATGTATATCTGTATGCATACAAGGGGGTAATAGTGTATAATTAACTAAGCCAATAGTGGTATATATCTGAGCTGTTGTATAGGAAGATGGGTAATGTGACTTAAAGAAGCAACCTTAGGAATATGAAGTCATGGAAACTAAGGGAAAAAATAGATAGGGTTAATCTTAATGTTTCTAATATCATTATTGACACGAATAATTCATAAAACAGGTTTATTGGGCTTTGACTAAGAACTTGACCCGCGCTAGTAGCTCAGGACCACATGCAAGTATATCTTGACATTCTTTACAGCTTTATTTATATGCTACCTTCTTTCACTATCCAGTTGATTCTGATTTGATTGCTGTTATATGCTCCTTGTTCGTAGTTAGACTTGTAGCCACATTGGACTTGTTTTCACCCGTACTTGATTGAGTCGTGTCATAGAATAATTGCGTTATAAACTGGACTGCTATCTCCTTATTTCGATTCTTGCAACCTACGAGTCCACACACGGGGCGAGGGTTGGCCGTTTGCACCTACTAGTCCACACTCGGGGCGAGGGTGATTTGTCTTGAACTGACCTGCGAGTCCACACTTGGGGTGAGGGTTAGTGATTAGTTCAAACCTGGGAGTCCACACTCGGGGCGAGGGTTTGGTATCTGTTGATCTCTTTTTCATATATTTCTTCCAGCAGTTCATTTATGCGTAGTTGTTCTAGTATCAGTGTCCACAGCCACGTGTCGTGTTCTTTCTTTCTTATTTATTTTCTGGTGAATGATAAACTGTTAGATAGACATGTTTTATATATCTTGTTAGTCCTCTGAGGACCTGATGATCTCTTCAGGTTTAGTCGAGTTTTGAGTCAGGAGCAGACGAGCGGGTTTGAGCCAGCATCAGACTACGGTGTCCTTGCAGCTGAGTTTGTCATTTGATTAGCAGTTTGGACTCAGCCATTTATTTTATTTCTTTGTTTTATTTCGTCTATTGGTAGTGGATTTGTGTCCAGTACCGGACGTGACTTGAATTCTGGATAAACTTGATATTCTAATTTATATTATTCAGTCTCATTTGAGTTAGTTGATTGTATCATATTTCTATGGATGAGATCTAGACTGCCATGTTAGTTTTATAGATTCTATGACTTGTGTATATTAGACAGTGTTCTACCGTCGATACTGCGGCGTACCCAATTTTCCTGTCGGCCCGACCTACTTGACAGGTCTAGTTACGAGCTTCAAAAATTATGTCATCCACATAGAGTAAAAGAATAACTCGCCCTTGTGGTGACAACCGTACAACCTCACAAATAGCACTTCTGAAATACTCAAACCAAGCTCGGGGAGCTTGTTTGAGACCATCGATAGCACGATGAAGGCGACAAACATATCCCGACGTAGTAAAAAAACCTAGAGGGGGCTCATATAGATAACCTCGGATAAAGAACCGTGAAGAAATATATTCTTCACATCCATCTGATAGAGTAGCCACTGACGAGCGGCAACAACAACTAGTAATGTACGAACTTGGTCATCTGAGCAACTGGGACAAAGGCTCATCATAGTCAATTCTAAGCTCTTGTATAAAACTTTGGATAAAAAGGCGAGCCTTGTGTCACTCAATGGACCCATCAGGTTGATACTTGAACTTGAAGACTCATTTGCAGCTAATAGGCTTGACCCTGTCTGGAAGTGGAACGACATCCCAAGTACCTTATGCCGAAATGCTCTAAACTTCTCTGCCATAGTCTCTTGCCACTCAGGGTACTGAACATCCTCTTGATAAGAACTAGGCTCTCGTGTAGTATGAATAGTAGTAAGAAAAGAATAAAATTATAGAGAATATGAGGCTGATGTAGCAAAACCAAACTTGTCCGGTACTGGATCAGAACAGTCGGGAGTAAAACATACAGGATGTCTATGAGTATGTTAGGACTAATGGAGAAGTTGTGGTGGAGACGTAGATGGTGGAGATGATGGTATAGTGGAGGCTGGTGGAATATGTAGAGGATCCTCATGAAGCAGCGACTAGTCATCATAAGAGAAGTTGTACCAGCGATGGAGTCTTCATATTCCAAGCACTCTCTCTCTCTCTCTTTTTTCCTATCAGAATTGACTTTTAACTATGGAGCACAAAAAAACTTTCATTGACAAAAAAAGGAGAAGATGGTGCCTTATTGTTGGATCCTTATATCTCAATTTCCTCCACAAAGTTATAATGCTCCAAGAACTTACTGTGGAAAATAATAGTTGTATGATTTTATTGATGGACTACTTCACTCCTTATAGGGAGTCTAGCTCCTCTACATACTACATATTTCGATGTAGGACTAAAAGTCCCTTATTGATTCTCAACACTCCCCCTCAAGATGGGCGATAGATATTGATCATCTCCATCTTGTTACATAGCTTTGATAGACTTAATGAACTAAGACCCTTAGTCAGACAGTCTGCAACTTGTTCTTCTGAGCGGACATGGTCAATCTTCAGTATCCCTTGTTCCAGCTTCTCCTTGATGAAGAATCGATCAATCTCGATGTGCTTCGTTCTGTCGTACTGAACTGGATTGTTAGCTATACTTATTGTAGCTTGACTATCGCTTAGAAGATGCAATGGTGCTTCCTTATCCAGCTGCAACTCTGTCAGCAATGCTTTCACCCACAGCAACTCTGACACTCCCAGAGCCATTGCTCTATATTCTGCTTCAGCTGTCGACCGTGCTACCACTGACTGTTTCTTGCTTCTCCATGAGACCAGATTTCCTCCTATAAAAACACAGTATCTCGTGGTAGACCTTCTGTCGTCTATACAGCTCGCCCAGTCTGCATCACAGTATCTCTCAACTTCTATGCATCCATTATTCTTGAACCATAGCCCCTTTCCCGGCGTTCCTTTCAGATATCTCAAGATCTGAAATACTGCTTCCATATAACCCTTTCTTGGATCATGCATGTAGCGACTTACTACACTCATCGCAAATGAGATATCAGGACGAGTGTGTCCCAGATAAATCAATCTTCCTATAAGTCTTTGATATCTTTCACGATCAACAGGCTCTCCTGCTTCTGCTCCAAACTTACTTTTCTGGTCAATTGGAGTAACGGCTGCTTTGCATCCCAGCACCCCTGTCTCCTTCAGCAGATCTAGTACATATTTTCTTTGTGATAGAACAATTCTCTGTTCGCCTTCACACACTTCGATACCTAGAAAGTACCTCATTGCTCCTAAATCCTTCACCTCAAACTCCTTCACGAGTTTTGACTTCAGCTTAGTGATCTCGACTTCATCATCACCTGTGATCACTATATCATCCACATATACAGCAAGTATAGTGATGTGGCCTCTTGCATGCTGAAGGAAGACCGTATGATCTATATTTGTTTGACGGTATCCCATGCCTGTAATAGCCTTTCTGAATCTGTCAAACCAGGCTCGAGGAGATTGCTTGAGCCCGTATAGCGACTTCTTCAGTTTACACACCTTTCCTTGCGACGTCCCTCCGTCTGATTCCATCGCGTAGCACCCTGGCAGGAGCTCCATGTATACTTCTTCTTGCAGGTCCCCATGAAGAAAGGCATTCTTCACATCCAGCTGGTATAACTTCCACCCATAGTTTGCTGCAATGGAGACCAGAGTTCTCACGGTGCTAATTTTTGCTACTGGGGCAAACGTCTCATCATAGTCTATTCCATATGACTGTGTGAATCCTTTTGCAACCAACCTTGCCTTGTACCGCTCTGCTTTTCCTTCTGGCATCTTTTTCACTGTGTACACCCATTTGTATCCCACACTCCCTTTGGGTAATGGAACCAACTCCCATGTCTTATTTTTCTCCAGTGCCCCAAGTTCTTCCATCATTGCAGCTTTCCACCTTGGATCTTTCTTTGCTTCCTGCCAACACTTGGGCAATAAAGTAGAGTCTAATGATGCAATGAAGGCTCGATAATTCGAAGAAATGTTAGAATAAGATAAGAAGTTGGCAATGTCATGTTCGTAATCATCAAAACGAGCAGGAGCCTTACCCGCATTGATGCGAGAAGATCTCCTTAAGGGAGCAATAGGTGGTGGAGAGATCATACCATCCGAGTCGGAGAGATCCGCATCAGAATCCGAGTGATTCAGTGCGGGGACAACATCTTCAGGAGTTGGAGCAGGAGTAGACGAGGGACTTAGTACAGTAGGCACAGGGAACGGCATATGCACAGTACTGGACTTCTGTTGTCTCCTTCTGTAGACTTGGAGCTCCTTTTCCCTTGTCTGTTGCTCCCTCTGCGTAACATATGTATCTTCTTCTTCATTCTCTGTATCTGAGTCACTATGCTCTCCCCCTTTCGTCCAGTTTTCTACAACCGGACACGGAACCGATCCGACGACCACATTTGGACTTATTATCTCCCCCTCACATCGAACACCATCTGTGTTAGGTGTATCACCAAATGTTGAACCTTCATCCGAACCATAGTATGGTTCGAGCTCTCTGAATGTAACGTCCATGCTGACAAACATCTTCCGCTCCACTGGACTCCAACAGGCATATCCCTTTTGAGTCACCGTGTAACCGACAAAGACACATTGAAATGCCCTAGGATCCAGTTTGCCAATGCCTGGCCTATTATCTTGGATAAAGCACACACATCCAAAAACTTTCGGTGGAACAGTATATGTAGTTGCCCCAGTAAGCATCTCCAACGGTGTCTTCCAGTCCAACACTTGAGATGGCATTCTGTTGATGAGATAAGAGGCCGTCAATATAGCCTGCCCCCATAAGTGTTTCGGGACATTCATAGCCAGCATCATCGTCCATGCGACTTCCAGCAGGCGTCTGTTCTTTCGTTCAGCCGCACTATTTTGTGCCGGAGTATAAGCACATAAAGTTTGATGTAGTATTGCATGAGTGGAAAAATACTCAGCAATCCGCTTATTAGTATACTCCGTCCCATTGTCAGACCGGAAACACTTAATTTTAGCGTCATATTGTGTTTCCACCCGTCGATGAAAGTTCCAAAAGGCTTCAAGGACGTCACTTTTATTCTTCATAAAGTAGGCCCATGTCACGCGGGTATAACATTCAATAAAGGTGACGAACCATCGGAAGCCGTTAATGTCGGTTGTAGGACAAGGGCCCCATACGTCCGAATGTATCATGTCAAAAGCAGCGGAACTCCTATTCCCCGAGCTCACATACGAGCTTCTGGTATGTCTTTCCAACTCACAAGCATCACAAAATAACTTCTCTTTATTAGCCCTTTGATATAAGGACGGATACATTCGACTAATAACTTGAAAAGAGGAATGACCGACACGCTGGTAGTGGAGTAGCAAGTCGGCTTCAACACTGCGACAGGAAGCTTCTGGTGGTGCGTCTGCTACCAAGGATGCCAATGCATTGTCCAGTCCAGTCCTGTCTAAATACCACAGCTCCTTATGCAATGTGTCAGTCCCAAGTCGTCGTCCTGTCCCTTTCTCCTGAAAAGTCACCGTAGGAATGTCAAAGGAAACAGTACAGTTAAGATCAAGTATAATGGCACTAATTAATAGAAGATTGACAGGAAAAGACGGAGCATGTAAGACATTGGTTAGAGTGATGGAAGGGGTGCATGCGACAGTGCCTTTACCCATTACAGGGCTGGATGTACCATCAGCGGTCTGAATACTCTTCGGCAATGGTAGGTAAGTATAGTCCTGAAATGCACCACGGGATCCCGTGACATGGCAAGATGCCCAGAGTCCATAATCCATCCTGGCTGATGGACAGATGCAAGAGCACGCGCAGAATTACCAGTGCTGGTTTGGGCAAAGCAAGTGATGTGATCTCCCGAGGTAGAAGACGCCCCAGGACTGTCGGCCGAACCCAGCTTTGTGCCTCGCAACTTCTCAAGGAACTCCTGCTCAAACGGGGTTATTTCAGCCAGTTGATTCTCTCCCCCTTCCTCCGCCAGATTTGCTTTGTATCCGCCCCTTCTACCAGCATATCCTCCTCTACTACCAAGTCGGCCTCTACGACCCCGGCCTCGATCATTAGACTGATTGCGCAAGGGTTTTGGACAAAATTGGATGTAATGTCCGGAGTCACCACAATTGTGGCAAACACCACCCACAGATGGAGGTTGATTGAAGGCAGCAAGGGCAGACTTTTCAACCACGGCTTGCTCCTCCTGGTAGGAGCACTTGTTGGGCATCAACTTCAGTCGAGCTTCTTCCTGTGTCATGACGGCTATAGCTTCTTCCAAGGTCAGAAGCGTGGGTTGGGATAGGAGGATATTCCGTCTCTGCTCAAATACAGGGTGTAGTCCCTTCAGGAATTTCTTCATACGCTGCCGCGAAATATAAGCCAGGAACGTTTGAAAGTACTTCGCGAATGCTGGTTCGACTTGTGCATCATCCATCCCAAGAGGATCATAATGATCCAGATCAGACCAGTACTTCTTCAACAGGGCTGCGTACTCAGAGATGGTACGTTCGTCTTGGGCCACCCTATCGAGTTCATCTTGCAGTTGAAAGACTCGCATAGGGTTGCTAGAGCCGGAGTACATATCTTTTAGAGTTCGCCATATATCAGCAGCAGCCTCCATTGCCTCGACATTGCCCGATACCTGGTCGGTTAATGAGGCAGTCAACCACCCAGCCACTACGTTGTTGACAATCTCCCAAACAGCAAACTCCTTTGCGGAGTGATCGGCTGGCGCCTTGGCTTGGCCAGTGACATAGCCAACCAAGCTACGTCCCTTCAGCGTCCGCATCGCCTGCCGCGACCACTTCAAGTAGTTGGACGTTCTTTCCAACTTCGTCTCCAACTTCTCCAATTTCTCCATTTTGTAAGGTGACGGATCCACATCAGTATGGATCACACGTGGGGTTGCCTCGGTTAATCTCTTTGATAAGATATCATCAACCAAGGCCTTCATCTCTTCGGCCGTCAGTTTGCCACTGATTGAATCCATGGCTTCTTCAACTGTGGACCCTATTCGTCGTCTTCTTCGACGTCTTCGACGTCAGAGTCGGCAACTTCCCCAACTTTGTTGTCGTCTTTGTCTTCGTCGTCTTCTTCTTCGACGTCACAGACTTTACGAATGCGCTACTAACTTGGCCAGCACCGGCACGCGCATGTAAAGTGAACACGTCAGGTCACCAGAGAAGACATGATCAGTCTCTGTAGAGATCCCGATGTGAAGAAGGAATAACAAATAAAGCATTTGTTAGTTCTAAACGGCGTAAGCGAGGATCGGAGTTGGTGCAAATAAAGCATTTGGCAGCCGTCTGTCTTCGAAATACGCCTTTTTTTGTGTGGCAGCTAGGGTTTGTAGTAGATGGAAAGGCTAGGGTTAGACATGGTGGTGGCTAGGGTTAGGGTTTGGGAAGGGGGGTGCCGCTGGAGGTCGGAAAGGGGGGGCCGCCGGTGGTCGGGGGGTGGGGGGTCGAGGGGCTGCTGCGTCGGGGGGGTGGTCGGGGGGGTCGGGTGGCTGCTGGTGGAGGACGGTAAGGGGGGGTCGGGGGGGTCGGGAGGCTGCTGCTTCGGGGGGGTCGGGGGGTCGGTGTTGGGTCGGCGAGGGTGGTGGAGGTCGGTAAGGAGGGGTCGGGGAGGTCGGGCTGCTGCTGGTGGTGGGGCGGCGAGGGGGGGCGAGGGGGTGTCGGCGAGTGGGGGTCGGCAAGGGAAGGGGGCGGCAAAAAAAAAATTTTTGGAGAGAGAGAGAGAGTTATGGCTCTGATACCATGTGGAAAATAATGGTTGTATAATTTTATTGATGGACTACTTCACTACTTATAGGGAGTCTAGCTCCTCTACATACTACATATTCCGATGTGGAACTAAAAGTCCCTTATTGATTCTCAACACTTATCATAAACCATGTGTCCAAATGTGATATATGTTGGCCCAATGATTGTATCATGTTTTTGAATATGGTTAGTATGTAGTTTAGCTTTTTATTATCAGTAATCTTTATACTATCACTATAGCATTTCTACTTATACCTATACCTTTGGTGATATATGCCTATTGGTTTACATATTAGTGATATGAGCTTTCTATCTTAAATTTAATCGAGTTGCCAAAATCAAAACTATATTTTTGATTATGGTTATTCAATTAAGTTTAATCATTATGATATCACTAACATTTATGCTATCACCTTAGCACTTATACTTAAACTCAGCATTGGCCTAATGTGCATTAAACTTATCACACTTGCTACTATGTATATTATTTTGTTCGTCTAACATGTACATGCAGAAAAGCAATAAGCAAGATCAATGTGGACATATGCAATGAAGAAATCATGGTGGGCCAAAGACGACGGATCCCACAAGATTTTTCTGAACCACCCGACGACATCTCCGGAGCCACGCACTCGGGGGTTCCGCTGCCCGGTCAGCGGACGGGGGTCGAGGGGACAGCGCCCCTCGTCGGGGGTTCGGGAGCGAAGCCCCCAAAGGTATTCAGTTTTCACAAACTGGATATCTTTGGACAGCTGCCGCCAAAGAAAAAAGCCAACATCTATCAAGGAAAGAAGCCATGCCATGCCATGATTATTTCAAGACTCTTAAGAGGCCTGCACCTGCTACAGTATATCTGGAGTCTGTAATGAGTCTTAGGAATAATTGTAAACACAAAAAATGGATGGTAAAATCGAAAGCTAGGGTAGAAATTAGCCCAGGATCATTTTCGGATGAAAACCGGCATACCGACGGTATACCGGTCTATACCGACGGTAGACCGATTTTGTTCACAGAAAGTTTTCTGTCTGCAAAATCGGCATACCGACGGTATACCGGTTCATACCGACGGTATACCGGTTCAGTAACGTTGAAAGTCCAACGGTCGGATTTCCAGCATTAAATGATCCCAACGGCTATATTTCGAGTCGTTGCAATCCCAGACCGGTATACCGACGGTATGCCGACTCATACCGGCGGTATGCCGGTCGCTGACTGAAAAGTTGCCTTTGGCTCTTTTCATTGCTTTGGTTATAAATAGCCTTGAACCCCTTCATTCAAGGTTGATGCTTTGAGCCTAAAAATTTTTAAACCACCAAAGCATATCCACAAACAACTCTACAAAGCTTTCATTTGCCATCCACAAATTGTGTTAGAGTTATTGAGTTGAAAAGTGAGATCTTCATCTTATTGTATAAGGAGATCAAAACCTATTGTGAAATGTTGAAGTTGAGGAGTCTTCGTATCCAAACTCTCGGTTGAAGTTGGAGAGTTTTCGTATCCAAACTCTAGGTTGAAGTTGGAGAGTCTTCGTATCCAAACTCTCGGTTGAAGTCGGAGAGGCCTTCGGATTAAAGCTCTCGTGTAAGAAGTTGGCGAGTTCTTCGGATCCAAACTCGTGTGTAACTATTTACTCAAATAGTGTATTAAATCCGGAGAGAGTTCCGGGACTGGATTGCCTCTAGGAAGGATACCAGGATACATCGGGTGTCGGTATTGTTATTGCTTCTTCTCTTGCACTTATATTTTTAAATTGCCAATTAGCTTGTGCTAAGTGCTTGATTAGTTAGCTTGACCCTATTCACCCCCCCCCCCCCCCCCCCCCCCCCTCCCCCCCCTCTAGGGTTCCTACAATATATTACAATAGGATCGTAAACACAGAACCTAGTGACGTGCACCTGCATTGCACGCACGTAAAAAAAAATTCTTGAATTTTTTTTAAAATTAAAATTTGTTATAAATAGCGCTATTCCGTGGAATCAAATTCACCTAGTTAAGGAGAATGTCCATATTAGTTAGAGGTATTTGACTATAACTAGATAATATATGTAGTTAAATAATTTGTTAGAATTTATTTATTTTTTAAAAATTTAATTACATGAGTATATATGTATGATTTAGTACATGCTAGCGTCGCTTTACAAAGAGTACCAACTTAACGCTTTAGTGCATGCTAACCAGAAACTAATTTGCAGCCACTATTTTCCCAGTTCAATGTACTTTTTGGATCAATATGGCCCGATCACACAGATCAAATCACTCATTTCAAGTCATGGTAACAAATGTACTACTTGTGGACGTTTCATGAGGTCTGCAATTCCCACAAGGGCAAATTGAGAGCCATTCACAAATACTCACCACATCAACTCCAAAACCATGTTCATGTTTCTGGCACATCCAAAAGCCGAATAGAAGAGCCTTAACGATACTGTGTGGATTCAAATATGTATTCCTCATGCACCAAAGTGGGTCATTCCAGAAACAAACGCCTATATATACTCCTTACATGACGGCTCAATTGCTTAGGTGGTATCCCAATTTAGGATCTAATAACAATAAAATACTTTATTTATTGTTTCTTATATTAAAATAACATACGTTTAATTAATGAACATTACAGTACCTGTGATAACATTCCGTCCAAACGCTTAACGGAATGCGACTCAAATGCTTGGATGGTACCCCAACTTAAAACATATAATACTGAAGTACTCCGGCATAAGAAGTCGACCAGCCGGTGGCCCCCTTGGCGGATATGTCGGCCTCCAGCCTGTCGAACATGTCGGCGGAGATCCGACGGAACTCGGGGATGACGTGGCGGTGGCAGAAGGAGAGGAGGTGGAAGAGGAGTTTCTTGAGTGGGGCATCGTTGGACTCGGAGGGATCGAGGAAGGAGAGGGTGCGGTAGCCGCCGGTGAGGCTGAAAGAATGCGTGAATGTGCCGGTGAAGAGGTTCTTCTTGTCGACCAGGTCGGTGTCGAAGAGGACGGAAAAGCCGGCGGCGTCGGGGAAAGCGATGACGCGGAGGTCAACGACGATGGCAGACCGGGGGGCACGTTGAGGCAGAACACGGTGGAGCGGTGGCGGTGGGAGCTGGAGCGGAGGTAGGCGTCGCGGCCCTCATGTACAGGGATCCGTTGGAAGTTGACGAAAAGGTAGATCGAGTACTTCAGTGTTATTAAGCCTTAAGTTGGGACACCATTCAAGCATTTGAACCACATTCCGTTAAGCATTTGGACGGAATGTTTCATAGGTACTGTAATGTTCATTAATTAAACGTATGTTATTTTAATGTAAGAAATAATGGATGAAGTACTTTATTATTATTAGTTTCTAAGTTGCAGTACCACCCAATTAATTGAGCCTTACATGACCTATGCACCACCAACCGCACCATAGGTTCATAGAGAAGGAATATAGTAGATTTATCAGAACGCACTTCATGCCCGTAGAAGCAAATGAGGAAGTAAGTTTTCAGGCACTACTCAGTTAAAAATGACCTGTGATTGAATTATTCTGAAGCATGTCTAGCTCCAACTCGTCGCAGCCGTTGTTCTTGATCAAGAGGTAACATATATAAATACGATCCTGTTACATTACCTGCAGTTTGTGACTACGGGTGTAACCTCATGGCATGTGGAGGGGTGACTATTATTTGATTTTGGACCGAAAATCGAACCGAACCGAAAAAGAGATTCGGTTCGGTTTAAAAAATAATCGATTCGGTTTCAGTTTTGAAAATACTTAAATTTCTTATTCGGTTTCGGTTTCGGTTTTGGAGTTCGGTTTCGATTTAAAACCGAAAACCGAATAAAAAATATATATATATATATACAATTTACATGTTATAAGAAAAGATTGTTATAGCTCATTTGGTAGTGAGGGATGAATTCCTATGAGAGGTGTGGGGTTTGAATCATACTTTGTGCAATATATATTTTTAGTCCTACAGTGTGAACTCTTGGTTAGCATTATTTCTTTCTCACTACATTTAGTCCCACATCGGTGGTTGAAGAAAATGTGGGGGCAGCCAAGCTCTATAAGAGGGAAGAGGAGCTAGTCCATTGACATTATGTGTTCATGCACTGGTGCAAGACTTGTATGCAACCTAGACCTTTGGGCTGGTTCATTTTTGGACCGGGTGAACCGAATGGTCACCGTATGAGGAATTGGCCTTTGGGTCACCTAAAATTTAAATAATAATAATTTGTAAGGCATTCGGTTTTGGATCGAATAAACCGAAAATCGAATACATTATTCGGTTCGGTTTGTTTCGGTTGTGCCCTATTTTGGTTGGTTTCGGTTCTGATTCTAAAAGTTTCGGTTTATTTGGTTTTGTTTTTTTTCGGTTCGGTTGAAACCGAATACTCACCCCTAGCCATGTAAGAGTCTTCCATTGGCCTTAGATCTGGCACGGGTTTTAAGGGGATAGGATCCGATAATAGTAGGAGACTATTAGTTGGCTGTCACGTGGCCCTGCGGTCACATCCGCTGACAAAATATCATTTTCGATATAAATAACATAAAACTCCACAAAACAATTTTACAAACTCTTTCTTCGATCAGAGTTAGTAATAGTACTCACTCTGTGTTACTTTGTATATATGTCATAATGAGAGGAAAAAAGGATCTTGGGAAGTTTTCCTAATGTCATCTACTGCAAAATTATAATTTGTCATGTTAGCTCTGTGACTAGCTAGTATCTTAAAATTAACTTGTGTAGATTGTCGCTTGAGCAATAGTGAGATTGGGTACAGTATCATAAGTTGAAAAATAAGGCAGCCACTCTTTCTTCTAATTCCTGCATGCAACGTTTTGGTAGATTGTGACTAGTGTTGTTATTAGTGTTTCATGCATAATCTGTGTCCAGGTTATACTGTTCCTATGGCTTAAACTTCATTGGGAGGACAGGACTAGAAGTGATTTATCTTCAAATTCAAGGGAACTGAGTCATAAGCAATTACGCTGATTTTATTACTGAACTACTGGTGTAATCCCCCTTTATACAAAAATAGTGATACTACTTACATTCTCATGGAGCGCCAAAGGAGTGTCTCGCAGCAATGCGTTGCATCTGCGTCTCGTATCTCACCAGACGAGGCATCTTTCTCCGGACGCCTTTCATCAAAGTCCAACAAAAAAGGCGCGCCTTAGTGATTTTTGTTTAAAAAAAAAAAATTAAGACGGAGAGTAGCCCTTATCTCATACAAGTGGGAGGGAGGTAGCCCTTTCCACGATTGCCAAAGTCGGTTATAGTTAAACTTGAAAAACTAAAATTTTCTAAAAGCGTGGTAGGGAGAATACAAATTCTTGTTAGTTCTGTTAAGTGTTATTGTTGCTCTACTAGCTCACTTGGTTATGTTTTAACATTTTTTTTGTTTTAATATGTTATTTGGTTTTATTTCTTACATTACTAATTTATTTATTTATATAAATTTTTATTATTTCTTATTTTGCGTTTCGCTTTGTTCGGACGTGCGCCTTATGTGCGTCTTGCACCTTGGACGATATGGACCCTTTGCGCCTCGAGTGCACCTTGTGCCTTTGACTACCTTGCTCATGGATCATTGGTGTACATACATGAGAAAACAAATGTTGATACTACATTGTTAGCCCCGTTCCGAATTGAACATTTTATTCCCTATAACTACTACTTTTTATTACTCTCGCGTCCTGTAATTCCTGCTTAAACTCAGACTAGCAGAAGTGTAAGCTGACAAAGAAATATTGACTATATCAATTAGAATGGATGTACAGGAGAATAAACAGAGTCTAAGGAAGAAACTAAATTCACACAGCAAAAATATCACTTTAAATTTTGGAGTGAGTGCAATTTATATAAATTCAATTCCTATATCATAATTAACTACGCTAGATGACTTGATAATATTTCCTCTTCTTGCTTTGGTGGTACGGTTATAACCAATTCATAACCCTCAAAAATGTACAAAGTTTGAACTAGTGACAGTATGTCAAAACAGTTCCCACAAAAATACAAAAAACAAAAAACAAAAAAAAAACTAATCATCATAATCCAAGCCTTCTCCCATCAAAAAGGAGGAAAAACTATCAGTTTAAAATATTTTATAATAAAACTTGAGTCAATCCACTGATGAGTCGAGGCATCTGTTCTTGCTAGATTAATGACGAAATGCTGAGCACCAAATATCCATTTGAAATAGCAGAGGATTAGATGTTCAGAACTCAAATACATATGTAAAGGAAATTTGTCAATGTCAACTACATTCTTAGAAACAAATTGATTCGAGTAGTTTTCAGTTTGAGAATGCATAAAAGAAACAATTGATCAATCAGAGAACCACATATAACTTTTGTCATTTTGCCTGCGGATGTGATGCGATAAAATCGACTGCTACATCAATCGAGTTGATCTTGTCTGCTTCATTGTCTGGAATCTCAAATCCAAACTCTTCCTCTAAGGCCATGACAATCTCCACAGTGTCTAAACTGTCCAAACCAAGGTCCTTCTGGAAATGAGCATTTGGTGTGACCTGTAAACAAAACAAAAGGATCATTATGCACGACACCTTTCCATGATAGTATATCTAATTTCAATTTAACCAACAAAAAAAATCTCATCTCAATGCACACTTTCATACTTAAGATACTAGGAATCAGACATTTGACACCAGAAACCAGATGTATAATAGTAACTCTATGTCAAAAGACTTGAAATCAAAGCATTTGTTAACAAATATAGATATGCTAAAGGTCTGATGACAAGAAAAGGAAAGATGTCGAGCACGAAACAAACTTAAACTTGTTAAAGGAAATGTACAGTAAATAAATTTAATTATAGGTTTCAAATACATTATATATGCCACATTTATGGGATATTCATTTCCGCAGCCCCATACAATGTCAGACATCGGCAACGTATTATACTCTCTATTTAATTAAGGTATTGTATGTAAATAAATAATATGTTAGAAATAAAAAGGCAAACTTCACTTCTAATGCAAAATTGGAACTTTCATCACATCCTTCAAGTGACAAATCATTTGCTCGTTTTTTTGTTACACCGTATGGGCATTTCAACTCCACAAATTAATAGTTAATGCATATATATGAATCACTTTAATATCTTCCAAACTCATAGTCGTCGTCTCATCATCGAACTCTTCTCCCATCAGAACCGGGTTACTCATAGAGCATAACAAATCCGAGCGTAAGAAAGCATCACAAAAGATTTGACAGTTTTTACAATCAATTGTTGACCTGGCATCAACTCTCTATGTTGGCACCAAATTCTACCCAAGGTATGGTAGCTATGAGCATGAGAACATAAACCTAGGTGGCCTGCTAGCATGGTAGACCTAACTTTTGGCTTTGTAGTTTAAGCTCATGCAACCAAGGAGTAGAGTTCAAGTTCCTCTAGAGTAAAAAGTGTCCGAACAAAAAGGTAAGAAGATAAAATTTTACTATATAGAATTGCACAGCACCATCCAATTTATATCAAGTTTAGCAGTATCGGCCATGCCGTATGGGTTTTGCAATGTATGATCCAATATTGACACCCACTGAGAACAGCCAAAATCGGCCCAAACTGAAATCAATACCCTCTTTCCAGTCAATGCCACAACGAGAAGTTAAAGAATAAGAAAGAGTTATAGCAAACAAACAACGTCACAGGGGATGCCTCATGGAGAGCTGAGGGATTGGACTAGTCAACTAGAGGGGGGGGATTGGGTCTAGTCTCCGCTATCTGCTTTCTACAAACGACCACTTTTGAACAAGAGAAAGGAGGTTGAGCGAGAGCTATGAGATGATATTAA
Source organism: Iris pallida (assembly GCA_029216955.1). Lineage (NCBI taxonomy): Eukaryota > Viridiplantae > Streptophyta > Magnoliopsida > Asparagales > Iridaceae > Iris > Iris pallida. The sequence continues at coordinate 11,049,801 of JANAVB010042020.1, read as the reverse complement.
TCCGATACGAGTCAAAAAAAAGTGTGAATTGAAGCTAGCTTTGCATCCCATCCATCCTCTAGTGGAATGTGTAGGTTTTCCCTTCCCACGCTTCTCGACAAAATGACGATTTTACAGAAGATCAACATATGCTACAATGTGTCGATAAAATTCCTTCTACACATAGTAACAATTACAATTTGTTGAAATCGTATACTAGAAATTCACTATATACATATATCTTAATATTATTCAGTTCAAAACTATCTATTTCAGGGGTGCTAAATCTAAACGCAAGTAAAATAAACAACAATATCTATTGCAGATAAACAATTAAACAATACTAGATATTACTCCGTTGAAAGCTAACGTGAAAGAAGAAATAATACATAAGATTATGCCTAAATGTAATATTATTTTCTAATTTTCAAGTAATTTATTATTAATGTTTTGGACTTCCAAAATGTCGAACTTCGAGACTTTTATAAGAAACCACAACAATTGTCCAAACGGACGATATTGATACTCCGTTCTTCATACTGATATTGTGAACCTTAGTTTATATACGTCAAAACATTGATCATAACTAATGAATTAGTTGATAAGGATGTGTCTCGCTTTAGCACGGATGTGTAGTGCCCGACACGATCTCCCCAAAACCTAGACACAAAGACATGGTTATAAATATCTACACTTATGAATATTCAAATATTTAACATGAAATATATGAGGTAGAGTTTGTATATTTATGTAGGTACAAAAATGAAAAATCTTAGAATATCTGCTAAATAAAGATTATCATCTTCTTGTTGTGAATGTTTTATGATCCGTAGAAGAACACAAGTGTTGAACATGGATAGATACGTATAAGTGTTGGACACAACAAATTTTAATAGGGAGAACTATCCTACATATCAAAAGGTCAAGTTTTGGTTCTTGATAACATAATGAACCAAGAATTAGCGTGCCCATGCATGGGGAAAGCGGACCTTAAGGGTCCCTGTCAGAAGCTCCCAACAAGTATTAGGTATCAAAATCTGATTAACTCCCAATGGTGGCTTGCATATCACAAATAATTATATAAGAGGAAAGGTAGGTACAGAAAAGATATGGTATTCTACCCGATTTGGACATGTGGAATTCCCTGTAGGAACTTACTACAGGGACCCCTCACCCACAAGCACACATTATTACTAATGGAACCATTACAAGCATATAAGTAGGGTTATAATTACACCGTTAGAATCCCCTTATTTCCTTTGAAACCCTTAGAATACCAAACCCATGCCCACTACATTTCAGCACCAATAATCCTTGAATTTTATTCTCTATTTACTTAAGACATCATACACAAATAAACAACTTGTTACAAGTAAACTTCAAGTTTTCAGTTTTAAGGGGAACTGAGATGAACAATCGTCAAGGGCCATGACACTTCAGATACCTCAGAAGGCGCATCTTATGATAGTGTTCACCCATAAGGGAGCCACTAGAGTGATGAATCGGAGAGGACCACATTATACAGGGTTAAGGAATTGATGGAGACCATGTCAACATGGTGATGTGTTCAACTAACACCATGGTAGGAGGCATGGGATTGGTTATTGTAGGATCGCTAGAGTGCCGATCAACTTAACTTGCTTGGCTTGCGAGATATGGTCCTCAGTTTTTCCTTCTTTTCCTTCTGACGCTTGGGGATTGGTTTGCAATTCGATTTGATAATAGGGAAGAGCACACCCCCACACCAAACCTTGAAGCAACGAGCATAAGTGGATATGGGATTTGGGTTTGATGTATAGGGATGGGCAATAAGCAACTAAGCTAGTTTGTATATGTGGGATGTCGGCTTCAGATCAGTTTAGGTTTTGAAATGCCGGAGACAATTTAAGATGTCGAATACACACACACACACACACACTAGAATGTTCTATCTATATATTATATGTTCTAAATGTCCTAAAACTAACTACTATCATAATATGAAAACAATTTAAATCCAAATAAAACAAAACTACTAACATTAAAATCTTGTATCTAGTAATTTTTCGAGTCTAATTGAGTTAAACAACCAGTTTATTCCTTCACTCTTAGTTCTTTTTTTACTCGTTAGACGATAAATATGAGATTCCATGAAATTTCACTCTACCACGACTCTATATTCGGGATTAACGGGTAGGGGCTTGTTAACGTTTAGAGGTTAGAAAACAAAACCCAAATTTTAAATATATCGATCAATATTAAGTTATTCTGTGTCAAATGAGATCCGATATATCAACCGACATTCTATCAAACGATTGTGAAAAATGACATGTTGGCAACATCTATAACACTTGTCTAATGGGGCTCAGTTGGATGTCTAGTTTCCATTCTCCTTAATGGTCATTTCTCCTAGGATGCATTTTTCTTTGGGGGTTTTCACCGATAATGAATAATTTCTTACTGTGGCAAGCTTGCATCTCGCCCGTAGATCTATATGTTCCCATCTTGGTAATCGTGACTACTACAAAACAGAAAATTTCATATAGCGGGAAAAAATTTAACCTATTTGTGCAAAATAGGAGATGTTTGGATTATTTCCAAAATAAGGGATCTGGCGCCAGTTATAGTGGCGCCCAACCAAAAAAAAAAAAATTCTGGAGCCAGTCACACAGGCGCCGAACCCAGAAAAACAATAGAAAATCCTGGCAAAAAAATTCTGGTTTAAATTAATTTGTATATTTTTATAATGTTTGGTTTAAAATGTTAGTTTGGTTTAATCTATTAATTAGTTTGTTATTATCTATACTATAGATAATAACCAAATATATTAGTTATTATATTTATTTTGTGTATATTAATTTTATATTAACTAATAGATTGTATTATTATCTTGTTTATTTTATTATTATCCATATCACTTGTAATAGATTTAGTGTTAAACTTTTTCCTGCTATATGAAATTTTCTGACTACAAAATTGGAACTTTCTCATTGTTGGTTCAAGATGCCATCTTGCATAACAAATCTATTATACAAAGTTGAATCATATGATATGAACGTTCATGGTATTACTCCATTAAAACACTAGAAGCAACAACAAAAAGAAGTCGACATTTTTATTTTGGGTTTAGGGTTAGGGTTTTCTCACCTTGGAAGGATCGGAGACCTTCTGGAAGCTCTTGACGACGGAGATGATGCGGTCGGCGACCTCCGACTTGTCGAGGAAGGATCCCTTCACCTCCTCCGAGAACCAGCGGATAAATGCCGGCGGAGGAGCACCGGATCCCGCTGCCACTCTCACGTGCTTCAGAATCGCCATCCTCGCCGCAGCCATCGCCATTGAATCTCTCTCTCTCTCTCTCTCACTCGAGACGAAGACTGCACACCTGCAGAAGAAATTGTGGTCGAGCAAACGCTAACGCGTTCTTAACCTCTAATCCATCGCAGCCGTCAAACGCATCTCTGCGTGATGAGATCAATGGTTGTGATTGCCTGTTGTTTTTTATTATGGAAATAAATATCTTCAGTTTTTTTTATATATCTTTGAATTATTATTATTTTTCTTTTTTTGGTTGGGGGGGGGGGGGGGCATGTAATTAGGGATTCTGGTTTACAACTGAAAATATACGCGAACCGAACCGAAAAGTGATGTTTTATATAGTATGGTTCGGTTTTCGATTTAAGTTTTTGAAATTTTCAGTTATTTTGGTTCAGAGTTCGGATTTGGAATTTGAAAACTAAATCAAGCCGAAAATTGAATTATAGTATATGAAATAAAACGCTGTAATTTTGTAAGTGTTCCTATTTATGATATATTCTATTCTTTTTTCTATTTTTGCAAATTTATGATATGTCCTCTCATTCATCCAAACTTTATTTTCAATTTATTTTTCAGTTAATCCTCAAAGGTGGTCATTTTTTTCTTTATTCCTTTTAATTTCAATCTAATTTTAGCTAGACTAGTCATAATTATTTCTATAATATATTTTCATATTTTTGAACTTTTAGATTTTTTTTTGTTCGCTAAATTAGGAACAAAATAGTCATTTTTTTAATGTACTTGATTTTCTTTTCGTTAATTTTGACAAAAGCTCAAGCCATCAAGAAAAGTACAGCCCAACCGAAATAATTGAACCAAAATAATTGAACCGAAATTTAATACGGTTTGGTTTGTGTGAAAAGTCAGTTCGATTCCGTCAGTTTGAAATAGGTTCGATTTTGTTCGATTTTCTCAAAATCGGATCGATTTGAACCGAACTGACCGCATGCTCACTCCTGCATGTAATATAGTGTAAAAAGAACTTTGTGACTCTTTCAAATCCTAGTTTCCTAATTGGGAAATTTTATCAAATATCCAAAAATCGCAAAAGTTTTATGAAAAACTCACCACAAAATAACATTTTATCGCGTACCCAGAATTAGCAAAAAATATATAAAAGGGTGCGGAATGACCTTTTTGCCCTTCTAATTTATTGAAAACACCCACGAAATCTACTCTTCAAAAAAAAAAAAAAAAACGTTTCGATTCTTCCTTCCATATGCTGCTCACTTTCGAATCTAGGTTTTCTCCTCCAAATCTTTAAACCTTACTTCAAAAACTCGTCAGTGGCTCTCCATTCGCAATCTTCACACCATGTCGTCGTCATCAGTTCTCACTTCATCATCAGCAGCAGCATCAACTGGAATCCCACTTCATCATCATCAGCAGTATCAACTGGAACCCCAGTTAGAGAAGAGAGAGAGCTGATGTGAAGAAAATTAAGAGCTTTTGTCATTCTTCGTTTTAAAATCACGGAAAATGGCTTTTTCCCGTGTTAATTGGCGAAGAATTGTCATTTTTCGTGTTAAAATGCAGGAGAATGGTCATTCTCCGTGTTAAAATCACGGAGAATTGCCATTCTCCGTGTTAAAATCACAAAGAATTGACATTCTCCGTGTTAAAATGCATGTCATTATCCGTGTTACAATCATGGAGAATTGTCATTCTCCGTTGTTAAAATCACGGGAAATGGCCATTCTCCGTTGTAAAATCACGGAGAATGGCCATTCTCCGTGTTAAAATCACGGAAAGTGGCTATTTTCCGTGTTAAAATCACGGAGAATGGCTATTCCCATGTTAACATGCAGGAGAATAGTCATTCTCCGTGTTAAAATTACTAAGAATGACCATTCTCCGTTGTAAAATCACGTAGAATGGTCATTTCCCGTGTTAGAATACAGGAGAATGGTCATTTTCCGTGTTAAAATTACGGAGAATGGTCATTCTCCGTGATAAGAGTCATTCTCCGTGATAAGATCACGGAGAATAGCTATTCCTGAGTTAACATGCAGGAGAATAATCATTCTCCGTGTTAAAATCATGGAGAATTGTCGTTCTCTATTGTAAAATTATGTAGAATGGTCATTCCCATGTTAGAATGCAGGAGAATAGCCATTTCTCGTGTTAAAGTCACGGAGAATGACCATTCTCCGTGTTAAAATCACGGAGAATAGCAATTTTCCGTGTTAAGATCACATAAATGATCTTTTTTTTCTTTCTTTTTTTTAAAGTATATATTGATTCATATTATACTTTTCATTTGTTTTATATCAGTGCAAACAACCGAGCACAGTGACCTAATCGCTGAAAAACTTTAAATCTCTCCACGAAGATGATGATGATAATGATGATGATGATGATGAGCTATGATCGGAGTTTGACTGCATCGGAGTTTGACTGAAGAAAAGCACAGTGAACTATGAACGACCTTTGCGATTTCTATTGAAGATGAGAACAATGGAATTCAGATCTCTCGTGAAGAAAAAGAAGACAAAAATCGCAATCAAAATCTGAGCTTGTGAATTCATATATATATATATATATATATATATATATATATATATATATATATATATATATATATATATATATATCGGAGTTTGACTGAAGAAAAGCACAGTGAACTATGAACGACCTTTGCGATCTCTGTTGAAGATGAGAATAATGGAATTCAGATCTCTCGTGAATAAAAAGAAGACAAAAATCGCAATCAAAAACTGAGTTTGTGAATTCATTCCCTTTAGATGCTCTGTATATATATATATATATATATTTTTATATATATATATATATATATATATATATATATATATATATGACCAAATTTGTGCGAAGGGAAAGCTATAGTATTATCAAAATGACAATTTTGTAAATACAGAGCATCTAAAGGGAATCTTGAAATATTTAACGTGAAAATACATAATGTTGGATATTTCATAAAACCTACCCTGCGGGTGGATTTTTCATAAACACACACCCCGAAAGTGGGTATCTCAGCAATTTCCTGTTTCTAATTTTATATCTTCTTCTCTAATTTAGAACCCTATTTTCATCTTCATTCCTACCTATAAACCCTAATATTATATTATCTAATTTTAATCTTAATTTTTTAATCCTATCTCTCCTTAATTTAATCTTTTTTCTTTGTTTTAACTCTAACCCTAGCTGTTAGTCCAATGATTATATCATATTTTTTAATATGGCTAATGATTAAGTTTAACATAATGATGTCACTAATATTCATAAAATAACTATTATGTTGCTACTTAAATTTAGCATTGTCCTACTGTTAATTAAATATCATAATTTTCTTTTCTTTTTTTAAGTTCCAAGTTATTATTCATATATATGTATTATTTGTGAAAAGGAACGTTATATTATCATCGATCAAATTGAAATTTATTTTTCACCCTATAGCCAAAGAAAAACCTATAGCCAAAGAAATCCTAGTTATCATACTTTTCTTTGCTTTTAGTAAAAAAATTAACTAATAGTTAGTTATCATAATTATAATCTAAGTTAATAATTTATTAATTAATAATTTTATTATTTAAAAATTTATAATAATCTTAATTTATAAATTATAATTTTATTAATCATAATTATAATAAATTTATAAATTATAACTGTAATCTTAATTAATAATTTATTAATTAATATCCAATTATAATCATAATTAATAATTTATGAGTCTTATTATAATATTAATTAATAATTTGTTAATTACTATTTTATTATAATCTTAACTAATAATATTTTAATCACAATTATAATCATATTTAATAATTTATAATTTAATAATTTATATATTATAATAGTTTAATTAATAATTTATTAATCATCATTATATTATATTATAATTATTATTTTAAATATTTAATTTATAGTTAATTAAAAATTAGCTAACAAATAATTAAAAATTAGTCATTATTATTATTTTTTTTAAAAATTATAACTAAAATTAGTTATTATTTTAATAAAAATATATCATAAATTATCATCAGAATTAGTAATTTAATAATTAATATATTATTGAAATTTAATTAATAATTTATTAATCGTCATTATGTCTTAATTAATAATTTATTAATCATAACTATTATCATAATTATAATAATAATTTAATTATTAATCATAACTATAATTATAGTAGCTAATTAATAATTTATTAATCGTCATCACAATCATCATTATATCTTAATTAATAATTTATTAATTATCATTATATCTTAATTAATAATTTATTAATCATCATTATATCTTAATTAATAATTTATTATTTTATTAATTATAATAATAATTTAATTATTAATCATAACTATAATTATAATAGCTAATTAATAATTTACCAAATCCTATATTTGGTTGGAGTTGGAGTTGGATTTGGATTTGGATTTGGATGATTTGGATTTGGAAATTCATGATTTGGATTTGGATTTGAATTTTAAATTTCTAATCTAAATGCAAATCCATTTTACCAAACAAGCCCAAAGTTGCTACCATCTGAGGTAGTCGGTCTGGACGAAGATTGACGCGATGGTAAGTCGTTTCCTAAGTGCAGTACTTGTTGCTAAAGTTCAATTCAATGTTTTAAAAACCGTACCGATGGTTGAATAGAAATTTTTTGGTATAGGTCGGACCGGGATTCACTGGAGTTCAAATAGACTTGGGTTGGTTGGTTTGATTTGGTTCAAATAGGCAAGATATCATATTTTACTTCTTGGTTTAGTTTGATTTGGCTCATAGTATGTTTAGTTTGCTTTGATTTTACAATTATAAGATCTATTAAAACCAAACCAAGATCCAAATGGTCCAAATCTCATGTGATAAACTTTTTTGAGTTTTTTTTATTTTAAAACCGAAATTGGCCGGTTCAGTTCTGAAGTGGGCCAGTTCAATGGTTAAACTTCGGTTATGAAGAAAATCGACGGTTCTTTTAAAAAAATCGGTTCAAGCCAGACTAGACCGATTTTTGGGCCAAAACCGATCAGACTCCGTCCAACCGTTGGTCCAACCCGGTTCTGACAACAATAGTGTCTATATATATATATATATATATATATATATATATATATATATATATATATATATATATATATATATATATATATAAAATACAAAACACAAAGGTTTTTGAATCCTAGGGCTGACTGTGCCAAGATAAAAAGTGGTTGGGATTTAATCTTGGTGAATCAACGGTTGTGGGGTTTTATGGGAAATCCAAAGAGTGGGGTTTGCACTCATAATGGTTATGGATGAGCATTATTGAGAGTGGGGTTTTATGGGGAATGAGCATTATTGAGAGTGGAATTTTATGGGAAATCCAAAGAGTGGGGTTTGCACTCATAATGGTTGTGGATGAGCATTATTGAGAGTGTGGTTTTATGGGGAATCAAAAGAAAATTCACATGGGATTTAATATTTTGATGGGGGCCTCATAATTATTATTGTTCGTTTAAAATTGGGGGTCCAAGATTTTGAGGGAGAATACCTTAAATGAACCGTGCCCTATGGACACGGGTTATGACTAGTATATATATATATATATATATATATATATATATATATATATATATATATATATATATATATATAAGGAAAAAAGTTTAGCAAAATTTCAACAAAGAGGAGAACTTTAAAAAAATTTCAAAGGGACAACTCGCCATGTTATATGACGGGATGGAGGAAGAAGACGGAGAGAGAGGAGGGACCGCCACAGTAGATGGCGGGGTTTGTAGAGAGAGAGGGAGATAAAGAGAAAGGGAAAGAGAGAGGAGAGGAGGAGGGGGGACCGCCATCCTAGATGGCGCGTAGGAGAGAGGGGCGGGGTTTGGGATGGGGGACGGGAGATGGGGTGCGGTGGGGGAAGGGAGAGGGGTGTTGGATATTATTATCTTAATATACATATAGATATATCCATATACATATTAATTTATTATTATCTACTAGTTATCTTTACGTGCTTTGCACGTATAAAAAATATCAATAATATTATTAATAAAATATATAAAAATTTAAATTATATTATAATATTTTAAAATATAATTTGAATATAATTTGTTATGTTTTAAATTTTAGATATGTGTTTGATTAGATAATGTTATGTTGTTATTAATTTTGGATGTGTTTAATTTATATTTATTTATTTGTAGATATTATTTATTATTATCCGTACCCCCATCACCCCCCTCCCCACCGCACCCCATCACCCCTCTCCATACCGCCATCATAATTGGCGGTGCCATCCCTCTCTCCTATAAAGGTGTCGCTCCCTTCTCTCTTTAGAGTTTCGTACTGTATGCTTACACCGCGCCATCTAATATGACGAGTTGTCCCTTGATTTGAAATTTTTTTCAAAGTTCTCCTCTTTGGTAAAATTTTGTTAAACTTTTTTCCCTATAGAAAATTTCTGATATATATATATATATAGAGAGAGAGAGAGAGAGAGTTGAGCTCTTTTGTAATACAATCTGTTGACTTCAATTGATCTCGAAGTCATGTGTCGGTTATTCCAGACATTTGATAAGGTCAGTGTTACTGCCTTTTGCCTATACCGCTACTGCCCATTCTAGTATTTCTTGCCTTGCCTCAGTACTACTGGATTACTGATTCAAGGGCCACAAATCATACGATCACCTATTCTCATCACTCTTTTTCTTCGTATGAATTGTCATATGGTCAAGAAAAGATTAAATACTCTGATGTATCTTTGTTTAATGTTTCAGGAAAAAGAACTGTCAAGTTGGACCATCTAATTCTAGATTCCACTTACACATCATGTTCGAAAACTTTTAACTAATCTTTTTGCCTGTTTTTCTGCAACTTTCTAACAGGGCATGTAGTTTCATGCAGATTATGACTGAAAAGGACAATTGGGCCTGTTTTTGACATATATATGTTTTTTTTCCCACGTTAATTATTCATATATATGTGAAAAGAAACTTGTGATTATTATCAATCAAATAAAAATTATTCTTCTCCCTCTTCTCTTTACAAAACCTAGTTGATCAATCTCTATACCAGAAATATAATTTCAGGTTATTTATATACTAACACCTCCTATATTTTGCGTTTACTAAACGGACCCCTTAGTTTAAAAAATAAATACATAGACACTCCCTGTCTTGTATATATTTTTAAAAAAAGTAGGGGTGGTCTTTATAAAATCTTTTACGTAAATTATAAAACGTAGGGGTTGTCCAACTATTTAACACAAAATATAGAAAATGTTATTGTATTTATTTTTAAACTATAAAAGATTCGCATAATAAACAGAAAATATAGAGGGATGTCAGTACTATAAATAATCCTATAATTTCTTTACCCCATAACGATAACCCATGGTGTATTTGTTCGATCCACAGTTGCCAAGTCACTTTTGATCCATCCATACTGTAAAGGGAGAGAGAAAAAAAATTATTGTTTGAAAAAAAAAAAATGATGCAGCAGTACAATTCCCACAAATTACAAATATGACAAGCGTTCCCTTTACCTGCTCGGACTTGTCATCCCAGGCATGTTCTGTAGAAATTATAGTGTAATTTGCTTGTTCGAATGAGTACAATGGTTCATCTTTCGTGACTGTTGGCATTTGAAAGTAACTCCCATAAGCAACTCCAAAAGTCAAACCCCCTTCTTTACATCTAAAAAATGATATTTGATGGTATCTCAATGAACAACACAAGGTGTATATATACATATATTGGCAAAGGCAGGTAATCTAAGATAAATAAGGCTAATCCTAATGGTATTCTAACTACAGCGTGTCATACTCTTCTTATTATTATTATTATTATTATTATTATTATTATTATTGTCATTTATTTATTTTTCATGACATGTCATACCTTAACCCTAATCCTAACCCTAACCCCTAGGATGGACCAAGTGTCCCTAACCTAAAACCAAAAAAAAAAACTAGCCATGGCCAAGTGTCCCCCCCCATGTGTCCCGTAAAATTTATGGCTTCTCTCTATATATACAAACTCACACACACAAACCCACACACAAAACCACACACAAAACACCACCAGCACCCCTTTCCCTCTATATAAACCACACACACCACCGCCCGCCGCCACTTACCGCCGCCCAGCCGCCCCTCCCCGGCCATCTCCACCACCCCCTCTTCTTCATCCTCCTCTTCCAACTTCAATTTCAAGAAAGCAAACCTAGGTAAAATTCTCATCTTCCTTCCCCAATCTTTTCCTTAAGTTTAACCTAGATTTTTTTAACTAAATTTGTTTTGTTATTGGGTTCAAATTAGGGTTTGTGGAGAAGCCTAGGTCATTCCCAATCCAAGGCAAGTCCTCGTCTTCTCCTTCTTCTCTAATAATTGTTTTTCTAGGTTAATTCTGAATAATTAGGAATTCATATTAAATTCTGAAATTTTAAGTCAAGAACATACAAATTTCTTTTTTTGATACGTTCTGGTAATACTAGGAATTGGAACTTGTATAGGTTAACTATAAATTTGAAATCTCATAATTAGATATTAATTTCTTCACCTCATCAAGAATTTGGAATATAAGTTATGGAATTATCTCTAACTATGGTTAAATACAACTTTTGAAATTTTGGTAGCATTTAACCCAATTCGAGATATCTAAATTTTTACAATTTTGATCTCTAGTAAATATTCAATTTTGATAGACATAGGCAAAGGAATTAAAATTTGGCACTGGAACTATTATTTGTGACATATCACGGGTAAGTATGAACAACTAAAGGAACTGATTGTGGACCTGAACTATTTGGGACTTGAATTTCCATGAACACATAAACATACATGAACATGAGACTCTCCAAAGGTAAGTCTAACATACACATTGGAACTGAACTACTGGACCGCACGCCGGGGAGGTAAAAGTACAAAGGATCCTGTGTTTCTCTACTTACTATTCTGTGTATGTCATAGTTAGAAATTTTACATTTTTCTGCTCCATGCACTAGAATTAAAATGTTGTTATGGAAAAGTTTTGGTTGACTTGATTTTTCCTTATACTATCTACATGATATGTATATATATATATATATATATATATATATATATATATATATATATATATATATATATATATATAGATATACATATAAAAAGTCTTCGCATATTAACTAGTATAGTTGGATGAACATTAACTTTATTTTGATAAACTGCAATCCAATTAGCAAGCCGCGGCCCGACTACTTGCTAAAGGAAAGGTAACCATTGCTTGCTCAGGTAAAAGTCTCAAGTTCTTTGTTCTTTTATACTACGTGGTTCCGGTGTTGAGAGTTGCTCCACCGAAGGGGTCGGCGAGCCCAATTATTTACTTGCGTGGTTCCGGTGTTGAGAGTTGCTCCACCGAAGGGGTCGGCGAGCCCATATTTTTCTTTTATTATATATATAATTCTTGTAAATTTTCTGGGCTCCTAAATACAAAGGAGACTCTGCCGAAATTTTTGAAAAATTTAGAAGATAGACGAATTTCTGACTTTCGGAGATTTTTAGAAATTTTCTTATCTAGAAAGCATTTGGGAGGGGAGAACAACTGAATATCCCTAGATATCCCGTAACATAAATAACAAAAGCTGATCAGTATTTCGGAAATCTCGTGAATCAGTACATCTAGTTTCGACTAGGGTGTACTAGCCCAAGGGAGGCTCGGAAATCAATGCATCTATTTGACAGTAACATCAATAGATGATTTTAGCCCAAGGGAGGCTCGAAAATCACAGCCTGATCCCAGGTTAGCGGAATTGTTCACGGGAAATATTTAGAGGATTATTCAGAGTATTGTTCTCAAAACTGCATTTCATTTCAATCTTACTCCAGAAACAACGCTGCCTATTATAGGTAGGCAGTGTCCTTAATTGCTCAAGGAAAGCAATTCCTACTAAAAGCTCAAGGGAAGCTCGGAAATCTTATTATTCATGGAGTAGGACGTTGATTTCATTCATGTTTTACTAAAACAGATATATATATATATATATATATATATATATATATATATATATATATATATATATATATATATATATATATATATATATAGCAGTGCAATTTGGCATACTCTGTTTCATTTAAATTTTTTTTAACTACATATTCCTTATTTTGTTTAACTTTCACCGTTCTTGGCCGAGGACTTGCTCGTCGTTTTCTAAACGACCTAGTATTTGTTCACTAGGTGAAGAAGAAGAAGACGCCTCCACCGAAGTATCGTTGCACTACAACGAGGAGTAAACTGTCTGGACTACCTACAGTTATGACCAGCAGTACCGTAGTTATTTTACAAGTTTACTTTTGTAATAACCTGTAATAGTATTGTTGGAAAAGTTCCCTGTATAACAGCTACAATATGTATAATACTATGAAAACTCCTTGTATTTTCCATTCTTGCTGATAATTACGGACGACAATCGCGAATTTCGGCGCGTAGCCTGGAGATGTGTTTATGACGTCACACTTCCATCCGGGAAGCGGGACGTGACACGTCTTTTAAGTGGTGGCCCATGCAGGTCAGCAAGAATGGAAAATCTAGGATAGGACATAGGTTCGGATAAAACGTAGGTTCTAGAATCATAAGGAGCACTACGAGTCCCAATCACACTCTAAGAATCTCTGAGAAGGAAGTATCAATAGTTAGTAGATGATTACCTCTTTTCCAACCAACTATTTAATCCTAGTAAATGGATAATGACTCAAGAAATTCTTGATGTAGATCATGTCCCGATTCGCACCTTTCGTAAGACTAAATAATGACAGCCACAGCATGGACGAATATTATGCATTTGTGAAGAAGATGTGGAAAGTAGCACCAAAAGGAATGATAGAAGCCTATGGGGTACATTACGAACTGAAATACCCAGTGGTGACGGACATAGTAGATGAAAGAAAAGTATATTATAATACGGTGCATTACTATGTATTGATCAAGGCAGAACCCTCTGAAGGTCCAGAAAACGAACGTAACGGTACCTTGGAAGAATGGAAACAGGCGTACCCAGAGGCAAGGATCCTTAACATAAGGAGAATGTGGATTTAAAAAAAAAACCCCAGAATGAAGATGGTGTGTAAATATAGATGTATAAATAAGTATTAGATGTGTGTGAATGTAAAATGAGTATTAGGCCCCAATATATAGGTGGAATATGAATGTATTTAGTAGAAATGTAATATATGAATGTATGTAGTAGGAACATATTGTGCTATCAATAAATAAATATGCTTTTCCTATATTTTTATATTCCTGGTAAATTTTTTTTCTTAAGAATATTATGAATGTAGGTATGGACCTATTTATGCCAAGTTTGGAATGGGATAGGAGTGATTACACTTTGTACTTATACCAGCGCTATGCAAGGCTAATGTGGAACGCATCCGACTGGTACGATATCCATGTCTACCAAGTATTTTATGCAGTCATGCGTCCCATTATCAGAGACATCGATGACGGAGCTGAAATATATTATGAAAATACAACCTACTGTCTGCATGTCCGAGACCCAAACCGCATCTATATCGGACTACATGGATATGAGGGTACACTAGATGACTTTGAAAGACTCCATCCAGAAGTTGATATCCTCACTGAGGAAAGGATCCTCATTGAGGCTATAGTATAAGAAAAATCTAACCATAAATGTATAGTGAAGAAGGAATCCTTCTCTTTTTGTCTGCTGTATGGTATTTTGAAATCAGAAGATATGTATACAAGTAGAAATAGACAGAGATAGATACTATGTCACATTTTGGGGAAGTGGAGTGACATGAGTAGGTTAGGTGAAAGGAATGTAAACAAATGTGAAGTTGAGAGTAGAAACCATATTTTGTATTACTCTTATTTTAGTGAAATATGTATAAATATATGGCTCTGCTGTACACCTTGTTATGAATGAACATCGTGAGTCGAATATTCCCTGAGAAAATTGTGTCTTTTATTTCAGGATATGGACAATCATGATCAAACAAACAATCCACCACATCAAGCATCAACTGAGCCAACCGTGGCTGACATGTTCCGTTTATTCCAGCAACTATTGGAATCCAATAGTCAACAGGCCAATGCTGCCCATGCAATAAATACCACAATATTGGAACAAATGCAGAACTCTAACAATACCAAGAATAAAACCCTAAAAGAGTTCAGGGATCTTAGGCCGCCCAAGTTTAAAGGAACTGAAAATATGATGGAAGCGGGTCAATGGCTGAGAACCATTGAAGGTTTGATGAAGGCTGCCAAAGTTAAACCCGAGGATATGGTACCAGCAATCCGCATCCAGCTGGAAGACATAGCCGGATACTGGTGGAGTGCCGAGTACCCAGAAGATTCTGACTAGGACATGTCATGGACGGAATTCAAGAAGAAATTTGAAGACAGATTCTATCCTAACTCAGCACGGATAGAATTAGAACGACAATTCAACTATCTGAAATAAGGGAGACGTACAGTTGATGAGTACGTTGCGGAATTTTCCAGGCTTAGTCGATTTGCCCCCAACATGATAGCGGATGAAGAAACAAAAATATCCAGGTTCGTAGAAGGACTTGGAACCTAATTGAAAAGTAGGGTCGCCTCTTATCGGTGCCAAACATTTTCAGAGGCAACAGAAGCTGCTCGAGATCAGGAAAGGATACTTTTCAGAGGCAACAGAACCTTTCCGGTCTTCACAACCTAAGAGAACTTTTGAGGAGGGGACATCCTCCAACAAGAATCATTGGCAGGGACCGCCTAAGCATCCTCAGAATGGCAACCCAGACCGATCCGTTATCTGTAATTACTGCCACAAACCAGGCCACAAAATAAATGTATGTAGGAAAAGATTGGGGCTTTGTTTAAAATATGGAGCAGGAAATCATTCAACCAACCAATGCCCTCAGTTGTCTGCAACTGGAGCAACCACGCAAAGTTTCAAACAAGGATACCGACCTCCAGTCCAAGGAACCCAACCTCGACCTATGATGCAGGCACCAACATCACAAGCAGGTATGGCTTATGGAAATCAGCACAGGCCGCCCTATGCACCTCAAGCATATCGATTTCAACAAGCACAACGGGCGGCTCAAGCCCAAAATAATAACAAGAAGAGAAATAGGCAAGGTCAAGCATTTATGATGGGAATCGAAGATACAAATATCCCTGGAGAAGTAATTTCAGGTACCATTTTAATTTCTGCATATCCAACATCAGTATTATTTGATTCCGGGGCTACCCATTCATTTATATCATCTTCTTTTAAATCACAACGTAAAATAGAGTCACAACCGCTGCCTAAATCACTAAAAGTCCTCACCGGTAATGGAGTAGTAGAAGTCAGTCGGGTATGTAGTATATGTCCCATAAAATTGGGTGGAGGAGCTTTTCGTACCCGGTTGTTCGTTTTCCCAACAAGCAACTATGATATAATATTGGGTATGGATTGGCTAACTGTAACATTAGCCAACATAGATTGCGGTCAGGGGAAAGTTTTCTTTCAACTGCCTGACGGAGAATTTTATGAATTTGTAAGAGACCAGAATGAATTCAATGCAGAAGAAATAGAGAAATTTGAATTACCAGTACTGCTTTAAGGAGTGGCAGAGCAATCATTTCCAAGGGTAGTGGAAGAATTTAAGGACGTATTCCCAGAAGAATTGCCAGGGCTACCCCCAGATAGAGCTGTAGAATTCTCTGTAGACTTAATACCTGGAGCTGCACCCATAGCCAAAAAGATATACCCAATGAATAAGGAGGAGCTGGCTAAGTTAAACAAACAAATAAAGAAATTATTATCCAAGGGATTTATTCAGCCTAGCGCTTCGCCATGGGGTGCACCAGTGTTATTTGTGAAGAAGAAGGATGGTACCCTACGCCTAGTGATTGATTATAGGACCTTGAATGAGGTTACCATCAAAAATAAATATCCCTTACCTAGGATCGATCAATTGTTTGATCAGTTAGGAGAGACAAGGGTATTTTCAAAAATTGATTTGAGATCCGGATATCATCAAGTGAAGGTAAAGAAGGAAGATATTCCAAAGACTGCATTTAGAACTCGGTATGGGCATTACGAATTCTTAGTTATGCCATTCGGATTGACAAATGCACCAGCTATATTTATGGATCTGATGAATCGAGTATTTTATCAATATCTGGATAAATTTGTAATCGTATTCATTGATGACATTCTTATATACTCCAAAAGTGAAGAGGAGCATGAAAAGCACTTGAGGATAGTATTGTAAACTCTACGGGAGAAACAATTATATGCCAAGCTTAGTAAATGTGAATTTTGGCTGGACCAAATACCATTTCTAGGGCATATCGTCAGCGGAGAAGGCATCTCGGTAGATCCGAAGAAGGTGGAAGCAGTTAAGTCTTGGCCGACACCTAAGTCCGTAGCAGAAATTAGAAGTTTCCTAGGATTGGCTGGTTATTACCGAAGATTCGTAGAGAATTTTTCAAGAATTGCAGAACCTTTAACCCGTCTTACCCAGAAGGAAGAAAAGTTTAACTGGACAAAGAAATGTCAAGCAACATTTGACGAATTAAAGAAAAGATTAATTTTAGCCCCAATACTGGCATTACCATCTGGTTCGGATGGATATGAGATATATAGTGATGCATCAGGAAAGGGTCTAGGATGTGTACTGATGCAACACAGAAGAGTCATAGCATATGCATCCCGGCAATTAAAGACACATGAAAGAAATTATCCAACTCATGATCTCGAACTTGCAGCGGTGGTATTCGCACTCAAATTATGGAGACACTATTTATACGGAGAAAGAAACAAAATATACACAGACCACAAGAGCTTAAAGTATGTTTTCACACAAAAGAAAATCAATATGAGACAAAAAAGATGGTTGGAGTTATTGGAAGACTTTGATATGGAGTTAACATATCACCCAGGCAAGGCTAATAAGGTGGCTGATGCCTTAAGTAGAAGACCCGAAGCTTTCTTTTTGAATACACCCAAGGAAATCCTTGAGGATTTGAGGAAAATGGAAATTGAAGTAATATGCCCGATAACTGAAGGGATATGGCAAAACTTACAAGTGCAATCCTCCTTAATAGATAGAATTAAGGAAGCCCAACAAAGTGATTCAAAACTTCAGAAAATTTGGAAACAAACAGAAGCAGGACTCCAGACCGGGATAAGAAAGCATCCGGATGGATCGCTAAGATTCGGAAATCGATTATATGTGTCCAGTGGAGATTTAAGAACAGAGGTCATGACAGAAGCCCATAACTCACAATATTCTATTCACCCAGGCAGCAATAAAATGTATAAAGATTTGAAACAGACATTTTGGTGGCATGGGATGAAAAGAGAAGTCGCCAGATTCGTATCCAGGTGTCTCGTCTGTCAACAAGTGAAAGCAGAGCATCAAAGGATAGCAGGACTTCTTCAGCCTTTGTCCATACCCGAATGGAAGTCGGAGCATCTCACAATAGATTTTGTAACAGGACTGCCTAGGACCCAAAAAGGTAATAATGCTATTTGGGTCATTGTAGATAGACTTACGAAGTCCGCTCGTTTTCTCCCCTTTCGAGTTGGACAGTCAACAGAGGTACTGGCAGAAATGTACATAAAACAGATTGTCAGTCAGCATGGAGTACCAGTGAGTATAGTATCGGATAGAGATACCTGATTTACTTCACACTTCTGGAAAAGCTTACAAGAAAATCTTGACACTCAATTAAAATTTAGCTCTATCTACCACCCCCAAACAGACGGCCAGTCTGAAAGAACCATTCAGACACTAGAAGACATGCTAAGAGCTTGTACTTTAGATTTTGGAGGAGCATGGGATGATCATCTACATCTGGTGGAATTTTCATATAACAACAGTTATTACGATAGTATCAAAATGGCTCCATTTGAAGCACTGTACGGTAGAAAGTGCAGATCGCCGGTATGTTGGACCGACGTAGGAGAAAGATAATTGTTAGGGCCAGAACTAGTGACACAAACTGTGGACATAGTCAAGACAATAAGAAGTCACCTGCAAGCAGCCCAGGATAGACAGAAGATGTGGGCTGATAAGCATCGAAGAATACTAGAATTTTAACCTGGAGATCACATTTTTTTGAAGATTTCACCAACCAAGGAAACCATCAGATTCGGGACCAGAGGAAAACTGAGTCCGAGATACATTGGGCCCTTCGACATATTGGAAAAAGTAGGGAATGTATCATATCGGCTTGCTTTACCCCCAACACTAGAGGGAGTTCACAATGTATTCTATGTTTCCCAATTATGAAGATATGTGTCGGATCCGAGCCATATACTCGACCATTCAGAAATCACCGTTGGGCCTACACTGCGGATAGAACAGAAACCCGTTGGGATCTTGGATCGAAGAGAGAAGGTACTCCGCAATCGGATCATTCCATTAGTACGAGTCGCATGGAGCAAGGATTCGCCTGGAGATTCAACTTGGGAGAAGGAAGAAGATATGCGAAAACAATATCCGTATCTATTTCCTAAGTCAGGTCAGTAATCATACCGCTACTCTAGTTATTTCAAATTCCGAGGACGAAATTTTTCTAAGGGGAGTAGACATGTCATACTCTTATTTTTATCATCATTATTATTATTATTATTATTATTATTATTATTATTATTATTATTATTATCATTATTATGATAATTATTTTTATTAGTATTATTATTATTGTCATTTATTTATTTTTTATGACATGTCATACCCTAACCCTAACCCTAACCCCTAGGATAGACCAAGTGTCCCTAACCTAAAACCAAAAAAAAACTAGCCATGGCCAAGTGTCCCCTATGTGTCCCATAAAATTTATGGAGGGGGGACACCTCACCCTCTCTTCTCTCTATATATACAAACTCACACACACAAACCCACACACAAAACCACACACAAAACCCCACTCCAAACACCACCAGCACCCCTTTCCCTCTATATAAACCACACACACACACACAAAAGAAAGGAAAGAAAAAAAAAAACACAAACACACACACCCGACCCCCCCAACCGCCCGCTGCCGCTGCCGCCGCCTGCTGCCGCTGCCGCCGCCCGCCGCCTGACGCCGCCCGCCGCCACCTACCGCCGCCCAACCGCCCCTCCCCGGCCATCTCCACCCCCCCTCTTCTTCATCCTCCTCCTCTTCCAACTTCAATTTCAAGGAAACAAACCTAGGTAAAATTCTCATCTTCCTTTCCCAATCTTTTCCTTAAGTTTAACCTAGGTTGTTAACTAAATTTGTTTTGTTATTGGGTTCAAATTAGGGTTTGTGGAGAAGCCTAGGTCATTCCCAATCCAAGGCAAGTCCTCCTCTTCTCCTTCTTCTCTAATAATTGTTTTTCTAGGTTAATTCTGAATAATTAGGAATTCATATTAAATTCTAAAATTTTAAGTCAAGAACATACAAATTTCTTTTTTTGATACATTCTGGTAATACTAGGAATTGGAACTTGTATAGGTTAACTATAAATTTGAAGTCTCATAATTAGATATTAATTTCTTCATCTCGTCAAGAATTTGGAATATAAGTTATGGAATTATCTCTAACTATGGTTAAATACAACTTTTAAAATTTTGGTAGCATTTAACCCAATTCGAGATATCTAAATTTTTACAATTTTGATCTCTAGTAAATATTCAATTTTGATAGACATAGGCAAAGGAATTAAAATTTGGCACTGGAACTATTATTTGTGACATATCACGGGTAAGTATGCACAACTAAAGGAACTGATTGTGGACCTGAACTATTTGGGACTTGAATTTCCATGAACACATAAACATACATGAACATGGGACTCTGCAAAGGTAAGTCTAACATACACATTGGAACTGAACTACTGGACCGCACGCCAGGGAGGTAAAAGTACAAAGGACCCTGTGTTTCTCTACTTACTATTCTGTGTATGTCATAGTTAGAAATTTTACATTTTTCTGCTCCATGCACTAGAATGAAAATGTTGTTATGGAAAAGTTTTGGTTGACTTGATTTTTCCTTATACTATCTACATGATATGTATATATATATATATATATATATATATATATATATATATATATATATATATATATATATATATAGAAAAAAAAAATATATATATATATAGATATACATATAAAAAGTCTTCGCATATTAACTAGTACAGTTGGATGAACATTAGCTTTATTTTGATAAACTACAATCCAATTAGCAAGCCGCGGCCCGACTAATTGCTAAAGAAAAGGTAACCATTGCTTGCTCAGGTAAATGTCTCAAGTTCTTTGTTCTTTTATACTGCGTGGTTCCGGTGTTGAGAGTTGCTCCACCGAAGGGGTCGGCGAGCCCATATTTTTCTTTTATTATATATATAATTCTTGTAAATTTTCTGGGCTCCTAAATACAAAGGAGACTCTGCCAAAATTTTTGAAAAATTTAGAAGATAGACGAATTTCTGACTTTCGGAGATTTTTAGAAATTTTCTTATCTAGAAAGCATTTGGGAGGGGAGAACAACTGAATATCCCTAGATATCCCGTAACATAAATAACAAAAGCTGATCAGTATTTCGGAAATCTCGTGAATCAGTACATCTAGTTTCGACTAGGGTGTACTAGCCCAAGGGAGGCTCGGAAATCAATGCATCTATTTGACAGTAACATCAATAGATGATTTTAGCCCAAGGGAGGCTCGAAAATCACAGCCTGATCCCAGGTTAACGGAATTGTTCACGGAAAATATTTAGAGGATTATTCAGAGTATTGTTCTCAAAACTGCATTTCATTTCAATCTTACTCCAGAAACAACGCTGCCTATTATAGGTAGGCAGTGTCCTTAATTGCTCAAGGAAAGCAATTCCTACTAAAAGCTCAAGGGAAGCTCGGAAATCTTATTATTCATGGAGTATGACGTTGATTTCATTCATGTTTTACTAAAGCATATATATATATATATATATATATATATATATATATATATATATATATATATATATATATATATATATATATATTTATATAGCAGTGCAATTTGGCATACTCTGTTTCATTTAATTTTTTTAACTACATATTCCTTATTTTGTTTAACTTTCACCGTTCTTGGCCGAGGACTTGCTCGTCGTTTTCTAAACGACCTAGTATTTGTTCACTAGGTGAAGAAGAAGAAGACGCCTCCACCGAAGTGTCGTCGCACTACAACGAGGAGTAAACTGTCTGGACTACCTACAGTTATGACCAGCAGTACCGTAGTTATTTTACAAGTTTACTTTTGTAATAACCTGTAATAGTATTGTTGGAAAAGTTTCCTGTATAACAGCTACAATATGTATAATACTATGAAAACTCCTTGTATTTTCCATTCTTGCTGATAATTACGGGCGACAATCGCGAATTTCGGCGCGTAGCCTGGGGATGTGTTTATGACGTCACACTTCCATCCGGGAAGCGGGACGTGACACAGTGTTATGGACGTTTTTCTACCTTAACTTTTTACTGCTCGATTTTGGCATCCCAACTTCATAAATTGTTCTTTTAAAATATTTTTCGTCAATTTTGAAGCACATCGAAACCTCTTGAAAAACATATCTTGTAGTATAAAAGTACAACTTAAATACTTGTATTGATAGATATTATTTTGAAGTGGTTTCGATATGTTCCAAAAATGACAAAAGGTATTTCAAAAGAATAATTTATAAAATTTGGATGCCAAAATTAAGCAGTAAAAAGTTAGTGCGGCAAAACAAAACAAAAAAAATGTAAAAACGCTATAGTTGGAGTTATCATTAATATAATTTAGCTTAGGTAATAGTATAGAACAATTATTCATGTACGCACCTTTCATCTTTCATGATTACCTATAGCTGTCATGTAAGAGACACGAGAAGCTACTGGAGTAATTTCATAGAGAAAGAAATTGTTGGAGTGGGTAGGATTTTTAACCTATATGGAAAATATTTCGGAGAGCGACGAGCGCCATCCGTGTGTTGGAGAAGCTCGGGTAATGCATGGATCCTATTTTGGAACATATATGGTAAAAAAAATATATGATTGGATTTTCATATTTACTTTGATCATATATTTATAATTGGAGACTTCATATAGTAGCTTTCCATATAATTGGGCTTCCAATTATGGCAAGCCAATTATGATTGGATTTCTATTAAATATATAATTGATGCATATTGGAAGTTTCCATATATATTGACCTTCCATGTATGGAATACCATAGGCTTATAAAAAGGTGATGCATGCTAGTTGGAAAATCATCTCAAAATAAGAGTGCTTACAATCTTTGAGAGAGAGAGAGAGGATTAAGGACTATTGTGAAGGAGAGATTGCTTCGAATAATTTTTTGGCATCTCTTGTTCTTCGGAGTCCGCAATCAAAAATTTTCTTCTTTCAAGTGAGTTGTGGTGATCCGTGTTGGATCGGGAGGAGCTTGTAGTGGGTGTATTCTCTTTATTCCATTAGTGGAGGTTCTTCAGGGTTGGACTCCGATCGTCCCGTGGTTTTTTTTGCAAGGGTTTTTCAAGTCAAAAATCTTTGTGTCTGCGATTGTGTTTGGCATTTTTGGTTTATGTGCTTTTGCTCGGTTCTCTCGCAGGACTTTCTGGTTTGGGGGAACGGTTTTCGCGCTTCATTTCCAACAGAGTGGTATCAGAGCTTTAGGTTCAAAGAAGTGTCAGGAGTTGACAGTCAAACCAGGAAGCAGAGATGGACGCGAAGTCGGTGCGCATGGTGAACCTGAACGGTACCAACTACTATTATTGGCGGAGCAAGATGAAGGATTTGTTGTTCGTCAAGAAGCTGTATCTTCCAGTATTTGCATCCGAGAAGCCCAGTGACAAATCCGATGAGGCTGGAACTTCCAGCATATACAGGTATGTGGGTACATACGGCAGTTCATTGACGAGAACGTGTACAACCATGTTGCCAATATTGAGCATGCGAAGACGTTGTGGGAGAAGCTGGAATCTTTGTACGCGAAAAAGACCAGGGTAAACAAACTGTTCCTGATCCGGATGATGATGGGTCTGAGGTACAAACATGGTGCATCCATTACGGATCACTTGAGTGAGTTCCAGGGCGTGGTGGACCAGCTATCCTCGATGGGAGTCAAGTTCGACGACGAGGTTCAAGGACTTTGGTTGCTATGTACATTGTCAGACTCATGGGAGACCGTACGAGTATCTATGATCGCTTCTGCTCCGGAAGGCGTGGTCAGTCTGGAGTTTGCCAAGAGTGGGGTACTGAATTAAGAGATACAGAGACATTCTCAGGGCACTTTATCCACATTCCATCACTCAGAGGCACTAGTTTCAGAGAGCTGCGGAAGGGGCAAAAGCAGGGGTCCAGCTGGTGGCAGAGAAAAGAGCAGAGGGAAGTCCAAGGGTCGGTACGAGGACTCGGAGTATTACCATTGTGTCAAGAAGGGCCACATCAAGCGGAACTATTTTGCTTGGAAGAGAGAAAAGAAGGACGACAAGGGGAAGCAAGATGAGAACACTACAGCGACGACCTCGATACATGAAGGCGATGTGATCATCGTAGGTGATAAGGTTATTACAAACCTCGCCTGCGATAACAATTCTTGGCTGGTGGACTCAAGAGCTTCGTCGCATGTATCTCACAACAGGACACTATTTGCTATTTATACGACAGGCGACTGTGGAGTGTTGAAGATGGGCAATGGTGATGTGTCAAAAGCGGTTGCCGTTGGAGATGTGCATTTGATAACGAAGACGGGTATAGTTCTTGTTCTCAAAGATGTTCGTCATGTCCCTGATATCCGTTTCAACCTGGTGTCGATTGGAAGGTTGGATAATGAGAGATTCTTTAGTCTTTTCGGGAATAGTCAGTGGAAGCTTTCCAGAGGTTCGATGGTGACTGCCAGAGGAAGCAAGAAGTTCGATCACTACTATATGGAAGGAAGCGCACAGGAATCATAGGAGGTGAACGCCGTCAGTGATGCGTCTACCGAGTTGTGGCGCAGGCGGCTCGGCCATATCAGCGAGAAGGGGATGAGCTATTTGGTGAACAAGAAGGTGATTCCAGGGCTCAAGTCTACAAAGTTGGAGAAGTGCATGCACTGCTTAGCTGGAAAGCAAAATATGGTGTCTTTCCAAAGTCACCCAAGTTCAAGGAAGCCGACGTTGCTCGAGTTGATTCACTCGAATGTCTGCAGTCCTATGAAGGTAAAATCTATTAGTGGTGCTTCTTACTTTATAACTTTTATTAATGACTGTTCCAAGAAGGTTTGGGTTTATGCCTTAAAGACCAAGGATCAGGTGCTGCCTACTTTCAAAAAGTTTCAGGCATCTGTTGAAAGAGAGACGAGGAAGAAGTTATTGTGTGTTCGGTCCGACAACGACGGCGAATACATTGGTCCCTTTGATGCGTATTACAGAGAGTAGGGAATACGACACCAGAAGACTCTGCCCAAGACACCTCAGCTCAATGGTATAGCGGAGCGTATGAACATGACACTGATGGAGAGGGTGCGATGTTTGCTGTCAGAAGCAAACTTGTCGGACAGTTATTGGGGTGAGGCGATGCGTCTTTGTCGGCTACGGTCAGGATGAGTTTGGCTATAGACTCTATGACCCAGTGGGAAGAAAGGTCTACAGAAGTAGGGACGTGGTATTCGTCTAGGATCAGACCATAACCAACACTCAGGATTCTGAGACGCCTTCTGAGGCTGAGGAATTGCCTGAGTTAGAGTCATTTTGCTTCGAGCAGTTTCAAGTGGACATCGCAGAGGATCCAATTATGGGGGAGCCAGTGCATGAAGTTGCTCCCAACCTTGATCATCAGCCTGCTGATGGTGGTCAGGGTATCCCTCAGTAGGATGAGCATGCCGGAGAGACGGTTCCTGAAGAGGAGGAAGCTATTGGTATACAGCCAGCACCAGTGGCTCCACTAAGAAGGAGCGACAGAGAGAGTCGACCATCTACGAGATACTCACCGGGTGAGTATGTGCTATTGACTGATGGGGGAGAGCCCGAAAGTTTTGCAGAGGCTATAGAAGACGAACACATGCAGGAGTGGATGGAGGCTATGCAGGAGGAGATGAGTTCCTTACATGCCAATTCCACTTATGAGCTGGTGCAGTTGCCAAAGGGCAAGAAGGCTTTGAAGAATCGATGGGTGTTTAGAGTGAAGCAGACGGATGATGCTACTCGCCCTCGATACAAAGCAAGGCTGGTAGTTAAAGGCTACGGTCAGCGGAAAGGCGTAGATTATGATGAGATCTTTTTACCTGTCGTCAAGCATTCGTCTATTCGGGTGGTGCTAGCATTGGCAGCCAGTCTCGACTTGGTGGTCGAGCAGATGGACGTGGAGACGGTATTCCTCCATGGTGACCTTGAGGAGGAGTTATACATGGAGCAGCTGTAACTCCACCTCCCAGTTTTCTATAAATAATAAATAATTTAATTTCTATAAATTATGTTCTTGTTATTACTAGTCCAATAATAAATTAGTTTCAGTTTATATTTTGGAACTATTTTGGAGGGAATTAATTCTGGGCAATTTTTCAAATTGGAAGTTGTTGTAACAACTTTTTAAATTATTTTTCTTATTTTAAAAACTATTTTTAAATATATTATGTAATTATGAAAAGGCAGAGGGTCTCTTTGTAAGTTTTCCATTATTTAAAGGTGCGAGTTATAATACTGAAAAGGGGTAGGGTATTTTTGCATTTTCGCCGAGAGCAGAGGGGCTGAATTGCTAAATGTCTAATTATTTTGTTTTAAATCCGACGGTTCGAGAGAGAGAGAGAGAAAGAACAGCGCATTCATTTCTCTCTGACTCCTTGTAACTCCACTTTTCTGAAATATTGTAGAAATTAAATTTTTCTATTGATTCATGAATTGGGTATATTTTTTTTTATATATTTTGCATGGTTGAAATAACATCTTACTAATCATATATTTTATTGGGCTAATTGCCATTAAACAAATTGTTTGGGCCTAAGCCCGCAGCCCATTCAACCTTTCTCTTTTTAAAACAAACAAACTTTCTAAAGCCCATGACAGAGCTGAGTTTTGTTAACTTCTCAAGCCTTCTTCTTAATTCCTGTGGAGAAGGAATTGGAAGCTTCACAAATTCAAATTCCTAACGGCCTAGGAGAGTGGCCATGTGCTCCCCTCTCCACTGTTGTAACAACCTGTCAGAGTTTTCCCGCCAGTTGGCTAGCCTCATTCTCACGCCACTAATCGACTATTTAAGGCCTCTTCTTCTCTCTGTTGATTGGACAAATTCCTCTCTGCTTCCATTTCATTTCTTCGAATTTGCTCTGGATAGCCATGGTGATGGTAGCTTGAGGTTCAAGACAGCAATGGGCCATTGATGTGCAATCTTGGTAAAATTCTGATCATGTCATCTTTTATTATTCGAATTGAATGGATCGAACAATGGTTGGATTGATTGGTTTTAACTCAAGAGTTATTGATCGAACTCTGATTTCGAGTTGGAATGGATTGATTCCTAAGCATTTGATCGATTGTTCATTCGATCAATCACTCATGTATAGCTTCACAAATTTCTGACCCTGAGGTGTTTGTTTGTTTGCCTCAATGATCTAAATCGGTTATGACAGATCCTAATCGAGCTCGTTGATTCCATCTCAAAGATCATTCACATTTTCTCAAACTGTTCTTAATTTGTTTCTGCTCAGAGAATTGAGGTGAGGTTTTCCTTTGAACCTAGAGTGCATCACCTTGATAATTTTTCCTATCATGGATCTTATATTTGGACCTGTGTGTTTTAGAATGGTTGTTCTCAGTAAGCAGGACATTTGACCTTCGATTTATTGGCAGTATAGGAAGTCGAATTGGTGAGTATCAATACTTCCTATTTTGATCTAGAGAGGGTTTGGAAATTGTTGTTTATTGTGATGCTTTTGAACCAGGCTTGCTCACTAATTCAGTCTCTATATTGTGGAAGCACTTAGAGGTATACTCCAACTTATATCTCTAATTGTCCTTTTTAGAATGCCTATACATCTCAGTGAAACTGAGATGGTTTTATTAAGCTTGGGAAGTAATCTGGGAAATCTCTTTATTCTCTAAAACTAGAATTTCATGTTCTGCCAGGGTGCTCTTCCCTGTTATTCTAAGTTGTGGGGATGTTATTTGGGTTTGGCCTCATATTATTTGAACTGTGAATTTTGGACTTATGTGATTCGAGTAGTGATGAGATTAGCATATTGATATCAATTTCCTCTCAGTGGAACTAGGAAGAAGTCTCAGTGAAAATTGAGACTGTTTCCAGTTGAGCCAGGGATGGGTTGGGAAATTGTGCAAGTCATGTATCATCACATTCGAATTGTATTTCCTGGGTAGTAACTTGATTTGAAGTGGGGACAAGAGTTCAGCTGAACCTGGAACTCTGGTTTGGGTTTACCTATTGTTATGGGATGCTTGTTGGTTCAATGCTTACTGCAAGTGTGAACTATGCAGTATTTTGT
The DNA here is from genome assembly GCA_029216955.1 of Iris pallida. NCBI lineage: Eukaryota > Viridiplantae > Streptophyta > Magnoliopsida > Asparagales > Iridaceae > Iris > Iris pallida. The sequence continues at coordinate 11,021,117 of JANAVB010042020.1, read as the reverse complement.
TTCAGACTTCTCCCTGTGAACCTGGGGATTACTATGCAACTGTTTCCATTGACTATTCAGTCCAAACAGGAATGAATGCGCCAGGGCATATCATTGACCTGTTTATACCTGGGGTGTATGTCATGTTGCAGTTCAGTTTGTTAGCATCTTTTGAATGGTTCAAGCTGGTTTCAGAATGGAATAAGTATTGGAAAGTTCATAGTTGAACTAGTGTTGGAACCTGTGATGATACCTTTATCTTACTCAGGAGAGTAATCCAGTGTAAACCAGATTTCTACTCAGGAAGGAATTCAATAGGTGTACATATTTGTAATTAGATTTCTACTTAGAAGATAGATTTAACTCTATAGCAAGGTATGTTAGAAGCTGGTTTTCCTAAAAACTAACTAATGTAGGCTCTAACTTGATTCATGATTAGACCTCTAGAGGATTAGTTCAACAAATAGTTAAGTGAATAATAGGAAATAATATTGAGTAGTGATATTGGGTTTAAACCAATATCTTAGCTTGTAGTAGGAATATTAAATTGCATAACACCAAGTTAGAACTAGTTTATTAACCAACTTGTATACATCATTATTCATACAGGAGGATATCCAGTTTCTTTGCCTACTTGTACTTTCCTGGAGCCAGGCAAGTACACTCTACGGTTTTGTACTTTACATTATCTTTCCTGTACTTCCTTGAGTGACACAATTGCAACACGACATGTTCTTTCTGGTACTCTTGTTCTCTTGTGCTTATTACTTGTATCTGGGGAGGGGAAATATACTATCTATGTGACCAATCCCAAGTAACAACTCAGGTGTGTTTTAGCTTAGACCCCGCATCGTGCACGCGGGTCCTAAGTCACCATTCATGTGCTTTCAGGTGCTTTCAGGTTCTTACCCTAGCCGGTCACATATTTAGTTATATTTCAAATGCATTACACATATGTTCAGGAGATTACCTTGTACTTATTTCCTGTGATATCATGTTCTTTCAGGTGCTTACATATCATGTTCATTCATGCTCTTACATTCATGTTCTTTCATGTACTTTACCCTGTTCTTCATGTACTTATTCACTTGTATTTTCCTGTACTTTCCATGTTCCCTTGTACTTCATTTCATGATGTCTTGTTCATTACCTAGAATTGTACTTGCTCCGCTCCTGACTGGATATGTTATGATAGGTGAGATGGAGGCTTTGTGTGACACATACTATGGACAGGATACTGCCTTTCCTACTGAGCCAGCTGGAGCTGCTTGTGACCTAGAGGCTGCAGAGGCCTAGTACTTCATTTAGTTTTCCATTTATCTTTCCATGTATTGAGACTAGCAGACTATTATAGTTGAATTGTAATAAATTCAGATATTGCATCTCTTTTCTGGTTGGGACACATTATATAGTTGCTGTGATTCTATACTTTCATGTTTATCTGGTTAGTTTCCCTAGCTTGGTACAGCTTACTTCATTGTGTCTAACAATGAAGGCTGGGCGTGTCCGACTCGTGTCCGATTATTCGGAAGCGGGTCGTGACACTCCTCGTTTCCTCCACCCTGTTCTCGAGTCTTCCGCTCTCGAGTTCTCCGACGACCCCTCGATTTCCTAGTTCCGCCGACGACTTGATGGCGACGACGACCTCGATGGCGACGGTGACTTTGATGGTGGCGACGACCTGAGCGGAGCGGCGACTTCGATCCTGTCGAGGCGACTTCGACCCTGTTGAAGACGATGACCCCGATGGCGATGGCGATGAAGACGATGGATGAGTCTAGGCGAGCTTTTCTCGACGCCTAGGTGCTGCTTCGACTGAGCTTCAGAACCGACCCTTCTCTTCTTCTCCGGCGATCTTTCGAGGCTTTGACTTCCTGAGGGTAAATCCTAGCCTTCTGTTCGTAGATCTATGTCAGATCTCTAGATCTGACCGTTGCCTTTCCTCTTTGCAAAGATCTATGATGAGATCTCGAGGAGATCTCTGAAATCCATAGATCTATGATGAACTTGACTGAAGTTTCGAGAATCATTTTGACTCTGTGTTGATCTTGAAAAGATTTCTGAGATCTTTTAAGATCTGTGATGAAATCTTTGTAGATCGTTGCATGCTTATAGATCTATGATGTTCTTCATAATTTATAGCTAGATCTTGTAGATCGATTCTGTTAATTTTTTGTATGTGTGGGGATCTACGGATCTGCTATGGATTCTGTAGATTGATCTCTATTATTGAAGATCTGTGCTGGATCTAGTGATTTGTCTGGATCTCGAAGTTGTTCTGCTTCCTTGCAGATCTGTGATAGATCAGTAGATCTGAGCATTTTTCTTTGAGATCATTAGAGATTCGTTATTATGTGTGCAGAATCGATTAGATCTAAGAGTTTTAAACTCTGATCTGGAAATCGAGACAAGTTCTTCACAGAACTTGTAGATCTGAGAATTTGGGTTCATTTCTGAAGATTGAGATCTTGTGTCCTGACACTCTTGTGTCGGACACTACATGCATAATTTTATACGTTTCTTCTGTGATGGAAGTTGTTTACTCTTTAGTAACTCTTGTTTCTTTCTGTTCGAGCTACTCTGGGTGTTCGTGTCGGTTTGGACTTGGTGTCGTATCCGGATTGGATGGCTGGAGTATACTGTGATCACCGCTTGGCGAGTACCTGCTGTTGAACTTGGTGTTGTACCTGCTGTTGTACCCTGACCGTGTCGTACCTGCTGTTGTGTCCGATGTTCGTGTCGGATACGAGGAAGATGACCCGGTGAATGTGTTGTACCTGCTGTTGGACTATTGATGGGCTGAACCTTGAGTTTGGGCTTGCATTGGGCTTGCGTTGGGCTTAGTTGGGCTAGCTAAATATTCAAGTTATTATTATTATTCATAATCTATTGTTTTTATTTTTATGGAGTGGGCTGGATCAGCCCACTGGGTTGTAATATTTTGTATATATTTGTGTGTGTGGGCTGGCCATAGGAATTTAGTGTTGGGCCAGTTTTGAGTTGGTTCTGTGCTGGACTTATGGCAGGAGTTGGAAACTATAGTGTTTTGGACCGAGTTGGGTTTGTTGGACCAGAACTTGGGCCAGTGGACTGGTTGGACTGTAGCAGTATATTTACAATTTTAATAAATTTTCTTTTGTTTTACTTTCAGTTAAACTTTGCAAATAGATTTCAGAAGTTGAGTTCTTTATATTTAAAAAGGTTTTACTAAATTCTGGTGTTAATTCATAACCAAAAACTGTCTTTCCAAGAAAGACAACCCTTTTTGATTAAGCAGATTAACTTTTGAAAAGCTGGAATTACTCTTCTTAAAACTAGTTAACTTTGATAGCTAATAAGAATACTCCCTGCAGTTGCCAGTTAGATTCATTAGACATTAGTTTCATTAGTAAGTAGAATAAATAGAAATAATATAGCAACTGATAGTTTAGAATTTAACCAACTTGTAATCATCATTAACAGGAGATCATCCAGCTCTTTTGACTACTTGTACCTTCCTGGAGCAAGGCAAGTACACTCTACGGTCTTGTGCATTTCATTTTATCCTGTGCTTTCTTGATTGACACATTGCAACACGTCATGTACTTTCTGGTGCTCATGTTCCTTGTTCTTATTACTTGTACCTGGGGTGAGGAAATATACTATCTATGTGACCAATCCCAAGAAACAACTCAGGTGTGTTTAGCTTAGACCCCGCATCGTGCACGCGGGTCCTAAGCCGTACCATTCATGTGCTTTCATGTGCTTACCCCTAGCCGGTCACATACTTAGTTATATTTCAAATATAGTACACACATGCTGGAGATATACCTTGTACTTATTTCCTATGATTCCATGATACCATGTTCTTTCATGTGCTTATATATCATATACTTTCATGTTCTTACATACCATGTTCTTTCATGTACTTTACACACTGTTTCTTTCATGTACTTATTCACATGTTCTTTCCTGTACTTTCCATGTTTCCACGTACTTTCATATCATGATGTCTTGTTCATTACCTAGAATTGTACTTGCTCCGCTCCTGAATAGGATATGTTGCAGGTATGCTTGCAGGACATTGTTCTACTCTATGGGCCAGAGCCCAGGATTTAGCTGAGCAGGATGAGGCTTAGCTTGAGGCTTCAGGTTTAGATTACTTAGCTTTACTTTGAGATATTAACTTTAGAGTTTATAGCACTTTTCATTCCTGTTGATTCTGGTACATTATGATATTTGGATTTGTGGATTATGATGATCATTCTGGGATACGTTTTTAGATGCTGTGATTCTATACTTTCATGTTTGTATGGTTAGTTTCCCTAGCTTGGTACAGCTTACTTCGTCGTGTCTAACGACGAAGGCTTGGCGTGTCCGACTCGTGTCCGGTTATTCGGGAACGGGTCGTGACATGTTTTTAGTGGTGGCCCATGCAGGTCTATCCTAATGGTACCTAGGTATTAGAGTACTATTGGGGGACTTGATTACACTAGGGAAACTTGATCACATCATAGGAAAATCGGGAAATAAGGGTATATCATGTATATCAGGTATATTGATATTCTATAAACACTTGTTGTTTTAGGTTTAGGATATTTTAACAGTTTTTTGTTTTTCAGTTCAAAAGCAAGCGACACCAGAACTGTTGATCCATCTACCCTTGAAGATTTCAAGCCTCCTCTACCTTCTATCGCCCTACTATCCCCATGGGTAGTACGTTGTTGACGGAGATATTGAAGAGTCCTTTGATACCCAGAGAAAGCAGGCCTTCCTTTTCCAATCCAGACTTACAAATGCATTTTTCGAGTTAGAAAGGACTTCTGATTTCCAGACGCTCAGACACTTGGATTTTTCCGACACCGAGTGCATGTCTTGCACCAGGGAGCCGATCGAGAACCTGAAGCCGCCACTGAAGATTATCTCAGCATGTGAGGATCCAACTTATCTGAAGATTAGAGCCACCAGCCAGGAGATCCAGAATATTGCACAGACAAGAGGACACAACGGGAAATTGAAGCTCGAGAGAAACATGAAGACTTATAATGAAGATAACAACTACTGTGGATCCGTAAAGAGTCGCCACACACGGACAATACTTCTTCAACCCAGCAGGAGATTCAGATTCATTCGGCTATTATTTGTATTTTCTGTCGCAGCCAGTACACCACTACGACGAATGTCACAAAAGACGGAGACTACGCTTGTACTGCGGATCACCTACTCACCAAGTCAAAGATTGCCCGAGTCCGTTGATCGCACTGCCCGAGAACAAGCACGAGGAGCACCAGGACCGCAGCAGAAGGACCCACCTCTCCAGATTCAGCAGCTATATGGAGCATTACCGCATGGACCAGTCTACGTCAGGACAGTGAAGAAGATTGAAGTGATTCCAGTCTCGGAGAAAATACTGAAGACAGATTGAAGACAGAAGATTTCTTTTGCATGGTTGGGAAAACCATGTATCTGATTAGCAATCCAGCCTCTCCTTAAAATCCTCTTAACACCTAGATCATTTCTTCAAAACTTCTTGTTTTCCATTTTTGAAATCTTGATTGATGTCGAAACTTACTTTGAGATATTGTTTCATATTTTGGTAAACTAGTTTCAGATCCACAAATCGATAATTGTTTGAAATTTATTATTCGATACCGTTTTCATATTCATCATTCCTGACCTTGTTTCCTAGTGATGGCTCCTATTTGCAAATTTTGTTTCTTTATCAAACTTCGTGTTAATTGATAATTAATCGTTTCTCGAGATTTCATATCGAAATCCTGTTCGTCATTCGAAGTTTTGGTTGAGTTTCGTCCTATTCAGGACATTGTTGAAGATTCCTTTGAAGGTTCTTGAAGATTCATTTACTATTCAAGATTGTGACTCATTCTCTATATGAGACTTGTTTTTATTCATGACTCTTGACTTTATTCGAGAGTTGTTTGTCCACTCCTTCGTTTCGACCTTGTCTCCTATCTAAGATTTTGCTTGTTTTATGGATATTTTTACTATTTACTTATTGATATTTTGATTCATTATTCGAACTTGTCCCCAATCAAAACATTGTTTGAATCTTCACTCCTATCTTGACACTTGCTTGAGATTCAGCCCTGTTCGAGACATCGTTTGAAGATTTTATTTTCTATTTTGAAACTTTGGCACATTCCCTATGAGATTTTGTTCACTATTTGAGACTTGTTCCTATTCAATAAATTATTTCTGTTTACAACTTTGTTCGACCTTGTTTCCTATTGAAGTTCTAATCGTTTCATAATCAGGATTCGATACATGTTTCTTGTTCGCTATTGATACACTGTTTTCTGAATCACTGTTCGTAACCTTGCTTCCTGTTCGAGATTTTGTTTAAGATTTCACTTCTTATTTGCAACTTAGTTGATATTGATTTTCTATTTTCACTGTGTACTTTATTGGAGAATTCGTTTTCTATTCAAGTTTTGCTCGAGATTTCATTTTTATTCGAGATTTTATTAAAACTTGTTTCTAGTGCGGAATTTTATTTCTTATTTTGAAACTTGTCTTCTATCTGATACCTTGCTTCAGTTCATCTTTCGAGACTCTGTTATCCTTTCGGGATAACGTCCCATATATGGAATCTTGTTACCATTTCAGATATCAGTTGATATTCCGTCATCATTTGAAACTTCGCCATATCTGAAATTTTAAAATCTTTCTAGTTGCCCTTTGTACTCACCGATGGGATCCCTTGTCGTCTCTTAGTACCTAATAAATCCTTGTATTCTAACAGTTAGGTAACTACACCATTCCGTGACTTGGACTATTGAAACTCATTTTGAATTCCTTGAAACTCTTTTGAAATCCCTAGGGATAAAGTCGAGAGGCTATTCGATGAGCTACTATGGCATGACAGTTGCGCGCTGCAGCCATTAGCTAGATTATGGAGACTGAGGGTTCACTGCAGCCAGTAGCGCACTGGCGAGGCAGAAACTCTAAGTGGAGGTGATTTCAGACTTTCATAGGTTTTCGAGTACTGTCGAGACTTGTCATATTCTTCATACCTTGATCTCTTGGGTTGCTTCGTCCATGATTGTTGGAAAATGGATAAGGTTGACAGATTATTCCATGACATATTGTTATTTGAGTCACGGAGCCGAAAGTCCACTGCATTCAGATATATACTGGCGGGGTAGGGAATCTAGACAAAGTGATTTCAAATAGCTATATGTTCCCGGACACCATGGAAACTATATCCATTTTTATATGATTTTTGGTTTTTGAGAATCACAGATCCTTGCACGTTCATCCTGATTTGATACTGTATCTCCTGAATACTTCGTACGTTTCCTCAAACAGCCCTTGCTAGTTTCCCTTCTAGCATTTTATCGTTATATCATTGATTCCCTCAAAATTATACATTGTCAGATTTTGATTCCGTACTTTGTTGTGACTTGTCTAAACTTCGATCTAAAGTCATGTCTATCTAACCATGATTTTCTATCTTGTTCTAGTCTACTTGTGTTGAACTATCGATTTTTGATCGTACCTAATAATTGTGTCTTTATGATTTTGATCCTCTAAGTTGTAATCAAAACTTCATTCCATTCGTGCCTATTTAATTCTTGATCATTGTTAGATCGTATAATTTCAATTTATTGTGTGTAATTATCGTACATGGTCTCAAAGGCTCAGGGCGTCTCAGAGTTGCACAGGATCGGCAGAAGCACTGGGCGGACAGCAGCAGACGGGTACTTGAGTTCGCGGTTGGAGATAGAGTGTTCCTGAAGATCTCACCGACTAGAGGCATCATCAGATTTGGCAGAGACGGGAAGCTCAGTCTGAGATTCATTGGACCTTTCGACGTGACGGTGCGAATTGGCGAGGTGGCATATCGACTAGCGCTTCCAGCTAGCTTGGAGGGAGTGTACGACGTTTTCCATATATCCCAGCTTCGATGCTACATTCCAGATCCGAGCCATGTGATGGACTATTCAGAGCTAGAGGTTGGCCCGAGCTTGACCTACGAGGAGCAGTCAGTGGAGATCCTCGATCGGAGGGAGAAGCGCTTGCGGAACCAGACTATTTCTCTTGTTCGCGTCATGTGGAGACACCACTCTACGGGAGAGTCCACATGGGAGCGTGAAGACGAGATGCGGGAGCGCTATCCCACTCTATTTGATTGATTTGATTGTACCATGTTTTGTGGATTTCTATTTTCAATAAATGACTGGTGTTCGGACCTTTGTGATTGCTGAGATTTTTTTTGGGTTCTTGAATTTCGAGGACGAAATTTTTTTAAGGGGAGAGATTTGTAACTCCACCTCCCAGTTTTCTAAAAATAATAAATAATTCAATTTCTATAAATTATGTTCTTGTTATTACTAGTCCAATAATAAATTAGTTTCAGTTTATATTTTGGAACTATTTTGGAGGGAATTAATTCTGGGCAATTTTTCAAATTGGAAGTTGTTGTAACAACTTTTTAAATTATTTTTCTTATTTTAAAAATTGTTTTTAAATATATTATGTAATTATGAAAAGGCAGAGGATCTCTTTGTAAGTTTTCTATTATTTAAAGGTGTGGGTTATAATACTGAAAACGGGTAGGGTGTTTTTGTATTTTTGTCGAGAGCGGAGGGGCTGATTTGCTAAATGTCTAATTATTTTGTTTTAAATCCGACGGTTCGAGAGAGAGAGAAAGAACAACGCATTCATTTCTCTCTGACTCCTCGTTTCCTCCACCCAGTTCTCGAGTCTTTCGCTCTCGAGTTCTCCGACGACCCCTCGGTTTCCCAGTTCTGCCGGCGACTTGATGGCAACGACGACCTCGATGGCGATGGCGACTTTGATGGTGGCGACGACCTGAACGGAGCGGCAACTTCGATCCTGTCGAGGCGACTTTGACCCTGTTGAAGACGACGACCCCGATGGCGATGGCGATAAAGACGATGGCTGAGTCTAGGCGAGCTTTTCTCGACGCCTAGGCGCTGCTTCGACTGAGCTTCAGAACCGACCCTTCTCTTCTTCTCTGACGATCTTTCGAGGCTTCGACTTCTTGAGGGTAAATCCTAGCCTTCTGTTCATAGATCTATGTCAGATCTCTAGATCTGACCGTTGCCTTTCCTCTTTGTAAAGATCTATGATGAGATCTCGAGGAGATCTCTGAAATTCACGAATTTATGATGAACTTGATTGAAGTTTCGAAAATCATTTTGACTCTGTGTTGATCTTGAAAAGATTTCTGAGATCTTTTAAGATCTGTGATGAAATCTTTGTAGATCGTTGCATGCTTATAGATCTATGATGTTCTTCATAATTTATAGCTAGATCTTGTAGATCGATTCTGTTAATTTTGTGTATGTATGGGGATCTATGGATCTGCTATGGATTCTGTAGATTGATCTCTATTATTAAAGATCTGTGCTGGATCTAGTGATTTGTCTGGATCTCGAAGTTGTTCTGCTTCCTTGCAGATCTGTGATAGATCAGTAGATCTGAGCATTTTTCTTTGAGATCATTAAAGATCCGTTATTATGTGTGCAGAATCGATTAGATCTATGAGTTTTAAACTCTGATCTGGAAATGGAGACAAGTTCTTCACAGAACTTGTAGACCTGAGAATTTGGGTTCATTTCTGAAGACTGAGATCTTGTGTCCTGACACAATTGTGTCGGACACTGCATGCATAATTTTATTCGTTTCTTCTGTGATGGAAGTTGTTTACTCTTTAGTAACTCTTGTTTCTTTCTGTTCGAGCTACTCTGGGTGTTCGTGTCGGTTTGGACTTGGTGTCGTGTCCGGATTGGATGGTTGGAGTATACTATGATCACCGCTTGGCGAGTACCTGCTGTTGAACTTGGTGTTGTACCTGCTGTTGTACTCTGACCGTATCGTACCTGCTGTTGTGTCCGATGTTCGTGTCAGATACGAGGAAGATGACCCTATGAATGTGTTGTACCTGCTGTTGGACTATTGATGGGCTGAACCTTGAGTTTAGGCTTGCATTGGGCTTGCGTTGGGCTTAGTTGGGCTAGCTAAATATTCAAGTTATTATTATTATTCATAATCTATTGTTTTTATTTTTATGGAGTGGGCTGGATCAGCCCACTGGGTTGTAATATTTTGTATATATTTGTGTGTGTGTGTGTGTGGGCTGGCCATAGGAATTTAGTGTTGGGCCAGTTTTGAGTTGATTCTGTGCTGGACTTATGGCAGGAGTTGGGAACTATAGTGTTTTGGACCGAGTTGGGTTTGTTGGGCCAGAACTTGGGCCAGTGGACTGGTTGGACTGTAGCAGTATATTTACAATTTTAATAAATTTTCTTTTGTTTTACTTTCAGTTAAACTTTGCAAATAGATTTCAGAAGTTGAGTTCTTTATATTTAAAAAGGTTTTACTAAATTCTGGTGTTAATTCATAACCAAAAACTGTCTTTCCAAGAAAGACAGCCCTTTTTGATTAAGCAGATTAACTTTTGAAAAGCTGGAATTACTCTTCTTAAAACTAGTTAACTTTGATAGCTAATAAGAATACTCCCTGCAGTTGCCAGTTAGATTCATTAGACATTAGTTTCATTAGTAAGTAGAATAAATAGCAATAATATAGCAACTGATAGTTTAGAACTTAACCAACTTGTAATCATTATTAACAGGAGATCATCCAGTTCTTTTGACTACTTGCACTTTCCTGGAGCAAGGCAAGTACACTCTACGGTCTTGTACATTTTATTTTATCCTGTGCTTTCTTGATTGACACATTGTAACACGTCATGTACTTTCTGGTGCTCATGTTCCTTATTCTTATTACTTGTACCTTGGGTGGGGAAATATACTATCTATGTGACCAATCCCAAGAAACAACTCAGGTGTGTTTAGCTTAGACCCCGCATCGTGCACGCGTGTAGCACCCAGTTTCCCAAATGAGGATAATTTTGAAATTTCGTGTTTACAATTATTTTAATAATTATATTTAATTCATGATATAATTTTTGGTGATTTTAAATTATTTTAAAATTATTTAAATCAATGACTTGTGGTTTTGACGTTTTGCTAGTGAAACCCTAGAGACTGTTTGACCTAGAGCCTAACGATGTGATTATGATATTTTAATGTCATTTTTGGCCTAAGAATATTTTTGCATTTGACCTCTTTGAATTATTTTGATATTATTTTATTATTTATGATATTGTTTTGGGGTTATTTGAGTCGGGTTCGAAATTCAACTCAATCCGACTTGAAACGGGGACCCGGGGGTAGTTGACTCTAGTGGGACCCACACACTAGTTAGGCATGACCCACATGATATTAATTTTAGTCCACATGATAGAAATATTTTAGCTAGAGGTTAGACTAATTATTATAGATAAGGTTAGTGTGATTAGAGACTTTAGAATGACTAATTTAGCCCCAACCAATTAGCCCTTTCCTAATACTCATAGAATAGGTTAGTGGGGGCATTTTGGACCTTACCATAATAGGACAAATAGCCCCATATGGCCAGCCACTTTGGGAGAGGATAGGCTCAAGTTCATTTCATTATTCTCATCCACACTCTCTCTCTTGTTCTTTTCCAAATTTCTAGAGAGCAATCCCTAGCAATTTCTCCACCAAATCCTTCCATTTCGCCACCAAATCTTCTTCTTTCCTTCTCCATTCTAGCCAAGGAGGAAGCTACCCAAGTATGGGAGAATTCGGAGCTCGTTCGTGTCCTTTCGGAATCTCTACGTGTCGGTGTCGCTCCGGGAAGGCTTTTCTTCGATTCGATCTACCGGGAGGTATAAATCCCTTCTCCTTTTCATTTCCTCATGCATATAGGTCTATTTTGAACCCATAGGAATGACCCCCATGGTTGTATCTCCATTTGTGTCCATTTCGTGTCCATTTGGAGGTCATAGGAGTGTCCTTTGTGTTGTGGTTGTGTCCATGTGGAAAAATCCCAAATTTAGACACTATGTGTTGTTGTTATGTATGAATGAATTATTACATGTTTAATCTCATATTTTGTATTGGAGATGTGTTCTATAGTGTCTCATATATATATTAGTGTAGAGAGTGAGTTCTTGATATATTATGTTATATACTTGTGTTCTTTTGTCTCAAACTACCCAAATCCGTCATGATTTTTATCCACGTTTTTAATTTCAGTCCTAATTTAGAAATGTCATAACTTCTATCTCAAAGCTCGGTTTAATCTCCTATTTTTTTAAAAGAAGAGTATTGAAATTAGCTTTCCAAAAACATGTATTAATAGGCCTAATTCTTTCTGTAACTTTCTGGAGAATTATTTGAGAGTCAGCTGTACGAAAGACAAACGCGTTCTCGGTGTTTTCGTGATTCCGGGAGTTTTCGGAAACAAAAATGCGATCCGTTTGAAGTTTCGGAAAGCTAATACATAGATCTATAACATACTTTAATCCTAAATTTTAATTCATGCTGAAATGGTACAATATTGATTATTAGTAGGAGTTACTATTCGATATATGCATTTTGTGCACCCTTGTGTGTAATATAATATTCTATTTGATTTTAACCCATGTTAATGTATATACATTATGTAATTAAATAGAGAATGCAAGTATGAGTAAATGTTTAAATAAATGATGTATGAGGTGTAAGTATCCTATCTAATGTAAGCATGTATAAGTATGACTTGTAATGAATATGTAGGTTCCATAGTATATAATGTATGGTGCATATAGTAGTACAAGAAAATAAATGAATGATGAATGAATGCAAGCATGAATGTAATGTAATAATAGATGTAATGTATGCAATATACAAGTTAATGAGATGTAATGTTCTATGTTAACACAAATCCTATATTACCTCATGTACCCCCTTATACTATGTTGACACTATCACACTTGACACATTATTCACTTACACTTTGACACTCTTTGAAATGTATACACTATGTATGCCCATTTAACCCTTACTTGCCCCTTTGCCATGTTCACATACACACACATAGCCTCTTAAATAAGTATTTATGAATATAGTTAACTTAGCTATGTATGTATATTATATATATGTTAGCATATTGTGTTATAATATATAAGTTTATATAACCATTTGAAATGCCATGATTATAGGCTTAATGTTGAATACCAATATATGCATGTGTATATATGTGTAGACATATATAGCTTAAAGTAATAGATTACCTAGTGTATATCCAATGTGAATTCTTGCCTATTTGAGTATTAAATAATTGCATTCTATATATAGTTGGGTGTATGTTGGCTTGTATAGCCTTGTATTGATGTGTGCTTGATAGTCTTGGTTAGGCCTAGTAAGACTTGCTGGGTTAGGACATGACCTAGTTTGACTAGTGCAGTTGACCAGAGTTGACCAAGGCCTGACTTTGGCCTAGTTTGACCTAGATTCATGTAGAATGCTTTGTAGTGCTTTATATTACCCTTCTGGACATGTTGTGACTTGTGATGTTCTAATTAGGAGCCAGACACCTCTCCTCGGACAGTATCTTTACCTTGGACATTCAGATATCAGGCGAGTACATTCTCTGATCATTTTATATCCTGTTTAGAATTATTTTCTGCATTAAATTACTTTACTTGTACTGTCACGTTGGTCACACGGATTGGTACTATACGGATCCCTTCTTGAAATGTTATCCTTAGGGAGCATCGGGTACTACATGTTCTGTGCGTTTCACTTACATGACGTATCACTATGCTTCACAGGTTCTTTGATCACTTGTGATATATACTCTTATGATCACAGAGTCTCCTAGAATCTCCTATCCCATTTTCTGGGTATCCTAGAATCTCCTAGAATTCCTATTTTTGGGACATCCATGTATCACCCTTCGGGGGCTTTGCGTGGAATCATAACATAACTTGGTTGGATCCTTGTGTATCGATTGGGGGTACGGGGGAGTAGAAGTAGACATGTGAATAATACCCAAGTAGTATCTTATCAGAATCTCTTCCATAGTGTCTTATCAGAATCTCCTATTCCATTTACATGTCTATATTGTACTCTGACTCACTAGCCACATGTTAGTTTTCTATTTATAGTAGATATTTCTATTACAGCTCTATCTCTGTTTACATATAGCATTTCTTTCAGTACCTATATCTTACTTTACTGCATGATTATATTTTCTAACCTGCTATGAACTGTTGAGATGTAATGTGCTCGTTCCTGTCCTGACTGGACCCGTTGATAAATTTTACAGATAGCCTGGAGGTTGCCTGCTAGCCTAGAGGAGACAGTATAGGTTGCATAGATAGCTAGGATTTTTTGCTTATAGTTTATTTTCAGTCATCTTGAGTTGTATTTATGGATTACTGTATTTGAGTTTTGAGATGTATTCTGAGTTTGTATCTTAGACACTTAGACTTCTATCTGTTGTATCTCTTTTCGATTTCATGTTTTATCTATCTTCTTTTATGCTCTATCTTAGATGTGATTGAGTTTTCATTCTGCTATGTCACCCCCATTCGGGGAGTATAAACTGTTTAGTCTTATACTGTTAGATGCATTGAGACCTAGGACAGCATTCTACCGCTGACACTGCGGCGTAGGCTGGACGTTGTTACGTTCTCGTGTCCTAACTCTAGGGTGCGGGTCGTGACACGTTTTTAGTGGTGGCCCATACAGGTCGAGATTCGCATTAGTGCAATTTCGTAGTAGCGCAACGACTTACTTGTACTACTACGAGACTGCTATAGGATATATAAATTAAGATTTTAGGATGAGAGGATACTCAATCACTGTTAGGATTCCTTGAGAGATTCCTGGGATGACCCTTGAGAATCTCATTTTGAATTCCGATTTAAACTCCTTTTCCTTGTTTTGATTCACCTTTTTCCTTGATTTGAATTTGATTTTGTGGATTCATTGTAGAACTTTGAATCCTGGTATTAGTTGATGATTTTGATAAAATTTTGTAGTTATTGATTTAATTTTGTATTTAGATTAATATTTTCAATCCAAGGTACTCAATCACACTTAGGATTCTTTGAGAGATTTCTGGGATGACCCCTGAGAAACTCATTTTGAACTTCAATTGGAATTCCTTTTCCTCTTGTTTGGATTCACCCTCATTCCTTGCTATTGAATTTAAGCTTGATGGGTTCCTCTCGTTTGAACCGATGAGAAGGAACATATCTTCATTATTCTTTCTCGCCATTATTCCCTTGCATTCTTATTTACCTCTTATCTTAAACTCTGTCTCATTACATTAATTACCCATATCTTGTCGTCCCTACCAGATGTACTTCGAAACCCTTGAATCTTCGTATCTTTTGCATGGGGAAGGCTAAGAAAGTGACGTAAATTATGTAGCTCAGAGAAGACGTAAATGGTTATTTTACGATGATCTAAAGGAAATCAAATGTGGAGTGTTCCATATGGAAACTTGAGATAGAAATATGGTAAAGGTCTCGAATAGAATAAAGAGATGTATACTGCAATCTGGAAACAATTACATTTAGAGAAATTTTGGGGTTATGAGATAGTTTATAGGTGTATTCAAAACTAATGAGGATATCAGAGGTCAACCTAGTTTTGAGAACTTAGAAAATCTTGGTTATTGATTCTGGGAAAAACTTTTACTCTGAGGCTATGTAGAAGGTTAATAATGGAAAAGAGAAGTTAATTGTGTTTAATAAGGATATTAAACAATATATTGCGAGGAAATGACTAGGGATAGAGAGAACACTAAGTTATGGAAGTTTAGAGATTGTTGTGAAATATTTTTAGGAGAATAATATTCAAGGGTATATGTCGAAGAAAATACGGAAGTTGATTTTATGATGTAAGATAAGTTTTGTAAGGCCTAGAGATTTAAATTAAGTAATACGAGGAGAACAATTTGAACAAGTTCAAGGAATTCGTAAACGGGATTTAGAGATTTTGGGTCAAATTTAAGACAAGGTAAAAGAACTTGGAAATTTAAATAAATGGTTAATGTTGATTCCTAAATGTGAGGGTTGTGTTTCAAGAGTGATGTTTGAAAATTGGGAATTGCCTACGGTAGTCATGGTAAGGGTTTAAGTAAAGGTTAAATTTTCATATGGAGACTGGTGAGGTAAAGATATGATTGGCAAGTTATGACCAGATGAACTTAAGAGTATCAGAAGCAGATGACTAACTCGATCTTCATTATTTTTTGTGCATTAATTACCACCTCTTGAACTCCCACTTTCTAATTGAGATCCTTGACGTTCCTTATCGTGACTTTGATATTCGGAATATAATACTAGTTGTTACCCTCCAACAAATCTTATATGCAAGACCTAGACGAGCTCACCTTCGTGTAGGTATATCATGTCCCACTAAAACCCGTCTTCTTGTACTCTATTTTCTTGATATGATTTTCTGGTCAACTTGCTAAACTATAACCTCTACCATTATACTAAATTTCTTCTTATTTCAATTAAAAATCCAGCCTTGACTCAATTCTTTCGACCCGACATGTGATGGTGTTCTGCTTGTTTCCTTAGATGCTTAACCTTGTACCTTATCTGATTACTTGACCCGTTGGTTAAGAAACTTGGACTATGTAATTCCTTTCATCATTACCACCCTTATATCTTGTGCTGCTAAATTAGCCTTAATTTTGCAAGCTTATCTATTTTCGAGTTTGGTCATGACATATTTTATTGGGTGGCCACCCACTAACATATTGTCTAATCAGAACCGGTACATGATGGTCTGATCAACCTATTGCACTTTGGTTCGCTTTTTCATGTATCAATCTACGAGAATGGAGACATAGTTAAACTTGACCCTAGAGTCTCATTCGCGACAGCCTTGACAAATCTCCTTAAAATCTTTTCATCGCCTATGAACCTCGTATTCGTACTCAGTCGAATTAAATTTAATCATGACCTGAACCTCCATCATTGGATGCTCGTGCTTATACTTTGATTTCATTAATTTTCCTTCTTACCCAAATCTCGTTTTATCCCGAAATTGATCAACTTAGATCGTGTCAAGACAAAAATCTATTTGTGATTTGTTGTGGCTAAATTTTTAATTTTTGCCATTTTATGGAATAGTAACCTTTTAATAATTTCTTAGTTGCTTGTTAATGACCAATTTTCATATATGATGGTAGACAGCCCTACAACCTTGATGATTGTTGTTCCCTTACCTTCCCAATTAGGACATCCTAGATTGTTTGTGTGTTGATACCATAGTACTGTTTTGACCTAGAATGATTAGTGTACCTAGGTGAGACTTTCAACTGCTACGGTATGTCCTGACCTTGTATACTATTCCTTCAAATTGCATGATTTAGATAGATTTTTTTAGACCTTGATTGTTGGAAAATAGGGACGTCACCCCATTAGTATCAGTTGTAGATATATATAGGTTAGTCCTTGATTTGGGGATGTGTGTCTATAAATATGTAGCTTATGAGATTTATGAGAGATTATAGTGTCAGCCTTGATAGGATGTACTAGTCTTTTGGTGAGTATAAATGTGTTATGAGAGATAGGGGCCTATATGTCTTAGTAATGCATCGTTCCTATGGTAATAGAATGTATTAATAGATGATTAATAGGAAGATAATAGTTTGAGCATACCTATAGCCTATGATCGGTTCCTTTTCATCCTTAGTTAAGACCACTTTAAAATAGGTCCAGTCCCTTGGATATAGGTTCCAGTCCATATTTTATTGAAGTTCCATTACCGCCGTACAACAGAGCAGTATTGGAGGTATTCCTAGATTGACACTTTTTAGATGTCCGTTTATTATTCCAGTGTTAGGAAGTGTTACCTTAGATATTGGGTAGGTTAGAGGCTCTAGAAGGAGTACTATCGATCTTAAATTTCGAGGACGAAATTTTTCTAAGGTGGGTAGAGTTGTAGCACCCAGTTTCCCAAATGAGGGTAATTTTAAAATTTCGTGTTTATAATTATTTTAATAATGATATTTAATTCATGATATGATTTTTGGTGATTTTAAATTATTTTAAAATTATTTAAATCAATGACTTGTGGTTTTGACATTTTGCTAGTGAAACCCTAGAGACTGTTTGACCTAGAGCCTAACCATGTGATTATGATATTTTAATGTCATTTTTGGCCTAAGGATATTTTTGCATTTGACCTCTTTGAATTATTTTGATATTATTTTATTATTTATGATATTGTTTTGGGCTTATTTGAGTCGGGTTCGAATTTCAACTCAATCCGACTTGAAACGGGGACCCGGGGGTAGTTGACTCTAGTGGGACCCACGCACTAGTTAGGCATGACCCACATGATATTAATTTTAGTCCATATGATAGAAATATTTTAGTTAGAGGTTAGACTAATTATTATGGATAAGGTTAGTGTGATTAGAGACTTTAGAATGACTAATTTAGCCCCAACCAATTAGCCCTTTCCTAATACTCATAGAATAGGTTAGTGGGGGCATTATGGACCTTACCATAATAGGACAAATAGCCCCATATGGCCAGCCACTTTGGGAGAGGATAGGCTCAAGTTCATTTCATTATTCTCATCCACACTCTCTCTCTTGTTCTTCCCCAAATTCCTAGAGAGCAATCCCTAGCAATTTCTCCACCAAATCCTTCCATTTCGCCACCAAATATTCTTCTTTCCTTCTCCATTCTAGCCAAGGAGGAAGCTACCCAAGTTTGGAAGAATTCGGAGCTCGTTCGTGTCCTTTTGGAATCTCTACGTGTCGGTGTCGCTCCGGGAAGGTTTTTCTTCGATTCGATCTACCGGGAGGTATAAATCCCTTCTTCTTTTCATTTTCTCATGCAAATAGGTCTATTTTGAACCCCTAGGAATGACCCCCATGGTTGTATCTCCATTTGTGTCCATTTCGTGTCCATTTGGAGGTCATAGGAGTGTCCTTTGTGTTGTGGTTGTGTCCATGTGGGAAAATCCCAAATTTGGACACACTATGTGTTGTTGTTATGTATGAATGAATTATTACATGTTTAATCTCATATTTTTGTATTGGAGATGTGTTTTATAGTGTCTCATATATATATATATTAGTGTAGAGAGTGAGTTCTTGATATATTATGTTATATACTTGTGTTCTTTTGTCTCAAACTACCCAAATCCGTCATGATTTTTATTCACGTTTTTAATTTCAGTCCTAACTTAGAAATGTCATAACTTCTAGCTCAAAGCTCGGTTTAATCTCCTGTTTTTTTAGAAGAAGCGTATTGAAGTTAGCTTTCCAAAAACATGTATTAATAGGTCTAATTCTTTCTGTAACTTTCTGGAGAATTATTTGAGTGTCAGCTGTACGAAAGACAAACGCGTTCTCGGTGTTTTCGCAATTTCGGGAGTTTTTGGAAACGAAAACGCGATCCGTTTGAAGTTTCGGAAAGCTAACACATAGATCTATAACATACTTTAATCAAAAATTTTAATTCATGCTGAGATGGTACAGTATTGATTATTAGTAGGAGTTACTATTCGGCATATGCATTTTGTGCACCCTTGTGTGTAATATAATGTTCTATTTGATGTTAACCCATGTTAATGTATACATTATGTAATTAAATAGAGAATACAAGCATGAGTAAATGTTTAAATAAATGATGTATGCGGTGTAAGTATCCTATCTAATGTAAGCATGTATAAGTATGGCTTGTAATGAATATGTAGGTTCCATAGTATGTAATGTATGGTGCATATAGTAGTGCAAGAAAATAAATGAATGATGAATGAATGCAAGCATGAATGTAATGTAATAATAGATGTAATGTATGCAATATACAAGTTAATAAGATGTAATGTTCTATGTTAACACAAATCCTATATTACCTCATGTACCCCCTTATACTATGTTGACACTATCACACTTGACACATTGTTCACTTACACTTTGACACTCTTTGATATGTATACACTATGTATGCCCATTTAACCCTCACTTGCCCCTTTGTCATGTTCATATACACACACATAGCCTCTTAAATAAGTATTTATGAATATAGTTAACTTAGCTATGTATGTATATTATATATATGTTAGCATATTGTGTTGTAATATATAAGTTTATATAACCAATTGAAATGCCATGATTATAGACCTAATGTTGAATACCAATATATGCATGTGTATATATGTGTAGACATATATAGCTTAAAGTAATAGATTATCTAGTGTATATCCAATGTGAATTCTTGCCTATTTGAGTATTAAATAATTGCATGCTATATAGAGTTGGGTGTATGTTGGCTTGTATAGCCTTGTATTGATGTGTGCTTGCTAGGATAGTCTTGGTTAGGCCTAGTAAGACTTGCTGGGTTAGGACATGACCTAGTTTGACTAGTGCAGTTGACCAGAGTTGACCAATGGTTGATTTTGGCCTAGTTTGACCTAGATTCATGTAGAATGCATTGTAGTGCTTTATATTACCCTTCTGGACATGTTGTGACTTGTGCTATTCTAATTAGGAGCCAGATACCTCTCCTCGCACAGTATCTTTACCTTGGACATTCAGATATCAGGCGAGCACATTCTCTGATCATTTCATATCCTGCTTAGAATTATTTCCTGCATTAAATTACTTTACTTGTACTGTCACGTTGGTCACACGGATTGGTACTATACGGATCCCTTCTTGAGATGTTATCCTTAGGGAGCATCGGGTACTACATGTTCTGTGCGTTTCACTTATATGATGTATCACTATGCTTCACAGGTTCTTTGATCACTTGTGACATATACTCTTATGATCACAGAGTCTCCTAGAATCTCCTATCCCATTTACTGGGTATCCTAGAATATCCTAGAATCTCCATTTTTGGGACATCCATGTATCACCCTTCGGGAGCTTTGCGTGGAATCATAACATAACTTGGTTGGATCCTTGTGTATCGATTGGGGGTACGGGGGAGTAGAAGTAGACATGTGAATAATACCCAAGTAGTATCTTATCAGAATCTCTTCCATAGTGTCTTATCAGAATCTCCTATGCCATTTACATGTCTATATTGTACTCTGACTCACTAGCCACATGTTAGTTTTCTATTTATAGTAGATATTTCTATTACAGCTCTCTCTCTGTTTACATACAGCATTTCTTTCAGTACCTATATCTTACTTTACTGCATGATTATATTTTCTAACCTGCTATGAACTGTGAGATGTAATGTGCTCGTTCCTGTCCTGACTGGACCCGTTGATAAATTTTACAGATAGCCTGGAGGTTGCCTGCTAGCCTAGAGGAGACAGTAGAGGTTGCATAGATAGCTAGGATTTTTGTTTATAGTTTATTTTCAGTCATCTTGAGTTGTATTTATGGATTACTGTATTTGAGTTTTGAGATGTATTCTGAGTTTGTATCTTAGACACTTAGACTTCTATCTGTTGTATCTCTTTTCGATTTCATATTTTATCTATCTTCCTTTATGCTCTATCTTAGATGTGATTGAGTTTTTATTCTGCTATGTCACCCCCATTCGGGGAGTATAAACTGTTTAGTCTTATACTGTTAGATGCATTGAGACCTAGGACAGCGTTCTACCGCCGACAATGCGGCGTAGGCTGGGCGTTGTTACGTTCTATTGTCCTAACTCTAGGGTGCGGGTCGTGACAATGCGGGTCATAAGCCGTACCATTCAAGTGCTTTCATGTGCTTACCCCTAGCCGGTCACATACTTAGTTATATTTCAAATATAGTACACACATGCAGGAGATATACCTTATACTTATTTCCTGTGATTTCATGATACCATGTTCTTTCATGTGCTTACATATAATATACTTTCATGTTCTTACATACCATGTTCTTTCATGTACTTTACACACTGTTTCTTTCATGTACTTATTCATATGTTCTTTCCTATACTTTCTATGTTTCCTCGTACTTTCATATCATGATGTCTTGTTCTTTACCTAGAATTGTACTTGCTCCGCTCCTGAATAGGATATGTTGCAGGTATGCTTGCAGGACATTGTTCTACTCTATGGGCCAGAGCCCAGGATTTAGCTGAGCAGGATGAGGCTTAGCTTGAGGCTTCAGGTTTAGATTACTTAGCTTTACTTTGAGATATTGACTTTAGAGTTTATAGCACTTTTCATTCCTGTTGATTCTGGTACATTATGATATCTGGATTTGTGGATTATGGTGATCATTCTGGGATACGTTTTTAGATGCTGTGATTCTATAATTTTATATTTGTATGGTTAGTTTTCCTAGCTTGGTACAGCTTACTTCGTCGTGTCTAACGACGAAGGCTGGGCGTGTCCGACTCGTGTCCGGTTATTCGGGAGCGGATCGTGACAGCAGCCAGAGGGATTCTTGAGAAGGGCAAGTCACTTTTGGTCTGTCGGTTGAGGAAGAGCTTGTATGGTCTAAAGCAGGCTCCGAGGCAGTGGTACAGGAAGTTCGAGTCATTTATGGGGGAGCATGGCTATGCACGGACGACGTCGGATCACTGTGTATTTATGAGATATTTTGTCGATGATGATTTCATTGTTTTATTGCTCTATGTAGATGACATGCTATTAGTGGGTCAGAATGCCATTAGGATAGCGGAGTTGAAGCGCCAACTGGGCGCAACCTTCTCTATGAAGGATTTGTGTGCAGCAAAGACTATTCTTGGGATGGAGATCAGCCGAGAGAGAGAGTCCAAGTTGCCACACTTGTCCCAAAAGAAGTACATTCACCGGGTACTTCAACGTTTCGGTATGGACGGGTCGAAGAAAGTGAGCTGCCCCCTTGCGGCCCACTTTAAGTTCACTGAGGAGCAGTGTTCATCTACCGAGGACGAAAAAGAAGATATGGAGCGGGTTCCATATGCTTCAGCTGTGGGAAGCCTTATGTGTGCTATGGTGTGTAAGAGGCCAGACATTGCTCATACAATTGGCACAGTTAGCAAGTATCTTTCAAATCCTGGAAGGGTACATTAGAGTGCGGTCAAGTGGATTCTACGATACCTTCAGGGCACTGCCGATTGGAGACTTTCTTTTGGTGGTGACGAGCCGAAGCTGGTTGGGTATACCGACGCTGATATGGCTGGAGATGTAGACACGAGGCGATCGACTTCGGACTATGTGATGATGTTTGCTGGAGGAGCGGTATCGTGGCAGTCGCGGTTGCAGAAATGTGTTGCCTTGTCGACGACAGAGGCAGAGTACATTGCGGCGACGGAGGCTTGCAAGGAGTTGCTGTGGATGAAAAAGCTGTTGCAGAAAATGGGACTGAAGCAAGAGCAGTATACTTTGCTTTGCGATAGCCAGAGTATCATTCACCTTGGGAAGAACCAGACATTTCATAGTCGGTCCAAGCACATTGAGACTCGGTATCATTGGATACGAGATGTGGTTGAGAAGAAGTACGCGATGCTGGAGAAGGTCCATAGCGATGACAATGGAGCGGACATGCTCACGAAGGTTCTACCAAGGGGGAAGTTTGAGTACTGCAGGCGGATCGTCGGGATGACGAGTTCCTCCACCTAGTTGTGAAGGGGGAGATTTATTGGAGTGGGTGGGGTTCCCAACCTATGTGGAGAATACCCCGGAGAGCGACGAGCGCCATCCGTGTGTCGGAGAAGCTCGGGTAATGCATGAATCCTATTTTGGAACATATATGGTAAGAAAATATATGATTGGATTTCCATATTTACTTTGATCATATATTTATGATTGGACACTTCATATAGTAGCTTTCCATATTATTGGGCTTCCAATTATGATTGGATTTCCATTAAATATAAGATTGATGCATATTGGAAGTTTCCATATATATTGGCCTTCCATGTATGGATTACCAAGGGCTTATAAAAAGGTGATGCATGCTAGTTGAAAAATCATCTCAAAACAAGAGTGCTTACAATCTTTGAGAGAGAGAGAGGATTAAGGACTATTGTGAATGAGAGATTGCTTCGAATAATTTTTCGGCATCTCTTGTTTTTCGGAGTCCGCAATTAAATTTTTTTTTTCTTTCAAGTGAGTTGTGGTGATCCGTGTTGGATCGGGAGGAGCTTGTAGAGGGTGTATTCTCTTTATTCCATTAGTGGAGGTTCTTCAAGGTTGGACTCCGATCGTCCCGTGATTTTTTCCGCAAGAATTTTTCACGTCAAAATTTTTTGTGTCTGCGATTGTGTTTGACGTTTTTGGTTTGTGTGCTTTTGGTCGATTCTCTTGCAGGACTTTCTGGTTTGGAAAAACGATTTCCGCGCTTCGTTCACCACAGAAATCCCATTCTCTACTAAGAAGCCTGTACAATAACTTTGTCACCAATATGGAATATTGAGTCAACATTACCCGATGCGACTTCATCTGCCACGGCATTAACCACCGATCGAGATCCTGGCTGTAATATATGCTTATCATAATAATCAATATCATAACATGAACATCCACTTTACTATGTATGGATGCCATAAAATGTATCTATCAACAAGGTGAAGTGAAGAGTATTATTTTCATGCAAGGGAAACAGTATTGCTGTATTAATTATATATATAATTAGCTTATTAAATATTACAATCTCGAGCCTTTAAAGTTGGATCTTGTATATATCATCAAATTCCATAGAAGTCTAGTTATTATAATTTGTGTTATACAAAATAGTTTCTTATGGAAATTAAGTGATCAATTGAATTTAGGGTTATTTAGTAACACGGTCTAATATAATATATAATATTAGGATTTGAGTCTCCAAATTATTCGGCATTAGAGTTTGGATCTCAAAATTATTGTTCACTAGCCTACGTGAACAGTGATTTAGACACTCAGACACTATAACAATTTGGAGACTCAAATTCTAAAATTAACTATTATGTAAGATTCTATTACTTAAATAATCCTTGAATTTATGTTAATGGGCAGTTATGTTTGGAAGACTTTGTTATTGTAATAACATCTATGCACGGGTCCAACTTAACACTTTTCAGGTGAGTCAAAGATTAAAGCAATCGGCAAGACTCGAACACTTCAACTCTTGTAGAAGTGGGAGTGGCCACCAACTACATGGAATGGGGTCTTCAATCTTGTTATCATTCAAATCCAAACTCTCATATTATTTTTGTTACATAAAAATAATTTGATAAATATATACGTTTGCATAAATAACTGAGTAGAGTACCGTCTAGAAAAAGCTTAGCACATTTGGATTACATATTAAAGAGCTAGCAAGTAAAATTAAAACCTCTATCCAAAATAATAATAATAAAATTAGATCTAGAAACACATCTCTACTATTACAACGGCTTAAAAACGGCTCAAAAATATGCCGTCTAAGCCGTATGTATATCATTATATAAACGAATTAAAAAAATTAATAAGAAAAAAACTAATAACTACCTAAATTACTCCACTAATTATTTTTAAAAAAAAATTTAACCAAGCATTTAACTACCTAAGATGATATATTTATAATTAAATAATTTTAAATCACAAGTGGTTAAAGTTGAAGGCATTTTTTTTAATTGATTGGATTCAAATCCTAGGAATAACATATTTTATAATAAATCTATATTTCATTTTTTTTTATTTCTTTTACGCACGTGCAATGCAACTGCACATAATCACCAGTATAATATAATTCTATCGTTGTGAAGTTGGTTGCCTTGGGATTTAATTATGTTTTTATTATTGAAAGTAAAACATGTTTGACATATATCAACTTTTAATTTGTCATAAATTATGATGTCAAATTGAAATGAATTAGAGCATCTCCAACCCTATTGTCTTGTTAAGTGTTGTGAGTCTTAGGTGGCTCCTATGTGGCATGAGCCACAAGACAATGTCTTGTTTATGTGGCAAAACTATATCTAAAAAGACAATGAGATAGAAAAACCCTCTCCAATGCAAAAGTATTGTGGAGAAAATAAAAAGTATTTTTTTCCAACTTCCAAGGCAACTCCTCCACTTCTTCAATTTTTTTTATAAATATTTCTATTCATAATTGATGATGTGGAGACAAAGTCATTGTGAAGTGCATTGTATAGATCTAGATAACCAACTTCATATTCTCCTTGCCATGTCATTGCCATGTCAACTTCATGTTTTATTCTACATTTGCATTGGAGAATAATTTTTGGAATGAAAGTTTGTCATTCTTATGTGACAACCATTTTTTCTAAACTCACAATAGGGCTGGAGATGCTCTTACAAGGGTAAGTAATATGGGAAAATAGGTACCTGCATATAGTGTTCAAGGGAGGGATCTAACGGAGCCTTTCCCATGTCACCGAAGGCAAGAAACTTCAATTCATTCGATCCAGGTGGAGATGCAAATGTGATTTGGTCACTCCAACCAACATCATTACTGTATCATGCAAAATTAATATGTAAGATATGTCATCCAAAAATGACTGAAAAAGGAAAATGGCCGCAAATTGAGACATTTAGAAGTTAGAATAGCTAGTATGTTGTTTTAGCATTAGCATGTACAATGTTATTTGTAGGGTAACCCAGAGATAGAAATATCAAGTAATCTACAGTACTATATAATGGAAAATTTTCAGCTTTACCGGTGAATTTTTCTTTCCAAATATATCCATTGCTAATTAAAGTTGTTAATTAAAGTTAATAAGTACAAATGAATAATTACTAGAGCTATCATTTGATCTTCATAAATATTCTTGTAGGTTTATATAATATAAAATAATAAATATAATAATATTTAGAATAATTAAGACAGTTATTTTTTTTTCAGTCTTTCTAGTCTTAATAAAGATTAGAATAATTACAACAACTATTTAGTCTTTCTAATAATAACTTATAAAATATATACTTTAATAATAACCTATAAAATGCGTCTGCATATACACTAGTTTGTTGTAGTACAAAAGATCCGGCAGCCGTATGGATGATGCTTGTGGGAGAGGAAGGGGAAGTTATGGGTTCAAAACCTAGGGGTGACAATCGATCCTTGTTCTTTTTTCTTTTTTTGGCCAAAGATCTTGTTATGTTAAAACACATTTATTCTTGGTAGACAATACGGTATGGGAATTATATATATATGCACATTTATTCTTGTTCTGTTAAAACATATTCATTCTAGAATACGGTATGGAAATTTTATATATATATATATATATATATATATATATATATATATATATATAATTACAATTATTCTTCATAATGTTTTAAAAAAAAAATCTTTGATAAGAATAATTATTATTTTTATTTAACTATTTACATCTTTATTTGCAACTAGGACCCTAGAAACTTTTTTCAATTTTCTAAATTGTTTGGACACCTCATGCATCCATGTGTCATCATGCAAGGGTGTCAAGGATAGAAATGTAATTTCACTCTCTTCTAATTAGTTAAAAAGAAACTTATAATAAAGAGAGAGAAGCAACACCTTCACCGCCACTCTCTCTCTCTCTCTCTCTCTCTCTCGGCTCTCTCTCTCTCTCTCTCTCTCGGCTCACTCTCCTCCCTCTCTCGGCCGCTCCCGTGCACCTCGGACTTGTGCCCGGCCCCTTGTGTGCGTGCGTGCGCGCCCGTGCCGCCGCGTACGCCGGCCGACCGGCCCCCTCCACCGCCGGCACCCCCTCCCTCCGGCCGGACAACCTCCATCACCACCTCCAACACCACCATCTTCATCTTCATCTCCATCATCATCACCACCACCACCATCATCAAACCCTAGCCCCCTCTTCTTCTAAAAAGTCGAAATGGAGAAGTTGGAGAAAAAGAAGATGGAGTAAAGAAGAAGGAGAAGTTGGAGAAGAAGAAGAGGAAACCCTATTCCCCAAATTCAAATCCCAAAATTTTCCAATGCAAGCTCTCCCCCATTTATTTTCAACTTGATTTAATTTTGCCTATTTATCATGCTTTATTTATGTTCATTTCCTTTATAAAGTATGAAATCCATGACAAATTATAGGTATTTCATAAAATTGTGACACGGACAAACGATACGGACACTCGACACAAGAGGATGTCGATACAAAATCATAGCTGAATAATGATATGGATTATATCCTAATTGTTAGGAATACAAATGATACAAGTTGTGTCCAAACGGGATCGAAAGCGTATTGAATCATGTTGACATAAGTGGTCTATTAAATTATGTAGGATTTGACTTGTGAAACCATTTGTATATATTCCAGAATCTAACTAACCTGGTCCAGGAATTGAATACCTAAAAGTACTAGAAATTTTTTTAATTGTGATATATATCTACCGTTGTCCAGAAATGAATTAGAATTTAAATTTTTTGCCAATAGCCCATTTATAGGCCTCTAGGTAAGAATTATGCATTATGGATACTTAAGTAGGTTTAGATCAAAATTTTGAAAAAGAGGTTATAGGCCGTATCTGTAATGACCCGCTCCGTCCTAGCGGAACGCCGATTCAAACGGCAAGTACAACGACTCAAACGAGCCGTTGACCCGAAGAGTTGGCATCGACTTGATGAAGAATCGATGCAAGACTTACAGTGGCCCGTCAAAGATGAATCCAGACTTAGACTTTCAAAGGCGCGCTCGGAGTATCGCTCGGCCGATGCGAACATCGCTAAGGTGGGTGGCTCCGATGAACCCGTCTTTGCTTAGCCTAGACACATAATAATACGGACACTATCACTGAAATTGCTAGGCGATAACACCGCGCATGCTAATAAATGACCCAACGCACCTAGCTAAGGGATTAATCCCACCTTGCATGCTTGTATAGAATATGGAAAGGAACATGGAAAATGTGAAAACTCTAGCACCGCGCTCCATGCTCGTGCTACGGCACAAGCTTACGTTCAAGTCCCTTACGTGTACAACAATGAAACAATGAATGGTTTATAACAAAGAAACGGGGAGACTATCAACATAGTCATTCCGAGTAGAGTTTAGCAACATTAAAAGACTATGGGACCGATGGGTCGCCAAGGCGACTCCCACACGGGGAGTTGCAAAATGTATGAATGAACAAATAAGTGAATGAATGAATCAATGAATGAAAGAATGAATACGTGAATGAATCGTTGAACAAACGGACAAGTGAAAGAAAGAAAAGAAAGAACGAATGAAAGATAAGAAGGAAAGAAATGGTTAGCGATAGGTGTGACGGGCACGTGCAACGGGGCTCGCTACCCGCGCTGCACGGACGCCAACCTGGTCGATAACGCATTGTGGCTAAGGGTTAGCCTCTGACGATAAAATACGAAATGGTCATGGACGGACCCGTGTACGGGTGATACGGATTCTGCGGCATGATCAAAGGGAGGATCGTGGCCGGCCTAGGCGGAACCAAGTCGAGGCTTACGGGTTGCCTAGGTGCGGACTTGGCCACCCGGGGGACGTAAGTACCGAGGTATTTCAAGAGACTAACGGGGTGTGTGCCAGTCCACCCTAGGCTAAGTTGAGAAATACCACGGTCGAAAGTGTCCAAAATGGCTTGTGATGCCAGCGACCGGTGCATATAGATTTAAGTGGGCTTTGCTGGTGGCAATCCACGTGCATGTCCTTACATTGAAATCAAAGTAGTCTAAGTTAACTGTACAAAGCACCTTCTGAATAGGCTTGAATATAACACACAAAATGATCAAGAGTACTTCGAGCAAACGAGTTAGAAAACGTGCCTAGGACATGCTAGAACCCGAGGCAAGGACACGCACTTTACATTGAATGCTTTCATGAACTACGTTAAGTTATTTCATATGAATTGTTGACCAACTTGGTTTACGTTGGACAGGGAAGGCCAGACGATAAGTATGGATAAGTCGTGCATATATTTCCATACGACACTTGTATTCGACAACACGAGATAGTTTACGAAATATGCCATGAAACTGATCCTAAGGCAAGATTAGAAAGATAATGAACGATAGACGGTGCACAAAAGTAAATGCAACGTGTTCGGTAATGATAGCATTGTGGGCGAGCTAGCCTCCCCACCAGTGCATAACAATGTACTGATAACTCCACAGTCTGCTTGCAGGATGCAGGAGACGCCGACGGGTGCGGAGCTTCCATCGAACGTGCTAAGGCGCGGAGCTATCTCTGGAGCCTTGGAGCGTTGCAAGGAGCTGAAGCACCATATACAGGACATAATGTATCGAAACATCGCCATGAATTATTCCATATTGTAAGCCACTTGGCACGCCTTTTATGTTTCAGAGAGAGAGAGAGAGCTTGAGCGATTTGTAATATCGGCCTAGCGCCGCTTGTAAACTTCTTGAATATCAATAAATAGTTGAATTCACTTAAATTTGTGTTCATTTACTTTCCGTTGCAAATGGGGACACTCTGTGCGACTCTGTGGCCTAGCTCAAATCGGTCATTTTTGGACTTAGCCTTGCACGGGCGCAACCTAGGCCCGTGCGGCATAACGCCTTAGCGAGGACGATCGTTCCTACGGTAGCGGGGCGTGACATATTGGTATCAGAGCACGGCTTTACGTCCTTGGACTTCATTTCAATTTTCTCAGTTTTGAAAGCTCGTTGAAACAAAAGAAGGATACCCTCTCTCTCGTTGTGCCTTGGGATGTTCCATACAATAAGTTTAATATTTTCAAAAGCTCGTACAAGTACTCGGTTGAACGGGATCGATAGGCGAAGGCCTTTGTGCCGAACCACGATGAACTTGAGTTGGAAGGAACGGATGCTAAGAGTTAGCAAACGCAGTGCGTGCTTGAATAAGCTCACGCTAACAATGTCGAACGATGTTAAACTTGACTCGATAGAGAACACATGCTAAGTTAACATGTCACGTGCGTGCCTGACTAGTCTTACGTCAACCTAGCAAGTGAGCGTACAAACTTGAATATAGTCCGTACGGGATAGTTATGCGGCACAACTTAGTCCGCATGTCGCGCACCTCGACTTCTGGTGCAATCGAGTTGCGAGCGATATCAAGTACCGCTCGGTCGGGAATGGAGTTACACTTAGAGTATATATCGATAGGAACGCTATCAAACTAACGCTTAGGCGTGCACGAAGGATTGGTTTGAATTTTGAGGATTAGTGCGAACGACTTAGTACGTCGAGGCGACGTGAGCGATTGCGCTAGAGATTCGTCGAACGAATCTGAAGGATGTCTTAGCGCAAGACGCGAACGTGATTGAGGACTAGATCGTATGGCTTGAATCCGAGTGGTGTATGTAATAGGTTCGGAGAAGAATAAGAATGAGTGTCGACGACTAGTCGAGTGGCTCGAACCCTGAGTGGTGTATGGACGTCATAGAAATTGTTCGAACGAGACTAAAGGATTTACGGATCGTACGAGTATGTCGGCAAGCGATGCAATCGCACAAAGCCTTAGAACGTGTCACGCTTAGTTGGTCGTGACTTCAAAAGTCCCGAACGAGATCTCGCTGGACAACTTGTCATTGGTAAACGCGAGTTAGAAAATGGTTCAGAACGATGAATAAAAATGAATGGTCTTGATCGAGGAAACTTAGAGGATTGTGCGTACGATTTCGGAATGATTTCGGATTGATTTAAATGAATTATGACTTGAGTTTGAACAACGATCTTGAAACTAGCTTGAGGAATAGCAGTTGAACTTGATCTTGAATATTAAATGAAATTATGGAATATCCAACTCGAACAACAGTATCAACGCACGACTCGAAATCGGTTGCAAAGAAAGATCGTCAGGTTACGCATATCGTCGATGGTCTTGAGGCGTATCAAAGATCGATATACGATAACTCGGGGGTACTCTAACTCGGCGAATGACGATCGTGCAAATGTTATTGTTCCGTTGGATGCTATACTTGGGATGTTAAAAATGTGTCGAGGAAAAGATAGACTTGGCTCGAGGATTTTCTAGTTGAACGCATGACGGTCAGACTGTCGAATTGATTTGGCTTGGATGAAAATAAGAATGCTTGGATTTGCTTCGTTGACAACCACAACGTTGACGTTCTTGTCTTATGCGAGCGCAACTCCAGTCTCGCACATGCGTCACGCCGGATTAGGACAATCACTCTGCGTGAGCGCTGATATGGTGATTCATACAGCGCGAGTGATTGAACTTGGACGGCGTGGCAATTTGATTGCTTCGACTTGTGGTTTGACGCGAAGGTAAACTCGAGAATGAATCAGTGTGTGTGATGATTGAACTTGAGGATTGAGTAGGTCCAATCTGCGTATCGAGAATGGGATAGTCTAAACTCAAATAAGAGTTACGCCCCGATGATAATGATTATTCTACGTGAGCATTACATGGGGATTCATGAACCACCGTGGATGATCGGACTCGCGTGAGATTGGGACGCAATGTATTGTCGAGCTGGATGACCTCGTGATCGAATACATGAATTGGTTAGAATGGATATGTGAAGTATGTCGATCGGGTGATTTAATGGATTCGAATATGCGTAACGAATACGTTGATGCGAATAGGTGATCGTGCTCGATGTTTAGAAATCTGAGTGACGCGAGCTTGGGTAGAAAACCTTCCATACTACCGACTTTGGTTTGACCCTAGAATTGGGGTCAGTGTTGGCATTATTGTTGGGGAACTGTGATTCCAATCCTGACATTGACTTAGCCTCAAAAAGAAATAGCCTAGCGGATAGGCGGACGACCCTATACCGAGTGATTGAACCTGTACGATTGATATTAGAGTATCGTCTGGACGGACGATAGACTTGGGGCAACAAGGCTTAGAGTAGGACGGGAAATTAGGAGTGTGCGTGAACGACAACGAGAATGGCCCCAAACGAAGGGAAGGATAGGAATGGAAGAAGAGCAAGTAAAGTTAGAATAACGAATTGAATCATTGGTCGGAAGACGTACTCGATGATAGTACAATACTTGGTCTCGAATCGGACGGGAAATTACTTAGACTTGGTCGACTCCGCTAAGAAGAAATCGTATTGATTTCGTTGACAAGAGCGCTTGAGAAGCGAATCGAATCATCTCGAGGACCGAGATAAACGATATATGATACACACATGAGTTCGGTTTTAAATCGAAGTCAGCAAAATGATCGGCAAATCGAAACTATCATGAGTAGCTTGTCCGACTTCGCTAGTCGCTAAGCTTGGTTGAAATGTACGTATTCGGAGGATGCCTTGAATGCGTGCACGATCCAAACTCAGCGATATGATGAACTCGAATGCAGCTGCAAGTGGGTGTTGAGATGCGCATGAACGAATGAGTGAGTTACCTCAGCCTACGACTCTCGTGTTTGAGAATTTCAACGCACCTCGTACGACCGTTTCAGTCCCATGATACGTCAAAATAGCAACTAAGTCGAAGAAACGCGACAATTGAATAAGAACCTTCAACTCTGAAATGAATGAAAAGCCATTCAATAAAATCGACCAAACGTATGCGACACGGAACTTGGAAAGGTATCGAGTATAGTTCGATGCCATCAAACAGTAAAGCCATTCGATAGAAATTATCTAAGATATACACACGGTATGAGTTAAAAAATAGTAGGATGACCTGCACTCAGGAAGTCTCGAGGACGAGACTTGTTTTGAGTGGTGTATTATGTAATGACCCGCTCCGTCCTAGCGGAACGTCGATTCAAACAGCAAGTACAACGACTCAAACGAGCCGTCGACCCGAAGAGTTGGCATCGACCTGATGAAGAATCGATGCAAGACTTACAGTGGCCCGTCAAAGATGAATCCAGACTTAGACTTTCAAAGGCGCACTCGGAGTATCGCTCGGCCGATGCGAACATCGCTAAGGTGGATGGCTCCGATGAACCCGTCTTTGCTTAGCCTAGACACATAATAATACGGACACTATCACTGAAATCGCTAGGTGATAATACCGCGCATGCTAATAAATGACCCAACGCACCTAGCTAAAGGATTAATCCCACCTTGCATGCTTGTATAGAATATGGAAAGGAACATGGAAAATATGAAAACTCTAGCACCGCGCTCCATGCTCGTGCTACGGCACAAGCTTACGTTCAAGTCCCTTACGCGTACAACAATGAAACAATGAATGGTTTACAACAATGAAACGAGAAGACTATCAACATAGTCGTTCCGAGTAGAGTTTAGCAACATTGAAAGACTATGGGACCGATGGGTCGCCAAGGCGACTCCCGTACGGGGAGTTGCAAAATGTATGAATGAACAAATAAGTAAATGAATGAATCAACGAATGAAAGAATGAATACGTGAATGAATCGATGAACAAACGGACAAGTGAAAGAAAGAAAAGAAAGAACGAATAAAAGATAAGAAGAAAAGAAATGGTTAGCGACAGGTGTGACGGGCACGTACAACGGGGCTCGCTACCCGCGCTGCACGGACGCCAACCTGGTCGATAACGCATTGTGGCTAAGGGTTAGCCTATGACGATAAAATACGAAATGGTCATGGGCGGACCCGTGCACGGGTGATACGGATTCTGCGGCATGATCAAAGGGAGGATCGTGGCCGGCCTAGGCGGAACCAAGTCGAGGCTTACGGGCTGCCTGGGTGCGGACTTGGCCACCCGGGGGACGTAAGTGCTGAGGTATTTCAAGAGACTAACGGGGTGTGTGCCAGTCCACCCTACGCTAAGCTGAGAAATACCACGGTCGAAAGTATCCAAAATGGCTTGTGATGCCAGCGACCGGTGCATATAGATTTAAGTGGGCTTTGCTGGTGGCAATCCATGTGCAAGTCCTTGCATTGAAATCAAAGTAGTCTAAGTTAACTGTACAAAGCACCTTCTGAATAGGCTTGAATATAACACACAAAATAATCAAGAGTACTTCGAACAAACGAGTTAGAAAACGTGCCTACGACATGCTAGAAACCGAGGCAAGAACACGCACTTTACATTGAATGCTTTCCTGAACTACGTTAAGTTATTTCATATAAATTGTTAACCAAATTAGTTTACGTTGGACAGGGAAGGCCAGACGGTAAGTATGGGTAAGTCGTGCATATATTTCCATACGACACTTGTATTCGGCAACACGAGATAGTTTATGAAATATGCCATGAAACTGATCCTAAGGCAAGATTAGAAAGACAATGAACGATAGACGGTGCACAAAAGTAAATACAATATGTTCGGTAATGATAGCATTGTGGGCGAGCTAGCCTCCCCACCAGTGCATAACAATGTACTGATAACCCCATAGTCTGCTTGCAGGATGCAGGAGACGCCGGCGGGTGCGGAGCTTCCATCGAACGTGCTAAGGCACGGAGCTATCTCTAGAGCCTTAGAGCGTTGCAAGGAGCTGAAGCACCATATACAGGACATAATGTATCGGAACATCGCCATGAATCATTCCATGTTGTAAGCCACTTGGCACATCTTTTATGTTTCAGAGAGAGAGAGAGCTTGAGCGATTTGTAATATCGGCCTAGCGCCGCTTGTAAACTTCTTGAATATCAATAAAGAGTTGAATTCGCTTCAATTTGTGTTCATTTACTTTTCGCTGCAAATGGGGACACTCTGTGCGACTCTGTGGCCTAGCTCAAATCGACCGTTTCTGGACTTAGCCTTGCACGGGCGCAACCTAGGCCCGTGCGGCATCACGCCTTAGCGAGGACGATCGTTCCTATGGGAGCGGGACGTGACAGTATCAGACTTCCAAGTATATAAATCCGTTTAGGTTTCAATCCTAGTTTAGAAATAAACAACTTTAGAACAGTTTTTGCTAATTTTAATATATAGCTACACTAGAAATGTTGGTTGTAGCAATTTGGGTTAAGTAAACCTAAGTGCT
This sequence comes from Iris pallida, assembly GCA_029216955.1. Classification (NCBI taxonomy): domain Eukaryota; kingdom Viridiplantae; phylum Streptophyta; class Magnoliopsida; order Asparagales; family Iridaceae; genus Iris; species Iris pallida. Next base: position 10,985,623 of record JANAVB010042020.1, on the reverse strand, counting down.
TCAATATGTATATGATCATTCTAAGTATTTCAAGTATTATTGGTACAAATTTGTTTTCTTAGAAAATTTTAACCCAATTTAGTGAAAGTTCGTCACACTCCTGGTAGTCTGATTCCATAGTCAATGTCTAAATTATATACTCTACTCTTGCTAAGTACTCTAGGTTTCCAGAGGTGTTCAAACAACCAAAATCCATTTATGTTATTCCTTTAACAATTATCGTAGAAATCAAAATCAATTTATATTTAAGGAAATTTTATTCTAAATTATAGGATGATCAATACCTTATGAATAGGTTACTTGACTAAATTTATGTTGAAATAGGTATACACATATTCATTCGTTTGTGTTAATTCTTGATTGTTCATTTTGTTATAAATTATGACACTCTAACATTCTTATTTAGTTGAATTTTGTAGTGAATATTGTAAATTCATGGATTACTAGCGTTAAGTTAGATTTTGTAGTGAATATTGCAAATCATGGATTGTTAGCAATAAGATAAATTGCCCAAGGTAAGAAGCTAGATTTTTTCTTCTATAAGTTGATATTATATATATTCAACTGTGTGTGTGTTCCGGTGTTGAGTTGTTCCACCGAAGGGGTCGGCGTACCTGGAGTTTTATTATTGCGTGGCACCAGTGTTGAGGGTTGCTTCACCGAAGGGGTCGACGTACCCGAAAATTCTACGGAGGGTTGCTCCGGGTGTGTTTTATACAGTTGTAAAAAATTTTGGGCTCCAAAATACAAAGGAAATTTTGTCGAAATTTTTAAGAAATTTCAGAGTTAGTCATTTTGGAAGTCGAAATGATTGAAATCTATTTTCTAAATTTTCTATCAAATTCCTAATACAATCATGATCATGAAATCATTGGAAGTGTTGTCTTGGGCACACAAATTTTAGTTTGACATTTTATTTTGCTAAGACAGAATTCCTTGCTTATCCAATAACCTAGATTACATTGTAAGTTAGAATTGCATCGAGATGGGAGAGAAACCTTTGGATCACACCTTCGAACTCTTGCAATATTATATTTTAAAAACTGATCAGTTCCTGTTATCGGCATCCGTACAGCCATACGATGTCCGAGGTGAGGCTTAGCTAACTTTTCTGTTTCCTATTTTTTATTGGATTTCGAATTCCCGAATTCAGCCCTGAAATGTCCAATGTAGCATGGTTCCGATATTCTTGAAATTTTTTAAGTCATACGATAATTGTTATAACACTTGATTCTGCTAACTCGAAAAATAACTCATGTGTTATCTTAATTATATCACATCATTATGTAATTCCTGATACTAATAGGACGGATAAATCTAAGCACCGTCCATTAAGTATAAACCTGATCCCGGGTAAATGAAATTATTGCCAAGATATTAGGTGTTATGTGACCCAGAAGTATTAAAAATTTTATTGTACCCTGTTGATTCATGAGATGAAGAACAAAATTAAATTGCGGAAGCGTACCTGAATCTATTGCTAGGCTTGATGGATCTTGAAGCGGTCGTCCTTTTATGGGGTTCGATCTTCCAACTTGCTACGACGCTTAATGACAAAAGAAGAATCCGAATCCTTTGTCCCTCTCTTTCTTTTGATGGGGATGCAGAAGAGAAAAAGAGAAAACCTCTCTTTTGGTGGCCGTATAAGTTGGAAACCATAACCCTAATGAAAATATATATTTATATGTTTTGATATTTCTAATTTGGCCCCTCATCAAATTATAATTATCTCCGGTATCTACACATTAATTTCATGACAATTATACCCTTAAGCCAATTTTTAAATAGACCACTTTAATTTGGCTTAATTATTTAGATAGTCCAAACATAATTAATTTTACATGTGTGGCCCCTTAATTATTGAATAATTCCAACAATCTCCCATTGGGCCACATATGTAACCTTATAATTGTGTTAACCTTAGTGAGCTCATAAATTGCTATCTTAATCCTTAGGGTATATCCGGACAATCTCTCCCATTAACCGTATCAACATAGGATCAAAGCGGCATTCGTCACATATAGCGTAACTAAACCATCAATGGTCACATATACCAATATAGCTAAATGACATAGATCAATCATGGATGCGTAGCATAGAAATTACACGCAATGTGATCAATACATGTCTATTTCCAACTGGTCCTCCTTAACTTTAATAAGATCAATACTTTAACATAATGAAAATAGAATGAACTGAATTTTCATATATCTGATCAGATAAATATCCAAAATACTTTAATACATAAATGTGTCCAAAACCAAATAGCACCCAAATACATAAAATACAAACTCCCACTATATTGCCATATACTTGATTGAGATAACGTCCATATGAGCATTATGCTCATGAAAGACCCTGGGTGATAATGCTTTTGTGAGCGGATCCGCTAAAATGGAGTTTGTCATAATGTGCTATATGGACATTTTAACCATTCTGAATTTTTTCCTTCACAACTAGAAACTTTATGTCAATATCCTTGACTTATACAAGTTTCTGTTGTTATTGGAATATATTACTGCTGATTTATTGTCACACCATAACTTAAGTGGTCTTTCAATACCGTACTGTAGGCGTAACCTTGTGACAAAATTTTGCAACCATATTCCCTGAATAGATGCCCCACAACATGTTATAAACCTTGCTGCCATGGTGAAAGAAATTATGAGTGCATGTTTGACACTCATCCAAAATATATCTCCACTAGTCAGCATAACCTGATGTGGATCTCCTACTGTATTGACATCCAACAAAATCGGAGTCGGAATACCTTATGATCTCCAGAATTATCCGATCTCCTACAAAGAGCATATAATTTTTTTTGTTCTCTATTAATTACTTAAGTAGTTTGGCTGCTACCCAATGATCCATCCATATTTGCTTAAATATCTGCCTAACATCCTAATATGTACGCAATATCTTGACGCGTACATACTTGAGCATACATTAGACTCCCTACAACTGATCATGAAGGAAAAATCTATTATATTTTCTTAATTTTAAGGCTAACCTTAGGGCACTTGATTTAAATCGAATTTGTCTCCTTTAACGAGAGGTGTCACCTGGTTTGCATTGAATACTTTAATCAATATACAAAACCAGAAAATTATTCCTACTCCCACTAAACTTGTGATACACACAATCTTCAACAGTGTTTATCTCAAAACCAAACGAGATAATCACTTGGTAAAACTTTAAGTACCTTCGACGAGAATCCAGCTTGAGTCCATGAATAGATTTTGTCAATATGAAAACCATATTATTTGGGTCTTTCGACACAAAGTATCTGGCTGCACCATATAAATAGTTTCGTCAATGTTACCATTGAGAAACGTCGTTTTGACATCCATTTGATGTAACTCAAGATCAAAATGTGCAACATGTGCTATGACTGTTTTAAAGGAGTTTTTCAAATATATCGAAGAGAAAAACTCTTTAAAATCAATCCCAAAATTTTGAGTAAAGTCACTAGTTACAAGACATACTTTATACTTCTTCACATGACCCTTCGAATCCTTCTTGGTTCTAAATATCTATTTGCAACCAATAGATTTCATACCTTTTGGTAATGTGACAAGTTCGTAAACTTTATTGTCTTGCATGAACTTATACTCCTTATTTATTGTATCAATCCACTTTGAGAACTGAAACTTTTCATGGCCTGACGGAAGTTGATTAGATCATCTTCCAGTATCCACAGTCTTCCTCACGTTCCTAGAGAAATATGACAATATTATCCAAAATTATATTTCTCCTTTCTCTGGTGGACCATCTTAATATTATCGGTTCTTGAGGTTGTTGAGTTTGTTTCTTAGGAATAATTACTTTATCTTGAATGGGATGCCGCTATGTTGTCGTTGTTACGGTATCTCAACAACGACTTATAGAGGTAATTCGACATTGTCTTATTGAGACTCCGAATTCACTTCTTGATCATGACAGGTATAGAATCATGCACATCGTCAAAAGTGATAGTAGGAATCGTAATTGAATCCTTCTCAAAGACAATGATCCGGACTTTATTTCTCCCCCAAACTCAACATCCTCAAAAAATATTACACTTCTCGTCTCAAAAAAAATATTCTTAGTGTGGGATTGTATAATTATCAACCCCTTGATCTGTAGCATAACCAATAAAGTAGCTGCTTATAATTTAACTTTGATCTGTCTTCCCATTACACGTTCAATATAAACATTAAAGTCTATAAAGTCAATGGAATCTAAATCTCATCAGACACAAATCGTTCAACTCTATTTCTAGAGAAGTGACCTAATGCTTATGTCATAATGAGGCTAAAAAAATATATTATTAATTTTGCGTTTAGTACCACATGACTTCACTTGCAAGGTTTTATTATAAGATGAAATAGTTTCAACTGAATATAGGTTATCATAAACCTTAAGGAAACCGTTACCAATAATATTTAAATTTAAAGATAGACTAAACTTATTGTTTCCAAATGAACAATGATAACATATTTGTCCATTAAGAAAACTGAAACTGAATTTCGTCTAAAAGACGGTACAATAAAAGTGTCTATCAAATCCAAATAATAATCGGTTCCTAAACATAACCTAAAATGTCATATTGCTTTCACTTCTACCGATTTGTCGTCACCCACATAGATGTATCTTTCACCATCAATTGACTTTGGTAGCTCAGACAACCTTGTCTATAAACACTAATGTGGGTAGAATCAAACCACCACGTGTTTTTAGGTACAAAATCTAAATTAACCTCAGAACAGACCAAATTTAGAAATGTATATTTCTTTATACGCCATGCGTGATACTTTATACATTTCTTCCTTATGTGTCATGTCTTATCACAAAAGAACAACCCTTAGTTTTATATTATTATTTCTTTTGACCTGGACCCTTAGCAGCTACTGTATTTATTTTTTTTGCCCTTAAAGTTTATCCCATTCAACATGAAAATTAAAATCTTATTGGCAGATATTTTAACAACATTAACTGTAAAGAGAACAAAGCAACAAAAAAACAAACATGCTCTAACAAATAACCAAAGCATAAAATATAGTCAAACAAATTCAAATAATGGTGAACCCCATCTCAAGATACCAAGTACATCATTAATGTCAAGTATTTGGACAGTGATATTAACTGCAAGTGGTATTCTTGGTGTAATGATCAAACGTTGACAATAAGTCAAGTCAAATAATAAGCCTATCTTTGGATCGGGTTATTATTCACATATAAATCGTATAATTGTCACATATTTATCACCACAAGTATGTGTGCAATTCGGCCAAGTATTGTAATGCCCCAGTCCCAAAATACGTAGGACTAAGTATGTAGACATGCCAGCTGTACTATACGAAGAATACACCAATATATGGTAATCCCCGTATTGGTACATAAGCTGTAATAATAATACATGATAAGCCACAATAATATAACTAAATCTCATCCACAGCTCAACACAGAGAATATAGTAAGTCCACTAAATAAGATAAATGATGATATCAAAATATAGTCGGGTAGACATTCCCACCCAAACAGCTATGGAAAAATAATCTCAACTAAATGGAGTCCAACCTCCTCAAACAGCAAGAAAGATGATAAAAAGATGTCCAATACATGGTCTCAGATAATGAAGAATAAAACTAAGTATGAGCGGGAGATGTCTTGTCACCGATGTATGATGGATCCAATGGTGCACCGTACTCCTCTGGATAGTCCTGCTCGTCTAATCCTGGAGAGATCACCAGGTCCTCAAAGGGACGTAACAAGATACAAAAAACATGCCAAGTAACTGAATGTGTAAAAAATGCAACTATGACTCTACATGATCTCCTAACCGTCTATGTGAGATGCACTTTAGAGGACAACGTTCTACGCAGGAGCTTAGGTGTTCAGCATAGATGGAGAGAGAGTAGTAGTAGGTAGCGCTCATAAGAGACACTATCGACTATGGGCAGAAAGTAGTTCTCATACGAGAACTATCGGCCCCGGGGCAGTAAGTAGCGCTCATCCGAGACACTATCGGCCCAAATCTATGTGTGTACTGAACATGTAGCCCCTACGCTAATAATTGTCCCCTCCTCCCAACTGCTCATGTCCAAGATGTATCCACAGCCTGGCCAGTTGGCAACTGCTACGGCTTCTAACTCGACACACTAGTAGCAGTTACCTCCTAACCGTCGCACGTCCCGTACGTATCGATGGCCAGTCGAGTACGCAGGTCCGTGTCCTATATAACTCACTCATCACATGATATACATGTGTCAAGGCCATAGGAATATGAAAATACCCCACATACTCCTAGGGTAGTCAACTGACACAAGGTCGATATGCAAATAAGACATAAATAAATATAACGACTAGATGTAGCCGCTTGCACCCAACTGTGACTTGGACGCCTAATAGAAACAAAATGACAAATAAAAGAAACAAATATGTAATAATAAAATATACTGAAAATAAATGAGCACAATCAGAATCTATGGCAAGGTATACTTGCCTGCGGTACGAGAAAGGCAATCCAAGAGTAGCAAGTGTCAGCACCAAAACTCACAAATCATAGTTGACTCCAAACGCTGAAACAAACATCAAAAATGATCTCGGTGAAGAAGATATACCTAGGAAACGCCTGTCCAAAAGTCTAATTCTGGAACAGAGGCAAAATCGTAATTTCGGATCAAAATAATGTCCGCCGTTGGACCCACTTTGCACCGAAATGCGTGCCAAAGTCTATGGTCTCTAAAGTCATCAAACTACATGTTTACAGATTCAGTTTGAGGAGAGGAACTCAACGGTATGTCCAGTTTTGGATTCCGATGAGCCGTGTACAAATTTGCCCGTTTGAGTGGGTCGCGGGTCCGCCAAAAAGGGTTCAGATTCAACCTTTTCAGAATCGATCCACTTGACACACAGGACCAGAATTTCGATTCGAACCTGTTGGTGCAAGTTTCGTCTCGATTCGACGACTGTACACGAAGTTATGGGCAAGTTTGCAAAACGCCGATACGGGGGTATCTCGACGGATACGCGTTGATTTCGTCGCGCATACGCGACAAAACTGAGTTCCGTCAGTTCCTACACGTCAGCAACGTCCATACGAGCCTTTCGATGTGTATAGATCGCGACCACATTGCCCGGTTTGTTGGGGCGTACGTCGTATCGGAGAAATTCTCTGAAATTTACTATTTTGAAAACAGTTTTTCGCACAACTTTAACACGGATTTAATTCTTCCACAGAAATCAAAATACAGATCTACAAGTTGCGTTTTAATCGTGGTTATGTTGTCTTCAGATGTGTTCAATTAATTTCTAAAAAATCTCGACACACAGATCAAAATCTGGCTTCTAAGTTGTGGTTTTGAAACTGGATTCAAACTCTGTTTTCGACAGTTTTTGGGGCAACTTTGCCTCGATTTCTTGAGCAATCCCTTGGGGTTCCCAGGTTCTATCAGAAGGAGATTGGAGGGGTTCATATGGGCTACACACAGGAGTTTATAATTCGAGAAATCGTCGAGCGTACGTGAAGAAAAGAGGATTGGAAGAAGGGTACCTTGCTGTTCGCAAAACTGAGAATGTTCGGAAGTGTTGTCGGCCCGGGGCTGTCCGACAGTGTTTGCGCGGTAGTGCGACGCCGCCAACGGCCAGGGCAGTCCGTCTATGGTTCGAGAATGAGAGAAGATATGGAAGGTGAAGAGTTATGGAGGGTTAGGATTTCAGTTGATGAGGGTTTTATATATACGCGCCGCCGCTGCTACTATTCGTATTAGGAATAGTATATGGGGGGCTCGGGTGCTAAAGAGTTGGGTTAATCCATTGTAGCTACAGCTGCTGTTAGTTAAAGGGGTATTAGGGATAGGGGGACGGGTTGGTTTGGGTAGTAGGAATATGGGTCGGGCCTTTAGGTGTCTTAGGGGGATCGGCCCCTCCCCCCCCCCTCCGGCAGCTGCTGTTGCTAATGGTGGGGGGTTCGGCCACCATCCAATTTTTTTTATACAAATGCTTTTAACAAAGCTGCCAAGTTCAGCCTGGCCCGCCCTCTGCTGGGTGTGGGGCCGGGCCTCCCTTTATTTTTTTACTATATATATATATATATATATATATATATATATATATATACACAAGAAAAAATTCTAAAATTCTTAATTAAGTAATCAAAAATATTTTGTAACAAGGTAGGCTATATTTAGTAGTATTAAAATATCAAGCACACAAACTTACATATATTATATACATATATAATTACGTACATTTACCAAATAAATTCTAAATAATATAGAAAAATTATTTTTAAAGCACTAAAATAATTAGAAATTATTGGGATTTTACATCCTACCCAACTTGAAGAAAATTTCGCCCTCGAAATTAAACTAAGGTCGGGGGATCAATGAAATGCAATGATAATAATAGCAACTTAAGAGCTGAAAATGTAAGATATACCTTCATCTTCGAACAAATGCGGGTAGCGATTTCGGATGTCGTCCTCGCGCTCCCAAGTAGACTCCCCTGGCGAGTGATACTTCCATGCCACGCGAACCAATGGAATAGATTGATTCCGTAACACCTTCACTCGGCGATCGAGGATACCTATTGGTTGCTTTTCGTACGACAAACTCGGTCCAACTGTGATCTCGGAGTGGTCAAGCACATGATTGCTGTCCACCACGTACCTCTTCAGCTGAGATACATGGAATACGTCATGCACTCCCTCCAGCGACGGTAGCAAGGCCAATCTATAGGCAACCTCTCCAACACGTTCCAAGACATCGAAGGGCCCGATGTACCTTAGACTCAACTTGCCACGTCCTCCGAATCGAATCGTGCCTCTAGTGGGGGATATCTTCAAGAACACATGGTCGCCCTCTTGAACTCCAAAGGTCGACGACGATTATCTGCCCACTGCTTCTGACGATCCTGTGCTGCTCGCAGGTGGCCCTGAATTTTCTTCACGGTCTCCACTGTGCTCAAGACTAACTCGGGACCCAATAGCTGCCGCTCTCCTATGTCGCTCCAACAAACATGAGACCGACACTTCCTACCGTACAATGCCTCAAATGGAGCCATTTGAATGCTCGCTTGATAGCTATTGTTGTAGGAAAACTCAACAAGATAAAAATGGTCCTCCCATGAACCGCCAAAGTCAAGCATGCATGCTCTCAACATATCCTCTAGCGTCTGAATTGTACGCTCCGACTGGCCGTCTGTCTGCGGATGGTATGATGTGCTAAACTTCAATCGAGTGCCCAAACTCTCATGCATGCTCCTCGAAAAGTACGAGGTAAATCTCGAGTTACGGTCCGACACAATACTAACAGGCACACCATACAATCTCACAATCTGCTCCATATACATCTCTGCTAATACCTCTGTTGACTGGCCCACTCGAAAAGGTAAGAAATGTGCTGACTTCGTAAGTCTATCAACAATCACCCACACTGCGTTACGTTCTCCAGGACTCCGAGAAAAACTCGTGACAAAATTCATAGTAATGTGCTCCCACTTTCACTCAGGAATGGGTAGCGGCTGCAATAATTCGGCCGTCCTCTGGTGCTCCGCCTTTACTTGTTGACATACTAAGCACTTGGCAACGAAACGAGCTATCTCTCGCTTCATTCCGTGCCACCAATAATACTGTCGTAAGTCGCGGTACATCTTGGTTCCTCCGGAATGAATAGAGTAAGTCGAACTATGAGCCTTTGCCATCAGCTCCTGCCGTAGCTCTCTATTGGGAACATAAATGCGATCACCACATCGCAACGTCCCATCAGAGTGGATCCTCAATCCCGTCTGCTCTCCTGCTTCGGTCCTCTCCCTGAGCCGTCGAAATCTAGCATCATTAGGCAATGCTGCCTTGCTGCGTTCTACCAATGATGATTGTACTTGGAGGTTGGCTAATACGCCATCGACTCCAGGTAATACTATCTCAATACCAAGCTGCTCCAAGTCTCTAATCAACTCCTTCTGCGTAGTCAAAAAGTGTGCCATGAGCTTACGGCTCAATGCGTCTGCCACGACATTAGCCTTTCCCGGATGATAATGCAGCTCGATCTCATAATCCTTCATCAACTCCAACCAACGTCGCTGTCGCATATTCAACTCCTTTTGTGTGAACACGTACTTGAGGCTCTTATGATCAGTGTAGATATCAACCTTCTCGCCGTACAAGTAGTGTCTCCATAACTTCAAAGCAAAGATAACCGCTGCAAGCTCTAGATCGTGGGTCGGATAATTCTTCTCGTGCACCCTCAACTGTCGTGATGCATATACTACTACCCGACCATGCTGCATCAATACGCATCCTAATCCTTTCCCGGATGCGTCACTATAGATCACAAATCCTCCCGGGCCCGATGGTAGTGTCAAGATCGGTGCTGTGGTCAACCGCTTCTTCAACTCATCAAATACGGCTTGATACTCATCTGTCCATACAAACTCCTGATCCTTGCAAGTTAATCGAGTCATTGGCCCCGCTATTCGAGAGAAATCTTCCACGAACCGTCGGTAGTAACCCGCAAGTCTGAGAAAACTTCTCACCTCAGAAGCTGATGTGGGAGCGGGCCATGATTCGACTACTGTGATCTTCTCTGGATCTATTGATATACCATCACCCGTAACAACATGACCGAGAAATGATACCTCCTTGAGAAAGAAATCACAGTTGCTAAGCTTCGCAAAGAGTCTCTCATTCCTCAATGTTTCCAAAACCATCCGTAGATGCTGCTCATGCTCCTCTTGACTCTTGGAGTAAATCAAGATATCATCGATAAAGACTACTGCGAATTTGTCCAAGTACTGGTGAAAGATCTTGTTCATCAAATTCATGAAAACTGCGGGTGCATTAGTCAAACCGAAAGGCATGACCAAAAACTCGTAGTGTCCATACCTTGATCGAAAAGTCATCTTTGCAATATCTTTCTTCCGAACCTTCAATTGGTGATAGCCTGATCGTAAGTCGATCTTGGAGAATACTTTTGCTCCACTCAGTTGATCAAATAGATCGTCTATACGCGGCGATGGTTACTTGTTCTTCACTGTCACTGCATTCAATGCTCTGTAGTCGATGTACATGTGCACTGTCCCGTCTTTCTTAGGCACAAAAAAATGGGTGCTCCCTACGGTGACGCACTGGCACGAATAAAGCCCTTCTCCAATAAGTCATCAATCTGCGTCTTTATCTCTACCAACTCTTTGGGCGCTAGCCGATAAACTCGAGATGAAATAGGCTCGGCTCCCAGAATAAGCTCAATAGAAAACTTAATGTCTCGGTCAGGTGGCAGTCCTGGCAATTCCTCGGGGAATACATCCTCGAACTCGGTGATGATAGGGTGCTGAGGGGTGTCCTGCATCATCATGTGAGTCCCTGATGCAGATGCATCGCTCCTCAAGGCGTCCTCTTTGGTGAACTCGAACTCCGCATCACTCGATGGTCTAAAGACGATACTGCCCCTATGGCAGTCAATGAGAGTGAAATGTTGGCTCAACCAGTCCATTCCGAGAACCACATCGAACGTCGACATCGGAAATACAAGAAGTCGTGGCTTCATCTCTCTACCATTTATCACTACAGGACAATCTCTACAAACACCACTAACAGGTACCACTCCTCCTCCAGTGAGGATTCTAATATTTTTAGGTAAAGATGACATGGGTATACTGTGTCTAGTGGCAAAGCTAGTGGCTATGAATGAATGGGTGGCTCCAGTGTCAAATAATGTGATGGCAGGAAATGATGCAACTAAAACCATACCTGCTATGACGTCCACCTCTGGTTTTGCCTTCTCTGTAGCTAGTGCAAAAGCCTTCCGAACTTTCTGGTTACCCGCTTGTGCCTTAGCCTGCTGAAATTGGGCAGCCTGAGGGGGTTAAGGTGGTCGTGGTGCTCCTGGTCCCGCAATCGCTGGCCTCTACTACTGATAATGTGAAGTATTTCTCTGAAAGTGGCAATCCCTGGTCTGGTGCTGGTTCGATCCACAAGCTAAATAGTGTCCCAGCCAGCGTCTACAATCTCTCTGAATATGACCAACTTTGCCACAGTAATGGCAAAAGACCTTCTCCTGTGTCTGGTATGGCCCTGTCCTCTGCTGATGCTGATGTGTGGGAGGACGTCTCACTGGCCCTCCTATAGTGGTCTTAGCTGATCCCATAGTCGATGTAGCTCGTCGATTCGCCTTCTTGCTTATGGCCTCCTGATTTCTAGCCTCTGCTAGAACAGCTGCTTGGGAGACCCTCGACTCGGAGCTGGTGTACCTCTACAACTTTATACTCAAGCCTCTATAAAATCTTTTGTCTTTTTCCAGCTCTGTCGTAACCAACCCTGGTGCGAAACGTCTCAGTCGGCTAAACTCAGCGTCGTACTCGTCAACTGTCATATTCCCCTGCTCCAAGTGTTGAAACTGGTCATATAAAGCATCCTTGGCAGTGTCGGAGAAAAACTTCTTATTGAACAGTTCTTTGAATTCCTCCCATGTCTGATCAACTCCTAGCCGCCTCTCCTCTGCGGCCCACCAATCATAAGTATTTCCTTCCAGCTGTAACTTCACTGTCGTTATCCATAGATCTGCGAATAACTCTGAAGCCTTCAGGAGATTCTCTGTCTTAACCAGCCAATTGGTGATCCCGATGACGTCTTCAGTGCCCTTGAAGTGTGAAGGATTCATGTTGTGGAACCCTTCGATAGAACCCACAGAGGCTTGTGGTGCTCGGGCCAATGCTGTCTCTACACTCCTCCTGATGGCCTCGCTCTGCTGCATCTGAGCCTGTACCAGGCTCCGGAGAATCTGCTCTGTAGTAGTCCCACCAGCCTGAGGCATGGGCTGCTGTGGAGGCATGTATGGCATTTGGGACATGATCTGTGGGGCACCCTGTGGCCCATACTATGGAGGATATGAAGAATATGGAAAGGGATACTGTGGGGGGTATGTGGGTAGATACTGAGGTGGATATGATGGTGGATATGGTGGTGGATATGGTGGAGGCTGCTGGGGTGGATAGGATGGTGGATACTGTGGTGGCTGTTGGGGTGGATATGATGATGCTAGATATTGTGGAGGTGGTGGTGGTGGATATGATGATGGTGGATATTGTGGAGGCTGTTGTGGTGGATATGAGGATGGTGGATATTGGGGTAGAATCTGTGCTATGGACTGAGGTGGATAAGGTGGCGCGCGGTGGCGGTAGGTACTCCTCTTGAGTTACAGGGTTTCCAGGATCTGTCTGCCCTACTTGAGGTGCCGGGGCTTGATGCTGAGTAGTGGGAGATGTCATCACAGGCTGCAATCCGGATGGTGCTGGAGTAGTCAGAGACATAGCTGGCTGCTGCGGATTCACTGGTTCCTCGTGAGCAGTAGGGTTCCCGTCAGTAATGGCAAGGGGAGTAGTGAGACCGCTACGAAGATGCATCCTATATTGGCACGAAAATTTAGAGTTGGTTAGAACAATTTCAAGCAGAAGGGAATTCAATAAGTTTATAGGAAAAGAAGATGAAGTAGAGATCAAAGAAGGTAGTAGTAGTGGATGAGACCATATATCCTATTCCTAGTTTGCAGGCTTGTTGGGCACAGTCATGTATCCCAACCATATTAATATCTGACCTGCATGGGCCACCACAAAAACATGTAACACCCCAGTCCCAAAATACGTAGGACTAAGTACGTAGACATGCCAGCTGTACTATACGAAGAATACACCAATATAAGGTAATCCCCGTATTGGTACATAAGCTGTAATAATAATACATGATAAGCCACAATAATATAACTAAATCTCATCCACAGCTCAACACAAAGAATATAATAAGTCCACTAAATAAGATAAATGATGATATCAAAATATAGTCGGGTAGACATTCCCACCCAAATAGCTATGGAAAAATAATCTTAACTAAATGGAGTCCAACCTCCTCAAACAGCAAGAAAGATGATAAAAAGATGTCCAATACTTGGTCTTAGATAATAAAGAATAAAACTAAGTATAAGCGGGAGATGTCTCGTCACCAATGTATTATGGATCCAATGCTGCACCGTACTCCTCTGGATAGTCCTGTTCGTCTAATCCTGGAGAGATCACCAGGGCCTCAGAGGGACGTAACAAGATACAGAAAATATGCCAAGTAACTGAATGTGTAAAAATATGCAACTATGACTCTACATGATCTCCTAACCGTCTATGTGAGATGCACTTTAGAGGACAACGTTCTACGCAGGAGCTTAGGTGTTTAGCATAGATGGAGAGAGAGTAGTAGTAGGTAGCGCTCATAAGAGACACTGTCAACTATAGGCAGAAAGTAGTTCTCATACGAGAACTATCGGCCCCGGGGCAGTAAGTAGCGCTCATCCGAGACACTATCGGCCCAAATCTATGTGTGTACTGAACATGTAGCCCCTACGCTAATAACTGTCCCCTTCCCCCAACTGCTTCTGTCCAAGATGTATCCACAGCCTGGCCAGTTGGCAACTGCTACGACTTCTAACTCGACACACTAGTAGCAGTTACCTCCTAACCGTCGCACGTCCCGTACGTATCGTTGGCCAGTCGAGTACGCAGGTCCGTATCCTATATAACTCACTCATCATATGATACACATGTGTCAAGGCCATAGGGATATAAAAATACCCCACATACTCCTAGGGTAGTCAACTGACACAAGGTCGATATGCAAATAAGACATATATAAATATAACGACTAGATGTAGCCGCTTTCACCCAAGTGTGACTTGGACGCCTAATAGAAACAAAATGACAAATAAGAGACACAAATATGCAATAATAAAATATACTAAAAATAAATGAGCACAATCAGAATCTGTGGCAAGGTATACTTGCCTGCGGTGCGAGAAAGGCAATCCAAGAGTAGCAAGTGTCAGCACCAAAACTCACAAATCACAGTTGACTCCAAACGCTGAAACAAACATCAAAAATGATCTCGGTGAAGAAGATATACCTAGGAAACGCCTGTCCGAAAGTCTAATTCTGGAACAGGGGCAAAATCGTAATTTCGGGTCAAAACAATGTCCGCCGTTGGACCCACTTTGCACCAAAACGCGTGCCAAAGTCTATGGTCTCTAAAGTCATCAAACTACATGTCTACGGATTCAGTTTGAGGAGAGGAACTCAACGGTATGTCCAGTTTTGGATTCCGATGAGCCGTGTACAAATTTGCCCGTTTTAGTGGGTTACGGGCCCGCCAAAAAGGGTTCCGATTCGACCATTTCAGAATCGAACAAAGCTTCACACACAGGACCAGAATTTCGATTCGGACCTGCTGGCGCAAGTTTCGTCTCGATTTGACGACTGTACACGAAGTTATGGGCAAGTTTGCAAAACGTCGATACGGGGGTATCTCGACGGATACGCGTTGATTTCGTCGCGCACACGCGACGAAACGGAGTTCCGTCAGTTCCTACACGTCAGCAACGTCCATACGCGACTTTTGATGTGTATAGAGCGCGACCACGTTGTCCGGTTTGTTGGGGCACACGTCGTATCGGAGAACTTCTCTGAAATTTACTATTTTGAAAACAGTTTTTCGCACAACTTTAACACGGATTTAATTCTTGCACAGAAATCAAAATACAGATCTACAAGTTGCGTTTTAATCGTGGTTATGTTGTCTTCAGATGTGTTCAATTAGTTTCTGAAAAATCTCGACACACAGATCGAAATCTGGCTTCTAAGTTGTGGTTTTGAAACTGGATTCAAACTCTGTTTTTGACAGTTTTTGGGGCAACTTTGCCTCGATTTCTCGAGCAATCCTTTGGGGTTCCCAGGATTCTATCAGAAGGAGATTGGAGGGGTTCATACGGGCTACACACAGGAGTTTATAATTTGAGAAATCATCGAGAGTGCGTAAAGAAAAGAGGATTGGAAGAAGGGTACCTTGCTGTTCGCAAAACTGATAACGTTCGGAAGTGTTGTCGGCCCGGGGCTGTCCGGCAGTGTTTGCGCGGTGGTGCGGCGCCGCCAACGGCCAGGGCAGTCCGTCTAGGGTTCGAGATTGAGAGAAGATATGGAGGGTGAAGAGTTATGGAGGGTTAGGATTTTGGTTGATGAGGGTTTTATATATACGCGCCGCCGCTGCTACTATTCGTATTAGGAATAGTATATGGGGGGCTCGGGTGCTAAAGAGTTGGGTTAATCCATTACAGCTACAGCTGCTGTTAGTTAAAGGGGTATTAGGGATAGGAGGTCGGGTTGGTTTGGGTATTAGGAATATGGGTCGGGCCTTTAGGTGTCTTAGGAGGGTCGCACCCCCCCCCCCCCCCCCCCCCCCGCAGCTGCTGCTGCTAATGATGGGGGGTTCGGCCACCATACAATTTTTTTTTTATAGAAATGTTTTTAACAAAGCTGCCAAGTTCATCCTGGCCCGCCCTCTGCTGGGTGTGGGGCCGGGCCTCCCTTTATTTTTATTTTTTTTACTATATATATATATATTTTTTTTATTTATATATATATATATATATATATATATATATATATATATATATATATATATATATATATATATATATATATATATATATGTATATATACACAAGAAAAATTCTAAAATTCTTAATTAAGTAATCAAAAATATTTTGTAACAAGGTAGGCTATATTTAGTAGTATTAAAATATCAAGCACACAAACTTACATATATTATATACATCTATAATTACGTACATTTACCAAATAAATTCTAAATAATATAGAAAAATAATTTTTAAAGCACTAAAATAATTAGAAATTATTGGGGTTTTACAAGTATTAACCTTCCTTTGGGCCGGCTAATACTCGCATAAATTTATACACACAAACATCTAACATCCCTCATAAACTATCTACGCAAGAGAGGTCACTTTGGCGACATCTTGTTTCAATGGATCTATTTAGAATATTAGACAACTATTGCTAGTCACAAAATGCACCAAAAAATTTGAATGTTAACTAAATTTTACAAACTGAATCATGTCTAAATCCTTATGCTTATTTAAATTAAATAATCATAAATCCTTATGTACATGCATATTTTAAATTTTAAATTAATAAATAATCAACCGATTAGATTCTAACAAATATGCATCAACAGATAATATCAAATAATTCATAAGGATTACTTTAAATAGAATAATCTATAGAAGACCAAATTTATGCATCAACAGATTACATTGAATAATCTATAAAGATTATACCAAAATTGATCTACTATATCAAAAGCATGTGAATCTTGTGCATGATTTAAATAACGAATTAAATCAGCCAGCCAAATAAACCTTCATGCAAAAAACTCTTCTTTAGTTTTGTTGGTTCATTACTACATCAAAGCACAACGTGGCCGAGTTGTTCTAAAGACGGCAAATTAAGGTTCTGATCCGAAAGGGTGTGGGTTCAAATTCTACTCTCAAAACAAAATCTCCTAATTCATTAAAATTAAATACCAATTGAAGCACCAACTGAAGATTGCACGGAACAAAACCAAATAAAATTGTAATATAAACTTCCTTGTAATCATACAATATGTCAGCACACGTTTTCGGTTCCACAAGCAAGTACAAGGCACCATCTCACAGAGCCGGACCATCATCTTACTTCTAAAGAATATACAAGACAACTAAAGCTTTCACCTTAAGAGTTCGAATAATTTCGTACTTGTGTCCATTCAGTACAGATTTACACAAAATTGAAATTTTACATGCCACACAATAACAACACGTACAATACACCAAGAAAGTACTATGCATCAGACCCAACGACAAAATTTCTACAAATATATTTTTTTAACCGAATCCTAACTGTCCATAAACTATAGGCATGATCTGAATTTTTAAATCTGAATATAATTTACCAAAAACACAAGATCCGAATTAGCATATGCTGACCTAATTTGTTCTTTCTTTGACAGATCATTAAAAAAAACTTTGATCGAACAATCAGAATCCTAAATTAAATTATATTGAACAATCTAGGATTCCAGAACAACAATAAAAATTGGATTCAAAAACTTCGACCTCACAAATCAAACAGAAGGCTCTGATACCACTTGTTAGAAATTTTATTGTACCCTGTTGATTCATGAGATGAAGAACAAAATTAAATTGCGGAAGCGTACCTGAATCCATTACTAGGCTTGATAGATCTTGAAGTGGTCGTCCTTTTATGGGGTTCGATCTTCCAACTTGCTACGACCCTTAATGACAAAGAAGAATCCGAATCCTTTGTCCCTCTCTTTCTGTTGATGGGGATGCAGAAGAGAAAAAAAAGAAAACCTCTCTTTTGGTGGCTGTATAAGTTGGAGACCATAACCCTAATGAATACATATATTTATATGTTTTGATATTTCTAATTTGGCCCCTCATCAAATTAGAATTATCTTCGGTATCTACACATTAATTTCATGACAATTATACCCTTAAGACAATTTTTAAATAGACCACTTTAATTTGACTTAATTATTTAGATAGCCCAAACACAATTAATTTTACATGTGTGGCCCCTTAATTATTGAATAATTCCAACAAGAAGTATTTCTCTAAACGTTACATTTTGCATATAGGATCTTTAGAGGCTATATACCTTCGTATATTACAATTGTAGTCATAAATTTTTAGAGAGCTATTAATGTCTTAAGTAGATTTTTAATTTAGTAAAATTTACTCTTAATTATCTTCTTTTCGAACTAATCTCGAAAATTTTATCACCTTACCTTACATATCTCATTCCTTGACTGAGGACTTGCTCGTCGTATTGACGACCTAGTTTTGTTCACTAGATTTTGATGAAGGTCAAGAGGGAATGCCAATATACACCGAAGAGGAGCTTAATGAATAAGACAAATAGGAGGTCGATCTTGGACATCCGCTAGTGGTATTTTGTAACTGGTTATGTCTTATATGTATTGGATTAATGATTGTAATTGGGTAGAATAACAAAATTTTCTATTTATAGCTTAGAATATCCTTTAAACAAACTGCTATTTATTATTTTATGCATCATGTGACATGTGATCAAACTATCCTGGAATCCTACGGACGACAATCGCGAATATGATCAGTACTGGAGTATTCATATGTCGTGTAGCCTGGAGATGATGTTACGTATTCGGCTCACCGTATTTTAGAAACGGAACGTTATATATATATATATATATATATATATATATATATATATATATATATATATATATATATATATATATATATAATATATAGATATATAGATATATGTAAGAATGACCAATTTACAAAAATGATTACTCCAGTACTACATTTTTGTAAAAAAAAAAAAAAAAAAAAAAAAAAAAAAATATATATATATATATATATATATATATATATCATTCAGATTGTAACAAAACCTGGAGGTTTCACTTGGACCATCTCCAATGGTGATTTCTAAAATTGAGTTCTTCTCCTACTTGGCATTGTACTTTAAAGAGATTTCTATCCTAGTTGGAAGAGTTTCTACATAGAAATTGTAGACATACAAAAATGCTTTACAATGGTTCTCCATTTCTATCCTATGTGTCACATAGTAAAATGACCAATTTAATGGTGTGGGCCCAATAATAATTGTCATGAGAGAGAGGAGAATTTCTATGAGAGTTTCTACATGTAGAAACCCTCCTACAAAGTTTTCATCCTATACCATTGCCACCTAGGATAGATATGGTGATAGAAATCACCATCGGAAGAAGTTTTTTCTAAAATAGATTTCTTCCATAGAAATAGGAAAGATAGAAACCCTCATTGGAGATGGTCTTACATCAACCAAAATCACAACCAAGATTTGTCCAGTATTCTTGTTACCATGTGTCGTTTCTTCATAAATGTACCTATAAAGAAGGTTGGAGTCCGATCATTGCTGCTGAATGAATGTATCCTGGGTCATGCCATCCAAAGTCCTTGGCAGGACTTACTCTTGTACCACCTAAGAAAATCATCACATCACCGGAGTCATGTGAATATACTCTATTTATCCCTGTAATTTCAGTAGGACCTATATTAAGTGCATAAGTTTGAGAAACAGAACTCACTGCACGTATCACTCGCACTGAATGTCAAAACATCAGAAGCTGTAGAGTTTCCATCCCTGTACTGAACATGCTGTGGGCTTTCATCCCCACTAACCCATGTTACCCTCGTCTACCAAAACGGCAAACAAAGCAGTCATATACCAATGGAAACATTTCAAGAAAGGTAAGCGTCACCTTACTTCCAGTGGAATCGACACTGGAAAGGTGAGCACTTAACGGTCGATTCGGATTGGCAAATTTTATCGGATCTGACCTCTTCAGGATGTAAGTGATGTAGTGTAGAATCCTAAGTCCCTCTAGGATTCCTTTTCTTTTTCTCTTCCCTCTTGGATTCAATTTTCTTTTCTTTACTTTTTTTATAATCCTATTTATGATAAGATTCTTATTTTGACTTTATCTTTTATTAGGATAGATTTTATCTATATTTTATTAGGATTATGTTGTAACAAAAGTCCTATAAATAGGCACATTTTGTATGCAATCGAGAACAACTTTTAATCAAATAAAATTTTTCTTTAAAGTTTGAGATTTGTTCTCTTATTTTTTTGGTCGTGGACTCGACTGTTCCGTGGATTAGGAAGCCTCTCGCTTGAGGTTTTCAAGCAACCTTCGTGCGGACCCCTCACAAGGCCCTCCGTCGGAGTTTTTGTGGCACCGCTTCGCTCTCACCAAGCAACGGTGGTCCAGTTATCGTTATCACCGATCGACTTGGCCATTGCCAAGCACGAAGGTAAGCCCGTTCCGCTATCCCGCTGCGTCAAGTGGTATCAGAGCCCCACAGATCGATGATTCTAATTCGTTTGGAAACCTTTGAAAATCTTTCTTTCTCAAAACAACAATGGTGAAACCTGTCACACGTGAGGAGTTTGATGCCATATCTAATAACATTGAAGTCTTGTCAAAAAAAGTTGATGTCCTGTCTGACAAATTTGATGGAGTGCTTGGATTTCTTGGAATCAAATCCAACGAAGTCGTTGATATTACGGGAATACCGCCTACAGTGACGAGAGACGCAAATGCTCATATTACTACCAGTCGTACACAAAAGGGTCCGTATCGTGGCCACAACAGTGGGGGCCCTCATATGGAATACTGCAAAGACAGTGACGACGATGATATCAGCCTGCAGGGATCCCATCGTCGGGGCCCCCAAACCATCTATGTAAACCAACAACGACGGAGCCATGCATACCAATGACGGGGGCTAGGTGACTACGAAGGAGGAGGTGATTTCAAAATGATGATGGATCTTCCTCTTTCAACGGTCGACTACACATTGAAGACTTTCTTGACTGGCTCACAGAAGTATAACGCTTCTTCGAATACATGAACATCCCTGAAGAGAGACAGGTTTACCTTGTAGCCTATAGGCTCAAGGGAGATGCCTCTGGTTGGTGGAAACAAATCGAGCATATCCGTGCGAGTCGGCAAAGCTCCTGTACAGAGTTGGCAAAAGATGCGACGACTGCTACGACAAAGATTTCTACCTACAGATTATCAGCAGATTCTCTATCGTCGATATCAAAATTGTACATAAGGTGCACGAACTATAGCTGACTACACAGAAGAATTCTTCAGACTTTCGTCCCGTAATGATATGTACGAAACAGATCTTCAACAAGCGATCCGTTATCTTGGCGGCCTAGGGAAAGACATCCATGATCAACTATACCTGCAGAATATATACACACTCAGTGAAGCAATCACCTTTGCAGAGAAGGTAGAACAAAAGATTAAGAAGTTTAAGAGTCCACAGAGCCGTTTCAGTGCTAACAACCATGGATCAATAACAAAGGATGATTGGACACTAAATCAAGCTGCCAAATATTCCAAAAAGGGAAAAGGACCAGCAGACCCTAATTTTCTCTTCCCGATGGCACCTTTAAAAGTACAGGTCCCACAACAAGTTACCAAACCTCAGCAAATTGCCAATCCATACAGCAAACCAAGAGGAAACAAGTGCTACAGTTGCAACGAAATCGGACATCTGTCCAACAGCTGCCCCCTTAGAGCACAAGTTTCCTTTGCTGACTACGAAGACAAAGAGGGAGGAGAAGAACACTCAGGAGAAGAAGAGGTCCTTCTCGAAGATGATGGTGAACAACTAGTGTTGTCGTTAGGCGTCTGCTACTAGTCCCAAAGATTGAAGAACCACCCTAGCGCCACAATGTCTTCCGAATTCGATGCAAGGTCAAAGACAAGTTATGTGACATCATCATTGACAACGGGTGTATGGAGAACATTGTTTCAAGAGCAATGGTAAAGAATATGAGACTGACCAAAGAAGCACACCCAGCTCCATATAAGATTGGCTGGATTCAACAGGGACATAACATGGTCGTCTCTAAAGTTTGTCGCATACCCTTCTCCATCGGAAAGACCTATAAAGATGAAGTCATGTTCGATATTGTCGACATGGAATCTTGTCACATCATCCTCGGTCGGCCATGGCAATTTGCCAAAAATGTCACATACCGGGGAAGAGATAACACATATTCTTTCCTTCAAGATGGACGATATCTCACTCTTCATCCATTAGCACCGGGTGATATTCCTAAGACCAGTCCATAACAACAAAAGACCGTAATGATTATTGACGGTCAAGAACTTGAAAGCGGTCTTGAGAAACTAGAAGAACTCTATGCATTGGTTGTATCGGATAAAGCTGAAGTATTCTATACCAACATTTCTGAAGTAGTCCAGCCTTTACTACAAGAGTTTTGCGACATCATGCCGAATGAACTTTCTAGCGAATTGCCACCAATGAGAAACATTCAACATGAAATAGATCTCATCCCAGGTTCTAGAATTCCAAATATTCTACATTATCGGATGAGCCCCAATGAATGCAAAATCCTCTAAGACCAAGTTGAAGAATTGGTCTAAAAGGCCTTGATCAGAGAGAGCCTCGGTCCTTGTGCAGTTCCCACCTTTCTAGTGCCAAAAAAAGATGGGTCGTGGCGTATGTGCATCGACAGTCGGGCTATCAATCGCATCACCGTTAGGTATTGCTTTTCCATCCCTCGACTAGAAGACATGTTGGATATGCTTGCTGGGTCTACAATTTTTTCAAAGATCGATTTGAAGAGCGGATACCATCAAATCCGAATTCGACCTGGTGATGCATGGAAAACTACTTTCAAGACACGGGAAGGACTCTACAAATGGCTTGTTATGTCTTTCGGACTTTCAAATGCACCAAGCACGTTCATGCGCCTTATGAATCAAGTTTTGAATCCATTGATAGGAAAGTTCGTAGTCGTCTAGTTTGACGATATCCTGATCTATAGACAGAGCCAAACTGACCATCTGAAGCACCTCAGAAAAGTTCTCTAACTCCTCCGAATTAATAAACTCTATGTCAATCTCAAGAAGTGTAGCTTTCTTACTAACCAACTCATTTTATTAGAATTAGCTATTAGCGCCAGTGGCCTCAGTGTTGATGAAGAGAAGATTAGAGCAATCCGCGACTGGCCCACTCCGAAGACAACGACTGAAGTACGAAGCTTTCATGGCCTCGCCAATTTTTATCGACGATTCATTCGTAACTTCAGCACTATTGTAGCACCATTGACAGAATGCATGAAGAAAGGAAAATTCATCTGGACTCCTGAAGATGAAGCCAGTTTCATACTCATCAAGGAAAAGCTATCTACGGTGCCAGTCCTACCACTACCCAACTTTGACAAGCTGTTTGAAGTCGAATGTGATGCCAGCATAGTAGGCGTTGGTGCTGTACTAATACAAGAAGGAAGACCAATTGCCTTTCGTAGCGAGAAGCTAAGTGAAGCTCAACAAAAATGGTCAACTTATGAGCAGGAGTTCTACTCAATCGTACAAGCCATCAAAGCATGGGAGCACTACCTCATCCAACGGCCATTTATCCTAGATACAGACAATAAAGCTTTATCTTTCATTAACAATCTCCGTAACACAAATTAAATGCATGCTAGATGGATTCAGTTTCTTCAGCGCTTCTCCTATACCATCAAGCACAAGACCGGAGTTCAGAACAAAGTAGCTGATGCCTTAAGCCATCGAACCGACCTCCTCATCACTTTACATCAAGAGGTCATCAGGTTTGAATACCTCAAGGAACTCTACCCGGAAGACAAAGATTTTCAACAAGCATGGGAAGATTGTCAACCAAACGGAGCTGCAAATGGATATCACATCCAAGAAGGCTATCTCTTCAAAGAAAATAAGTTATGCATTCCTTGTAGTTTCTTGCGGGAACATATTATTAGAAAGCTCCATGGTGGAGGTCTCGGTGGACATTTCGATCGAAATAAGATGCTAGCCATAACCGAAGAAAGATATTATTGGCCGCAATTGAGAAAAAAAGTTGAGGGACATGTTCGCAGTTATCCTATATGCCACGTTGCCAAGGGCCAAGAACAGAATACTGGTCTTTATATATCTCTTCCAATTCCCGAAGGACCTTGGGAAGACATTTCTATGGACTTTATTCTTGGCTTACCACGAACACAGTGTGGTGCTGATTCTATCTTTATCGTGGTAGACAGATTCTCTAAGATGGCACACTTTATTCCATGTCGTAAGACATCCGACGCGACTTATATTGCTCTTATTTTCTTTCGAGAAGTCGTGCGTCTTCATGGTATGCCAAAGTCAATCACTTCAGATAGAGATACTAAGTTTCTGTCACATTTCTGGAGAACATTATGGAAAAGATTGGATATATCACTACAATATAGCAGTACTAGTCACCCACAAACTGACGGACAAACAGAGGCCATGAACTGCACACTTGGAAACATGTTGCGAAGCTTAGTTGGAACACGACCTAAGCAGTAGGATCTAGCTTTATCACAGGCTGAATTTGCTTATAACTACCTGCCTAACAGATCAATTGGAAAAGCACCGTTGCCATTGTCTACTCACATTAGCCACGACATGTTTTGGACCTCGTCTTCTGCCTAAGACTCCGGGTCGAGACATTGGTGCTGAGCATATGTTAGAGCGGCATCAATTAAAACATAATGAAGTGAAACAATAACTTGAAGAATCTTATACCAAATATAAAGCAGTTGCTGATCAGTGCCGCCGCCGAAAGGTCTTTCATGAGGGAGACTTGGTCATGGTTTACTTACGTAAGGAACATTTTCCTACTGGCTCCTACAACAAATTAGCGAAGAAGAAGATCGGACCATTTCAAGTTCTACGCAAGCTAAATGACAATGCTTATGTGATTGATCTCCCTGAAGACATGCTGTCACCCCCAGTTTTCAAATTAGGGTTATTTTTATTATTTTTCAAGTTTTATAATTTTTAGGAATTTTTATTTATTTTATGTGATTTTTTGGGATTTATTTGGGTTGGTTTAGATTTTATCCAATTCGGACTCAAATTGGAGACCCGGGTAGCCTGGACCCTAGTGGAACCCGCATACTAGCTGGACGTAGCCCACATACCATCATAATTAGGTTAGAAATCATAAACCCAATTTTTCATGGCTTAATTTGTCATTTTAGAGCTTAATTGGTTAACCGAAACAAACCGAACCAAACCGAATTCATTTAAATCCAACACCAAGTCAAATGGGTTGGGGGCTTATTGGATCCCAACCCAATAGCCCCCCAAGCCATGGCCGGCCATGACAAGGCTTTCCCCCCCCCCCCCCCCCCCCCCCCCTCTCTTGCTTCTTCATTAAGATATCTCTCCCTCTCTCTCTCAAAAATCCCATTTCTTCTTCCAAGCTCTTCTCCAAGGAAACCTAGCATAGGTATGTCATTAAATTTCCATTTATTACTCTTTTGCATTTATGTTCTTCACAATAATTGTAGGGAATGAGATTCTCTACACTTTGCCCCTAAATTTGTAGGTTTTCCCTAAAAAATCTAGGTTAGGAAATTAATAGGGGTTTTAATATATATAGTGGTATATGTATATGTATGTATATATATATATATATGTGTATATATGTATATATTAATGTGTATTTGTTTGGGTAGAGGAATGGAAATGGTGGTGGTGTTTTCATGGGAGTTATGGTGAGAGGGTTTGTGGTTGTGTGTGTTTGTGAGAGTGTGTGTGTGTGTGTGTGTTTATATATATATATATATATATATATATATATATATATATATATATATATATATATATATATATATATATATATATATGTATGAGTGTTTATATATATATATATGTGTGTGTGTGTGTGTGTGTGTGTATATATGTATATGGGGATGTGTGCGTGTGTGTGTAGGTATAGATATGTATAGATGAGGAGGAGAATGAGGAGGAGAAGGAGAATGAGGAGGAGAATGAGAAGGAGAATGAGGAGGAGAATGAGAATGAGGAGGAGAATGAGAAGGAGAATGAGGAGGAGAATGAGAAGGAGAATGAGAAGGAGAATGAGAATAAGGAGGAGAATGAGGAGGAGAATGAGAAGGAGAATGAGGAGAATGAGGAGGAGAATGAGAATGAGGAGGAGAATGAGAAGGAGAATGAGGAGAATGAGGAGGAGAATGAGAATGAGGAGGAGAATGAGGAGGAGAATGAGAAGGAGAATGAGGAGAATGAGGAGGAGAATGAGAATGAGAATGAGGAGAATGAGGAGGAGAATGAGAAGGAGAATGAATAGGAATAAGGAGAAGGAGAAGAATAGGAATCCAAAATGGACTTGGATATGGGTTGTAGAGGTTAAAAATGATTAGAAATAGCCGTCTAGACCTAGTCTTGACGCCGGTTGACCACGGTTGACTTTTTAGACCAAAAGTCAACTATGGGTCAACACTTTACCCAATTTAGTCCCAAATTCTATTAGACTTAAGTAGTTGACCAAAAGTCAACTATTAGTCACCATTGACCTAGGATTGACCTAGGGTTGACCAGAGTTGACCGGAGTTGACCAGAGTTGACCAGTTGACCAAAAGTCAACTGTAAGTCAACTGTTGACTCAAATCGACCTAGATTAATTTCGTTTGACTTGCATTGACCCAGTTTGACCCAGTTAGCCCTAATATGATTTAGTTTGACCCCGTACAACCTAGTTTGACATGCCTTGACCTAGAATGACTTAATAGGATTCAAATTGATTTGATTTCATTTTCTAAACATAGTATTGATACGTCTTGTTCTCTATAGGTCCTCGAGACGCTGCATTTGCTCCGATTGACGTACCATATCATATTTCATGCGAGTATATTCTCTGACACTTTTCCAATTTATGTTGATTGATGTAATCCATGTAATTAGTGTAGATATGCTTGTTCTCGACACATTGGTCACACGGGTTGGTATTCATGGATCCCGACATGAGGTGTTATTCCTTGTTGTCTTGGTATGTCTTGTGCAAGCCCCCTTGTAGTTCTTGTGCAGTACATGGACGCCGATTCTCGAGGAGACTTGCTCCCTTCTCGTAGAATCCTGTGTCGTGACGTGTCTTGTTTGGATCCACTCTACCAGTCGGAGACGGGGAGTATTAGTGTAGACATGTGGTCATTATCCACCTTGTTACTCTTGTAGACCTTCTGAGTGTTAATCATACACTCCACGTATGATTAACCAGGCCAGTAGACCTTGTGCAAGACCCAAGCCGGCCACATGTTGTAGCTAGTATTCACACACCTAGATATATGATTCTTGATTCTTGTACATGCCATGATCAGTTTACTTGCCTTGTTCTAGCTCTAGTTTTACAGCTTACCTTGCCATGATTCTCACATATATATTCCATGATTTTTTTGTATATACTCTCTATTTACAGATTATAGCTTTTGTCATATCTTGTGAAATGTTGTTAGTAGATTGTACTCGTTCCATCCTGACAGGATATGTTGAAAATATTACAGATGCAGATGAGGGAGACTACAGTACCTACTACGGTCCGGATGACGTAGTGGGCCTAGACCTGGAGACTTTGGTCCAGAAGGGCTTAGCTCCGCCTGGCGAGACCTTACCGCTTGCTTAGTTAGAGTAGATCTTTTATACTGGACTTTGTCTCCAGCTACTTTTGAGACTTTTATTATTATGGACTATATTAGAGACTTGGACTGTATATATTCTTGTGTTGGACTTGACAGGTTAGTATTTTATTATCGTCTTGTTGTCTTTATCTTTCAGTCTTTACTTTGTTATCTTAGAGTTGTGATTGAGTACTCATATATATTCATTGCTTGTCCTCCGTTCGGAGTTGACCATATTCTCGACAGGTTTTTGTTATATATATAAACTGTTTAGAGTAGAAAAATCTACAGCGTTCCACGCCGATTTTTCGGTGAGGGCTGGGCGTTGTCGTGTCACTTGTCCTTTTTGCGGGTGCGGGTCGTGACACGTTTTAGTGGTGGCCCACGTAGGTCCTGAAGTCGCAATTAGTGCGATGTCGTAGTGGCGCTCGACTTAGAGTGCTATTACGAGCCTGTGGTACGTATCTAGGATAGGCTATAGGCTAAGAGTACTCAATCACAGTAGGATCTTTCCTTGCTTATCTTCCTTACCGTCTTTGATATTGATTTACTGCATTCTAGCTGTCCTCCTTTGATATTGCCTTCATGTGCCATATTGATATCTTCTTTTTAATTTGTCTCCAGGATAGTTATTACTCATTCTCCTGGCGAGGAGCACAGGGAGACGGAGAGGTCTGCCACCTCTGGCGGGCAGGCTCCGGTCACCTCCCCTGCAGATGGGACTTCTGTTGGGGCCCTCGGGGGTACTCCTCCAGCTACCTCGATGACAGTCCCTGGGGTTGCGGGTGCTCTTCCCGTAGTACCGGGAGCTGTCGTGGGCGCTCTTCCTCCTCCTGCGCAGCGGATTCCTCCGCCAGTTGCAGACGTACTTCCACCTCCACCTCCTCTGCCTACAGATATGGGGCAGATGCTTACCTTCCTCTAGCAGATACTGGAGACTCAGAGAGCCCAGACCGAGGCTCAGCAGAGGTAGACAGACGCGATGCGTCAGGGCATGGAGGATGCCCATCAGTTGGCCCTTGCAGCCGTGGAGCAGAGGGCTCCTCATCCGGGGACGCGTACCAGGGATGGAGATATCCAGGACTTTAAGAAGCTCGGGCCCCATGACTTTAGCGGGACCGAGGGTGTGGTCGATACAGATGATTGGCTCGAGGATATCGAGCGGCAGATGAGGGCCTCCCGCCTAGCTGACGACCTGAAGGTCGAGGCGGTAGGTTTGCAGTTGCTAGACATTGTACGCACCTGGTTCAGGAACGAGCCAGCCTTAGCTGGCGAGGGCCGTACTTAGGCAGAGTTCAAGCTCCTCTTCAAAAAGAAGTTCTTTTCCCCCACGGACAAGATTGACCTGGTACGACAGTTCCAGGATCTGCAGCAGGGCAGTTTATCTGTGGAGGAGTACGCAGCGGAGTTCGGTCGTCTGAGCCGATACGCAGAGTACATGGTTCGAGACCCGGAGATTAGGGCGAGCCATTTCAGGGAGGGGCTCACTTGGGATATCAAGATCCACATTCCATCCTTCTATGAGACTTATACTCAGATCTACGCGGAGGCCCGCAAGGTTGAGCGGGAGTGGGGCTTGAAGCCCAAGAGGGAGCGGGATCATTTCTCGGGGGCTACTAGCAGCGCAGGGGCTGCTAAGCGCCCTCAGCTTCAGTATCAGACTTTCCAGCATCAGACCAGAGCACCGGTTCAGCAGGTGCAGCACACTCAGCCGAGGCAGGCTCAGCATGGGGCTTCTTGCCACTTCTGTAGGAGACCTGGTCACGTCTGGGAGGTTTGCCGGAAGAGGCTGGGTTTGTGCCTCTACTGCGGGGAGGCTGGACATCAGTTGAGAGATTGTCCTGCGAACCCTCGCAGGGTAGCCCGTGGAGCGGTAGCAGCTCAGGGAGCACAGGGTAGGCCACCTATGGCACCGCATCACGCCCTCCACCAGCAGCGGGATATACCCCGCTAGGACATGACTTTTGCGATGGCAGTTGAGGATCCTGCACGCATTAGACTAGGAGGTAGGGTCTTGCTATTTTTTTTACCTGTTCCTTCCGTCCATTGATTGATGATTGCTTTCTTAGTACCTTTAGTTTGCATATGTGATGATCATGCTAGATTAAATAGAAAACCCCAATGAAGACTGCAATAACACGATACTGTAGAGATTTAAAATCATGCATGTGTTCTGATTTCCTGGATTACATATTATATAACTTAGGATAAAATTTAGTAGACCTTGATTGTGGGGTGCTTGACCTAGAGAAGTGTACGACCGTTTGAATTTCGAGGACGAAATTTTTTAAGGAGGGTAGATTTGTCACCCCCAGTTTTCAAATTAGGGGTATTTTTGTCATTTTTCAAGTTTTATAATTTTTAGGAATTTTTATTTATTTTATGTGATTTTTTGGGATTTATTTGGGTTGGTTTGGATTTTATCCAATTCGGACTCAAATTGGAGACCCGGGTAGCCTGGACCCTAGTGGAACCCGCATACTAGCTGGGCGTAGCCCACATACCATCATAATTAGGTTAGAAATCATAAACCCAATTTTTCATGGCTTAATTTATCATTTTAGAGCTTAATTGGTTAACCGAAACAAACCGAACCAAACCGAATTCATTTAAATCCAACACCAAGTCAAATGGGTTGGGGGCTTATTGGATCCCAACCCAATAGCCCCCCAAGCCATGGCCGGCCATGACAAGGCTTCCCCCCCCCCCCCTCTTGCTTCTTCATTAAGATATCTCTCCCTCTCTCTCTCAAAAATCCCATTTCTTCTTCCAAGCTCTTCTCCAAGGAAACCTAGCATAGGTATGTCATTAAATTTCCATTTATTACTCTTTTGCATTTATGTTCTTCACAATAATTGTAGGGAATGAGATTCTCTACACTTGGCCCCTAAATTTGTAGGTTTTTCCTAGAAAATCTAGGTTAGAAAATTAATAGGTGTTTTAATATATATAGTGGTATATGTATATATATATATATATATATATATATATATATATATATATATATATATATATATATATATATATTATATATATATATATATATATATATATATATATATATATATATATATGTATATATGTATATATTAATGTGTATTTGTTTGGGTAGAGGAATGGAAATGGTGGTGGTGTTGTCATGGGAGTTATGGTGAGAGGGTTTGTGGTTGTGTGTGTTTGTGAGAGTGTGTGTGTGTGTGTTTATATCTATATATATGTGTGTATGAGTGTTTTATATATATATATATATATGTGTGTGTGTGTGTGTATATATATATATGTATATGGGGATGTGTGCGTGTGT
Organism: Iris pallida; assembly: GCA_029216955.1. Taxonomy (NCBI): domain Eukaryota; kingdom Viridiplantae; phylum Streptophyta; class Magnoliopsida; order Asparagales; family Iridaceae; genus Iris; species Iris pallida. Next base: position 10,954,398 of record JANAVB010042020.1, on the reverse strand, counting down.
GTGTAGGTATAGGTATGTATAGATGAGGAGGAGAATGAGGAGGAGAATGAGAATGAGGAGGAGAATGAGAATGAGAAGGAGAATGAGGAGAATGAGGAGAATGAGAATGAGGAGGAGAATGAGGAGGAGAATAAGGAGAATGAGGAAGAGAATGAGAATGAGAAGGAGAATGAGGAGAATGAGGAAGAGAATGAGAATGAGGAGGAGAATGAGAAGGAGAATGAGGAGAATGAGGAGGAGAATGAGAATGAGGAGGAGAATGAGAAGGAGAATGAGGAGGAGAATGAGAAGGAGAATGAGGAGAATGAGGAGGAGAATGAGAATGAGGAGGAGAGAGGAGAATGAGAAGGAGAATGAATAGGAATAAGGAGAATGCGAAGAATAGGAATCCAAGATGGACTTGGATATGGGTTGTAGAGGTTGGAAATGATTGGAAATAGCCGTCTAGACCTAGTCTTGACCCCGGTTGATCACGGTTGACTTTTTAGACCAAAAGTCAACTATGGGTCAACACTTTACCCAATTTAGTCCCAAATTTCATTAGACTTAAGTAGTTGACCAAAAGTCAACTATTAGTCACCATTGACCTAGGATTGACCTAGGGTTGACCAGAGTTGACCGAAGTTGACCAGAGTTGACCAGTTGACCAAAAGTCAAATGTAAGTCAACTGTTGACTCAAATCGACCTAGATTAATTCTGTTTGACTTGCATTGACCCAGTTAGCCCTAATATGATTTAGTTTGACCCCGTACAACCTAGTTTGACATGTCTTGACCTAGAATGACTTAATAGGATTCAAATTGATTTGATTTTATTTCCTAAACATAGTATTGATACGTCTTGTTCTCTATAGGTCCTTGAGACGCTGCATTTGCTCCGGTTGACGTACCATATCATATTTCAGGTGAGTACATTCTCTGACACTTTTTCAATTTATGCTGATTGATATAATCCATGTAATTAGTGTAGATATGCTTGTTCTCGACACATTGGTCACACGGGTTGGTATTCATGGATCCCGACATGAGGTGTTATTCCTTGTTGTCTTGGTATGTCTTTTGCAAGCCCCCTTGTAGTTATTGTGCAGTACATGGACGCCGATTCTCGAGGAGACTTGCTCCCTTCTCGTAGAATCCCGCGTCGTGACGTGTCTTGTTTGGATCCACTCTACCAGTCGGGGACGGGGAGTATTAGTGTAGACATGCGGTCATTATCCACCTTGTTACTCTTGTAGACCTTGTGAGTGTTAATCATACACTCCACGTATGATTAACCAGGCCAGTAGACCTTGTGCAAGACCCAAGCCGGCCACATGTTGTAGCTAGTATTCACACACCTAGATATATGATTCTTGATTCTTGTACATGCCATGATCAGTTTACTTGCCTTGTTCTAGCTCTAGTTTTACAGCTTACCTTGCCATGATTCTCACATGTACATTCCATAATTTTCTTGTATATACTCTCTATTTACAGATTATAGCTTTTGTCATATCTTGTGAAATGTTGTTAGTAGATTGTACTCGTTCCATCCTGACAGAATATGTTGAAAATATTACAGATGCAGATGAGGGGAGACTACAGTACCTACTACGGTCCGGATGACGTAGTGGGCCTAGACCTGGAGACTTTGGTCCAACAGGGCTTAGCTCCGCCTGGCGAGACCTTACCCCTTGCTTAGTTAGAGTAGGTCTTTTATACTGGACTTTGTCTCCAGCTACTTTTGAGACTTTTATTATTATGGACTGTATTAGAGACTTGGACTGTATATATTCTTGTGTTGGACTTGACAGGTTATTATTTTATTATCGTCTTGTTGTCTTTATCTTTTAGTCTTTACTTTGTTATCTTAGAGTTGTGATTGAGTACTCATATATATTAATTGCTTGTCCTCCGTTCGGAGTTGACCATATTCTCGACAGGTTTTTGTTATATATATAAACTGTTTAGAGTAGAAAAATCTACAGCGTTCCACGCCGATTTTTCGGTGAGGGCTGGGCGTTGTCGCGTCACGTGCCCTTTTAGCGGGTGCGGGTCGTGATACATGCAGATCTCTCCAATCTTCAATGTCGCCAATCTTTATGAATACTTTCCACCTGGCGAACCGCTTTATTCTGATAAGAACTCAGGGACGAGTTCTCTTGAAGCAGGGGAGACTGATGTAGCGTAGAATCCTAGTCCCTCTAGGATTCCTTTTCTTTTCCTCTTCCCTCTTGGATTCCTTTTTCTTTTCTTTACTTTTTTATAATCCTATTTATGATAGGATTCTTATTTTGACTTTATCTTTTATTAGGATAGATTTTATCTTTATTTTATTAGGATTAGGTTGTCATAAAGTCCTATAAATAGAAAACTTTTGTATGCAATCGATAACAACTTTTAATCAATAAAATTCTTCTTTAAAGTTTGAGATTTGTTCTCTTATTTTATTGGTCGTGGACTCGACTGTTCCGTGGATACGGAAGCCCCTCGCTTGAGGTTTTCAAGCAACCTAATAAAATAAAGATAAAATCTATCCTAATAAAAGATAAAGTCAAAATAAGAATCCTATCATAAACAGGATTATAAAAAAAGTAAAGAAAAGAAAAACGAATCCAAGAGGGAAGAGTAAAAGAAAAGAAATTCTAGAGGGACAAGGATTCTATGCTACATCAGCAAGGCGCGTCGAATCCTTTGGTGAAGAAAGTGAATTCCAAAGGGGTCCTGATATCGACGAAATGAAGCGTTATGGAGCCAATACAAGTGCACACATCGCAGTAGTCCCCCGGCGGTCGCCTGGCATTCTGGCTTCTTGTAGCTCAGGTAAGATGGATCGTTGCTCACGTTATGAGCCTGTTGTGTCTCAACTCTCTACAAGATTAGTCCATATTCTATTAAAAAAACTATTTACTGTATTATGTTAAACATAAAATTTTCAAAATGATAACAAATTTTTTTTGAAATTATAAATAAGATAATATGTAAAATTACAAATAAGGTAATGTGTCGCCAATGCTGTTGGCGACATGAGTGCAATTCCCCCCCCCCCCCCCCCCCCCCCCCCCCCCCCGTGGATAGCAGTGCCGAGAAGAAGGAAGTAGGAATTACGTCACAAAAAGTCAAATTTCGTTACTAATATTCGTCACTAAATCCCAATTCGTTACTGAAAGTCCAATTGAAATTACTAAATTGCGTCACTAAAACAACATGGTCTCAAGCAAAAAAAAAAAAAATCAACAAAATGCATTCATATCGCCAATGCTGTTGGCGCCACGAGTGCATGCATTCATGTCGGCAAAAAAAAATCGTCACTAAAACTCTTATTTCGTCGCTAACATTGTCATTAAAAGCCGTATTTCGTCACCGAAAGTCACTAATATGCGTCACTAAAAAATTTCGTCCCAAGTCGTCCAAGACTATTGCGCCAACAGCATTGATGACACATTGTCTTATTTGTAATTTTACATACTTATTATCTTATTTATAATTTAATTAAATTCTTGTGAAAAATTTCTGTATGTTAAACCAAATATTTCACCTTGACAGGATAGTGACAGAGAAGTGGTAGACTGCTGAAGTCTCCCGTTTGCTTGTACATAAATGTATCCGTTGGACAATCAGTGATGCTGTTCATAGAAGGTCAAAAGTTAGATATTGTAGAATAGCAAGTCTAAGAAAGTAACAAAAAAAATGAGTTTTCCGATGATTACTTCTGTGTTAGCTGGAGTGATCATCGCGACCCAGTCGGACTTGTCCGGCATCAGGACTCCGCTCACTGTGACCGTGACGTTTCCTTGGTCGGGTAACTCGGAGTCCGCATGCACTGTTGGATTATATTTCGTTTTCAATTGAGCGCTCAAATGGAAGGTAAAAATGGAGTTGGTAATTTAGTCCCATATCGGTTAGGAGGTGGGATCATTTGGTACAGATAATTGTGATTGGTTCACCTTACATGAGAATTCTCTTTTAAGACACGTGAGCCCAATTCAATATCGCACATATGGGTCAACTCCGGTTCGGTTCACACCGCGTGACTCATGAGAGAAATAGATATAAACTCCAACTCTAACTCTAACCGTGACACATTTATATATACACAAACAAGATATTAAACGACAAAATCGATGAACAGTAGAAATCTCCCTACGAAACTTTCTAGAGATGAAGACATATTCATTTAAATTTGTTGTTTTATTTCTAATTAGTATGAATGCAAGCTTTTTATGATTGAAGACATAAGAACTTCGATATCTTAGTCTCTGTCAGATGCCTAGAATGGTTTTAGTGAAAGGGATGCCACATATGTGTTGGTAGAATAGGAGTGTTATAAGTAGTGGAATATTGGCACCTATTAAATTTAGAGCAGTACTTTGGTAAGAATTGAGGCCAACTTAATTATATCCATAGAATGTGAACCCAAGTTGTATGAATACAGACACGGATATAGATATAGACATGATATGGATACAGACTCGATGTGAATATTCTGAGATTGAATTCCAATTTCCTGTTCACCTCAATATGAATAGGATTAGAAGTTCCTTCATATATGCGATGTTTGTCAGTTCAAGTAACTTAGTTTTTTTTTTTTCCTTCAATAACCAGTAACTTGACCAGTTATGCATAGTGTGGCACGTAAGAAAGAAAACACCAAGTAAACATATCATTGCAGATGATTTAAATTTGAAGATGGCTGATAATGATGGATCTCCACCATATTGATGAGTCCATCAATATGTTCTGGTAAGTAGCATGCTGTCTGAGCTGTCTCGGTTTCCATGAATTTAATTCTATTTAATGTTGGGCCTGCCAGTTCGGAAATCTTTCAACTCTGTTTAATGTGCTTTTGTAGCAATTAAACCATTGTCGGATGATCAAGATGAAAGAGATTATATATATATATATATATATATATATTTTATATATATATATATATATATATATATATATATATATATATATATATATATATATATATACTAGCATATGTGTACGTGCCTTTCACGTATTTTAACATTTTTTTAATTAACTTAGGAAAACTCTTTAGGAAGACCAAAGGGTCTTTTAATTAACTTAGGAAAACTCTTTAGGAAGACCAAAGGGTAGTCTTCGTAATTATTAAGTTGTCTTTATTAAAATTAATGAACAATTTTTAATTAATATAGACATGCAAGGGTATTTTCGGAATTCAAAAATTTTACCATCCAAGTTTTCCTATATATATATATATATATATATATATATATATATATATATATATATATATATATATATATATGGACTAACGGATGGGAAGAGGACAAGTGCATCGATTGGTTCAGCGTAGAGGCGGCTCAACGCATCTGTGGTTCAGGTTTGGCCCTTTCCTCCGGCAAAGACAGCTTCGCTTGGATACCGGGCGCGAGCGGGAGGTTCTCGTCTTCCTCGACTTGGCGAGCCGCTAGGATCGAGAGAAATCGAGATGTGGCTGTGACGGAAGTGTGGAGCTCTTGCATTCCCTTGAAGTGGTCTATTCTAATGTGGAGGATTATTAAGGACAAACTTCCATCGGATCTGGTGGTGCAAAAGACTGGGTTTTCCTTAGCTTCAAAATGTTCATGCTGCGAAGATAGCGAGGTGGAATCTATCTCTCACCTCATCTCCCAAGGAGAAACGGCTAGGTTGATTTGGGACGTTTTCGAAGCCGAGCTGGGATTCAGTAGTGTCGGGGACACACTTATGGAGCGCTAAGGAAGCTGGTGGAGCGGGCCTAACCATCATGTGAGATGCGTTATGGTGGCGGCGATCGCCTTGGTCATATGGAAGAATAGGAATAAAATTAGATATGAAGGAAGAGGGTGGCTTATCTTTAAACTGATCATCGAGATTCGGCGACAGGTGAACAAGGCTCTTGTCTCCTGTCTGCACGCTGAGGTTGGGGATCCTGCCTTCATCGTCAGGTCTCCTGCTAGCGGCGGTAGGTAGGTTCGGGTTGGGGTAGTTGGGTTTTGCTTGGTATATAGAGTTTGCTTTATATATCCCTATCCCCTTTATATATCCTCTTTGATATATACTTGGGTAGGTTTTGTACAGCTTGGGGCTGTTTGTAGCCCGGCCGGCTGGGTCTCGGTGTTTTGTTCCCATGGCTTCCTTTTTATTTGGAGGCTATTCATTTTATATATATATATATATATATATATATATATATATATATATATATATATATATATATAGCAGATGACCTCTAGCCTAGTGGTTAAGAGAGATGCATGCGGCCCGAGTGGTCAGGAGTTCGAATTCCAGTAGAAGCGATTCCAGAAACAATTTACCTGGTTCCAAATATATATATATATATATATATATATATATATATATATATATATATATATATATATATATATATATATATATCCCTTGGATGTTATCTCAACTAATCTAATGGTTAAAATTTTATCCTCTTATTAAGGAAGGGATATAGATAAATATTGACCACAAAATTAAGGAGAATATTAATGATCAGATTCTCTTCTTAGCTTTTTTTAGAGGGTGAATATTAATGAGCAATTTTAAAAATAGCAATATTAATTCTAATATTAATCTTAATTTTATTAGTATTAAAATTAAAATTAACACTAAAATAAAATTTAATATTAAAATTAACATCGATATTAAAATTAAAATTAACGTTAACATTAATATTCAAATTAATATTAACATTAAAGTTAAAATTAACATTAAAATTAACATAAATATTAATTTTAATTTATTCTTAATATTAATATTAATATTAATATTAAAGTTAAAATTAATGTTAATGTTAATGTTAATATTAAAGTTAATGTTAATATTAATATTTATTTTAATTTCAATGTTAATGTTAATTTTAATGTTAATATTAATTTGAATATAAATGTTAATATCAACGTTAATTTTAATATTTAATTTAATTTTAGTGTTAGTTTTAATTTAATTGTTAATTTTAATACTAATAAATTAACATTAATATTAGAATTAATATTACTATTTTTAAATTTGATCATTAATATTCACCTTCAAAAAAAAGCTACGAAATGAAAGGAAATGAGAGAATCCGATCATTAATATTCTCCTTTTGTGGTCAATATTTATTTATATCCCTTCCTTAATAAGAGGATAAAATTTTAACCATTAGATTAGAATTGAGATAACATCCAAGGGATATAGATAATTGTGCTCATTTGCTCATTTAGGAGGTGTGCTCATTGGATAGCCACTATATATATATATATATATATATATTTTTTTTTTGAAGCGGAAAGGGTTCTTCTTATTGAACAAACGAATTGTTACAGACTGAGACTACTCTGAAGCCAGGCTCTAACTACCAGAGCGCTGGTCCTCCATTCAACAATACACCAAAGATTTTTTACGCTGGCCTAGGACCTAAGGACGAGCCGCCTGTACAGCGAACTCTCCTCTCACGCCTCCTGTTGTCAGCCGTTCCCGTCCTGGATCATCCGAATGTCCTGCTCTATATTGTTGAAGAGGCCAGTAATGGTGTTGGCTCTTCCTGCGAATATTCGGTTGTTGCGTTCCCTCCAAATGTGCCAAGTAACAGCGAGAAGACGACTACAGGCCTCCCATATATATATATATATATATATATATATATATATATATATATATATATATATATATATATATATATATATTGAAGCAGCAGATGAATTCTAGCCTAGTGGTTAAGAGAGATGCATGCGGCCCAAGTGGTCGGGAGTTCGAGCCTCAGTGGAGGCGAGTATGCCACAATTACCCATTGCTTCAAAAAAAAAATATTTTGAAGCAATGGGTAATTGTGGCAAACTTGCCTCCACTGGGCTCGAAACTTCTGACCACTTGGGCCACATGCATCTCTCTCAACCACTAGGCTAGAGGTCATTTGCAATATATATATATATATATATATATATATATATATATATATATATATATATATATATATATATGGAAAAACGGGATGTGAGCTATATGCTCATACTATTATATGAGCCATCCAATGTGGATTTTATGTGGACCAATTAAAATTTAGTGATGTGGAAGAGAAAAATTATATAGATAGAAATAAATTTTCTCATAAAATATTTGATAAATCTTAACTTACCAAATAGAAACTTACCAAATAAATTTGAATTGAGGAAAATTATATACACGATAAAAGAAATCAAATGTGTATATGAACAAGAAGCTTGGAAAGTCCTGCTATAAGAATATTACAAAAGGAAATTAGTAGAGCTTGATGAGTTTATGAAGTATTTTTGGTAAACATCAATGGAAGAGGAGGTCTAATCAAGGAGGAAGAGGAATTCTAAAATGGAAAGAGAGAATTACCCAGCACGTAAGAGAACATGACAACCTGTGCAGTAACACAAGGGATAACATGAAAGAAACTCAGCATATATATGCCAATGAGGTGATTATAGTGCTTAGTATTATTCTAAAAGGAATCTGTTTAATCCTACAAATTAATTAATTTTACAAACATAGCAAGACTATGCTGGAAAAAAATAATAATCCTAACTTAAGTTATATACATCATGTAGTTTCCTATAACATTAGAACACCTCTAAAATCATCTTATATTCGAGCTTCCTGCTTCCTATACTTAGCATCAAAACACTCGAAACTCATAAATATCAGCTAAACTAGTACACTCCTGCTCGACATCCATTATCCGAGAGCTCCTAACCTAAGAAGCAGAACTTCAAAAAAGTGGGGCATGTCGTGTTGGATATACACTGTTGGTGTTTTTTGCCTTTGGACTAGAAAAGATAGTCCCACATCGGCTACACCAAATGGTGAGTATCTCAATATAATGCATTGCTTGTGTTGAGGTGTGCACATGAGGTGTAGTGGGGCACAAGTTTGTGCCATGTGGAAGTATTTTCCTAGAAGGAAAAAGGATTAAATCCAACAAGGATGCAAGTTAATTTTTGTTGTGCGGACTCGGACTCGGACGCGGACTCCAAGATGTCTCGTGCATGCACGGGAGGGTTCGGGGGGTAGGCGTGGACTGGCACACTTCTATGCTGATTGTGGGATGATCTAAAATATCAAACTCTATTTTTGAGTATTGGTATTTTAGTCCCACATCGGATAGGAGAAGAGGTGAAGTCTCAACTCCACTCTATAAATAGAGCCCCTTGGCCTCCTTTGAAAGATGCACCAAGAAGAGAGTTGAGGGAGTCTGTTAAGTCCAGGAAGCCCGTTCAAGTCTCAAATATTGACTTACGAGCGTTCCAGAAGTTCTCCTGAACTTGCTGGTTCCTGGGAGCTTATCCGTACTGCGGGTATAGCTTTGAGCGCCGGTGTTCAACACCCCAGCGAGATCCGCTCTTCTTCTTCTTTCCTCTTTCTGTTGCCTTCGAGAATCTGAGACTCAACTGTTGTTGATCATCTCTTGTTGCCTTCGAGAAACCGCTATTGCAAACGCGATTCGATTTTTTTAATCGTTTAGGCTACGCAATCAGCATTATTTGCATCTCTTTTTTAGGGATTGCAACTGCATTATTTGCATCTCTTTTTTAGGGATTGCAACTGCATTCTTTGCATCTCTTCTTAGGGATTGCAACTGAGTTTTTCCATCGATTGTTTGCAAATAGAATAACAATCTCAAAGCTATACGATTCGATGGAAAACACTCGTGCTTCGCTTGTCGATACCGGCTTTAACAAGTTGGAGAAATTCGACGGCGAACACTTCCAGATCTGGAAGCGAAAGGTGACTCTGAACCTTCAACTCGTGGATGTTGATCACGTGTTGGATGAGGAAGAACCAATCGTTCCAGCAACAGGATCTGCTGCTGTTCTGGCCGCTGCTACGAGCAAGCAGACGAAGTGGAAAAAGGATAACAGCATATGCAGGCTGCTGATCCTGAATTCCATGGAAGACTCTCTGGCCGAGTCCTACACAAAGAGGACTTCTGCCAAAGAGATCTGGGAGTCCGTGGGGAAGCTGTATGACGACGACGAGGCCCGGTCGAAGATGTTCATGGTTGAAAAATACCACAAATGGGTCTTTGAAGACGAGAAGACCATGCTGCCCCAAGTGAAAGAGTTCCTGAAGCTGCGCCAGAAACTGGAGGACGATAGCATGCCCCTCGTCGACAAGTTCGTCGTTGGAGGGATCGTGGCAAAACTTCCTCCAGGTTGGAGCAACATCTATGCAAGGATGCATAGGAAGAAGATGGAGATTAGCCTGGATAATCTCCTCAGCGAGATTCATGTTGAGGACGAGATGCGCTCTCAACAGAAGTTGGACACCCTGTCCAAGCAACTAGCAACGGCGAATCTGGTTCAAGCCACCAGAGAGAACAAAGGGAAGCAGGCGGCTTCTCACCACAAGAAGAAGGACTTCTCGAATCTGAAAGTGAAGGGTCCAGGATTCAAGCAACAGAAGTCCAAGTCCCATGTGACTTGCTTCAACTGTGGCAAGAAGGGTCACTATAAAAGTGAATGCAAGTCCAAGCCCAAAGAGCAAGGTGAGCCTAACAAGGTTTCTTTGGTTACTAATCAGGTTGCCATGATAGCACAGGTTGCAACTGTGGGGGCAGACTTGGACTGGTGGATAGACACTGGCGCGACATGTCATGTCTGTTCAGACAAGGACTGGTTCGTCTCCTATGAGCCTACTTCCGAGAAAGTCATGATGGCGAACCAGGCACAAGCTGAAGTACTGGGGATCGGGACGGTGGAGCTGAAGCTTACATCGGGGAACATTCTGACGCTTCAAGGTGTGAAGCATGTTCCTGCAATCGCAAAGAACCTGATCTCTGGGAGCCTGCTCTGCAACGCAGGCTTGAGGATGGACATCAATGCTGGCCAAATGGTGATGTCCAAGAAGGGTACTTTCTTCGGGAAAGCTTTTCAGACTGAAGGAATATACAAAATTCAGCTTGTTGTAACCCAACATAATAATGTCAATGCTATCACTAGTTTGAATTACTCTCTTGAGTTGTGGCATAATAGACTAGGACATGTTCATTGTAAGCGAATAAACAAAATGTCTAGTCTAGGACTTATCTCCAAGTGTGGGGGTAAGGTAGAGAAATGTGAGATATGTGCTCAGACGAAGATCACTAGGAAACCCTTCCACAGGGTCCATCGAAGCACAGATCTTCTGGAGTTGGTTCACTCAGATATCTGTGACTTCAAACAATTCTCTACAAAGGCCGGGATGAAGTATTTCATTACTTTCATCGATGACTTCTCCAAGTATGCCTTCGTCTACTTACTCAAATCTAAAGACGAAGCATTCGAGAAGTTCAAGGAGTTCAGGGCCGAGGCTGAACGGCAAACTGGACAACAACTCAAGAGGCTGAGGAGTGATCGAGGTGGGGAATATAGGTCTCATGAATTCTCATCATTCTGCAAAGAACATGGAATCATCAACGAGACGACGGCTCCGTATTCTCCACAATCCAACGGAGTAGCAGAAAGGAAGAACAGAACGTTGACAGAGATGATGAATTCTATGCTGTTGACTGCGGGTCTCCCAAAGTGCTATTGGGGAGAAGCTGCATTAACGGCCACTTTCATTCTGAACAGAGTGCCGTATGCAACTTCCGACATAACTCCTCATGAACTCTGGTTCAAAGTCAGACCCAACCTGAATGTCATTCGAGTGTGGGGGTGCCTGGCTTATGTGAAGCTCCCGGATATAAAGATTCAGAAGCTGGGGACAAGGACTACTAAGGCGATCTTCCTGGGGTATGCCGAGAAGAGTGATGCTCGGAGATTCCTTGATATCGAGTCAAATCATATCATCGAATCTTGCGATGCTGAATATTTTGAAGAAAAGTTTGCAAGGCACAAGAACATTGTTCTCACGGACATTCCGGAGAATAATGAGGGTGCGGAGCAGACAGAGATCTTTATCGAACCAGTAGTCCAAGATGGAGTTGTTGTCGAGGAGACACCAGCTGAACCAGAACTCGCTGAGCCGTCAACTAAGCGAGCAAGGAGGCCGAAAGACTTCGGAGATGACTTTGTCACCTATCATGTGGAAGCAAATCCGCTTACCTATGATGAGGCGATGAAGACCAGAGATGCTATATTCTGGAAGGAGGCGATTGACAACGAGATTGACTCAATCACCTCCAATAACACATGGGTATTGGTCGACCTACCAGAATGAGCAAGACCCATCGGATGCAAATGGATCTTCAAGAAGAAGATAAAAGCAGATGGAACCATTGACAAGTTCAAGGCCAGGCTAGTGGCCAAGGGGTTTGCTCAGAAGCAGGGGATCGACTACTTTGACACTTATGCTCCAGTAGCTCGGATGACAACTATCAGATTGTTAATTGCTTTAGCAGCAATACACAAGCTGGTGATACATCAGATGGATGTGAAAACGGCATTCCTTAATGGCGAGCTGACCGAAGAGATCTACATGCAACAACCAGAAGGTTTTGTCGTCAGAGGTCTGGAAGACAAAGTCTGCAAGTTGATGAAGTCTCTGTATGGTTTGAAGCAAGCTCCCAAAATGTGGCATGAGAAGTTTGACAAGGTGATAAGGTCAAATGGCTACAGGGTCAGTGAAACAGACAAGTGTGTCTATACGAAGTTTGCTGACGGAAGAGGAGTAATCGTTTGTCTATACGTGGACGACATGCTAATCCTAGGTACGGATTTAAGCTGCGTCACAGAGACAAAGAAATTCCTCTCGACCAAGTTCAGTATGAAGGACTTGGGGGATGCCGACGTAATCTTGGGGCTCAAGATCATCCGGACAGGCACTGGAATAGCACTGTCACAGTCTCATTACATTGAGAAGATGCTCTCTCGCTACGGGTATCAAGATCTTCCTATTATTGATACACCGTACAGGAGTGATCTGAAACTGGAGCCAAATTTGTAGGAGAGCGTCAGGCAGTTGGAGTACGCTAGCGTCATCGGAAGTTTGATGTACGCTACTACTGCCACAAGGCCTGACATAGCCTTTGCAGTGGGAATGTTGAGTCGATTTACGAGCAATCCAGGCGTAAAGCATTGGAAAGCTGTGAAGCGTGTTATGAGATATCTCAAGAAGACTCAGACATATGCACTATACTACAGCGGAGATCCGTCAGTAGTGGAAGGCTTCAGTGATGCTAGCTGGTGTTCAGAGGTGGAGAGCGAATATTCCACAGGTGGATATGTGTTCGCCATGGGTGGAGCTGCTATATCGTGGAAGTCGAAGAAGCAGACTATGTTATCTCGCTCCTCCATGGAATCTGAATTCTTTGCATTAGACGCTGCAGCAGATGAAGCAGAGTGGCTTCGGGAGCTCATGTATGACCTTCCAATGGTTGGGGCTCAGATACCGGCGATTCCGATATACTGTGACAACCAGACGGCAGCAGCAGTGGCATCAAATGAACTCTTCAACGGGAAGAAGAGGACTGTGCGGTTGAAGCACAGAGCAGTGAACGATCTCATAAAAAGGGGCGTCATTGCAGTGATCGATGTTCGGAGTCAGGAAAACCTGGCGGATCCGTTCACGAAGGGTCTCAAGCGTCAGCTGGTCGAGGACACAGCAAGGAAGATGGGCTTGAAGGCATTCTAATATTGTGTCATTATAATCCTATCAATAAATTTTATGTTATTGGTTCAAAGAGAAATCTACCAGATATCTAATTTTTTGATTCAAGGGAGGACTATTGACTGGAAAAATATTAGTTAACAGTGGGCACTTGTTCTGCGGAACATGTAAGGGTTTCGGACCCAGAACCACTGTTGTCTACTATGAATTTTCTACGGAAAATTGATCCTGTGAGAAGGATGGCATAATGCCTTAATGAGTTCTCAGACTGAGTGAAGGTCTGTTATGCTTTACAGGAAGCATGGTGGCGCAACAACCACAAAGGAGTGTTACAACTCCATGCTACAGTGGGGTGACTCCACCATGAGGTTCCCAGGTAGGGATAATGCCTCGGCTTTGTTAGCCAAGTTACAGGCGGCGTAGCACCGCATATAGGCAGGTAGCATAATGTTGCATAATCGTAATAAAGAGATGTAGGCAGCACTACAAAGAGGCCGGTGTCCTCATGTTACAGTGGCATGACACCACGATGAGGTACCCAGGTAGGGGTAAAGCCTCGGCTTTGCAAGCCATGTCATAGTGGCGTAACACCACAAGGGAGCGCAAGGCTTCATGCTGGGTAGTTTGGCACTACAAAGAGGCTTGGAACCTCATGCTACAGTAGTATGACACTACGATGAGGTTCCCAGGTAGGGGTAATGCCTTGGCTTTGTCAGCCATGTCATAGCGGCGTAGCACCGCAAAGAAGCGCAATGCTTCATGCCAATGACTCTTTATATAGAACTCACCTATAGTGTATGGACAGAGATATCAGGCCGTCTCTTGAGGGTAAACTTGTAGACGCCCAAAAAATTATACACTGAAACCAGGCTGGCACAAGGCCTTCAATGTGCAGCCAGAAGCACAGTTGATGTCACTATGTGAGTAGGAAGAATTGCAGTTATGGTGCAGAATTCAAGGCTTAGTCCATTCTTGTATCATGCTGTTATTTAACCTATGCGGGAAGATTCAAGTCGTAGCGACATCTCTCCTAATGCATGATGGACAATCACTGTGGGGAACGCTCAACCCATATATTGAGATATGTGGGGGATTGTTGGTGTTTTTGCCTTTGGACTAGAAAAGATAGTCCCACATCGGCTACACCAAATGGTGAGTATCTCAATATAATGCATTGCTTGTGTTGAGGTGTGCACATGAGGTGTAGTGGGGCACAAGTTTGTGCCATGTGGAAGTATTTTCCTAGAAGGAAAAAGGATTAAATCCAACAAGGATGCAAGTTAATTTTTGTTGTGCGGACTCGGACTCGGACGCGGACTCCAAGATGTCTCGTGCATGCACGGGAGGGTTCGGGGGGTAGGCGTGGACTGGCACACTTCTATGCTGATTGTGGGATGATCTAAAATATCAAACTCTATTTTTGAGTATTGGTATTTTAGTCCCACATCGGATAGGAGAAGAGGTGAAGTCTCAACTCCACTCTATAAATAGAGCCCCTTGGCCTCCTTTGAAAGATGCACCAAGAAGAGAGTTGAGGGAGTCTGTTAAGTCCAGGAAGCCCGTTCAAGTCTCAAATATTGACTTACGAGCGTTCCAGAAGTTCTCCTGAACTTGCTGGTTCCTGGGAGCTTATCCGTACTGCGGGTATAGCTTTGAGCGCCGGTGTTCAACACCCCAGCGAGATCCGCTCTTCTTCTTCTTTCCTCTTTCTGTTGCCTTCGAGAATCTGAGACTCAACTGTTGTTGATCATCTCTTGTTGCCTTCGAGAAACCGCTATTGCAAACGCGATTCGATTTTTTTAATCGTTTAGGCTACGCAATCAGTATTATTTGCATCTCTTTTTTAGGGATTGCAACTGCATTATTTGCATCTCTTTTTTAGGGATTGCAACTGCATTCTTTGCATCTCTTCTTAGGGATTGCAACTGAGTTTTTCCATCGATTGTTTGCAAATAGACTAACATACACTACAAGCAACACCGACACCTCACACTATAACATACCAAAATATGTGCCATATTTGTATTGTTGTGTCCTTACCGTATCATATCGTATCCGCATCCATGCAATCATGTCATAACTTAGAGAGCAAAGTAGTTATCCAGTAGCATAGCCAGAATTTTAATCTAGGAAGTACAATACTTACTATTAAAATAATAATATATTTATAATTCCCAAATTAATATATATTAATATTAAATGTCATAAATTATTACAATCATTAAATAATCATTTTTTTTGACAATAAAATATTTAGCAACTTCATATTCCGAAAATGTTGAATGATATTTTCATTGTAAATGACATCCAATATATGCATAATGTATATGGAAATATTGTTTCCATTACCTAACTCAGAAAGATTGTTGCATGATGCTGAATTGAATGAAAGGACCTCATAAGGCCTAAATAAATAGGAATGAACATTATTCAATTTTGGACCGAGAGCCGAATCGAATAAAAGATTCAGTTCGATTTCGGTTTTAAAAATATTAAAATAAATATTCGGTTTCGATCTCGATTTCTGTTTTGGGTTTCCATCCAAAAGTGAAAATCAAACAAGACTGCACAATTATGTAAATAACCTCAATTTCATGTATATTTTAAAATTAAAAATGTGTATATTTTTTTGTGCATATTTGTTTTAAAGTTCGAGTTTGATAATTTAACAACTAGTCCAATTTTGAGATACAGTAAACATATTTATAACTGAAAATTGCTGAGAAACCCAATTTCGGGGTTGGTTTTTATAAAAAATCCACCCGCAAGATAGATTTTATGAAATGTCCATAATTATATATTTTTACGTTAAGTATTCCAAGATTCCCTTTAGATGTTCTGTATTTACAAAATTAATATCATAACTACCCCTCTGCACAAACTCAGATTTGGATTACGATTCTCGTCTTCTTCTTCTTCTTCTTCTTCTTCTTCTTCTTCTTCTTCTTCTTCTTCACGAGAGATCTGAATTCCATTGCTCTCATCTTCAGCAGAGATCGCAAAGATCGTTCGTAGTTCACCGTATTTTTTTTCCAATCGAACTCTGATCATCGCTCATCTTCTTCTTCTTCTTTTTCTTCTTTCTTTTCCGACAATTAGGTCAATTATGGAGAGAAGATCTTATTCTTCTTTTCCATAAGAGTTAGCATCGTTTTGAAAGAAGAACGAAAACTCTTGAATCGTTATTCATGTCAAATTTCTTTCAACAAAACAAAAAAAATAAAACATTAGGTTTCTGTCAACTGTTCTTCGTCGATATAACATGAAGAATAGTCATTCTCCTGCATTTTAACAAGGAGAATGCCATTCTCCGTGTAAATTAGACATTCTCCGTGTTACTAAAACGGAGAATGACATTCTCCGTGTTTCTAACACGGAGAATGGGCATTCTCCGTGTAATTTAGCACGGAGAATGACGTGTAATTTAGCACGGAGAATGTCATTCTCCGTACTAAATTACACGGAGAATGGTCATTCTCCTACGTTTTAACACTGGGAATGGCCATTCTCCGTGTAAAATAACACGGAGAATGTCATTCTCCGTGTTTCTAACACGAAGAATGGCCACCCTCATGCGAAATTAACATTCTTCGTGTTCTAACACGGAGAATGGTCATTCTCCTGCATTTTATGGTCATTTGAAACTTTGGAGGGCCATAACTTTTGACTGGGAGGTCGATACGAGATCCGGTTTGTCGCAAAATGAGCGTATCTTCGAGGAGGCTGAGATAAACCGTTTTACCATTTGCCGGCCTTCCAAAATTTTAGAATCGCAAAAAAAAATGATGTTTGGACCTCCGTTTTAGCACTTTTGCCGTTTGTCTCGGCCTTTCCGAAATTTTTCGACGAGTTTTTGAAGATTTTTGAGGAGAAAACCTAGATTCGAAAGTGAGCAGCGTATGGAAGAAGATGAAGTATCGAAAAAAATTTTTTAAGAGTAATTTCGTGGGTGTTTTCAACAAATTAGAAGGAAGGACAAAAAGGTCATTCGGAACCCTCTTTATATATTTTTTGCTAATTCTGGGCACGCGATGAAATGTTATTGCGCGGTAGATTTTTCATAAATTTTTTTCGTTTTTTGGACAATTCATAGATTTTCCCTATTTATAAAAATTATAAATTTTAATATAATTTATAACAATCTCAACTTTGAGTCCGCTTCATCAAACAATAAAAATAGCCCAACCGAACAACCCAACCGAATCTATTACTAGTTCGGTTGGGTTTCGTTTTTCAATTTGATTTCCGTCCGAGCTCTCTAGCCTAGTGGTATTAGAGCGGACACCCGGAGGGGCCGGCAAGGTTCGAGCCCCCCAATTGTGTGTGTGAGTGTGATTTCAAAATTTTTTTTTTGATTTCCGTTTTAAATTTTTACAAGTTCGGTTTTTTCGTTTCCACTATCTCGATTATTTCTTAAAACCAACGTCAACTGATAATAGAAAATCCGTGACTTGGTCTCCACTTTGTCCATTCCTGTTGCTTCCTGTCTCGAACTTTGGCATGTGTATCCGCTCAAAAGCTTTCTTCTATAGGTACTTTACTTGGATGTGTCGATCACGAAGCAGGGGACCAAAGGCCGGCCACGACATTTACTTGCAGCTCTTTTCCGTTAGTAACAGATGCAGGCGACTTCGACTCATTACTTGTTAGTCGTATGCTAATTCATGTCATCACAGTGGACTGTGGTCCTGTGTTGGTCTCAAGCTAGTCCTGCCAATTGTGAAAGTGCAGGTGTAACACGTATAGGGTCTGTTAGGGTTGGACAGCGATTATCAGATATTTTGAAAGACTGATACTATATGTACCACCAAAAAATATTCATTCCTTCATGTCCCTCCGTCATGTGGCAATCACTTATTGACCGATGCAAAATAGGGGAAGAGATTGGGGGAAGACGTGAGCGAATAGGAGAGGGTCACGTCGCGGAGGAACATGGAGGAATAAAATTTTGGAGGTACATAAAGTATTTTACATTTTTAAAATATTATTATTATTAGGGGTAATGAGAGTTCGGTTTATGACGGTTTTAAGCTGGACAGTGCTATGGATCACGGTTTGTGACCGCGGTTCTAGCCGCAAGTCATGTGTCGGCTTCCCGTTGGAGGGGGCCCCCGAAATTTCGGATGAGGGCTCCGAAGGGTACAGGGGAGGCGAATGAGGGGTGGACACGTCGGCACGGACACAGCCATGGTCCACCTCCCAGGAAAAAAAGGAGTTATTGGTTTAATAATTTACTAACCAGCGGTTCTGAATCTTTTTTTAAAACAATAAAATTATTTATATGCTCATATATAAACAAAATGTTGGGAAAGAAACGCGGAAACCTTTCCCCAAACTAGAGAGTACCTGCGAGAGAACCGAGCAAACTACACACAAACCAAAACACCAAACACAATTACGCAGACACAGAGAATTTTTGACGTGGAAAACCCTTGCGGAAAAAAAACCACGGGACGATCGGAGTCCAACCCTGAGAAGCCTCCACTAATGGAATAGAAGAATTACACCCTCTACAAACTCCTCCCGATCCAAATCGGATCCCCACAACACTCAGAAGTAAGAACAATGATTACAAGGCTACGAAGAGCGAGAACGACGAGTAGAGATTACCCGAACACGATCTCCTTCGAAAAACGACCTTCAATCCTCCGTCTTCTCTTCCGAAGTTGTAATGGCACTCTTGCCTCCTTCTCTCTCTTTTCTTCAATGTTCTACAATTGTGTTACAATAGATTAGGGCTTGAAAATCCCAACTTAACTCCCTAATCCCGCAACAAATCTGGACCGTTTGATTTGATCCAGAGGTGAAAAATCACCCAAATTTCTGCCTCAGCCCCGACGACACAGCGTTCGGCCAGAACTCTGTGTCGGACAACCAGAACCTATCGGCCACATTCTGGAATGGCCAGACCGAGTTCGGCCCGAACTCGCCCTGGGACCGAGTTCGGCCCGAACTCGGCAGCCCCAGTCCAGAACCCCCCTTTGGGTTGGCAGCAGCAGCAGCAACTCCGCGTCGCCTACTTCCCGAGCTTCTCCGACATCGAACGGCGCTCGTCGCACTCCGGAATCTTCTCCACATAGGTTGGGAACCCCACCCACTCCAACAAATCTCCCCCTTCACAACTATGGGGACGATATCGTCATCCCGACGATCTGCCTGCAGTACTCAAACTTTCCCCTTGGTAGAATCTTCGTGAACATATCAGCTCCATTGTCATCTGTATGAACCTTCTCAAGCTCCGCGTCCTTCTTCTCAACCACATCCCGTATCCAGTGATACCGAGTCTCGATGTGTTTGGACCGGCTATGAAACGTCTGATTCTTCACAAGGTAAATAGCACTCTGACTGTCGCAAAGCAAAGTATACTGCTCTTGCTTCAGTCCCATTTCCTGTAGCAGCTTCTTCATCCACAACAGCTCCTTGCAAGCCTCCGTCGCCGCAATGTACTCTGCCTCTGTCGTCGACAAGGCAACACACTTCTGCAACCGCGACTGCCACGACACCGCTCCTCCCGCAAACATCATCACGTAGCCCGAAGTCGATCGTCTCGTGTCTACATCTCCAGCCATATCAGCGTCGGTATACCCAACCAGCTTCGGCTCGTCACCACCAAAGGAAAGTCTCCAACCAGCAGTGCCCTGAAGATAACGTAGAATCCACTTGACCGCACTCCAATGTACCCTTTCAGGATTTGAAAGATACCTGCTAACCGTACCAACTGCATGAGCAATATCTGGCCTCGTACACACCATGGCATACATAAGGCTTCCCACAGCTGAGGCATATGGAACCCGCTCCATATCTTCCTTTTCGTCCTCGGTAGATGGACACTGCTCCTTAGTGAGCTTAAAGTGAGCCGCAAGGGGGCAACTCACTTTCTTCGACCCGTCCATACCGAAACGCTGAAGTACCCGGTGAATGTACTTCTTTTGGGACAAGTGTAGCAGCTTGGACTCTCTCTCTCGGCTGATCTCCATCCCAAGAATAGTCTTCGCTGCGCCCAAATCCTTCATAGAGAAGGCCGCGCCCAGTTGGCGCTTCAGCTCCGCTATCCTAGTGGCATTCCGACCCACTAATAGCATATCATCAACATAGAGCAATAAAATGATGAAATCATCATCGACAAAATATCTCACAAATACACCGTGATCCGACGTCGTCCGTGCATAACCATGCTCCCCCATAAACGACTCGAACTTCCTGTACCACTGCCTCGGAGCCTGCTTCAGACCATACAAGCTCTTCCTCAACCGGCAGACCAAATGTGACTTGCCCTTCTCACAGAATCCCTCTGGCTGCTCCATGTACAACTCCTCCTCAAGATCACCGCAGAGGAATGCCGTCTTCACGTCCATCTTCTCGACCTCCAAGTCGAGACTGGCTGCTAATGCTAGCACCACCCGAATAGATGAATGCTTGACGACAGGCGAAAAGATCTCATCATAATCCACGCCTTTCCGCTGACCGTAGCCTTTAACTACCAGCCTCGTTTTGTATCGAGGGCGAGTAGCATCATCCGTCTGCTTTACTCTGAACACCCATCGATTCTTCAAAGCCTTCTTGCCCTTTGGCAATCGCACCAGATCATAAATGAAATTGGTGTGCAAGGAACTCATCTCCTCCTGCATAGCCTCCATCCACTCCTGTCTGTGTTCGTCTTCCATAGCCTCTGCAAAACTTTTGGGCTCTCCTTCGTCAGTCAATAGCACATACTCATCTGGTGAGTATCTCGTAGATGGTCGACGATCCCTGTCACTCCTTCTCAAAGGAACCACTGGTGTTGGCTGTATACCGACAGCCTCCTCTTCCTCAGGAACTACCTCTCCGGCATGCTCATCCTCCTGAAGAACGCCCTGACCACCATCAGCAGGCTGACGATCAAGGTTGGGAGCAACTCCATGTACCGCCTTCCCCATAACTGGATCCTCTACGATGTCCTCTAGAAACTGCTCGAAGCGAAATGACTCTAACTCAGGCAATTCCTCATCCTCAGAAGGCGTTTTGAAATCCTGAGTGTTGATCATGGTCTGATCCTCGACGAACACCACGTCCCTACTTCTGTAGAGCTTTTCTTCTACTGGGTCGTAGAGTCTATAGCCAACTCATCCCGACCGTAGCCGACAAAGACGCATCGCCTCGTCTTCGGCTCAAGTTTGGTTCTCTCGTCCTTCGGTACATGCACGAATGCCTTACAACCAAACACCCGCAGGTGATTGTATGACGGCTCTTTGCCGTACCATACTTTGTCAGGCACATCACCCTACAAAGGAGCACTAGGAGACAAATTAATAACATAAGCAGCTGTGAGTAGAGCCTCACCCCAATAACTGCCCGGCAAGTTTGCTTCTGACAGCAAATACCGCACCCTCTCCATCAGTGTCCTGTTCATGCGCTCCGCTACACCATTGAGCTGAGGTGTCTTTGGCGGAGTCTTCTGGTGTCGTATCCCTTGCTCTCTGCAATACGCATCAAAGGGACCGATGTATTCGCCGCCATTGTCGGACCGAACACACAACAACTTCTTGCCCGTCTCCCTTTCAACAGAGGCCTGAAACTCCTTGAAAGTAGGCAGCACCTGATCCTTGGTCTTTAAGGCATAGACCCAAACCTTCCTGGAACAGTCATCAATAAAGGTTACAAAGTAAGAAGCACCACCAAGAGATTTTACCTTCATAGGACCGCAGACATCCGAGTGAATCAACTCGAGCAACGCCGGCTTCCTCGAACTTGGATGACTTTGGAAAGACACCCTATTTTGCTTCCCAGCTAAACAGTGCGTGCACTTCTCCAACTTTGTAGACTTGAGCCCCGGAATCACCTTCCTGTTCACCAAGTAGCTCATTCCCTTCTCGCTGATATGGCCGAGCCGCCTGTGCCACAACTCGGTAGACGCATCACTGACTGCGTTCACCTCCTGTGCCCCCTGTGCGCTCCCCTCCATATAGTAGAGACCAGACTTCTTACATCCTCTGGCAATCACCATCGAACCTCTGGAAAGCTTCCACTGACTGTTCCCGAAGAGACTGAAGGATCCCTCGTCATCCAACCTTCCAACCGACACCAGGTTGAAACGGATATCAGGGACATGACGAACATCTTTGAGAACGAGAACCGCACCCATCTTCGTTCTCAAATGCACATCTCCAACAGCAACCGCCTTCGACACATCTCCGTTGTCCATCTTCAATACGCCACAGTCGCCTGTCGTGTAAGAGTCAAACAGTGCCCTGTTATGAGATACATGTGCTGAAGCTCCTGAGTCCACCAGCCAAGAATTGTCATCGCAGGCGAGGTTAGTAATGACCTCATCACCTACGACGATCACATCACCTCCATGCATCGAGGCCGCCGCTGTAGTGTTCTCTTCTTGCTTCCCCTTGTCGCCCTTCTTCTTTCTCTTCCAAGCAAAACAGTTCCGCTTGATGTGGCCCTTCTTACCACAATGGTAACACTCTGAGTCCTCGTAACGACCCTTGCACTTCCCCCTGCTCTTGTCTCTGCCACCACCTGGACCCCTGCTTTTGCCCCTTCCGCGGCTCTCTGAAACAAGTGCCTCTGAGTGGTAGGATGTAGATGAAGTGCCCTGAGAACGTCTCCGTATCTCTTCATTCAACACCCCGCTCTTGGCAAACTCCAGATTGACCACGTCCTCTGGAGCAGAAGCGATCATAGATACTCGTACGGTCTCCCACGAGTCTGGCAAAGTACACAGCAGCCATAGTCCCTGAACTTCGTCGTCGAACTTGACTCCCATAGAAGATAGCTGGTCAACCACGCCCTGGAACTCACTCAAGTGGTCCGAAATAGACACCCCATCCTTGTATCGCAGACCCATCATCGTTCGGATCAGGAACAATTTGTTTACCCCTGTCTTCTTCGCATACAAAGATTCCAGCTTATCCCACAACGTCTTCGCGTGCTTAATATTGGCAACGTGGTTGTACACGTTCTCGTCCACAAACTGCCGTATGTACCCACACACTTGTATATGCTCGAATGTCCAGTCCTCCTCGGATTTATCACTGGCTTCTCGGATGCAAATACGGGTAGATGCAGCTTCTTGACAAACAACAAATATTTTATCTTGCTCCGCAAAAAGTGATAGTTGGTGCCGTTCAGGTTCACCATGCGTACCGGCTTCGCGTCCATCTCTCCTCTCTAGTTTCTGTCAACTCCTGACACCCTTCTGAATTCCAGAACCTGGCTCTGATACCACTTTGTTGGGAAAGAAACGCGGAAACCTTTCCCCAAACTAGAGAGTACCTGCGAGAGAACCGAGCAAACTACACACAAACCAAAACACCAAACACAATCACGCAGACACAGAGAATTTTTGACGTGGAAAACCCTTGCGGAAAAAAAACCACGGGACGATCGGAGTCCAACCCTGAGAAACCTCCACTAATGGAATAGAAGAATTACACCCTCTACAAACTTCTCCCGATCCAAATCGGATCCCCACAACACTCAGAAGTAAGAACAATGATTACAAGGCTACGAAGAGCGAGAACGACGAGTAGAGATTACCCGAACGCGATCTCCTTCGAAAAATGACCTTCAATCCTCCGTCTTCTCTTCCGAAGTTGTAATGGCACTCTTGCCTCCTTCTCTCTCTTTTCTTCAATGTTCTACAATTGTGTTACAATAGATTAGGGCTTGGAAATCCCAACTTAACTCCCTAATCCCGCAACAAATCTGGACCGTTTGATTCGATCCAGTGGTGAAAAATCACCCAAATTTTTGCCTCAGCCCCGACGACACAGAGTTCGGCCAGAACTCTGTGTCGGGCAACCAGAACCTATCGGCCACATTCTGGAATGGCCAGACCGAGTTCGGCCCGAACTCGCCCTGGGATCGAGTTCGGCCCGAACTCGGCAGCCCCAGTCCAGAACCCCCCTTTGGGTTGGCAGCAGCAGCAGCAACTCCGCGTCGCCTACTTTCCGAGCTTCTCCGACATCGAACGGCGCTCGTCGCACTCCGGGATCTTCTCCACATAGGTTGGAAACCCCACCCACTCCAACACAAAACACCTCCCAAAGAAAGATTATATCATTGTACTCCCAAACAATAGCCCATACACTTATATAACTTGCAAGCATAAAATTATTTGACAATTAGTAAATCATAAATTTTGAGAGAAAATTATTTATTACTCCCATCAAATTGACCGCAAAATTTTATGACAATCATCTATTACCATATCAAATGGACCGTAAAATTTTAAAAACTTACATTTTTGAAGTAGTAGTCGTAAGATAGGAACTCAAGAGAAACAAAGATAAGAATAAAAAAATATGGTAGAATATAGTTAGTGTAGTTATATTTTTTTGATTAAGGATATACATGGAAGAAAAAATAGACACCCTAAAATACTATGATTTGGCGTGTTTATAAAGACA
This sequence comes from Iris pallida, assembly GCA_029216955.1. Classification (NCBI taxonomy): domain Eukaryota; kingdom Viridiplantae; phylum Streptophyta; class Magnoliopsida; order Asparagales; family Iridaceae; genus Iris; species Iris pallida. The sequence continues at coordinate 10,929,481 of JANAVB010042020.1, read as the reverse complement.
CAAAAAAAATTATATTACAATGATTTTGAGAGATTTTTGAGCCGACCAAAACCATTGACTAAAAAATTATAAAGTAAGATTTATTTTTAAAATACCTCATAAACGGCTGGTTCAAAAATCTTCCAAAATTGAAAAAAAAAATTATTGTCAAGAAGACCCACAATTATTATAATCATGATTTGTTATGATCTTAGATACTTTTTTTTGGGTTACTTTGCATGTAGTGAATAATCAATCAAAGAGGAAGGATCTGACTTGTACAGTGCAGCTATGGATCCCTTACAATCATCCGAGCTGCCATTACGTTGGAATTCCCTGCTAAACCATCAGCAGCATCTTCCCTCGACCAAGTCCTATTCAACTCCGTGGCAAGTGGGAGGAAGAAGCACCTGCTGCTCTCTGTGCACTTCTTATCAGGCGACGCATGTGGTTAAGAAATGCAAGCTCAATTGCAGAATTAGCCTTTATAGTCGGTATATACGTAGTTTCTCCCAAGTGCACCTCCTCCTTGATTGGCAGCCTTTTGGAGCTCCGTATAAGAATGGGTAATGTATGATCTTCGAATACTGAAATTCGGCAGAGAAGAGAAGAAGGTCCAAGTTTAGTATACAAGAAATAACTTGGATTCTCGAATCATGAATCTAGCAAACATTATACCCATGGAAGAAGATTTTAGTGTTTGGGTATTTGAGCAATGTTGGGGTCCAGCCTCGATTCGAGGTGCTGAAGGACAGTCTGGACATCATCGGAACATAGAAGGAAGTTCTGTCGGAAACTGACTGAAATTCGGTCCAAATTCGGTCCGGCCGACTTCGGTCCTAACTCTGTCTAATTTTCACATAACTATTAGAACTAAGCCAAACCCAATTCGGTCTGGGTCAGCCTGCCGGCGGGCACCACAGTTGTCGGTCCCAAATATGCATCATATTTTTATTGTGATCAGATTTGTACTTCAATTTTCATGATGGACAAATTTAGAATTTTCTATGATCTAAAATAGGATTTCAAAACATATATATATATATATATATATATATATATATATATATATATATATATATATATATATATATATATATATTTTGGAAAGAAAGTAAAATCCTTAGTTTGCTCTTAAGGCTCGTCACTACCAGAATAAGTCGTTTTAGCGACGCCTAAAGACGTCGCTAAAACGACAAATTACGTCGCTAAAAATATTTACCGACGCCATTACCGACGTTTTGGACTTGTCGCGGAAACGTAAGTCGCTGATCTTTAAAACGTCGCCGAACGTCGCAAATACCGACGTTTACCGACGTATATTTACGTCGGTATATCCTGGGATATTACCGACGTCTACCGTCGTTTCGTCGGTGGATTAGCGACGTGTTGAAAGTCGCTACACGTCGGTAAAATCCTGGAAACTTACCGACGTTTACCGTCGTTTAAAATGTCACTAAATGTCGATAATTTCTGGGATTATTACCGACGTTCACCGACGTTTTACCGACGGTCTCCGACGTATATGAACGTCGGTAAACGTCGGTACCCTGAAAATTTTTACAGATTTACCGACGTTTACCGACGCAAACGTACGTCGGTGGACGTCGGTAAATCTGCAAAATAAAATAAAATAAAATACAGAATGTCCTTTTCTCCCTGCAGTTTAAAAAGATAACCATAAAGACATAGTATAACAGATATCCTTTTCTCCCTGGGTTCGCCGACCCTTCGGTGGAACACTCAACACCGGTAAACGTAAACCACAGAAGCACATTAACATCCAATTGAAACGAATAATAACATAAACAACAGTATAACACAATGTAGCAGGCAACAAATAGAATGGGATCCAACAAATAGAATATGATCCAACAAATATCCAAATAACCAAGTCTACACCAAATAACAAAGTCTACAACCAAATAACCAAAGTCTACACACAACCAACAAATAGAATAGGATCCAACAAATAGGATCCAAACATCCAAGTCTACACAACCAACAAATATCCAAGTCACAAATAAAGTATCAAACAAACACAAACAAACAGTCCTAACTAGGACTACTAGGGATCTGGTGCAGGAGGGGCACCGTCGCGACGAAGGGATAAGAACAACTCATACCCCTCAAGTGAAATCGATAGCGATGGAGCAGGCAGTGACGTCGGTGGAGTCGGTGTCGATGAAGAAGGCGGTGGAGACAGCGGAGTCGACGACGATGAAGGCGCACCCGGAGGACCAGCACGCTCCAACGCTGTAAGTCGCTGGTGGTATGAATCCATGGTAGATAACAGTCTATTACTGCTCTGGACCATCGAATCCGTCACCAATCTCAGTATATCGGTCATGGTCACCTGTGCTGTCTGCATCTCCGTCATCGTGCGCTCTAACCCTCCAACGCTGCGCTCTGCCCTCTCAGTCGTCTCCATGAGCTCCATAATGCCGCGGTCGAGCGCATCCAATCGTGCTAGCAGCACAGGATCGTCCGTAGGGTGCTGAACTGCTCCTCGATCCGTCCTAGCAGGTCGTCACGGAGAGACTCCAACATCTGGTAGACTCGAACAGACTCCTGGGACGGCTGTGGACCATGCACCCTAGCAGGAGATGCCATAGAGGACTGGGTCGCAACTAGGGCGCCATAGGATCCTATACCGTAGTACGTACCCCTATGGAGTCCACCAGCGGCGGTCATCCACAGCTCGTCCGCCGACGGAGCTTGAGTGGCCTGCGAGAAAGTACCGGCCTCTCCTGCATTAGGTGCACTAGCAGCCGCCCGTTCCCGAAGCCTCTGATACTCGGCCTAGAAAGTATGGATAGTACTCTATAATTTCTAATTTCTAATTAATGTACTTATTATTACTAACTACATGAATATTTATTTGCATCATATTTACTAAGTTATATTAAAATTGACACGAAGTATTAAATTAAGATAATGTATTGTAATACTTACATAGGTCTGCTCGGCCCTCTCGTCAATAAGGCCTTCGCCCTTCCGATGGGTGGCCAGGACGACGGTCACCATGTCGGCGTTACCGACCTTCCTTATCTGTAATTAAATATATTATCGTAGTAATAATTTATCGGTTTTGTATTAAAATAATATTTCTAAAAGAGAAAGACATACCAGACGACTAAAATATTCCGTCATCGGAATCGACCTACCGCACCACTTCGAGGCATGTTGCCTAGCCGCCTTGGCCTTCTCCGACTTCTCCTTGTACCTTGGCTCGTCGAATCGAGCCTTCATCGTATTCCACTGATCAGGGGTGATCCGACCTTGGATCGGCTTTCCGGCACGATCACGATCCTTCTGATCATTAATAGCATCACGGATCAGCTTGACAGCAACGGTAGAAAACATCCCCTCGATAAGCTCGATCCGATACGGTGGATAGAAAAACATATCCTAGAAGAGCGCAAACCAAATATTTATCAGTTATATATAATATGAATTAATTATATGATTCATATTAAAAGCAAATCTATTTTAACCTTGAAGCGCGTAAACCAGTAGTCCTTTCTTTCATCTGGAGCATCAGAGTAGTTAATCCAGGGACCACCATAATTATGCCTCAGCATGTGGCCTAGGCGTCTCTGTACCTCTGGGAGACGATATCTATACAGACATATTATATTCATAAAAAAGTTAATTTATGATAAAAATAGAAAAAAATTATAAACCAAAACACCTGCTTTGTACCGTCGGCCCAGATCTTCATCCTCCTCTCCTTCGGAGGTGCGTACGCATCCTCTGCATGATGCTGGTCGGCCGTCGGTGCAGCCTCCGCCATCTGCTCATCCGTCTCCATCGTCGTATCAGCAGCAGGAACGCTAGACGGGCGAGCACCTCATTTGGCCTGGAACTACTCGTCCCACGAGATATGCCACGTGACGTCGTTCCAGCAGGCCCAGCTACTGTCCGATATGGAGGAGTTATCGGCGATGAGGATCCAGAGCCGGTACCAGTAGGAGGTACCGAAAGAAAACCCCGTCCTCTAGCAGTACCTGTAGGAAGTACCGGAGGATCATGACCTTGTCGTCCCCCTTTTCGGAACGATCCACGACGACCTGCCATACCTGATAACAGCATATGATAATACAACAAATAATAGAGACTAGAAATATGAAAGTACAACAAATAATAGAGACTAGAAATATGAAAGTACAACAAAGACAAGATAATAACCAAGACAACATATGATGATACATTCTACAATAAACATCTAAGTCCAGATAATATATTCTAGAAGAAACATCTAAGTTCAGATAAGTATATTTCTCTCAATCATCTTCAGAATAATTATCTTGTTTGTCTTCCTCGACCACTTCTTCCTCTTCCTCCTCATCTTCACTTTCATCTTCGCCTTCGTCGGCTTCGTCTTCCTCTTCGGATAATTCTACATCTCCATTGCGACAGGCATCGATTTTTTTGTATCCCATCCGGAGCGATCTAACCATCCTCTTAGACCGGTAGAAGTCTATAGGTAACTTCGTACCCTCAGGCAATATTTCTATAAGCAACTCCATAAGATGGTTGTAGCAATCTTGCGACATCTTAAAATTGGACTTGATGCTCAACAATCTTGTAACCACCTCCAACGATGAATGATCCTCACAACCAGGATATAATGTAGTCCTTGCATTCTCCAGCAACTCCATGAACTGTGCAGCATCGGGGTTCGGTGCCTCCTCAGGTGCATCATGATCATCTGGATCGAAACTAGGCTCGGCCGCGTCAAAAACCATATTCACCAACCCATCGTCGTAAGGAGCATTGTTGTGGACATCCACATAAGGCTCGTACTCCGAGACACAAGTTCTCCGTGCTCGCTCCACTGATAGTAATTCGACGTGAAATACTTCGAGTATAAATGATACATGACATCCACTTCTGGATGATATTTTAAGTTGTGACATCTCACATAGGGACACTTAATTTTGGTACCGTCCATGTACTGAGGGAACGCCTTGGCAAACTGCAGGAACTGGTGTACACCCTCTATGAATTCATCCCGTACACCGCACATGTCATCAGAATGACGGTTGTACATCCACAAACGATTCCGCAGATAGTTATTCAGCTCCATATCCATTTGAGGATAATTCTGTAAGATAGATACATGCACACAGTCAGTGAATGAATGTTAAGGCAATTTAGATATGGGTGCACAATTTAGATAGAGGTCAGTAGAGAGTGACAGTTTAGAGAAAACTGAGATTATTGGTGAGGTATAATTGTACTTGTAGGAGTACACGACACCAACTGTCCAATATCGACCCTTTGGGTCTACAAGAGTTACTTCACTCAGTTTGTCAAGACAAGTAAAACTTTTAAATTAATACCCAATATCGACCCTTTGGCCTGTGCTTGAGCAGTATCCTAACTAATAAATTAATATCCTACTTTAACATCTACTAACTCTAATATTCCTTCTAACATAAACTAATATCCTAATCTTAACTAACCCTTTAACTGAAACTAATATCTAAATAATGCTAATCATGAACTAACACCCTAACCTGGAAGTCCACACTGCTCAAGCACGGGTCATAGGCCAAGTTATAAGGCAAAATACAGGCAACTGCCTGTAGCTACAAGGCAAAACCAAATGTTGACGGTATATATACCGTCAACATTTAAAAAGTTTACTTATCTTGACAAACTGAGTGAAGTAACTCTTATAGGCCCAAAAGGTACTCTATACACTCTTACTTATGCAAGCCTTTTAAGGCTATCAGCGTTATGCTAGATTTTCGAAAAAATCTATAACTCTGATAGGCCCAAAAGGCTTGGCATAAGTAAATTTAATTTCTAGAGAATGGTTCAAAATACTGTACCAATCATATCTATATTTCTAAGATACTCTATACACTCTAGGTACTAGGACTAAACTAACTCTCTAACACTCTAATAACACTCACTCACATATACCCACTCTTACTTAGGAATACTAAGATCTGACACATACTAAGATCTGACACATACAGAAAAGAGAATAGCAGGGAGTTTCTCTCCTCTAGACGCTCAATTTATAGGTACAGGCTAGAGCACTGTCAGCCATAGATGATGCTCTGATTTTTAAAAAATCTTGCGTCGATGATACTTTAATTGAAAGCGATGAATCATGCAGTTTGATTCATGCGACATGCGACTGTTAAGTGCAAAATAGATGCCTCAATTTTTGCGTCAATGCGCCAACATCGCTCAAACTTTCAAAAATATTGTATGTTCATGATCACATTGGTTTACCCCTTTTTTTGGTACTTCAACAACCTCATTTTTCGCTTAAAAACTTATACTCATATATGAGGATGGAAAGGAAAGAGGGGGAGTAGGCCCCTTATAGAGGGCTTAGTCATGTTTTAAGGGGGTGGCTTATCGCACAAGTGTCCATGACATAAAGGTGCATGGGTGCTCATGCGGGTAAATGTATTTGTTTTCGCCCGCAGTAATAGAACAAGCACGCACGTGCGAGCATTTATAGATCTGGTGTGCCCCTAGTGGTTGTGTTTCTCAAGAACATAAACGCGTATGCGGGTGGGTTTAGTACGGGTGTGCGACTAGCGGTACATAGGTATATGTGCTCACCCATGACTAAGAATAAGAGCAAACATGTGCATGCCCAAACAAAGATAACGCTTATGATCGATCATAAAAATGACCTTGGATGCGCTAAAATCAATCAAGAATCGAATTAAAACCCGATTTTGATTTTTTTCCTATTGAGTTAAAAACCAGAACTTACAAGTCTTAGTCTTGGGTTCTTAGCGACCATCTTGCTAGAGTTGTTACTTGGTCAACAGGATGTTATTTTAATTATCGTATTTTTTGATGGGCTCATCTTTGGACTAATAGGTTATGTTCCCAAATGTTGATCCTCAAAATCATGCTAGGTATCGTGAAGTATACCAATTCTTAACGTTGTTATTATTATTATTATTATTATTATTATTATTATTATTATTATTATTATTTACACACCCACCGACACTCTAAACAGTTACTAACACTCCGACATGAAATCTACCCTAGTGGTGATTACCAAGTATGTTTTATTTTCTTGTAGTGGTGTGTGTGCGTGTCGTGTCTGTGTGTGTGCATGTCGTGTATGTCATATCATGTCTGTGTCAGCACGTCAGAAGGAGGGAGTTAGGGTTAGGGTTTACCTGCCTTGGTCGGAGTCGGGTTTGGGTCGTTGGGGCTGGAGCAGCGGTGAAGACGGGTTGGCGTCGGAGTCGGGTCAACGTCGACGAGGAGAATCAACGGTGGAGAGGGGACGCCGGAGGAACGGGGGTCGCCGCAGGGAAGGGGGTCACCGCGGGGAGGGGGTAGCTGGAGGGAGGGGTCGCCGGAAGGAGGGGTCCCCGGAGAGGAGAGAGAAAGGGGGAGAGAAATTTGGGGAGCGGGAGATTGAAAATTTTGGGTGAAAGAAAATAAAAGATCGATCTGGTGGATCCCTATATGAAACGTTTTTGCGACGTCCACAAAGGACGTTGCTAAACGTCGCTATTCAATAAAAAACTGGCGACGTCCCTAATGTGGAGTCGTAAAATGTCGCTGAGTTAAACAAAACAGTAACGTTCTGCGACTAGACCGCGACATCAGCTTTCCAAAGCATAATGTGTGACGCTAACGGTCGCTAAACGTCGCTGATAGTGACGTTCAGCGACATTTTTATACGACGTCGCTAAATTCACAAATATTACGACGTATATGACTTGCGTCGCTAAATTCGTCGCCAATATAACTTATTTTGGTAGTGCATCATCCAAGACAGAAAATAATATCTGTTCAAAAAATTATTTACCTCGTTTAGGGAGATCGATACGGGTAGGATGAGTGATTGCAAGATGTAGTATTCTGTTTTTTCTTGAATTTGTTGAGTGGGTTGAAGCTTTGGGCAAAGGGTTTAACATATATAGTTTATTCAATCTTATATAATATTTTAAGAAGTTATAAAATTAGAATTTGTCTGGGTGACACAGTCACCAAACCATATACTGTGTTTGATGTGGCTTGGTATTCTTGTTAGACAGTGATTCATTATATTTGGATTGGTTGGGGTAGTTTTTATTGTGGTCAGTTTCAGACATGTGAATCAGAGCGCTTCATAGGCGCTACTCAATCCAAATATCTACTATCAAAGCTCTCAAGTTCGTGAGAGCAAAGATGCAACCATATCTACGGAGCAGATGAACACACATATGATCACCCTCACAAGGGAGAACTGGACAATTTGGAAGCCTGCATGGTCCGTTGGAGGACGATAGTGCCAAGTCATCGGACAAGTCTGTTGATGACTAAAAGCGATTGGATAGGAAGGCTGTTGGATCCGTTCACCAATGGTTAGACGATTCGGTATTTTATCACATCTCTATGAAGAGTTATGTAAAAGAGTTATATAAGAAATTGTATTCGTTGTACGAGCAAAATATGGCTGGCAACAAGATATTTCTTATTTACCAACTCGTCAACTCGAAGTACAAGGATGGTGCCACAATGGCACAACATCTAAATGACGTTCAGAGCATTATCAATCTGCTGTCTGTAAAGAAGATGGTGGTTGACGATGAGCTTCAGGCCCTTAAGCTTTTGAGTTCTCTGCCAGAATACTAGAAGATATTGGTGGTGTCCGTAAGCAATCCCACACCAAATGGAGGCATCACAATGGAGGCAGTCTAAAGCAACTTGTTAGACAAGGAGATCTGACATAAACAGATGGACTCGCCCTAGGAGTCATCTCTAGTTGCTTTCCACATGAAGGGAAGAATCAAGTTACAAGTGTGTACACGGAGGAGTTCTCGGGATCCTGCGAATGTGGATCGCAGGGAGGGCTACTATCACTGTGGCAAGAAGGGTCATTTTATACGGGACTGCATGAAGCTAAAAAATGACGAGACTAAAGGCAAATATGATCAAAAAATTTACGAATATGACAGATCTTATTATCGTAACAACTGACGTAGAGGAACCTTGTGTAACCCCTCTTCCCGAAATTTTAGAAATATTTTTATTATTATTTATTTTGAATTAAATGGTAATTTTTGGAATTTCATAAATACTTAATTAAATTGTTATTACGATAGAATGTTTTAGTCATGGCTAGGTTTTGGAGTACAAGATGACTAAAAATTGTGGCATGGATAGTGCAGTGGCGTGCCTTGACTAGTGTTTTAGCTATCGTAGGGATGGCCGAGCCATAGCGGTCCTAACTAGTAAAATCAAACTAAGTTGTGACTTGACTCCTATAAATGATTTAATTAGTTATTTATTAATATTTTGACTTTTAGGAAATCTGGTTGTATCAATTTAGCCCGAACTTGATCCGAACCCAACCAAAGTCCATGTAGACGATTAGTGCATCCAAAGACCCATGTAGACATATTTTAGGTATGTACAAGTATTGCGTATTTATTTTCGGAATCGACAAATATTTACTAAATATTAGTTATACGTATAAATAGATATTAGGAATACCAATGGAGTTTTAGGATATTTGTATGATTTTTTGGAGCCAAATAAAGAGTGTGCATGCTAGGTTCACCAAAAATTACTATACCTACTATTTGTTTATTTTTAGTGGTTATCAGGATTATTATTATTATTAATATTGTTGTTGTTATTAAATAAAATTATTTATTATTATTGGTTATTGATTTCATTGTCAAATAAATTTACACACACACACACACACACACACACACACACACACACACACACACACACACACACACACAATATATATTTGTCTATAAAAGATTATATACTAGATAAATATAATATTGAGAATTTATTTAGATTTCATGGAGATTTATTATATATATAGATATGAATGTATATTGGTTATATATATGGTTATATATATGGTTATATATATATATATAGACACGATATCCTTCCCTCTTCCCCTTCTCCTGACGCCGACAGGGAGAGACCCCCTCTTAGCAAGACCACTCCCGATGCGCGCGAGAAGCGTGCAGTCGAGCACCCGATCAACATGGTCCCTCCGGTTAGCGAGGAGGTGAATCGGCTGGCTTTGATCATCCATCCTGCCCTTTCCGCCACTGAGACCCCTCCTCTCATCTCCGGCAGTGACCTAAAGAACGACCTGGCCTCCCTTGGCATCGTTCCCGCGGACAGGCTTCAGCAAGCCAAGGAAGCCGGCTTCCTGGACCTCAGCAATCCCCTCTGCACGTTGGCCGAGATTAAGAAAGAGGCAGTCCCCCCGGTTACCGGCACCCAAGGCACGTGCGAAGCTGCGGAGGACACCACAGCTGTGCCCCCGTGAGCTCCCAAAATCTCCCACAACAAGAAGAAAAAACACAACCAAGAGACCACGGCCATGACCACAAGATCAGCCACAAAGCTCTACACTCACCCCCCCGCAACCACCCTAATGCTTAACATTATCTCGTAGAATATTAGAGGGCTGGCCAATAAACCCACCTTGAGAAGAATAATCAGCCTCAAGAAAATCTACCGGGTCGACATATTAGTTATCATCGAACCCAAAATCCCTCAAAGAAAACTCAAATCCATCCAGCTTCAACTCGGCTTCCCGCATGTGGTCGTCGGGTGCTATGACATCTGGATCCTCTTCGCCGTCGAATGAAAATTCGGTATCGTTCATGACTCGAAACAGGCACTAACTAGCTGGGTAGAGCACCCCTCTTTCACATTCCGTTCCCTCCTCTCCGCTGTGCACGACAGCTGTGACGTCGCCGAACGCAAGATACTCTGGGACACCATGACCGACACCCACATCAACCACAACAACCTTCCGTAGCTCTGTCTTGGCGACTTCAACACGATCTCGTATAGAGAGAAGAAGTCTGCCGCCCCCCCCAGTCGGCCGTGAATGACTTCAAAATCTTTATTTTCAACACCCACTTGTAACCCCTTCCTTTCTCCGGCTACGCTTTCACCTGGTGTAACATGCAAAAAGGCGCACGAAGACAATACTCTCATCTGGATCGAGCCATGGTCAACAACTGTTGGTCCGACATAGATCTCATCTCTAACCTCCTTCACCTTAACACCACCGAATCAGACCATGCCCTGCTCCTAAACGAGGTCAGCAGCAACTCTAGCATCATCAAGAAACCTTTCTATTTTATGGACTTCTGGAGCTATCATCCATAATTCTGAAACATCGTGACCTCCGCCTGGAGCTCGACGAGTAACCCCGACACCCTCGTTCGCGTGGCAGCTAAACTTAAAGCTACCAGGGGTGCTCTCTCGACGTGGAGCAAACTGGCGTTTGGGAACATTTTCCAAGCAATAAAGAAGGCAGAGGATGGCATTACTTGCGATGAGATCCTGTATGCCTCGCACAGATCTCCAGAGGCCCGCGCCGCTCTTAACCTTACCAAAGCACTCCTTAAGTCCCGACTAAAGGCCGAGACGGAATTCTGGAAGCAGAAAGCCAAATTGACTTGGGATGTCGAGGGTAACAAAAACTCTGGTTTCTTCCACGCTTGCGTCAAAGGCCGCCGTCATCAGCTTAATCTGTACCAAATCTCCGACGACAATAACATCTTATTCAAAGACCAGCGGAACATCCAGGTGGCAGCCGCTAACTTCTACACCAAACTATTCTCCCACTACAAAAATTTGTTAGATTAGCGACGTTCCAAAACATCGCTAATCTCGTCCAAAACGTCGCTAAACTAAATTAGCGACATTTTCAGCGACGTTTAATAAACGACAAAAAAAGTGTGTCGCTAATCGAGAAAATGTCGCAAAACGTCGCTATGGCGACTAGGTAGCGACGCTCATAACGTCACTAAATAGCGACGCTCATAACGTCACTAAATAGCGACGTTATTTGCGACGTTTTCTTGTGGTCGCCGCTTAGCGACACATTAGTGACGTCTTTACGACGATGTGGTGGCATCAGATTGTTTGCCACGTCAACAATTTAGCGACGAGAGTAGCAACGTTTATATTTGTCGCTAACATTTAGCGACGAACATAAACGTCGCTAAAAACGTCACTAAATTGAAAAAAATTAAAAAAAAATCCAGAATGCAAATGTACAAACCAAAATACAAAATCCAATCCAATCCAAAATATATAATCTAATCCCTGGGTTCGTCGACCCCTTCGGTGGAACACTCATCCACCATCTTCATCATCGCAGCCAAAGTGCTCAGCAGAAACCTAAATAGTATGGCTAACACCCCAGATTCTATAACTTTTATACCACTACAGGCTGCCCTTTAATCACTTATCTGGCATACGCCGATGACATCCTTATCTTCTTATCCGGTGACATCAGGTCGGTAGAGGTGGTCAGCAGAACGCTGAAGAAATACACCAGATGCTCCGGACAACGGATAAATACTGACAAAATCGCCATCTATACCCACCACAAAACCGACAAGAACCACTCGGCTACTCTCGCCAACCTGACCTCCTTCTCCATCGCTTACCCGCCGTTCTCCTACCTGGGGTGCCCACTAGTGTATGGTAAATCTAATTCGGGAATCTTTGCAGGCCTAGTGTACAAAAAAATTAAGGAATGGCATAATGCGACCCTCTCCCCGTACGGAACCTTTGATCCACCTGCAGCTTGGTAGCGACAGCTCGTCACTATGTCACGAACGTTGTCTCGGTAATGTTGCCATCCAGCTATCCCTGACCGCCCCACCAAATTGCACGATCTGCAATTTATGGGACGACAGCTCAGGGTGGCTTTGGGATCGGGTCAGAGATTAGCTGGGGCCGGAGGCGACGGCTAACCTTGTCGTCGCGAATATCTAGCTCAACGAGATCATGACGCTCTGCGGTGGTCTCCCATGTCCGGTGGCACTTTTACGATGGCAACTACCAGGATCGTAGTGAGAGGCACCGACGTACCATCCTTGTTGATCGCTTCTTTTTGGCACTCCTGTATCCCCAATAAATGATCAATTCTCATCTGGAGAGCCCATCGCAGAAAGATACCAACCGACGATGCCCTTACCTCCATCGGCTTCAGCCTTGCTTTGAGATGCCACTACTGCACTGAGCACCATTCAAAAACTACAGAATACATCCTGCTCACCGGGAACCTCGCTATCAGTTGTGGACCAACCTCTCTATCAGATGCAGCTAGGTTCATCGGGCCGGGGGCTTCAACGATCTACTCGCCAGCTGGGGTACCTCTCACGGGCATCAGATCATCGCAACCGTCGAAATTTAGGTCCTCTGGAAGAACCGAAACAAATATAGGTACGAAGGACGTCAATACAACCCCCATACAGTTGATTAGGGAAGCCCTCCAATAAATCCTAAAAATCAGCAGACACTGCACACAATCTTCGGACCGCTTCTGGATGGCGCTGCCCTAACCTAGGCTCTGGGCCAACTAGCCTTTTTTTGTTACTACTGGCCTTTTTTGTTACTACTGGCCTTTTTTTGTTTCTGCAGTCTTTTCGCGCTTGTCGCGTATACTTTTATAGACTTCAGCATTTTGTGCCTGATACGTCAATAAAGTTCCTTTGATAAAAATAAATTATATATATATATATATATATATATATATTTACACACACACAAGTGGTTAGGGAGGGGGGCTCACTTGGGGGAGGTCCCAAGTTCGAGCCCTCCCGTGGGCATGGGATGGCTGGGTGGTCGCGGGGCGGCCACGGTCCCAAGCTAGCGGCCTCAAAAAATGGACACCAATATATATATATATATATATATATATATATATATATATATATATATATATATATATATATATATATATATATATATATATATCCTCGGGTGCATTTTGCACTCGGACGCCCTACTCCCAGGCGCGGGATGTAGGCCATGTATGGGAGTTTGCGGATGTGGTATGGTGCAAGCAAGCCGCTCGCAAATTTCAGCTTTGCTTATACAAGTTAACGCGGGGTCGCCTTCTCACTAAAGATAGACTTGACAGGTTTGGCATCCTTAATCTGAATAATAGTTGCGTTCTATGCTGGCAGCAGGACGAGACAGCCAACCATTTGTTTTTTGGATGTACGGTAGCCAGAGAAATCCTGCGGAGGCAAGAGATGAACTTAGGAGTTAACTTCCCCAGCGATGTGGGCTACGAGAAGGTGTTTCGTGCCGTCATGACTGGCAAGCAAAGGGGGATAGAGTGGTACACTGAAGCTAGAATAAGATTGGCAGCGGCTGTCTGGCACGTGTGGAGAGAGCGAAATGCTCGAGTCTTTGAATATAAATATAACTCGATTAGAGGAGTGATCCTCAACATCGAGCATGATGTATCAAGTTTGAAGGTGCCACTGCGCACCAACTAAGTGTATGATCCCCGAGTTTATAATAAATTAATTACCTTTTTCTAAAAAATATATATATATATTGCGGAACGGAATATATATATATATATATATATATATATATATATATGGATATTGGATATATAAATACTAAGAAAACGAAATAGAAAAAGAAGTATAATAAGAAAAAGAAAACAAAAACCCCAAAACCTCCCAGCACAGTAGCAGCCCTATACCCGAGCGTTTCTAAGCCCGACCCAAAACCTCGATATATACATACAGAACGAGAAAGGGAGAGAGGGATATAGATCAAAACCCAAACCCAAATCCTATACTGACCTACTCCAGACCCACTGCCCCGTCACTCCCCGGCTCCGCTGCTGGCGTCTCCTACGCCCAGGCCCTCAGGCCGGATCGGAGACCGCGCTCTCCTGCAGCTTCGGCTGAGATCCTCCTCCCGGACCTCGTCCTCCCGCCTCCGGCCGATGGCGTCCCTATCCGGGTTCCCTTCGCCTCGTCTGAGATCCATTCCCTAGCCTCCTCTTTCTCCAAGTCGTTCATTCTCAAATTCGGCTCTGGATGCCCAAAGATCCCCATTGTCAAGGCTGCGGTCGCAGGGTGGGGCCTCTCCGCAGATTTCCGGGTTGCCCCTCTCGACCCCAAGCATATGCTCCTCCACCTCTCTTCCGATTCGGACTTCGTGATTGTGCGTGCTAAAGGCACGGCCAGAATGGGAGCCCAGATCGCTAAAGTGGTTAAATGGTCTCCCGATTTCAATCCTAGATTTGACGCAACTATCATCTCCACCTGGATCACCCTCCCCAACCTTCCCCTGGTCTGCTTCCCCGCAGCCGCTCTCAAACGTATCGCCAGCTCCTTCGGGACCTTGGTTGCAATCGCGGAAGAAACTCGCAATCTCTCCAAGTGCAACTACGCGAAGATCTGCGTGGAGTTAGACCTCTCAAACGACCCACCCAAACTCATAGAGATCGAGCTCGGAGACACATACCATAGTCAGGAGCTGATTTACGACAACAACATTACCTTCTGTAAACATTGTCAGATGAGTGGACATCTCATGCAGCATTGCTTCCGCGCCCATCCCGAACTTAAGAAGAATATCCCGCGCGCCCCGCGGACGACCTCTCCTCCCAATCACCCCGTCCCCCCTACCCACATTTCGAATCCCGCTCCACCCCTTCAGATCGATAGTCAGTCTCCCCCCACCCCCCGACTAATGCCTCTTCCAGTCGGGCTATCGTCCCTTTTCATCCCTCCTCCCTCGCCCTGCATAATTCGTTTGCGCTCCTCTCAGGCACCACCCCCAATGAAGCTCCTAGCGACCCCTGCATTTCCCTCCTCATCACCGACTGTCAACAGGATTCTCCCAAGAACAGCGGGCTCCCGAACACCGATCTCCCTCAGACAATCCAAATTCAACCTGAGATCACCTCACCCTCCCTCCCTTGAGGTCCTCCATCCCACCATACACCCAAATAAGCGCTCTCTACAACCAGGAAAGGTCTCGTCGGTTAGCAGTTCAGAGCAGGCCGAGGCTATTCGGACAGACCCAGACCCTCCTACTCCTACAGAAGGTGCTCTGACCTCTCACACCCACATCCTAACCGGCAGATTCTGGCAGGCGAAGGAAGCAGGGTTTCTAGATCGTAACAATCCCTTTTGCGCTCTGGAAGATCAGAACCAAGATTCTCTCATCGATGCGGTCGCTGAAGAGAGCAGTGATCAAGATCGGCCAACCGCCGAATCAGGAAGTAACGGACACACTTCCGCACCGACCAAGAGAAATACTTCCAAAAAGCACAAAAACAAACAAAAGCAGATGACGGCTAGGACTACCAGGTCCGCCTCGAAGCTCAATCATCCCCCCCCCCCTTATCCATCCGATGATTAACATCATCTCCTGGAATGTCAGAGGGCTCGGGAACAAATCGACCATGAACAGAATTCTCAGTCTCAAGAAGATTCACCGTATTGACCTCCTTATCATTATCGAACCCAAAATCCCGCAAAAAAGACTTAAAGCCACTCAACTTAAGTTAGGCTTCCCGCAAGCTATCGCGGGCGGGAACGACATTTGGATCTTTCTTGCTCAAGACTTCCAATTTGGCACTATACAAGATTCCCCTCAAGCTCTCACTTGCTGGGTTGAACACCCGGATCTCAAGTCTCGCTCCGTCATCTCCGCTGTTCATGGCAGTTGCGACATCCCCATGCGCCGTCAGCTCTGGACAGACCTCCTGAGGACTCTCCCGCTGGGTCTGCCGTGGCTTTGCATTGGAGATTTCAACACGGTTGCCTGCATCGATGAGAAATCGGGCGGTCGGCCTCCCTCCAAGCAAGCTATGGATGATTTCAATAACTTTACCTTTCACGGGAACCTCTCCCCCATCCCCTTCCTTGGCAGCGCTTTCACCTGGTGCAACATGCAAGAAGGCCGCAGGCGTCAATATTCCCGTCTCGATCGGGCGTTGATCAACGACGAATGGTCCGACATGGGGCTGATCACCAATCTTTCTCACCTCAACCACACCGAATCGGATCATTCCCCCTTACTTGTTCAAATCAGAAGCAATCAATCCGGGAACAAGAAAGCTTTTCGCTTCCTCAACTTTTGGCGACATCACCCTCAATTTAAGAACATTGTCGCTACGGCCTGGACCTCCGTCTCGGACATTGATCCCATGACCCGGATGGCGTCAAGGCTTAAAGCCACCCGCAAGGCTCTTTCGGCTTGGAGCAAAGAGGCTTACGGCAACATCTTTCAGGCCATTCGCGAGGCGGAGGATGACGTCACTCGTTCGGAGTTGGCCTTTACCTTCTCCAGCTCCCCGGAGAACCGCTCATCCCTAAACCTTGCCAGAGCTATTCTTAAATCCAGGCTGAAAGTGGAGAATGAATTCTGGAAGCAAAAAGCCAGACTGAACTGGGACACCGATGGTGACCGTAACTCTAAGTTCTTTCATGGTTGCGTCAAAGGCCACAGGAACAAATTAAAATTATACAGGATCCTAGACGACAATGGCAACCTTATCGACGACCAGGCCGAGATCCAGGTAGCTGCCGTTAACTTCTTCTCCAGCCTATTCACCAAGGAGCGGGTCGTTAGAGACGAGACACTTTTGTCGGTCATCCCTTCCATTATCTCCGAGCACGACAACGAGACCTTGTTGGCTGCCATTGATGAGGAGGAAGTCAAAGCTGCGGTCTGGTCCATTAACGAGCACAGTGCCCCGGGGCCAGACGGTTTCAACGGCGTCTTCTTCAGAGACTGTTGGGACATCATTAAACTGGACCTTGTCGAAGCCACTATTGCCTTCCTTCAAGGGGCCAGATACCCTAACTCCATATCCTGCGCCAACATCATCCTTATCCCCAAAAAAGACAATCCGGAATCCTTCAAAGACTTTCGCCCGATCAGCCTCTGCACTTTCACCAACAAGATTATATCCAAGATCATTGCCAATCGGATGTCCGATCTCCTCCCCAAGATCATTTCCGAGGAACAGAGCGGGTTTGTTAGAGGCCGCAACATTACAGACAACATCCTTCTTGCGCAAGAGATGATCACGTGCATGAAGTTCCCATCGAGGGGGGGAACGTCGCCATCAAACTGGACATGGAAAAAGCATACGACCGCCTGGACTGGCAATTCATGATCTGGGTGTTCAGGGCCTTTGGTTTCTCCGAGACTTGGATCGACATCGTCTTCAGATCTATCAACAACGCGTGGTTCTCCACCGTGATCAACGGCCAGGCGGCGGGTTTCTTTCGTTCGACCCGCGGGGTGAGACAGGGAGACCCGCTTTCCTCTACCATTTTCATCATTGCGGCCGAAGCTCTCAGCAGAAGCCTCAACAGCATGCCCGGCAGGCCCGGCTTCAATCATTTCCACACAACCACCGGCTGCCCTCTTATCACTCACCTGGCTTACGCGGACGATATCCTTATCTTCTCATCTGGGGACAGCGGTTCGATTGAGGTTGTTTTGAACACGATTGCCAGATACACTAGATGCTCGGGTCAACGTGTTAACAACAACAAGAGCGTCATCTATACTCATCACGAAGCAGACAGAACACACTCTACCCTGCTCGCCAACAAGACATCCTTCAGAACGGCATACCCCCCCTCAATTACCTCGGCTGCCCGTTGGTGTACGGCAGGGCCAACTCCGGTATTTACGACCACCTTGCAGACAAGATCCGCAAACGCATCTCCGGTTGGCACAACGCTACCCTTTCCCCAGGAGGTAAAACGATCCTCATTAAACACGTTTTATCGTCCATCCCGATGTACATTCTGGCCGTCTGCTCCCCCCTAAGAAGGTGCTCCTTTTACTAGAATCTCTTTTTGCCATGTTCTTCTGGGGTCAGAGCGACGGATTAGACAAGCACCACTGGGCAGGATGGGAGACGATGGCTAAACCCACTGAAGATGGCGGTCTAGGCTTCTGCAGACTCGCCCACATCGTGGATGCTTGCTCCTTAAAACTTTGGTGGAAGTTACGCACCGAGACCTCCTTATGGACGAGGTTCATGAGAGCTAGATACTCCAAATTCTCCCATATTTCGGAAGCGAACACTAACAATAGATCCTCGTCTTCTTGGCGCCGCATTACTCGGGGCCGCACAACCGCTGAACCTCTGATCCATCTCCAGTTGGGGGACGGCAGCTCCCAGGCATGTCGGGAGAGGTGGTTAGGTACAGACCTCATTCAGCCCAACATTCTCACTCCTCAGGGTTGCACCATCAGAGACCTTTGGGAGGGCAGTCCTGATTGGAATTGGAGGAAGGTCAATGATTGGTTTGGTCATGCGGCGGCCTACAGGCTTCGTACCGCGAATTTGTGTATCACCGACACTCCCGACACTTGGCGTTGGTCCCCTAACCCTTGTGGGACTTTCTGTTTGGCTTCCGCCAGACGTATCGCCAGAGGAAGCGGGACGCCAAATACGGTGTACGCATTATTTTGGCAGGCTTGCATCCCCATCAAATGGTCCATCCTCATCTGGCGTGCTCTTCGCCGCAAGCTTCCGACGGACGACATCATCAGTTCTTGGGGTGTCAGCCTCGCATCCAGATGCCACTGCTGTAATGAGCCCAATTCCGAATCGCAGATCACGTCCTTCTTTCGGGGGAGCTGGCCGCAGGCACTTGGACCCATCTTCATCAGAGGCTTAATATGGAACAACCGACCGGGGGCTTCTACGATCTCTTGGCCTCCTGGTCCCGTTCCCACGGGCATCAGATCGTAGCGGCCGCTGGTATTTGGGTTCTTTGGAAGAACAGGAACAAGTTCCGTTACGAAGGACAACAACTCTCCCCTCCTCAACTGTTTAGAGAGGTCATCAGACAATGCTTCAAAGTGAGGAGGCGCTGTTCCCATGTCTCCAACTTGTTCTGGGAGAACCTGGCCTAGGCCGCTTCTTCCCCCTTCTTGTCGGGTCGCATGTGCACTCCGCGACTCTTGTTTTCGGTTTTTGGTCGCCTCTGCGCGCTTACTTGTATAGGCTTCGGCTTTTTGTGCCTATATTATCAATAAATGTTTAATTTTCTCCAAAAAAAAAAAAAAAAAAAATTAAAAAAAAAAATTATATATATATATATATATATATATATATATATATATATATATATATATATATATATATATATATAAGATTGATAAGCAATAAGCAAAAGCAGCAAAAAGCAGCAGCAAAAGTAGCAGCAGCTTGCGGCAGCAGCAGCTTCTGTAAGCAGCAGCAGCAGCAGTTTCTGCAAGCAGTGAGCATAAGCAGCAGCATAAGCAGTGTAATTAGCAGCAGCTTTTCAGCAGCAGCTTATTGACAGCTTTTTAAGCTTTTAAGCCTTTAGTTTTAATCCATTTAATCCCCTGTTTCCTCTTGAATTTAGCCCCCTTCCATTTAGCCATTTTCCCATATTAGTTAGCCTTTGTTAGATAGAGTTTGCTACCAATTTGTTAGATATTTGTTAGTTAGGATTGTTAGTAGATATTAGCTTATATGTTAGTATAAGTTAGGATACGAGACGTTAGATTTGAGTGTTGTGGACCTAGTGGGGTGTGTTTAGTAAGTGTACTAGATAAGTTAGTATCCTAATAGAGCTAGTATGGTTGGATAATATTAGGAGAGTGGTATCTCAAGATACCATAGGGTGTCTCATGATACATTAAGGTAATTTTGAGAGTGACCAACATAGGGATAAGATGGACTGGATGGGCTAGATACCTAGATTTTTGGGTTGGTAATATCTAGATAGGTTAGTGTCTAGCTACCCTAAGAAGCCTAGGTCAGTCTACCAAGGTTAGTAAGGGTTGCCTATGTATCGGGACAAGGTATTGGTAATACTTTGTGAAGGATAATAGGTAAGGTTAAGGTAATTACCTAGAAGCTAATGTATGAGTCTAAGGTGTTAGGATATAGTTAGAAATTAATTGTCTTGGTTGGTAATGGTTAGGATTAGTGCTCTTAGACTAGTTTTGACCTCGGTTGACCGTTTTAACCAAAAGTCAACGAAAGTCAACCGAAAGTCAAACATAGCCTAAAAGTGACTAGAATTGACCCGAAAGCAAACCAGAGTTGACCAGTTGACTGAAAGTCAACAGTTGGTCAACATTAGTCTAGTTTGACCTAGGGTTAACCTAGAGTTGAACAGGGTTGACCAGTTGACCAAAAGTCAACTGTAAGTCAACCTTTGACCTAGTTTGACCTCATTTGACTTGGATTGACTTCCTGTGACCTAGTATAACCTAATATGACCTAGTTTGGCCTAGTATGACCGAGTTTGACCTATTTTGACTTAGACTCGTATATCATGACTTAATTAGTTTCTCTTTCATTATTAAATCCTGTTTTGACTTATAATATCTCATCTTTAGGTCTGTGATTACTTTGAGCATATGTTCATCTTATCAGCTCAGGGCCACAAACGAGTATATTTACTGATAGTTTTTATTGTCTTGATATCTGCTATATTCGATTCAGTTGTAGTGTCTTACTTGATTTCCAGATATGATGGTTCACAGACTAGTATATGTTGGATCATGACATGAGATGTTGTTCCTAGATTTTCTTGGTATATTGGTACATTTTCTATCTTATTACCTGTACTTTTATAGACACCAATTCCTAGGAGAACTTGCTACCCTCTTAGGAAATCACGTGTCATGACGTGTCATGTCCGAATCCATTATATTATTCGGGGATGGAGAATTATTAGGGGCTATGTGATCAAAGCTACCCTGTCACTATATTCATGTGCTTGTGCCACTCTCACCTCACGTAGGGTGTAGCGAGATCTTATTTCTTGTGCTTGTTATCTAGGTTGGCCGGCATGACCCTTTCCAGTGATTTTTATGTGATTGTCGGGCCAAGTGATTAGTCTGTCCTGTAACTTTCCCAAGCTGATCACATAATGCTCTAATAATTTATGGCACATTTTATATTTATTTTATCACATCATATATCCTGCTCTATTCTACATTCAGTATATTTTTTCACCATGTTATGATATTCAGTACTCACATGTTCTACATGATCTTATGCTAAACCTTGATTGGAGGCTAAGTTATGTTCGAGAGAAGGGTTACAACCCCGGTCCTTGTTTGGTTTACGGGTTGTAACTCGGCTTTCGAATAGCTTCCAAGTCATCCTATATCTTTGTCTTGTATTTCATTATAATTGTCTCTTATATAATTTGTCAATTCATATGAAACTGCTGTTAGCGTTTGTACTTGCTCATTTTCCTGACAGGATACCGTTGACATATTATAGATGATTCTGAGACAGACTGCTCGACCTACTATGGGGTCGAGATAAATAGAGACTTAGTCCAGGACTGTGGCCTGTTAGTTGAGCCACAAGACTTTGCACACCCAGAGTAGTATAGCTTAGTTAGGTTTGCCTGGACTGCGATCCAGCTAGTGCTTTTAGACTGTAGTATTCTATGTTATATTTTGTGACTCTGTGATGTTGTTTATATCTCTGAGCTGTGTTGGATCCTGAACTTATTTTCTGTTTTCACTTCTATCATATTTCCATTTCGTGCTATCTATCCTAGTTTTATCTTATGATTGAGTTATGCTATATTATATTCCTCCGTACGAAGATGATAGGTACCCTTATATTGTTTAGTTGTAGTATTTATAGACGACCTATACAGCGTTCTACCGCCGATTCTACGGCGTAGGCTGGACGTACCCACGTGCTCGTGTCCCTAATCAGGGTGCGGGTCGTGACACATTTTTTTGGTGGCCCACGCTGGTCGATGTCATAATTAGTACGATCTCGTAATGGTGCTCGACTTAGAGTACTAATTACGAGCCTACGACTAGGACATATGATCTAGGATATGATAGGAGTTACTCAATCATATTTTAGGAAAATTTTGATCTTTTGATTACCATGACAACTCTTCTTGCATTGAATTCAATTGTCCTTCCTTGATACTCCTTATCATGTGCCATATTGATTCCTTGTTTCAATCTATCCTCAGGATGATGATTACTCGCTTTTAGACAGCAGGACCTAGTGTTGTTCCAGAGAGGCCCGATCCGGTAGGACTTTCACCTCCGGCTGCGGGAGCTGCAGTTGAGGAAGTTGCCACCTCAGTTCCTGTCCTTCAAGCGGGAGTAGCAGCGACGGTTCCAGGAGGTCTTCCACCTCCAGCTGTGGGATCGTCCATAGTCATTCTTGAGACTCTTTCACCGCCGCCTTCGCTACCGACGGATGCACAGCAGATGATAGCCCTTCTACAACAGATGATGCAGACCCAGAAGGCCCAGGCAGAGGTACAGCAGCATCAGGCTGACGTATCCCACTGCCAGACAGAGGTGCTATAACAGAGTATGGAGAACTCCCACCAGCTGGCGATGGCAGCAGTCAAGAGGGTAGTCTCGGGTACAGTTTAGGGTACCCCAGTTCAGCAGCAGGAGAACTCGTCGGTGGACGAGTATACAGTATAGTTCTTCCGTTTGAGTAGGTTTGCTCCAGACCTGATCCAGAATGAGGGATATAAGGCCCGTAAGTTTCGGAGGGGCTTCATTCATGTGGTTCGCACTCGTACTTCCGGGCGACGCGATACTACCTTCGAGCAGATACTGATGGAGGCACAGATAGCTGAGGAGGAATTCGGCCTCAAGCCGAAGAGGGGCAGCGATGTTCTTGGTGCGAGCTCTAGTACGGGGCTGGCAAAGCGCCCTCACTTCCAGCAGAGGCAGATTCAGCAGCAGCCTCAGTTACAGCTTCAGCAGGCACCAGAACATGCCTACTAGCAGCATGGTCAGGGCCAGAGGTAGGCTGTGTAGTGTGTTTTCTACGGGACGCCGGGGCACACCCGGAGGGTTTGCAGGATGAGGCTAGGAGTTTGTTTATTCTGTGGAGCTTCAGATCACCTGATGAAGAACTGTGCTGCTCATGCAGCCAGACAGGCAGGCCAGGACAGAGTACAGCAGGCTAGGAGAGGCCAGCAGGGGCGAGCTTTTGCCATGACAGTCGAGGACACATAGGCAGTAGCAGGGCAGATTGTTGGTTCCAATCTTCGATTCTATTTCTGTATTTCCTCCTTATAACTGTCTTAAAATTCGATTCTATATGTTCCTTGTTAATTGATCAATTTGTTCTGTTATTCTTGTGATATGATTTTAATTTTCCTCTGAGATACGTCGTATGGGCTAGGTTGCCTCGATTATGGGATTTTAGAGTCTTCTATGGTCATGTTAGCAAGCATAGTGAGGACATATAGTCGGATTATGGGCGTATTTCTCGGGTGTGAGAATTTAAAATTTTCGCGACCAAGCATACGGCAATACAAAAATTTTAAATACCATGATTCTAGAGGTATGTACCTTAGTCGAGGACTCTGTGAATATCGTAGTCTTGCTCATTAGCATGACGAAGATTCTGAGTATCATGATTTTGGACAGACGCATATTATTCTCGAACTGCATGATTTTTAAATTGAGGGTAATTTTGACTTTTGTAATTTTAATCATTTATTTATTGATATTTAAATCATGATATGATTTTAGAGATTTTTTTATTTTATCATTTTAAAACTATTAAAGCCATGACTTGTGATTTTGATGTGTTGCTAGTGAAACCCTAGAGACTGCTTGACCTAGAACCTAACCATGTGATTAGGATATTTTAATGTTATTTCTGGCCTAAGGATATTTTGGTCAATTGACCTCTTTAAATTATTTTGATATTTATTGCATTGGTGATTGTAAAATTTTACTTTTGATAGGAGTTATTTTGTGTTGGTTTTGTGTCCGTATCAGACACGTATCAGTTTTTTTTTACAAATGTTTGATGTGCCTCAGAGATTTTTTTTGGTGATTTTTGAAAAGTATTTGAATAGGATTTTTTTCTGCATGTGTTTCCTGTGATTGCTTTATTTTAATTTCGAGGACAAATTTTTTTTAAGGTGGATAGATTTGTCACCCCCAGTTTTCAAGAATAGGGATATTTTGGTCATTTTTTATTTAAGAATATTTTTGGATTTATTTTATTATTTATGATATTTTTTTGGGGTTATTTGAGTCGGGTTCGAATTTTAACTCAATCCGACTTGTAACGGATACCCGGGATAGTTTTGACTCTAGTGGGACCCACTCATTAGTTAGACATGGTCCACATGACAATATTTAAGTTAGTATGGTTAGACTAAATATTCATGACTAGGTTGGATTAATTAGAGACTTAAACTAGACTGAATTACCCTCAAACTAAAACCTAATTTTAATTAAAACCAATAGGACAAGTGGGGGGTATATTAGACTTTACAAATAGGGGACACCTTGCCATTTCTTGGCCGGCCACAATAGGAGGGGATAGGGATGAACCATCCTCATTTGTTTTATCCACAAATATTCTTTCTCTTGTTCTTCCCCAAATTTGAGAGGAACCTCCATTGATTTCATCTCCAAATCAATCCTTTCTTCTACCAAATCTTCTTCATTTCTTCTCTACTCCATGAAGAGAGGGTGCTAGCCAAATTTGGGAGGATTTGGCTTTGGTTCGTGTCCATTTGGAGATCCCTTCGTGTCGGTGCCGTATCGGAAGGAGTTCCTTTGGATTTCACCTCCCGGAAGGTAAAATCTACCCTCTATTTCAATCCTACATGCATATAGGATTATTTTGAACCCATAGAAATGACCCCATGGTTGTGTGTCCATTTCGTGTCCATTCGGAGCTATTAGGAGTGTCCTTATTGTGCTTTGTATCAATGTGGGAAACCTCCAATATTGGACACTTGTGTTTAAATAATTTAATACATGTTTTAATATTAGATTTTTATATGTTAGAGATGTTTTATTGCTTGTCATTATATTTTTCTCCATGTATCATAATATATATACAAGTATTTATATTATTGAGTGTAATATATATATATATATATATATATATATATATATTAGATTGATAAGCAATAAGCAAAAGCAGCAAAAAGGAGCAGCAAAAGCAGCAGCAGCTTGCCAAAAGCAGCAGCAGCAACTTTTGTAAGCAGAGCATCAGTTTTTGCAAGCAGTGTTCATAAGCAGCAGCATAAGCATTGTAATAAGCATCAGCTTTTCAGCAGCAGCTTATTGACAGCTTTTTAAGCTTTTAAGCTTTTAGTTTTAATCCATTTAATTCCTTGTTTCCTTTAGAATTTAGCCCCCTTCCATTTAGCCATTTTCCTATATTAGTTAGGATTGTTAGTAGATATTAGCTTATATGTTAGTATAAGTTAGGATACGAGATGTTAGATTTGAGAGTTGTGGACCTAGTGGGGTGTGTTTAGTGAGTGTACTAGATAAGTTAGTATCCTAATAGAGCTAGTATGGTTGGATAGTGTTAGGAGAGTGGTATCTCAAGATACCATAGGGTGTCTCATGATACTTTAAGGTAATTTTGAGAGTGACCAACATAGGGATAAGATGGACTAGATGGGCTAGATACCTAGATTTCTGGGTTGGTAATATCTAGATAGGTTAGTGTCTAGCTACCCTAAGAAGCCTAGGTCAGTCTACCAAGGTTATGAAGGGTTGCCTATGTATCGGGGCAAGGTATTGTGAATACTTTGTGAAGGGTAATAGGTAAGGTTAAGGTAATTATCTAGAAGCTAAGGTATGAATCTAAGGTGTTAGGATATAGTTAGAAATTGACTGTCTTGGTTGGTAATGGTTAGAATTAGTGCTCTTAGACTAGTTTTGACCTCGGTTGACCATTTTGACCAAAAGTCAACAAAAGTCAACCGAAAGTCAAATATAGCTTAAAAGTGACTAGAATTGACTCGAAACCAAACCAGAGTTGACCAGTTGACTGAAAGTCAACAGTTGGTCAACATTAGCCTAGTTTGACCTAGGGTTGACCTAGAGTTGACTAGGGTTGACCAGTTGACCAAAAGTTAACTGTAAGTCAACCTTTGACCTAGTTTGACTTAGATTGACTTCCTGTGACCTAGTATGACCTAGTATGACCTAATATGACCTAGTTTGGCCTAGTATGACCTAGTTTGACCGAGTTTGACTTAGACTTGCATATCATGACTTAATTAGTTTCCATTTCATTATTAAACCCTGTTTTGACTTATAGTATCTCATCTTTAGGTCTGTGATTACTCTGAGCATCTGTTCACCTTATCAGCTCAGGACCACAGGCGAGTACATTCACTGATAGTTTTTATTGTCTTGATATCTGCTATATCCGATTTAGTTGTAGTATCTTACTTGATTTTCAGACACGATGGTTCACGGACTAGTATATGTTGGATCATGACATGAGATGTTGTTCCTAGATTTTCTTGGTATATTGGTCCATTTTATGTCTTGTTACCTGTACTTGTATAGACACCGACTCCTAAGGGGACTTGCTACCCTCTTAGAAAATCCCGTGTCATGACGTGTCAAGTCCGGATCCATTATACTATTCGGGGATGGAAAATTATTATGGGCTATGTGATCAAAGACACCATGTCACTATATTCTTGTGCTTTTGCCACTCTCACCTCACGTAGGGTGTAGCGAGATCTTATTTCTTGTGCTCGTTACCCAGGTTGGCCGGCATGACCCTTTTCAGTAATTTTTATGTGATTGTCGGACCAAGTTGTAACACCCACTTTTCTAAAATAAGGGTAAATTTGAACTTTTGTATTTTGAATCATTAAAATATTTGATTTTAGTCATGATATAATTTTTGGTAATTTTTAGTTATTTTAAAACTATTTAATTGAGTGAAATGTGAAATTGGTGTTTTGCTAGTGTAACCTTAGTCATGCATGACCTAGAAGACTAATCATGGCCGAGGAGACCTAATCATGTGTTTAGGATTTCAAATTTCTACTTTTAAGCCTAGGGGTATTTTGGTCATTTTGACACTTTTGTGAAATTGTAAATTATATTAATTAAATATGTGTTAGTTAAATTATTTGAGACTTGACCTAGAAGTTAGCCTAATCTAGATTGTTAATCATGACCCTAGAGACTAAGTTAGAGGGTTTCATTAAGTAATCACATTAGTGTAATATCTAGATATTTGTTAAAGAGATATTTTAGGCTAAAGGTTAAATGAGGCTACTTTAGTTATGAGCCATTAGATTGCCTAGGAATTTTTGGAGAAACCTTAGCCACTCATCCTAAACCCTAACCCTAACTTAATGGCAGCCATCATACATTTCCCCCTCTATAAATACAACCTATTAATCATTTGTATCATTTTTAATTCATTTTAATTGCCTCCTTTAGTGTTCTTTCCTAATTCCTCCCCAAATATCCAAATCAACTCCAAATTGAGCCTAGTTTCTTGCATTGGGATCCCCTACCATTGAGGGTGCTAAGGGGAGCTAGCTAGCAAGGTTGCACAAGCATTTGGCATCACCAAGTGAAGAGGACACCCCCCTATTCTAGGTTTTCATTGAGTTTTTACTCAATAGGTAAATACCCTCATACATAGTTAAATTTCTGTTTTCTCTTCATGAATGCATGCATCTAGGTACCAGGGACCTATAGGCTAAGTTTGGTAGGAAATAGATTGGGTTAGGTGTCCGTATTGGACATGTATCTAGGTTTTAATGTAAGTGTTTGATGAATTGTCTCTATAAATTAAATGTTATTATTTTCGAGAACAAATTGCACAATCTTCTAGCCCTATAGGTGTAGATCACAGAACCCTAACACTGAGCTAGGATTCGTGTCGTTTCCGTGTCCAAAACGGACACGAACTCTCTGCACGACACCCGGTTTACTTTCCCTTGCCTATTCAGCAATAGCTGAACTAAACTGAAAATTTTACACTGATTTTGGGGTTGTATCAACCATTGCTTTGAGGTCAGCCCCTTGGCCTATTTTGTTCAGTCCCAGTTCCCTTGTAGATGTGTTCAACCTATAGTTCAGTTCAATGACATGTTGACAGTCCCTACTTTCCATTGCACAGCCCATGGTCCATTCAGTCCATATAAACTGCCTACATATCCAAACACACACACATGTATCCTAATTCAAACACACACACACATGCTCACACACACATTATTTTGAAAACTGAGACACAATGTTATACACACACACAAACACATTTACACAAAGCTGAGAATTGGGTTTTGAATTGTGATTGGTTGAATGTATCACTGTTGTGCATTAACTAAATTAAGATTTAGATTTTAGGTTGAATATCAAATTTGATTCCTAAATTTTAATAACTGAGCTATTAAATTCCTGAACATTCATGCCTATTAACCTACTATAGTGACACCTTGGACATTACACTATCAACCCCTCTCACCACATACACACACATGTATACCCTTAGCCCTCTCTATATATCTATGTATATATGTATGCATTATATGTGAATGTATATAGGTGTAGGAATATACAGTAGATGCCATGATTAGTTAGCTAGTGTTGAACCATTCTTGCTATACACCTTCATGTACACACACACTAACCACATAGCCTCTATACAATGCTAGCTCTTTATCTCTCTATCTCCATATGTATATATATATATATATATATATATATATATATATATATGTATGTGTTGAAGGTATGCAAGAATTGTATGTAGCCTAATATATGCCTATAGATATAATATGTGGATAGCCTATAATGGTTTGTGATTGGTGTGTGATTGCTAGACTAGGCTTGGTTAGGCCTAGTGAGACTTGATTGAGTCTAGGTTGACCAAGTTGACCTAGCTTTGACTAGATAGTTGCCTGAAGTTGACCAGGGTTGACTTGACCTAGATTGACCTAGAAAATCATATAGATGCATTGTACAATTCAATTTTAACCCCTTATATACATCATGACTTGTGTTGCTCTGATTAGGAGACAGACACCTCTCCTCAGGCAGTACATCCTCTTCAGACATTCAGTTATCAGGCGAGTACATTCTCTGATCGTTTCATACTTGTCACGATTTATATTCTCGCTCTAGATTACTTTTACTTGATGCTGTCACGTTATCATCACGGATTGGTACTATATGGATCTCTTCTTGGGATGTTATCCCCCTTAGCGGGCGCATCGGATACTTTATGACATGTGTTTCATGTACATCATGTATTCCTTGTTTCTGCGTTATTCATGTACACTCATGTTCTCTCATGTTCTTTCATGTACTTTCATGTACTTTCATGTTCTTTCATGTACGCTCATGTTTCCTCATGTGTTTTCTGTGTAACCAAAACATCATGTACGTAACGTAACTGGACTAGATCTTTGTGTATTGATTGTGGGTAGGGGTGAGTATAAATGGTCATGTGATTTACCATCATGTACACTCTGTTACTTTTCATGTTCATCATGTACAACCTAAGCCAATTACATGCCATCTCGTACTCTACATCACTAGTCACTTACAGTTCTTACTTATCATATATATATTTCCAGTTATCAAATATCTCTCCTATTTTCATGTACATCTTCTTACAGTGTTTCATGTATCTTACTCTATTGCTTGCTTTATATTTTCTGCCTTGATATGAACTGCATGAGATGTACTGTGCTCGCTCCTGTCCTGACTGGACTTATTGAAAATATTACAGAGGATGAGGATGAGGCCCTATGTACCACCTATTACGGAGCAGGCTTAGACGACACCTGCGACCTGGTTCCTCTGGAGGACCCAGCTGCAGTACAGGATGTTACTTCCATAGTCTAGGCTAGACAGCTAGGCTTTATCTTTCTTTTTAGTATTGTTTTTGACTTTCAGTTGTTATTTTGAGGTGTATATATTCTTTTGTATTCTGTAGTTGAGGCTTTGTTTTTGGGATGTTTACTGAGATGTTATCTTAGACACTTAGACTCTTCTGATTATCTGTACTTCATTTTGAGATTCTATATCATATCGTTACTTCTTCTTCCTTAGTTGTGATTGAGTTTACATTCTGCTATGTTACCCCCATTCGGGGAGTATAAACTGCTTAGCATTATATTGTTAGATGTTGTGACCTAGGACAGCGTTCTACCACCGATACTGCGGCGTAGGCTGGACGTACCCACTTCTCGTGCCCTTATTCTAGGGTGCGGGTCGTGACACGTTTTTAGTGGTGGCCCATGCAGGTCGAGATTCGCATTTGTGCGAAGTCATGGTAGTACGACGATTAGTTGTACTACTGTGCACCTGCGATAGAATATAGGAAGTAAGGTATTAGAATGAGAGGTCTCAATCACAGTTAGAATTCCTTGAGAGATTCCTGAGATGACCCTTGAGAATCTCATTCTGAACTTCAAATTTGAAATCCTTTTCTCTTGTTTGATTTACCCTTACTCCTTTATATTTGAATTTGATTTTGATGGATCGTTGTTGATTTGATTTTTCTTATCGAGATAAATTTTATGACCCAAGTTACGACATCTTCTAATAACATATGTTGACGGAAATAACATGGATGGTAAAACGTCTACTTTATTATGGAACCTAGAGTTTACCGCAGCTATATTATCCGGCGTGGCAAGAACATAGGGACCTGACTTCGGATGTACATATCTTGATCAAGAGATTGGAATTTCTCGCAGCTATACTAGTCGACATAGCGAGGATTCCAGACGACATGATCATAGAGATGCATACCCCAGTTATGGACTCTACTGTTCATTGCAGCCTTGCTTACTAGCGTGGCGAAGATTCTGGGTATCATAATTTTGGACAGACGCATGTGATTATCATATTATATCTTGAAGGTTTTTAAAGTATCACCTCTTTCATTTCTCTTCTGTAAAAAAATTTGTTTTCCATCATCAAATAACTTATGAGTAGGGATAACTTTAGTTGACTAGTCTAATTTCTTGTAGAAATTCATTAGTTATAAACTCTTTCTTAGTATGATGATTTGATGAGTTGTGATTAGGCCTTTATCTTAGGAATGATAGTATAGCCCTGGATTTAGAGTAGGGACCCTTGTAGTTGGTTCTCTGTTGTTTATATTTACCAGTTTTCATATAGAATAATAGACTGCATTACAGCCTTGATGATTTGTTGTTTCTGTAACTTTTCCAGTTTAGCACCCCAGATTGCTTGTATGTTTTGATATCCTATGACCGTTTGGGTTTAGCATGACTAGTATACCTAGATGAGACTTTCAAATGCCACCATATGCTATCATCCTGTATGCCATTCTTTTAAATTGTAGGATTTAGGTAAGTTCTGAGACCACGATTGTTGGGGACGAGACTCTAGAAGAAGTACAACCATCTTAATTTCGAGGACGAAATTCTTTTAAGGGGGTAGACTTGTAACACCCACTTTTCTAAAATAAGGGTAAATTTGAACTTTTGTATTTTAAGTCATTAAAATATTTGATTTTAGTCATGACATAATTTTTGGTAATTTTTAGTTATTTTAAAACTATTTAATTGAGTGAAATGTGAAATTGGTGTTTTGCTAGTGTAACCTTAGTCATGCATGACCTAGAAGACTAATCATGACCAAGGAGACCTAATCATATGTTTAGGATTTCAAATTTCTACTTTTAAACCTAGGGGTATTTTGGTCATTTTGACACTTTTGTGAAATTGTAAATTATATTAATTAAATATGTGTTTGTTAAATTATTTGAGACTTGACCTAGAAGTTAGCCTAATCTAGATTGTTAATCATGACCCTAGAGTCTAAGTTAGAGGGTTTCATTAAGTAATCACATTAGTGTAATATCTAGATATTTGTTAAAGAGATATTTTAGGCTAAAGGTTAAAGGAGGCTACTTTAGTTATGAGCCATTAGATTGCCTAGGAATTTTTGGAGAAACCTTAGACACTCATCCTAAACCCTAACCCTAACTTAATGGCAGCCATCATACATTTCCCCCTCTATAAATACAACCTATTAATCATTTGCATCATTTTTAATTCATTTTAATTGCCTCATTTAGTGTTCTTTCCCAATTCCTCCCCAAATATCCAAATCAACTCCAAATTGAGCCTAGTTTCTTGCATTGGGATCCCCTACCATTGAGGGTGCTAAGGGGAGCTAGCTAGCAAGGTTGCACAAGCATTTGGCATCACCAAGTGAAGAGGACACCCCCCTATTCTAGGTTTTCATTGAGTTTTCACTCAATAGGTAAATACCCTCATACATAGTTAAATTTCTGTTTTCTCTTCATGAATGCATGCATCTAGGTACCAGGGACCTATAGGCTAAGTTTGGTAGGAAATAGATTGGGTTAGGTGTCCGTATCGGACACGTATTTAGGTTTTAATGTAAGTGTTTGATGAATTATCTCTGTAAATTAAATGTTATTATTTTCGAAAACAAATTGCACAATCTTCTAGCCCTATAGGTGTAGATCACAGAACCCTAACACTGAGCTAGGATTCGTGTCGTATCCGTGTCCAAAACGGATACGAACTCACTGCAAGACACCCGATTTACTTCCCCTGCTACTCGACCAAATTTCTGGACACGACACGTCATGAAGACACGTGCAAATTGACACAGAGGAGGGGGACATCACTGACAAGCCCCCCCCTCAAATATTACGACCTCTCGTGTCGTGTCGAGAGAGCTCTGACACGAACACGGGTTTTATACTGTATTGTGCACACACGCACAGAGCCAACTTCGAGCGTGTCGTGTCGCACGGACACGCCACGTGGACATCTCGTGGTGACACGAACGTGTAGCCCATTACTTGGCATACACATGGACACGAGCATGTGGTGAGTCGTATCCTGTGTCGTGAGCACGAGACACTCGACCGCGTGCACGATGCGGTCTGAATGCACGATTTTAGGTCTCTGATACGCATCTCGTGTCCTTTCTACAGTACTCGTGGACACGTATCAGGGTGTTGGACACGTACCCTAACCCTAGGTAGACCTGGATACGTGACCACGAGACATGTGGACGCCTGTGTCGTGTCCTAGACCTAGGTGAACACGTGCACGAGGCTGCCTGTGCAGTGTTATCACATTCAGTGTAATTTGTGTTTTGGACACATTTGTGTCCACTTGTTTGGACACAAACACCATGTTTGACACGTGTATGCATGACACATTGTTTACCAACCTTTACATTGGATTTTTACCATGTTTTGATTTCGAATTTGGGTTTTTTCCAAATATTCACTGATACCATGTTTGTTCTTCATAAACAGAATTCAAATGATATTTTAAATTGTTAATTAAATGTTAATAATGAGTTAATACATTACCTGGGGGAGTTTTGATAAGTTCCCAGTTGTGTTTCATGTATTGTTTAGGTTTGAGTTCTAGTTTTGGATTTCGAATGAGGGGTTTAAATTATGTTTTCAATGTGAAATCTGAAACTGAGATTTTGGGTGTTAAATTGGTAAATGGTTTTGATGATTTCTGAGATTTTTTACCTGTGTCTATATGAATCTGAGAATTTCCTATATGTAATATTACTGTGGTTCAATTCTTGGGCTTTTTGGTGAGTATTTGAATTCGATTTGAAACTGAAACTGGGGGATATACTGATATTGAAACTGTGGGAATATAACTATGTGTAATATAACTGTGGGAATATAAAAACTGAAACTGGGTTCAGTTTCTTAACTATTTTGAATGCACTGATTTTCATTCCTTGCCTATTCAGCAATAGCTGAACTAAACTGAAAATTTTACACTGATTTTGGGGTTGTATCAACCATTGCTTTGAGGTCAGCCCCTTGGCCTATTTTGTTCAGTCCCAGTTCCCTTGTAGATGTGTTCAACCTATAGTTCAGTTCAATGACATGTTGACAGTCCCTACTTTCCATTGCACAGCCCATGGTCCATTCAGTCCATATAAACTGCCTACATATCCAAACACGCACACATGTATCCTAATTCAAACACACACACACATGCTCACACACACATTATTTTGAAACTGAGACACAATGTTATACACACACACAAACACATTTACATAAAGCTGAGAATTGGGTTTTGAATTGTGATTGGTTGAATGTATCACTGTTGTGCATTAACTAAATTAAGATTTAGATTTTAGGTTGTATATCAAATTTGATTCCTGAATTTGAATAACTGAGCTGTTAAATTCCTGAACATTCATGCCTACTAACCTACTATAGTGGCACCTTGGACATTACACTATCAACCCCTCTCACCACATACACGCACATGTATACCCTTAGCCCTCTCTATATATCTATGTATATATGTATGCATTATATGTGAATGTATATAGGTGTAGGAATATACAGTAGATGCCATGATTAGTTAGCTAGTGTTGAACCATTCTTGCTATACACCTTCATGTACACACACACTAACCACATAGCCTCTACACAATGCTAGCTCTTTATCTCTCTATCTCCATATGTATATATATATATATATATATATACATATATATATATATATATATATATATATATATATATATATATATTATTATTATTATTATATTTTTATTTTTTTTCTTAAAAACCAAGCGGCCGTGTCAAAGACACCCAGCCACCGCCTGGCCCGGGGGCCGTTATATATATATATATATATATATATATATATATATATATATATATATATATATATATATATATGTATGTGTTGAAGGTATGCAAGAATTGTATGTAGCCTAATATATGCCTATAAGTATAATATGTGGATAGCCTATAATGGTTTGTGATTGGTGTGTGATTGCTAGACTAGGCTTGGTTAGGCCTAGTGAGACTTGATTGAGTCTAGGTTGACCAAGTTGACGTAGCTTTGACTAGATAGTTGCCTGAAGTTGACTAGGGTTGACTTGACCTAGATAGACCTAGAAAATCATATAGATGCATTGTACAATTCAATTTTAATCCCTTGTATACATCATGACTTGTGTTGCTCTGATTAGGAGACAGACACCTCTCCTCAGGCAGTACATCCTCTTCGGACATTCAGTTATCAGGCGAGTACATTCTCTGATTGTTTCATACTTGTTATGATTTATATTCTCGCTCTAGATTACTTTTACTTGATGCTGTCGCGTTATCATCACGGATTGGTACTATATGGATCTCTTCTTGGGATGTTATCCCCCTTAGCGGGGGCATCGGATACTTTATGACATGTGTTTCATGTACATCATGTATTCCTTGTTTCTGCGTTATTCATGTACACTCATGTTCTCTCATGTTCTTTCATGTACGTTCATGTACTTTCATGTTCTTTCATGTACGCTCATATTTTCTCATGTGTTTTCTGTGTAACCAAAATATCATGTACGTAACGTAACTGGACTAGATCCTTGTGTATTGATTGTGGGTAGGGGTGAGTATAAATGGTCATGTGATTTACCATCATGTACACTCTGTTACTTTTCATGTTCATCACGTACAACCTAAGCCAATTACATGCCATCTCGTACTCTACATCACTAGTCACTTACAGTTCTTACTTATCATGTATATATTTCCAGTTATCAAATATCTCTCCTGTTTTCATGTACATCTTCTTACAGCATTTCATGTATCTTACTCTATTGCTTGCTTTATATTTCCTGCCTTGATATGAACTGCATGAGATGTACTGTGCTCGCTCCTGTCCTGACTGGACCTGTTGAAAATATTATAGAGGATGAAGATGAGGCCCTATGTACCACCTATTATGGAGCAGGCTTAGACGACACCTACGACCTGGTTCCTCTGGAGGACCCAGCTGCAGTACAGGATGTTACTCCCATAGTCTAGGCTAGACAGCTAGGCTTTATCTTTCTTTTCAGCATTGTTTTTGACTTTCAGTTGTTATTTTGAGATGTATATATTCTTTTATATTCTGTAGTTGAGGCTTTGTTTTCAGGATGTTTACTGAGATGTTATCTTAGACACTTAGACTCTTCTGATTATCTGTACTTCATTTTGAGATTCTATATCTTATCTTTACTTCTTCTTCCTTAGTTGTGATTGAGTTTACATTCTGCTATGTCACCCCCATTCGGGGAGTATAAACTGCTTAGCATTTTATTGTTAGATGTTGTGACCTAGGACAGCGTTCTACCGCCGACACTGCGGTGTAGGCTGGACGTACCAACTTCTCGTGCCCTTACTCTAGGGTGCGGGTCGTGACACAAGTGGATAGCCTGTCCTGTAACTTTAACAAGTCAATCACATAATCCTCTAATAATTCATGGCACATTTTGTATTTATTTTATCACATTATATATCCTGCTCAGTTCTACATTCAGTACTTTTCTCACCATGTTATGATATTCAGTAATCACATGTTCTACATGATCTTATGCTAAACCTTGATTGGAGGCTAAGTTATGTTCGAGAGAAGGGTTACAACCCCCGTCCTTGTTTGGTTTACGGGTTGTAACTTGGCTTCCAAATAGCTCCCAAGTCGTCATATATCTTTGTCTTGTATTCTATTATAATTGTCTCTTATAGAATTTGTCAATTCATATGGAACTGATGTTAGTGTTTGTACTTGCTCATTTTTCTGACAGGATACTATTGATATATTAGAGATGATTCTGAGGCAGACTGCTCGACCTACTATGGGGTCGAGATAGATGGAGACTTAGTCCAGGACTGTGGCCTGTTAGTTGAGCCACTAGACTTTGCACACCCAGAGTAGTATAGCTTAGTTAGGTTTGCCTGGACTGCGATCCAGCTAGTGCTTTTAGACTGTAGTATTCTATATTATATTTTGTGACTCTGTGATGTTGTTTATATCTCTGAGCTGTGTTGGATCCTGAACTCATTTTCTGTTTTCACTTCTATCATATTTCCATTTCGTGCTATCTATCCTAGTTTTATCATATGATTGAGTTATGCCATATTATATTCCTCCGTGCAGAGATGACATGTACCCTTATACTGTTTAGTTGTAGTATTTATAGACGACCTATACAGCAATCTACCGTTGATTCTGTGGCGTAGGCTGGACGTACCCATGTGCTCGTGTCCCTAATCAGGGTGCATGTCGTGACAAATATTTTCACACTTCTCTAGGCTTTGGTGGAGGTGGATATCATATGATGCAAAATAGGAGGCTGAGAGAGTCGAATGAGAAGCAGGGAAGTAGAAGGAGTTCAGAGAGGGGGCCCTCTTGAGAAGCAGGAAAAGTAGAGCGACGAAGTAGGGGGGTCGGTATCGGACTATTCTTAATTGCAATTCTGTTTACTTTGTCTTACAATACAGACTTTTACATCCAATCTGCGATACATCATTACTTTGTTGATCGTACATGGATGTACAAATGACAACACGAGCTGAATTGGTGTGAGTGACGATTTCAAGGCAGGCGTAGAAGTGTTTCTTAAGTATGTCATGAGCAAAGCTCAGTACATAGACGGTAACAAAATCAAGTATACATGTGGTAGTTTTCGCAATAGACGTCATAAAAAGTGGTGACTGTGAGAGATCATTTGACCGTAAGGGTTTCTTACATGATTATGGTCTGTGGTCATCGCAAGGTGAACTA
Source organism: Iris pallida (assembly GCA_029216955.1). NCBI lineage: Eukaryota > Viridiplantae > Streptophyta > Magnoliopsida > Asparagales > Iridaceae > Iris > Iris pallida. The sequence continues at coordinate 10,891,352 of JANAVB010042020.1, read as the reverse complement.
TATAAGGAAAGACAGGCTGTGTTTGTTACGGGTAATGCTATTTCTGCTTTTGATGAGGATACTGCAACGAATTTTGTCATCGAAGACGACGTATGCTCTGTTGATTATGGAGACCTGCAGAACCTTACACGAGAGATGGTGTACGATGCGTCAGGGCCTAATTTTGATCTTGAGGATCCTAATTCCGAGGCGAAGGAGTTCTATGATATATTTTGGAATACAGATACTCCTCTATATCTTGGTTGTGAGACTCATTTCGTACTGTCAGTGACGATTCGGTTGTTGAACATAAAGTCTAATTTTAACTTGCTGCAAGCTTGCTATGATCGGATCACACAACTAATCAAGGAGGTGCTACCGAAGGAATCGAAAGAGCTTCCAAAAAACTTCTACAAGTCAAAGATGATGGTCTGATAGCTGGGACTAGGGTACGAGAAGATAGATTGTTGTCGCAACGAATGCATGTTGTACTACAAGGATAAAAAAAGATATAGAAAGATGCAATTTCTGTAATGCAGATCGTTACAAGCCGGTTCGGGAAAAAGGAAAGACAACTAGAAAACGATGTCCTTACAAGTATATGTATTACTTGTCGATCACAAAGCACTTACAGAGGATGTATATGTCTCTGAATACAGCAGAACACATGATGTGGCACAGTGAGGAACGCACAAAGGATGATAGAGAATTGTCACATCCTTCGGATGGAGAGACGTAGAAGCATTTTGATTTATGTCAACCAGATTTTGCTGCAGAGCCTAGAAATGTACGTTTGGTGCTATGTTCTGATGGCTTCGCCCCTTTCGTGTAGTCAGAATCTCAATACTCCTGCTGGCCGATCATTCTCATCCCTTACAATCTGCCACCATAAATGTGTATAAAGACTCCTTATATGTTCTTGACAGCTATCATACCTGGTCCCTAAAATTTGACGAAGAACATCGATATATATTTACAGCCGTTGGTGGATGAGCTGAAATAACAGTGGGAGATCGGCGTCACGACCTATAATATTTCCAGGAAACATAACTTTCAGATGAGAGCATCACTGATGTGGACAATCAATGATTTTCTAGCATACGGTATGCTGTCGGAATAGAGTACGTACGGCACTATGTTTTGTCCGATATACATAAAAAAGAGTAAGGTATTCCGCCTTAAGCATGGAGGAAAGACTTCTTTCTTTAACTGTCACCGTCAATTTTTGCCAACGACTCATCCTTGGAGAAAGAACAAGGATGCGTTTAGAGCTAAAAAAACAAGAATTTTCTCATCCGCCTGCCAGATTGTCGGGATATGATATTTGAAAAGATATAAAGGATTTGTCCACCGTAATGGAAGATCCAATATCGAACAATCGTGTCGAGGAGTTCGGACACAGCCATAACTTGACTAAGCGGAGTATCTTCTGGGACTTACCTCATTGGAAAGATAATCTTATACGGCATAATCTTGATGTCATGCATATCGAAAAGAATGTGTTCGATAATGTCTTCAATACTGTTATGGATATTAAAGGAAAGACGAAGGGCAATCCAAAAGCAAGCCAAGACATAGCCGAGATATGCAAGCATCCTCATCTAAACTTGATACAAAGGGGAGTTGGGGGACAACTAACTAAGCCGATAGCGCAATACAAATTGAGCAAGAAAGATAGATTAATAATCTGCAAGTAGATATCTACTTTAAGATTTCCCGATGGCTATGTGTCGAATTTTTTAGATGTGTTAATCTCAACGAACGCAAGCTAACAGGAATGAAGAGTCATGACTACCACGTATTTATGGAAAGATTACTGTCCATTGCTTCGAGAGAGTTGTTGCTATTTGCCATTAAAATCTATTTATTGTAATTTCAATTACAAACAGAATAGTGTTACAATGTAGGACTTAGATGTAGTCCTAGGAGAACACTTTTGTTTATCTGGGTCCCTGTGTCGATGGAGCGAGTGGTAATGTGTTGACTCATTTGACGATCTGACGACGGTTCTCGGTTCTCTGAAGGTCTGAGTTGCTCTGGGTGCTGGAGTTTGCAGATGGGAAGAAGACGTTGAGTGTCTCTTCCGATCTTAGTGGATGATAACTCTGATGCCTTTTTCTGTCTGTGTACATATGTATATTACGTGGTCTGTAAGAAGAAAATAATCCCTCTATTTATAGTTTGCAGGCTGGCTGCTCATGCGCACATATGTAGGATACGCCTATACGTGGGGATGCCACGTGGTTAGAGCTGCGGGAGGCACATGGATGATGCACCATCATTTGTGGGTTGAATCATTCATACTGCTTTTGTGGGCTGGCACGTTGCAGGAGAGAGGATCTTTTTGTTGCTGAGATCTTGGATAATTAGCACCCCTTCAAAGGTTGAATTGAGTCAAAGGACATGTGGCACATGCCCGTTGCTCAAAGATCTCAGATTTGGTGGAGAGTGATCTGATAGGATGCGCCTGAGATTGGGCGCATGAGAAGACTTTGGCTCACAATCTTGAGGAGTCACGAACCAGTCTGGACACACGGCTTTTGAGGCGCATGCGAGTCTTCAGGCGCATGGCCGCTGAGGCACATGCGAGTGGTTGGTCGGCCACGTGGGTCGTAACCGTCAAAGGAAAGTAATGATGATGCTGATGTCAGCGATGCTTCGTCTTCTGAAAAAGTTGCTAACTGTCCAGTCCTCGGGAGACGTGCTGCCGACTCTGTCACTTGAGCATTAATTGCTTGATGGGTGACGAGCCGAAATAGGCGCATGGGTCCATGTTGATTAGGACGCATGAATCTGTGCTTTGTTGGGCGCATCCATACGGGGCGCTTTGGAACTGACGGACTCGTCTGTATGATGCGCGGTGTCTTACCGGCGCATCATTTTGCATGACGTGCTTTTATTGGTCCGACTTTTGTGTTCTTTAAGTGCTTTAAATAGCCGCCTTGGTCGAATTCGAAGCGTCAGGTTCATCACCATAAATGCAAATTTATTGCACGGGATTCGAAGAGCCCACCACTTGGCGCATGGGTTTGATTTGCCCGGCTTATAAATAGTGGCAAGGAGAGAGTATGCTTCTCGTTCTCTCACGTATTCCCGAATGAACTTACTTGCTCGAGCACATTCTATTGACAAGATGCTCCCGAGGGTGAAGATGCGACGACTTGTCTTCGTTCATGCTCGTGAAGGTGACTGTTACATCCAAAAGTCGGAGTCGAGGGCTTCTGAGGCAGTCGAAAGGTACCTGTTGCATCCAAAGATCGGGATGCTCGAGCCCTGTCTCCGTTATGTTGGAAGAGCCGCAGATCAAAATTATGGTGCTTCCATCTTCCTTGGGCTTTGGAGAGCTCTTCCTCCAGCTAGGGTGGGGTTGATCTCCCACTCATGTTCCGCTCAATAAATACTTCATTAGTCGAAACATTTGATCGGATCGAAGTAAGACGCATATGTTGAGACTTCATGATGCGCATAACTGAGACGCTGAAGGGATGCGCCTGACTGAAACGTTGAAGGCTGTGCCTGACTGAGACGCTGAAAAGATACGCCTGACTGAGACGCTGAAGTGATGCGCCTGACTGATGACGCGCCTGGTGGGAGGCGAATGGCAGTTTGCTGCGCCTGGCTGTAGTCTTAGGATCTTTTTTTTATAGAAGTTTTCCTTTGTAAAGCCTTTCTTTAGACATGTAATAGACTTTTATATAAAAATAAAAATCTTCTTTTGCTGTCTATACTTTTGCTATCTTGCTGTGCCAAGTACTTCGTTTGAGTTCCCTGGCGCATGTTCTGAGTAGTATTCGAGCGCATAGGAATTCTGGCACATAAATGCGCCCTGAAATTCTATGCTTCTACAAGACCCCCTTCGAAGTTTTTAAAACTTTTTGTCAAGTTTTAGAATACTTTGAATAAGAAGCATGGTGGTGTCTTCAACGAGGCGCATGACTGTTCGGGCGCATGATTACTCCGCGCATCAGTGATGGGGCGCATGCTCCTCTCAGTTAATACAAATGATAACGCTTCAAGGTGATATTTGCAGTTATCATTTCGCAGAACCCCAAGTGGTGGCTGACGTCACTCCTCATCAGTTTTCGCGTATGCCCAAGCCTATAAATAGGCATTTGATGGAGAGAGAGAGAGAGTTCTTCTTCTCTTTTGCTTTCTTTTTCTTTAGAGTTCTTCTTTTAAAAAATCCTAACTTCTTTTTCTTTCACGAGATGGCCCCCAAAACTCCTCGTGGTGGTGCTGGCAAAGAGAATGAGTGTGCGAAATCCGTCGAGAAGGACATTCCCGTCGCCATTGAGACTCCGACTGATGTTCGGCCTGCGGTGACGGCTGGGTGTGATCTCCTAACTTTTTAGACGAGTCTGGAGAACGTGGATGAGTTGCATCATATGGCTGTGCCCAAACTCTTTGTCGCTGACGTGTATGGACTTCTGTCCTGATGATGCGTTGAGGCTATTCCGCTGACGCACATGGGTTTAGACCCTGATTATGCGTCGAGGTTTTACTGCTGACGCACATGGTTTTACATCCTGATGATGCGCCAAAGCTTTACTGCTGACGCGTATGGGTTTAGACCATGATGATGTGCCGAAGCTTCACTGCTGTCGCGCATAGGTTTAGACCCTGATGATGCGCCGAAGGTTTACTGCTGACGCGCATGGGTTTAGACCCTGATGCTGCGCCAGACTGCTTGACACACCCAATACTTTGTCTTCTTAAAGTATCTATGTTGCCTGACTTTTGTCTTTGCTGTGTCAGTATCGATGACTATCCCTTTGCTGAATGAAGTCCTTCCGGATGCCTTTCTTTGCCAAATGGGGGTTGATTTCGACAAGGAGATTATTAACCCTGCGAAGACTGCTATCATACTGAATCAACCTTCCGAGAGAATATTACAAATTCGGGATCAGTCGTCTATTTTTCTCTAAAGTATGATAAAGAGCGGCAAACTGAAATCCGCTGAGTCCGAGGATGCAAATTTCTTGAAACATGTCTTTCTGTTTGGTGACCATTTGACCTCCACCGAGGCGAAGGTACTGAAGATCAAGGAGGAATGGTTCTTCTCTGCGAAGGGCATGGTTCTGTACATGCGACAGCTTGAACGTCAATTGTCGCTGACGGCCTTCTACCGTTTGGCTTCCAAGAGAAGGATGCCATGAGAACTTACTCCTTCTCAAGGAGGGGCAGTGGGGGGTACCCTTTCGATTGATGTTACTTCGAATCAAAGGGATACCTTGGCCGCCTCGCGAGCCGGGACCTCGTTCAGTTGTCGAACTTTGCGTCCTGGAAGCCTTTATAGTGATGTCCCTAATGACACCTTTGCCTTTGGTGTTTCGACCTTTGCAAATCGGATGCTAACATCCAAGGTTATGTATCCGAAAGGTGGTTTTAGGGTTGAAGGTTGGTGTCACCACGTGCCAAAGTGGGACGAACTGACACTTTGGGTTTTGTTAAAGTTCAAGGCTGAGGTTAAAGAGATTGGGCTGACTGTCGCTATCCGTGCCACACAGGCAGGCGTGGACCTCAACAAGCATATGTTCCTTGTACTCCTAGAAATGTTTAATACCCAAACTGGGACCTTCTTCACTCCGGTGGGAGAGCTGGGATTCGCGCTTCATGAAATGTACGAGGTGTCGAGGCTTCCTTGGGGATCAGAACCCTATGAGGAATACTTTTCGACCAACGAGGAGTTCCAAGTCCTGGGGGACAAAGAAGAGGAGATGATGGCCGTCTTCAAGGAAGTGGCGAGTCATCACTATTATGTGCAGAAGAGGGATAAGGGCGGGACACATCCTCATGTGACTGCTTGGAGGGATTATGTCTTTGAGCAGGACAAGAAAAATCTCCCTCTGTTTATGACTCCGCCAGCTCTTTCCAGTACCGCGGTGCTCTCTGAAATGACCAGGCTAAATGAGAAGAGTCCCCAGGAAAACGAGGACCGATAGTCGGACGAACGCTCCTATAGCTGTTTCTGGCACCTTACTCATCAGATGTCGTCCAAAGCAGTGTTGGCTGCTTATCTGATGATTTGGCTCCGTAATTACGTCTTTTCGGGTGGGTCAGGCTCTGTGGAGAGGGTGACCCGGAACCTAATCCTGCCAGCTGTGAAGTTGGTTTTTGGCCATCGCCTGGCCCTACTCCCCGCGATGGTGTGTAACCTGCTACGAGGCTTACGAGAATTTACGGGTAATGTCGTTCATGAACGAGGTAAGAATGACAACTTTTCCCGTGCCGAACTGCCATTTCATTATTTGATGGGGTGGTTAATTTTGCACCATCCCAACGTGATGAGCCTGGGCCCGGAAGAAGACCACAGGACCGGAGATGCATTCATCTGCCGTTTCCACCAGAGGAAGTGATTGCATACTGATGTTCCTATTTGCAGGAAAGTCTTATCCCACCTTCAGGGTGGGAGATCACCAAAGTTGGCCCCGTCTTTTTGGGTTTTGAAGCCAATGAAGACTTAACAGATTTGGGTAAAGATGCCACAATTCTGCCTCCATAGGAATTTTGCTGGTTGTAAAGCATCTGGCCATCCCATCTGGTGTATCGGAATAGGAACCAGTGTTACCTGGAACCATATTTACTGAGCTGTTTTGTACGACAATTCGGCTATGCTCAGTTGATGTGGAGAACCCCAGTATTAACCTGGGGTATACTGGAAGTTTGCTGGACGGTGCACGAGCTTGGCATTACTACAATATCGGATGCACCGGAGTTCGCTTTACGCTGCCAGTTCAGAATCCGCGGCCGCCGATTCTTTTTTCGGCCGCCAAATTTTACTGTGCCATGAACGCCGTGCCCCCTAGATTTGATAGGGAGACCAGTTTCATTGTCGGCAACCAGTTAGAGGCGACTGGGAACCTGCTGGCGAAGGCTCGGTCGTATCGCCCGCCAGAGGCGGGTTATCGAGATACCCCTGCTGTATCCATGGGGGGTCAGGCAGATCCCTCGACCGATCAGCCGAAGAGACGTGCTGATACAGAGGCTGGCTCTTCTGCGCCGAAGAGACAGAGGAAGGCGATGTCACCGGCAGTGTCAACAGACTCAGCTCCTGTGGAGGTAAGGTTGTCCCACATAGTCTGGTTAGTTCCACCATTTTTGTGACATATGCTTTCTTTTTGTAGGAATCGCTGAAGAAGAAAACCCGAGTTTTAAAACTGGGCGTCAGTAAACCGAAGGAGGTGGCGAGCTCTTCTGATGAGCGCATTCCTCCGATTGTAACATCTCCCGTGGAAGAGAATCCTGACAATATCGTTCCTGCGGAGATTTTAGTATCTCCAGATTATGTTGGAAAGGAAGCTGAGGATGCAGCAGTTCCCGGGAGGGTGTAAGCCGCCATGGGAGCCTCTGGCATTGAGGACCCAGCAGATACGGAGCTTCCAGATGAGGAAGTGGATTGGAGTTCGTCCTCTTCAGATGACGTTCCTCCAGAGATGAGTGAGCCTGTTGTAGGAGCAACAGACATGGTTAAAACAGAAGAGAGGGCTGATTCCCCTTCTTGTCATGATGAGAAAAGGTCGGCTGTAGCGTTGTCGAGCCCTACCCCAGACTCAACAGCGGAGGCTGAGGTGGTTGCCGACCGGGAGGTAGCGACAGATTCTATCCCCGCGGAGGGATTCAGAGAGAAAGATGAGACTCATTCGCCGAGCCTGACTCCAGGGGAGCCGAGTCATGAAACAAGTGCTGATCTTGCTGCTTTTCCAGCGGAGAAAGGTCCCGTACGGCCTGCTGATAGTGTGTTGGAGACGGAGGAGATAGCCCTTGACGTCGGTCGTCCCTCCGAGCTTCAGAAGGATAAGGCTTTGCTGGAACCCCCTGTTGTTCCTTCTACTTGGGGTACGATATCGACGCCCCTCTCGGCTCCTTCCGCTCTCTTGGCTCCTCGGGCCTGTGGCGAAGTTTAAGCCCCTATTGAGGGAGAGTCCGTTGATGTCGAGGTTTCAGCCTCGCAGATTGAAGTCGGTGGGTCTTCTTCAGGCCCGCCGTCTATCACAGTACCTCCTGCAACTCCTGCCATGACGCCTCGAGTGCTGGCTGACGCAGATGAGTACGTTCAGTTTGTTGTTGAAGCAGTATACAAGATGCTGTAGAAGGGCGTATCAACGATGCTGAATACAAATGGGAGTTGTGCGACGGCGAAAGCCATGGCGCTCTCTTCCATTGGTTTGATACGTTTGTACCGTGGCCACGATCACATGGCTGTAATTCTGGAGGAGTCGGTGGTTGAGCTCGACCAGCGTCTTTCTGAACTGCAGAGTATCCAGCGGAATGACTTTTCTGCTCTGATAGAAGCAGAACAGAAGAAGTTGATAGCTGAGGTTGAGTCGTCTTATCAAGCTACGGTGGCCATCTGGGACGGCGAGGTGGCCATTGCTGAGGCGGCATTAGAGAGACTGTCTCAATCCACACAGGAGCAGGTGGAGCTGCGGGCCTCATTGGAGGCAAGTATAGCGGAGTTTACAGCCAGGATCCGCCTCTTAGAAGACCAGAGGGCCCAACTTATGTTAGATCTTGAGCGGGCCCAGGCTGAGCACATCTCATCCAAGGAGGAAGAGGCAGTTGTTACTCGCCATATTCTTTCTCTGACTCACCAACGGCAGGAGTTGGACGCCAAGCATGAGAACGATACTGCTCCCGAGGTTGTGGAGATGATGCGGTAGGAAGCTGAACGCCGGGTCCTGGCGACTGCAGAGACCCGGGCTGCAGACTTGAGGTATCGGATCGAAAAGCTGTCCGCCAATCCCAATGATGCCTAGGGATTTGTAGTCTTCTCTTTTTATTATATGCTGGAGATGTAATCTTTTACTTTTTAGATGAAAAATAAAGAATTTTATGGTGTGTTCATCTTTTGTTGTCATGAACCTGTGATTTGTGTGGACCTATTATCCTTTGCGCACCTTGGTTGTTAGGTACATATAATAAGTTTAAGAGAATCGACAAGTTTGCTCAGAGGTAATGTGGACGTGGCAAATATGGGATTCAAATGTCGGAATCTTCCTACACAGAGGTGTTATGGATGTGGTAGGAGTTACTCTGGGGAGATACGCAAAACTACTCAGAGGTAATGTGGACATGAAAGTTCTGCGATCGATGTACGGCAACACAGCGGTTGTCTGCACGGGATGTTTACTCAGAGGTAATGTGGACGTGGTAAACATGATGGGTAGCATAGTCTTACGGAGCGTAAGATTCTACTTTGTAGGGCATAGAAGGGCAACTCAGAGGTAATGTGGACGTAGTTGTCCTTCTACTGGAGATAGAATGCAATGGAACAACTGGGTTCCGAAAGTATAGGATTTTTGTGAAAGGGAGGTGTATGTGAGCTCTGATGATCTGGTCCACTGACTCCCTTGCTAAGTAGAGGTGGAAGTACATATCTGAAAGATGTCAAGTGTAGTACTTTTTTAGAAACTTGCCGTTGATAGACATCATGAACAAGTCTTCGTTTGATCGGGCGAGGCGGTAAGCACCGTTTGAGTATACCGTCTCTATGATGAAAGGACCCTCCCATTTGGGCTCGAACTTTCCTGATATTTTGTGAATCAACACCATCGGCCTCCTGACTGCCAGAACCAGGTCTCCAACTTGGAAAGTCCTCTGCTTGACCTTCTTGTTGAAAGCCTGTGATATACGGGCTTGATAAAGTTCGATGCGTTGTTGAACTAGGAGACGTTTTTCGTCAAGTGCCTCCAATTCTCGCAGACGACGACGCTGGTTGTCTTCTTCTGTTAGTTGATTTGTGATCGCTATATGGAGTGAGGGTATCTGAATCTCGAGAGGCAGTACCGCTTCGCTTCCGTAGACTAAAGAGAACGGGGTGTTGCCCGTCGGAGTCCGTACTGTTGTACGGTAGGCCCAAAGACATTCGCCGAGATTTTCGTCCTAGTCACGTTTGTTGGATGACACGACCTTTTTGAGTAGCTTGACGATAGTCTTGTTAAAGGCTTCGGCCAATCCGTTTGTTGTCGGATTGTAGGCGGTTGATGTCACGTTCTGAATGCGGTTCTTGTCACAGAATCTGCTAAAAACATGACTGATAAACTGAGGACCATTATCGTAGATAATCCTTCGAGGTATCCCGAAACGGTAGATGATATGGTGCTTGATGAAGCTGATCACCCTAGAGCTCTTCACTTCCGTCAGCGGAACTGCTTCTGCCCATTTGGAGAAGTAGTCGGTGATGGCCAGGATGAAGCGGTGTCCCCTCGATGATGGACGGGTGATCGGTCCTACAATTTCCATGCCCCAAGCTTAGAAGGGCCAGGAGGCGACCGTAGGATGTAGTGGTTCCGACGGTGTATGGATGAAGTTGGCGTGGAGAGTCCTTCCCGTCGTATGGTGTCAATATTTGTGGTTTATACTTGAAAGGATAAACCACTTTGTTCCATTCGAGTGGGTATAGTTGTGGGATCCCCATCTTCTGGCACTCCTCCTGTCTGTTCTTGGACTCAAACCGCTCGCGCAAGTCCCTGATCATCTCAACCACGTCTTTCGTGGAGCTGGGAGTCAAGGAAGGTGGTACAACCTGGAGTTGAGCATTTGATGGCTCCGACGTCCGTAGTGCTTCGCGACGATCTATATCCAAGGATACCCGTTGAAGGGGTACACTTGATTCTCCATTGGCCCCTGGGTCAGGACCGGTAGAAGGTGCCCTGGCCAAGGCTGACCGTATCTTAAACACTGCTTGAGTCAGTATTTACATGGAGGCAGAGAGGGTTTTGAGTCCCCCCTCTAAAGTATCCATGCGCTGGACGAGGTCTGCTGGCGGTGCATCTGACTCTGTATCACCCCCAGTCATGTATACTGTTATGACATAGCTGAAAGTGGATGGATCGGTTGAAGCCTCGCTTTCAGCCTCGCTCTCTTGTAGAGGATTTGCTTCTCCTGGAGCTTCATCTTGACTACCCCAGCTATGTTCTGGGGAATATCTTCATCTTCGGGATGAAGATCGACCAGAAATTGGCTACCCCCAACTGTGGTTTGGAGGACGTCTTCGTTTTCAGGAGGACGATCAGCAAGGATTTGGCTACCCCCGGCTATGCTCTGGGGGACGTCTTCGTCTTCAGGAGGAGGATCAACAAGGGCTTGACTACCTCCAGCTTCCTCCAAGCTCTTTTTTCTCGCCCAAGTGCCTTCAAACACTCCAGAGGACGGAACAGTCGTCTTGGTCTTCCTCGGCTGGCTTTTGGGCGAGGACGAGGTCGAAGAATTGTCAGTCGTCTTTCGGATTGACGAGGAGTTAGAGATTACGTTGCAAGAAGCAACCTTTAGTTCTGGCTCCTCTTCAATTGACACCTTCTTCCCGAGGCGACGTTAGAGGGGTATTGATGATTGCAGCCACTGGAACACCGACTGCCTTGGTGGTGGGACTGCTGTTTTGCAACAACAGTTGATGGTGACTACAATACATGTGTGTCCTGTGATAGGCGCATTGTGCTTGTCAGTCGACTCTCCTGATCGGCGCTTGTGACTGATCACATTACGCAAATCATTGGAGAAGAGTGCCCCTTCGCACCCCTATCAGGCGCATGGCAAGGCCAAATGTCGGGGTGGTCAAGTGAGAGTGCCACCTTCACACCCCCATCAGGCGCATGACAAGGCCAAACGCCGAGGTGGTCAGGTGAATGCTGCGCCCCCTGAACCAACGCGGAAGATGCGCTCAGATCAGTAGTAGGGGTACAACATTTATAGTGACTTGAACCAGCTACAGACGTACATCCTATATAGGCGCTCGGGTTCAAGACCACAGAGTTTGTCTTGCTCGACTTGGTTGCGAACGCAACAGATGCGCCCAAGTGAGGTAAAGACTTTGAAGGTCGGCTTATTTCTGGTACAGAAGCACCCGAGCCGACCTTATACAGCTTACCATCAGCAGCGCGTCTAATTGTGAGCGTATGCTTCTGGTTTGCCGCTGGCATATCACATTTGAGGCACATGGCCCGTGCTGTCTTGGACTTCTTCGTACTAGTCCGCTGGGGTGCATAGTACTCAGAGTCCAAATTCTCCTCGCTACGCCAGCGAGTGAGTCTGTTAAAGACAAAAGCCTTCTGTGGCGCATCAGAGTTACTACGCAGGGCGTTAGATGTGCCCCTTCTCTGTCGGTGCATCTTCTTTGTCTGAGAAGGAGATGGCTGGAGAATGTGGTCAGCACCACGCTTTCCCGAGAGATGCGCTGCACCGATGGGCGTATCCTGGCTGCTGAGGACGTCAGCGAGAAGGGTGGACTGCATCGGCGCATCCCCTTCAGTGGTGGTGCCAGGGGCCTCGACCTTGCGCACCTAGACTTGACGAGTCTTCTTTGGCTTTGGCAGCCGCTTCGAAGGACTTGTGCTGCCTTCAGAGATGAACTCTGCATACGCTTGTTGATTGAGGCGTACGACCAGCATCTTGTGGGAGGAGCCCACCTGTCACGACCCGCTCCCAATTTTGGGATACGAGTACGTGGCCAAGTCCAGCCTACGCCGCAGCATCGGCGGTAGTACGCTGTCTATGATAACAATGGTCCACAACACGCATATATATCATCCACAACTAAGCTAGCAAAAATCACTAAAATATCCAATAGTCTCAATATTATAAATATGAAAAATCCACTACAACTCAGAAAGTCTCGAGAACAAACCCGGATAACAGAAAATAAAATAGACAACTAACTCCATAACTATAACTACTAACTAATGTGAATCCATAAGGAAGATAATATGCTAATTCGCATCAGTGCTGGAACCGGGTACGCCAGTGACGTCATGGTCGCCAACATACTCACCGTAGACCTCGGGGCAAATCTCTTCGTCTAAAGCTGAAAAATAGTTATCCAGTCAGGATTGGAGCAAGATCACCATAACACTACATTACACAATATAGTATACAAGCATGAAGGAAAGATAAAAGAAATTTAATTGAAGATAAGTATAGGCATGACATTGTATGATAAGAAAGTACCTTTGAGACGTGATAACAATATGAAGGTAGACTTTGACATACCACTAAGACATGATGAGAATAAGAAAGTAGACTTGACGAAAGAAGAACAATAGACGATAGAGTAACAATAATTAAGTCACGTGTACTGTGTGTTTTAGAATACCAACTTTCAGCATGTAGACGGCTTGGGATATCCGTCAGTCATACGTGTGGTGCATGACTGATATTATGCAATCAATGTATTGGGGGTCTGTATTCAATTCGTTGACCACATGCTTACTTGTTGTGTTCCCCCGTCCAACTCACTCACAATACATGTCCACTACGATAAACATTAGCAATACGATAAACTGTAAACAATAGAAACAATGAGTAAGGCATGAACATGTATGTATATCCAACCGATTCTAACTCTCGTGCACAATAGTAATCATGAACAATGACAATCATGAACCATAATAGAGAAATAGTGAAAAGATGACACGAAGATACATGCAGTATAAAATAAAGGAAATATAGGTCATAGTGATACTTGCCTGCTCCGATAGATGAATAAGTCACAAGTCAAGACGTCGTAGCCTGATCTACCCCGACACAAAAATAACCGCAAGTTAGATCAACGATTCCCACTCTAAAAATCCTAGAAAGTGGCTAATGGGTTAAATCAATTAATACTATTCTAATCCTAGAATAAATCATCTAAAATCCTATTTTAACCTATTTAATTCTGAAATAACAATCTACACACAAATATTTGGCCAAAGAAAATTCACGGTTCCAAATTCGGGACTCGTGGCACGCAAACCGAGACATACTGTTGACTAACCAGTCAAACATTATGAATTCAAAGTTTGAGTGTACAACATGATAGATTTCAGCTTCATGAGTGCACTGGAATCGACCGTGCCACAAAATCACAATTTGGTCAAAAGTTATCGCCATTATGGCTAACCATGACCAAATCGATGAACCGTTGACCAAATCTGACTTCTATGAATAAAATAAAATACTATATGAAACTCTGAATTCCTGGAAAAATTATATGTTTTAGAGCTCGATGTCAGCTTTCCAAAACTTCAAACGGATCACAAAACGGAGTTCGGGATCGCTCGGAATCTCGAAAACCGTACGACGTGTTAATTTTTGGACAACCGACACTCAAATAATTATTCAGAAATTCGAGATCAAAATTATAGAAATTAAAATATATATTCAAAACCTAACCTCAATACGCTTCTAACAAAAAAACGGCTCACAAAAAGGATGTCTAGATCGACGGCAAACCCTCCGCGAAGTCGAAGAATCCTTATTGAACTCTCCCACAAAAAAATTGCTGAATTCTAGGGTTTCGAAAAATCTTTTAATATATATAGGGGAGAGAGGGGTCGGTGGCTGGCTTTGAGCGGCTGAGCGGGTGGGGACACGTGTCAACCATCCAACGGTCCCCTTCCAGATCCTGTGGCCCAGATTAGAGCCGGCTTGGGATCGGCTAATCCGAGTCTGACTCGGTTTACTTGCATGGCTCGGAGACCGAGCTTCCCCGCCCCCTTACGCTGCCACGTGGGCCCGCCCTCCCCGCTTCAGCGGCTGACGGGTGGGCCCCCGGCCCGGCTGACTGGGTAATATATTAGAAAATAGGTTTTTTATTTACAGAAAATTAAATAAAAATCAGGAAAAATCCTAAAAATTCTAAATAAATCCCAAAAAATTCCTAAAAATTCCTGGAAAATATTTTAGGGGTTCTAGAGCCCAAATAAATTATTTGACCTCAAAAATACCCTCGGGTGCTCTCACAGTAAATCCTAGAAGCTTAGAAAATTAATAAAATCATATATAAAAATTATCTAAAAATCTCCTAAAAATCCAAGAAAATCTAAAATAATACCCTAGAGGCTGTCTGGGGACCATGGGGACCACATATGTCCTAGTTTTACTATACTTAAGCTATAGGCTTAGGTACACACCCTTGTGATCCCAAATCAAATCTCCTTTTACCTACGATTCAAACCATTATATAAATGATAATAATAAACAAAAAAAAATATGCTCTCTAAAATAAATAAAAAATTTGGAAGACAAGTGCTACACCACCTTCACGGCGTCGGATTGTGACACAGCTTTCTCGGTGGAGGAGAAAGAGGTCCCCAGCAGAGTCGCCAGCTTGTTTGCCATTAAAATCTTTTTATTACAATTTCAATTACAAACAGAACAGTGTTACAATGTAGGACTTAGATGTAGTCCTAGGAGAACACTTTTGTTTATCTGGGTCCCTGTGTCGATGGAGCGAGTGGTAATGCGTTGACTCCGTTGATGATCTGACGACGATTCTCAGTTCTCTGAAGTTCTGAGTTGCTCTGGGTGCTGGAGTTTGTAGATGGGAAGAAGACGTTGAGTGTCTCTTCCGATCTTGGTGGATGATAACTCTACCTTTTTCTGTCTGTGTACGTATGTATATTACGTGGTCCGTAAGAAGAAAATGATCCCTCTATTTATAGTTTGCAGGCTGGCTGCTCATGCGCGCATATGTAGGATACGCCTATACGTGGGGACGCCATGTGGTTGGAACTGCAGGAGGCGCATGGATGATGCACCAGCATTTGTGGGTTGAATCCTTCATGCTGCTTTTGTGGGCTGGTACGTTGCAGGGGAGAGGATCTTTCTGTTGCTGAGATCTTGGGTGATTAGCACCCCTTCAAAGGCTGAATTGAGTCAAAGGACATGTGGCGCATGCCCGTTGCTTAAAGATCTTGGATTTGGTGGAGAGTGATATGATAGGATGCGCCTAGGATTGGGCGCATGAGGAGACTTTGGCTCACAACTTTCAGGAGTCACGAACCAGTCTGGGCGCACGACTTTTGAGGCGCATGCGAGTCTTCAGGCGCATGGCCGCTGAGGCGCATGCGAGTGGTTGGTCGGCCACGTGGGTCGTAACCGTCGGGGGAAAGTAATGATGATGCTGATGTCAGCGACGCTTCGTCTTCTGAAAAAGCTGCTAGCTGTCCAGTCCTCGGGGGACGTACTGCCAACTCTGTCACTTGAGCATTAATTGCTTGATGGGTGACGAGCCAAAATGGGCGCATGGATCTATGTTGATTAGGACGCATGGATCTGTGCTTTGTTAGCGTATCCATACGGGGCGGTTTGGAACTGACGGGCACGTCTGTACGATGCGCGGTGTCTGACCGACGTATCCTTTTGCATGACGTGCCTTTATTGGTCCGACTTTTATGTTCTTTATGTGCTTTCAATAGCCGTCTTCGTCGAATTTGAAGCATCAGGTTCATCACCATAAATGCAAATTTATTGCACGGGATTCGGAGAGCCTGCCAGTTGGCACATGGGTTTGATTTGTCCGGCCTATAAATAGTGGCAAGGAGAGAGTTTGTTTCTCGTTCTCTCACGTCTTCCCGAATGAACTTATTTGCTCGAGCACATTCTGTTGACAAGATGCTCCCGAGGATGAAGATACGATGACTTGTCTTCGTTCATGCTCGTGAAGGTGACTGTTACATCCAAAAGTTGGAGTCGAGGGCTTCTGAGGCAGGCGGAAGGTGCTTGTTGCATCCAAAGATCGGGATTCTCGAGCCCTGTCTCCGTTATACTGAAAGAGCCACAGATTGGAATTGTGGTGCTCCTATCTTCCTTGGGATTTGGAGAGCTCTTCCTCCAGCTAGGGTGGGATTGATCGCCCACTCCTGTTCCGCTCAATAAATGCTTCTACAGTTGCCTTCTGTTGTATGGGTTCCGTTGGCCGAGCTATATACATTCTTCAGGATATTTGTTCAACTAAGCTGACGGTGCAATATATGGTTGAACTTGAGGAAAAGATTATCTTAACAATTTGCAAGTTGGAGAAAGTATTTCCACCGGACTTCTTCGACAGCATGTCGCATCTACCGATTCATCTAGCATACGAAGCCCGTGTTGGTGCTCTGTTCATTATCGATGGATGTAACCATTTAAAAGGTAAACAAACATCGATATAAATTAAGTAGATTTTATAATTCATTGTTAATTTAAGATAATTTGTCTCTCTAGGTACCTACACCATCTAAAGAAGAAAGTTGACAACAAGACTTATATAGAGGCTTCGATATGTGAAACATATCTTATCGAGGAGGTATCAAACTTCTGCTCTATTTATTTCGATACTCATGTCCAAACAAATCAAAATATACCTCAAAGAAATGATGAAGACGTTGAGGATGGAGGCATATTCAATGTCAGGAGCAAGCCTATTAGGGCTAGTAACAAACGGTGGTTGGGTAACGATGAGTTTGATGCAGCTCACCGATATGTCTTGTTAAATTGTGATATACCGAAAGTGAGAGATTTGGATAAGTAAGTGACTACACTTACACTCATTATAATCTCCAATTTGGTGAAAGACATGTACTGACTCATTTTTACTCTCTCTATCAGTGAATTTAGAGATAAAGTCAAAATGAGGACACCCTATATTACTAACGAGAGACTTCAAAGAGAGGTTGACTGTAACTTTCTGTCATGTTTTCGCAAATACGTAATTAACTAAGATAATATGTTATGCGGCTACCATTAAAATATATACAGCTAAAATATTTAAATTCTCAATATGTGTTTACAGTTTTTATTACCTGAAACAACCCTCACAAATGAGAGCATTCTTTGTTTGTCATTAGGACCGATTAAGGAAAGACTTGGCCAGGTTATGTCGTTAATGGCTTCAAGTTTAAGGCAACTCAGAATGCTATAAATGCCAAATTTCTTAATGACAGCTTCAATATAAAAGATTTTGGTGTTTGCATAAGAGGCACCATCTATGATGACGAGCCGAACTTTGACTATTATGGAGTACTTCGGGATATTGTAGATTTACAATATCCTATCTCATATCATATGCATATTGTGATGTTTAAATATGAGTAGTTCGATACGACACCAAATATCAGATGGAGAATCGATAAACAATTTGGATTTGTAGATATAAATCATCGCACGAGATATAGAGGGTCCGACACGTTTGCGATAGCAAGTCAGGCTGTTCAAGTCTACTATACAAGCTACCCAAGACGTCGTAGAGATCGATTTGACTGGTGGACAGTATGCAAGATTAAAACTAGAAATACATTCAACGTTGGAGACCTAACATACCAAGAGGACCAGGTCGAAAAGCCCCAATACTTGGGACAACAGTCGAATACTATGGATGTTGAAGATATTATTGAGAAAAATAGAGGGGGGAAGAGGTTGATACACAAGACTTAGCCGTGAACCAGGGGAGAAAGAGGCATCTTGTCCCAAGTATTGAGGCTGAAGAAGAAGAAGACGAAGAAGAAGAAGAAGAACTTGATGAGGATGAGGATACAGATGAAGTCGATGATGAGGATAAGGATGAGGACGAAGACAAGGATGAGGCCGAGGACGAAGACGATGATGATGATTAGATTAAATACCAGTATATAATCCAACTAACTTAGTGAATTTACTGCAGTCTACTTATTTTAGTTTATACTTCTACATTCTTATTTCAGTTCATGCTTTTGTTGTTCGATTCATCTACTTATTGTATGGTTTTTTGTAGATGGCACTCTTAGTCTTGTTTTGCGTCGTGGCCGCACTCCTCGTCCTGCTGGTAGTATATTTTAGTTTAATCTTCTATTTATTTATACTTCTATATTGTTAATTATGTTTATGTGTTCTATTTACAGGTCATGGCTATTGGCGGTCGAGATCGTGGTGGGGGTAGTCGTGGTCGTGATGGAGGTGGTCGTGGTCGCATTATGTCCCGGGATACGACCCTATCTACCGAGCCTGACCCAGAGAGTACCCGGGCACCTTCTCATCCGACCGTCGATCTACCTAGCTAGACATCTCTGAGTTGCCATCGCCATCCAATGGTACGTCGACGCCTGCAACTCCAGATGTTGTCGGCCCATCGTTCATTCCGCTAGTGGATCATGCAGTTACTGCACGGTGGGCCCCAGAGTATCCACGGGTTCAGTTCCATCCGGTTACTGGTGAGTACATTCGCGGACCCGTGGATCTTCCGACGCCACCAGAGAGACCGGCAGGGGAGTTCAGACGGGAGTTATGGCCCGCGGGTGAGCTGTAAGTAAATTTGTATTTTGTAAGTTAATTTATTAAAAAAAATTCATTTATTCAAGTAAATAATATAGTCGTTGCTTCTTTGTAGGTTTTTTTTTCCATGGATGCTACAAGGGAGCTAGGGCTCATTATTAGGCAAAACTTCCATGGCCCTTACCTCAATTTTAGTGAGGTGCCCCCCGGAGTCGCGGTACATCTGGCTCGACCAAATGAGGGTATATATATCTTGTGATTACTTAATTATTAATTTTAATCCACCATATTTTTAATTACTTGATATTGGAATTTGTATGTCAGTTGACGTTCTGGTGGCCCCCATCGCGAGGCGGAGATCATGAAGACCTACAAAAAAGTCGTCGGAAAGAAGCTGCGAGATGCGAAGGATGACATCCGTAGGGAAAAGAATAATCTATACATAATAGAATATTTTATTGTTTACTAAACAAATTCTAGAAGTTTGGTAAGACATTAGACTTGTTTTGTTCTTATAGACAATATAACATATGTAAACGTTTACTATTATAGAATTTTTTAAACTTTTTTTTGGACTCGTTTGGACCCGCGGGTCGACCCGTTTCGGACCCGTTTCAAATGGGTCGGGTCCGGTCCGGGTCAAATATTTTTTGGACCCGTCCCGTCCCGCCAAGTAACGAGTCCGGTCCGGATCCAATAAATTTGGGCCCGGTCTGACCCGTGCCCACCCCTAGGATAAATAGAATAAAAATAAGGGTACGTTTAATAACACTCTTATTATATTATGTTGTTACCTACGCAAATATTATTGTACCATATCAGCGGTCATAGCGTATATTAAGGGGGGGGGGGGAAGGTTTTAAGTTAGTCTGATCATGTATCTCAATAACAACTAATAACAATTATATTTGCATCCAAAACAACCAACTATAAACATATGTGGTAACCATACATAACTATTTTTAGAATTTATAAAAACCCACACAATAGATAGAAATGATAGGCAATAACACACCCAGATTGTCCGAGCTCTCTAGCCTAGTGGTATTAGAGCGGACACCCGGAGGGGCCGGCAAGGTTCGAGCCCCCCAATTGTGTGTGTGAGTGAGATTTCAAAAAAAAAAAAAAAACACACCCAGATTAAAAAGACAACTAAATAGCTCCAAAACAAAGATGACGAGGACAACAAGCTCATGGCCAAATCAAAAAACAACAGAAAGAGGGGGGAAACTTATGTTTTAATCGAGACCCATCATCCGGACAAAGTCCCCGAAGCAAACGAAACCGTCCCCGTCCGAGTCCACCATCCGTATCATCCCCCCGCAGTCCTCCAGCGTGCACCCCTCGTCTCCGAGCGCCGCGAACAGCCCCCTCAGCTCCTCCGCCGATATCTTCCCGTCCCCGTCCGCGTCGAACACCCCGAACGCCTCCCTCAGCTCCTCCTTCGCCGCCCCCGCCTCGTCCGATCCCCCGCCACCGAGCGCACGTATCTCCTCCCACGTCACTCGCCCCTTCCCCTCCCTGTCCGCCTCCTCCAACATGCCCATCACCTCCTCCTCCGTCGGCGGGCAGGGTCCTCCCAGCCTCCGGAGGAGCTCCTCCAGCTCGCGTCTCGTGAGCTGGAAGGAGGAGGTGTCGGAGAAGGAGGAGGAGGAGGAGGAGGATGTGGTGGTGGTGCTGGTGACGGACGACCCGGACGTGGCGTTCTTCTCGTTCTTCTTCTTCTTCTTGGAGGAGGAGGAGCGGAGCTTCTTGAAGCTGGCTATGATCTTCATATTGTTTTGATAATGAATGGTGGTGGCAATGGTGGTTGAGGAAGAGGAGAGGAAGGAGAGGTGGTTTATATTAATATCTGGAGAGTGAGCTTCCAGGAAAGTTCGGTTGCTGATTTTTTTCGGCAAGTATTCCTCCATTCTTTTCTCATTGAAAGACTTGAAAAGGAGTCGGTAGTTAGTTATGTGTGTTATTATTATCATTATTATTTATTATTAGAATTTTTGTTGTTATTTTTTTTTTCTTTCTCTAATATTTATTCGTGATGTTTGTCCCAAGATCCAAACAGTCCGTTGATGGGACTTCTGTACGGCAATGATTTGAAGTTGATGGGACTCTCCCAACGTATCAGGGATAAAGCATCCTAAAATTTTGTGGTTAGGAGGTGTGGTCTTATTGTTATAAATACAATTTAAGAAGTAATAACACATTTATTTTATTTTTAAAAAATATATTTTGGAATATTCAGATTGTGTTAAATACGTGTTGAAATGATATTGATATGATTATGAAGGTGTGCTTCCTAGATGGTTCAAAAGAGAAAAAAGAAAAGTTCTATCGAGAGAGATAAAATAGTCGTTGCTATGAAACACACTACCAAAAGGCCTTACGAACTAAACTGCGACTTTGTTTGTTACAATTTAAACACAAGTCATTGGCATAAAATTTTAGAGTTTGACATGTCTAAAATATTTTCTTTCTTTGGTAGTAGTTTTTGTTGTTAGGGATGAAAAAGCTAGTCCGTTTTGTTGCATTTTTTGTTTTCTTTTGTGCATTAGTATACAGAATAGTATTATATATTTTGATATAAAAAATGTCCCTAAATGCTTTAATATTATTTTTTGGAATATCATATTATTAGGAAAATGGTCTTGAACGTTCTTCTTTTATTTTGCTATGGGTTAAAAGAGTGGTTGGGTTAACAAACAACTAGGTACAAAACAAATGCAAAGAAAAAATAGTAAAATCTGGCCTTTTTAGTCTATCTTTATTGGAAATATTGTAGGTACAAACCAACGGCATATGTACTCACTCCTATACCTAATGCTTATACAATAAAATTCCAAATTTTATGTGAGTTCCTATACAGTACACGCAAAACGAGCTCTACCACGTAATAACTTAGACTTGTACCTAGGCCCCTTAAATATGGCCCCATAATTTAAGGTGCAATATATATAAGCTTATTACTTAATTGACCTATGGTCCCATGATTTAAGGAGAACGACAATCATCTCATTTCATTAATTATTTATTTTTTGATCTAGCGCCCTATAATTCTAGGGGAAGAGTAATTATTTTCTTTCCTTAGTTTGCCTAGACCCCCCCCCCCCCCCCCCCCCCCCCCCCCCCAAATGCTTTGAGACAGCTCTGTGATTATTTTCTTCTCTTAATTTTGCTAGCCACACCCCCCCCCCCCCAATGTCTTAAGACGGCTCTGGGTATATGATATACGATAGAGCAAAACATTATTATACAATCCATGTACCCTTTGACCCTTTGATTTAAAAATGGAATAGTTGATATCTTTCATTTAAAAATGGAATATTTGATATCTTATAATGGAATATATATAGGCAAAATCATATGTAGGGGTTGGGGTACGCTTGCGCATGTTTGCCATTAAAATTTTTTGATTGCAAATTTCAATACAAACAGAATAGTATTACAATATAGGACTTAGATGTAGTCCTAGGAGTACACTTTTGTTTATCTGGGTTCCTTGTGCCGATGGAGTGAGTGGTAATGCGTTGACTCCGTTGACGATCTGACGACGGTTATCGGTTCTCTGAAGGTCTGAATTGCTCTGGGTGCCGGAGCTTGCTGAGAGGAGGAAGACGTTGAGTGTCTATATCTGCCTCTCTGGTGGTGCGAAGTCTCTGTGTGTTCGTTGTGTAGGTAGGTATATGTGTGAAAGAAGGAAATGATCCCTCTATTTATAGCTTTGCAGGCTGGCTGCTCATGCGCGCATGTAGGATGTGCCCGTACGCGGGGACGCCACGTGTTGATTGTTGATGGAGGCGCATGGACGATGCGCCCTGATCGAGGGATTGACTTCTTCATGTTGCTGTTGTGAGCCGGCACGTAGCAGAGAAGAAGATCTTTCTGTTGCTAAGATCTTGGGTGAGTCGAGTCAAAGGACACGTGTCATCGGCCCATAGCTCGGAGATCTCGGATTTGATGGGGAATGATCTGGTAGGATGCGCCTGAGATTGGACGCATGAGGAGACTTTGGCTCGTAACCTTTAGGAGTCACGAACCATTCTGGGCACTGGCTTTTGAGGCGCATGCAGAGCTTCAGTAGTGACTTTACTCCTGTCTTTTGGGATTAGGGAGAAGTCTGGGGTGCATAGCTTTTGAGGCGCATGCAGAGTTTTACCAGTGACTTTTCTTCTGTCTTTAGGGATCAGTGAAAAGTCTGAGGCGTACAGCTTTTGAGGCGTATGCAGATTTGGGCGCATGGCAGCGGAGACGCATGCGAGTGGTTGAGTGGCCACGTGGCAGTAGCCGTCGGAGGAAAGTAATGATGACGCTGACGTTGGCGAAGCTTCGTCTTCTGAAAAAGCTGCCGACTGTTAAGACTATGGGAGGCGTGCTGCCAACTCTGTCAGTTCAGCATTTAATGTTTGTGACATTCGACGGACAGCTGAGTGGGCGCGTCGGTTGGCGTTCCACTAGGCGTATAGGGACGCATGGGGGGCGCATCCCTGTGATGTGCTTGGTACTGAAGGGCGTATCTGTGTGACACGCTTGATGTTGAAGGGCGCGTCTGTATGATGCGCGGTCTGGCTGGCGCATCCGCTTCGTGACACGTCTTTAATGGTACGACTGTTACGTTCTTCGAGTGCTTTAAATAGCCGTTTTGACTTAGCTGAATTCGAAGCGTCCGGTTCATCCATTTAATACAAATTCATTGCACAAAATTCAGAGAGCCATCTACTTGGCGCATGGGTTTGATTTGCCCGGCCTATAAATAGTGGCATGGAGAGAGGGTTTGCTTCTTGTTCTCTCACGTCTTTCCGACATGAACTTTCGTACTCGAATGCATTCTGTTGACGAGATGCTCCCGAGGGTGAAGATGCGACGCAGTGTCTTCGTTGATGCACTTGAAGGTGACTGTTACATCCAAAAGTCAGAGTCGAGGGCTTCTAAGGCAGGCGGAAGCTGCCTGTTGCATCCAAAGATAGGGATGCTCGAGCCTCGTCTTCGTTGTGCAGGAAGAGCCGTAGATCAGAATGGCTGTGCTGCGACTTTGGTGGCTCTTTCTTCCTTCAAAATGGGTGTAGCCCATTCTGGTTGTGTTGAAAGCTGCTCCTTTAGCCGCGGTTTCGATCACGGTCTTCCTTTGCCTTTGGAGGCTCTTTCGAAGCCTCCCCTGGCCACAGGTTGGCTTGTGGTTCTTTTTCCTTCCTTGGCTAGAGGGTTGATTGCCACCCTCGTTCTGCTCAATAAATGCTTCATTAGTCGAAGCATTTTGACAGCGGTGAGCCTGGCTGGAAGAGCGGCACATAACTGGGCTGCTGAAGGGATGTACATAACTGAGGATGCACATAACTGAGCTGCTGAAAAGGATGCGCCTTGCTGAGGGCGCATGGTGGGATGCGCCTGGCTGAGGGCGCATGTTGATTGCTGCGCCTACTTGAGGGCGTATGTTGGCTGCTGGCTGTAGACTTAGGATCGTTTTTTTGTAGAAATTTTTTTTTGTACAGTCTTTCTTAGACATGTAATAGACTTTTATATGTTAAATAAAAAGTTCTTTCAATGTCTATATTTGTTGCTTTTTGCTGTAAAGTACTTTGTCCAAGCTCTAGCGCATGTAGTCTGGCACATAGATTTTCTGGTTCTGAAATTCTATGCTTCTACAAGACCCCCTTCAAAGTTTTCAAAACTTTCGGATAAGTTTTGGAATACTTTGAATAAGAAGCATGGTAGTGGAGGCGCATGACCGTCGGGGCGCATAGATACTCCGCGCATCAGTGATGGGGCGCATGCTCCGCTAAGTTAATGTAAATGATGATGCCTCGGTAACCGAAAAAGATTAATGATGATCTTTTTTATTTTATTTGTGGTTATCTTTTCACAGAACCCGAGGCGACGTCTGAGATCACACATCATCGGTTCACGCGTGCGACCAAGCCCTATAAATAGGCGAGAGATAGAGAGAGAGAGTTCTTCTTCTCCTTGCTTTTGCTTTCTTTAGAGTTCTTCTTCAAAAACCCTAACTTTTCTTCTCTCAAAGAGTGGCTCCCAAGACTCCTCGCGGCGGTGCTGGCAAGGGAAAGGCGTCGACGGAGTATGCCGAAGAGGATGCTCCTATCACCATTGTGACTCTGGCCGACGTTCGACCCGCTGTGATGGGTGGGTGTCGTCTCTTCCACTACTTTCTTTGTCAGTGTCGATGACGATTCCTTTGCTGAATGAGATCCTTCTGTACCTCAAATCAGAAGGATACCCTGGCTGCTTCACGAACCTGTCCCTCGTTTAGTTGTCGAACTTTGCGTCCTGGGAGCCTCTACAGTGAAGTCCCTAATGACACTTTTGCCTTCAGTGCCTCAACCTTCGTAAGTCGGATGCTGACATCGAGGGTCATGTATCCGAAAGGTGGCTTTAGGGTTGAAGGTTGGTGTCATCATATCTCGAGGTGGGACGAGTTGACCATTTGGGTTCTTTCGAAGTTCAAGGCTGAGCTTAAGGAGATTGGGCTGACAGCCGCTATCCGTGCCACACAGGTTGGCGTGGATCTCAATAAGCCTATGTTCCTTGCACTCTTGGAATTGTTCAACACCAAGACTGGCACCTTCTATACTCCAATGGAGGAGTTGGGGTTGGCTCTCCATGAGATGTACGAAGTGTCTAAGGTTCCCTGGGGCTCCGAATCGCACGAGAAATATTTCTCGTCGAATGAAGAGATCCAGGTTCTGGAGAATAAGGACTCGAAGATGATGGTCGTTTTTAAAGAAGTGGCGAGCCATCATTATTTGATGCACCGGAAGGACAAAGGCAAAATCCAGCCTCATGTGACTGCTTGGAGGGTTTCAAACAGGATTTGGCGGACCCCTTGAGGATTCGGTTTACCGTTCGCAACCCTCGACCACAAATCCTGTATTCGGCAGCTAAGCTGCACGGCGAATATGTTGATGGCGGCTCGGTCATATCGTCCACCAGAATTGGTGGGATATTGGACTGCTGCTGCAGCATCAGTGAGAGATCCCCTTGTTGGGAAGAGGCGGGCTGACGCGGAAGTCGGCTCGTCTGTACCAAAAAGGTCGAGAAAGACGATGACTCCAAAGGCCACGGGGGTGCCACCTGTACCACCAGTGGAATCAGCTCCTGCTGAGGTAAGGAGTCCTCCGTAATTTTGACTCATCTTGTAATTTTGGTGACTTATGCTTTTCTTCTTGTAGGGATCGTCGAAGAAGAAGACCCGTGTTTCAAAACCGGGTGTTAGTAAACCGAAAGAGGTAGCAAGCTCTTCTGATGAGCGCATCCCTCCGATGGTGATGTCTCCAATAGAGGAGAGTCCTGGAGATGTTCATGCAGAGGTTTTACTATCTCCAGACTTTGTTGAAAGAGATGCAGAGGTTGCAGCAACTTCCGGGGTGGTGCCAGCTGCCATGAGGGCCTTGGACGTTGAGGGTCCAGCGGATATGGGGCTTCGTGATGATGATGTGGAGTGGAGTTCGTCGTCTTCGGATGACGCTGCTCCAGAGTTGCAAGAGCCTGTTGCGGGGACAAAAGAGATGGTTGGAACAGAGGAGAGGGTTGATTCCCCTCCTTGTCATAATGATGGGAGGTCGACTGTAGCATTGCCGAGCCCTACCCCAGACTCAGCGGCGGAAGCTGAGGTGGCTACCAACCAGGAGGTAGCGACAGATCCTGTCCCTGTAGAGGGATTTGATGAAGAGACTCGTCTGACGGTCCCGACTCCTGGGGCGGGTCAGGAGACAAGTGTTGATCTCTCCGTTCTGCCAGGGGAGGTATTGGCTGCTGATAGCACGTTAGGGACTGGAGAGGTGGTCACTGACGTCGGTGGTACTTCCAAGTTCGGGAAGGGTAAGGGTACGATGGAACCCTCTGTTGCTCCTTCCACTTGGGGTGCTATCTCGACACCTGTGTCGGCTTCTTCTGCTCCCTTGGCTCCTCGGGCTAGTAGCCCAGGCCCTGTTGATGAAGATCCTGTTGATGCCGAGGTTCCAGTCTCGCAGGTTTAGGTCGACGGGTCTTCTTCCGATCCGCCAACTGGGGTAGCTCCTCCAACCCCTGCTATGACGCCATAGGTGTTGGCGGACGCAGATGAATATGTGAAATTCATCGTGGAGGCAGTATATAAAATGCTGCAGAGGGGGGTGTCGGCAGTGATGGATGCCAATGGGAGCTTTGCGACAGCAAGAACTCTAGCACTGCCTCATATCAACCTGATCCGTCTTCACCAGGGCCACGATCATATGGCCGTCATTCTGGAAGCCACGGTGGCTGAGTTGGGCCAGCGGCTTTCTTAATTAGGGTGCATCCAGCGAAATGACGTCTCCATCCTGATAGATGCGAAGAAGGAGAAGCTGCTCGCCGAGACTGTGTCTTCCTACCAGGCCACTGTGAGTGTCTGGAAACGCGAAGTAGCTGAGACTGAAGCTGCAGTGGAGCGGTTATCTCAGTCTACGGGGGAGACAGTGGAGACACGAGCTACGTTGGACGCTAATATCACAGAGATTGACGCCCAGATCCGCCACCTTGAGGACCAGCGGGCCTGACTCCTATTGGATGCCGAACGTGTCCAAGCTGAACACGTAGCATTCAAGGAGAAGGAAGCGGCTTTCACTCACCGGGCTCTTACCCTGGCTCAGCAGAGACAGCAGCTTGATGAGAAGCACGAGAATGAAACTTCTGCTGAGGCTGTTGAAGCGATGCGTCAAGAAGCTGAACGTCGAGTCTTGACGACTGTGGAGACTCGGGCGGCAGACTTAAAACGCCGAATTGCAGAGCTTTCTGCCAACCCTGGGGATATTTAGGGCTTGTAGTCTCTGCTTTTTTGTGTATTTGCAACTCTTACTGGGGATAATGTAATCCTTTACTCTCCTTGTCTAGAAATAAAGAAGTACACCATTTTCTGTGATGTGTTCATTTTTGCTTGTCATGAACTTTGATGGTTTGTGTGGACCTATTATCTTTTGCGTACCTTGGTTTTAGGTACAGATAATAAGTTTGAGAGAACCCTCATGTTTGCTCAGAGGTGATGTAGACGTGGCAAATATGGGGTTCAAATGATAGAATCTTCCTACTCAGAGGTGTTATGGACGTGGTAGGAATGATTCTGGGGGATATACGGAACTACTCAGAGGTAATGTGGACGTGGAAGTTCTGCGATCAATGTACGACAATGCAGGGGTTGTCTGTACGGAATGTTTACTCAGAGGTAATATGGATGTGGTAAACATGAAGGATAGCGTAGTCTTACGGGGTGTAAGATTCCACCTTGTAGGGTGTAGAAGAACAACTCAGAGGTGATGTGGACGTGGTTGCTCTTCTGCTGGAGGATGCCACGGAACAGTTGGGTTCCGGAAGCGTATAATTTTGTGGAGTGGAAGTACATGTCTGAAAAGATGTCAAGAGTAGTACTTCTTTAGGAACTTACCGTTGATGGGCATCATGAATAAGTCCCCATTGGGTTTGGCGAGGCGGTAAGCACCGTTTGAGTATACCGTCTCTATGATAAAAGGTCCTTCCCACTTGGGCTCGAACTTTCCTGGTGTCTTGTGAGTCAACACCATCGGCCTCCTGACTGCCAGAACCAGGTTGCCAACTTGGAAAGTCCTCTGCTTGACCTTCTTGTTGAAAGCCTGTGATATACGGGCTTGGTAGAGTTCGATGCGCTGTTGAGCTAGGAGACGCTTTTCATCAAGTGCCTCCAGTTCCCGTAGACGATGACGTTGATTGTCTTCTTCTGTGAGTTGGTTTGTGATTGCTATGCGGAGCGAGGGTATCTGAATCTCGAGAGGCAGTACCGCTTCGCTCCCGTAGACCAAGGAGAATGGTGTGTTGCCTGTCGGGGTCCGTACCGTTGTACGGTAGGCCCAAAGGCATTCGCCGAGCTTTTTGTCCCAGTCGCGTTTGTTGGATGACACGACCTTTTTGAGTAGCCTGACGATAGTCTTCTTAAATGTCTCTGCTAATCCATTTGCTGTCGGATTGTAGGCGGTTGATGCTACATTTTGAATACGATTCTTGTCACAGAATCGGCTGAAAATATGGCTGATGAACTGAGGACCATTATCGTGGATGATCCTTCGGGGTACCCCAAAACGGTAGCTGACGTGGTGCTTGATGAAGCTAATCACCCTGGAGCTTTTCACTTCTGCCAGTGGAACTGCTTCTGTCCATTTGGAGAAATAGTCGGTGATTGCTAGGATGAAGCGGTGTCCTCTCGATGAAGGAGGGGTGATCGGTCCCACAATGTCCATGCCCCAAGCTTCGAAGGGCCAGGAGGCGACTGTAGGATGTAGTGGTTCTGACGGTGTATGAATAAAGTCTGCGTGAAGATGGCACGCATAGCACTTCTTAGAATATTCGACAACGTCAGCGGCCATGGTTGGCCAGTAGTAGCCCATGCGTCGCAGTCGATCCTGAAACTTAGGACCAGGTTGATGGGCCCCGCAGGTTCCATCATGAGCTTCTCGAAGGGCTTCGGCTGCTTCTTCGTTAGACAAACATCGAAGGAGAAGTCCATCGTAGGAGCGTCGGTACAGCATTTTAGTAGCCGTATCGTAGTAGAATCGAAGAGAACGTCTCCTGACTGAGACGGCTTCTTTCGGGTCCTCTGGAAGAATTCCGTAGACAGCGAAGTCGATGAACGGGAATCTCCAATCTCGGACGTTAACATCGGCACTGGTTGACATGGCATGGGCCACTCGTGAGCACAGGTTATTTTTAGGACAGACCAAGTCTCGACCCACTACCGTGACGTAGTGTTGAGTCCCGAGGGGTGCCGCCAGGAAGGCTGCGAGGCAAGCCAGAGCATCAGCCTCCAGATTTTGTAGGCGAGGTACGTGTTCGATGAAGAACCCGGTGAAGGTTGAAACGATGTTCAATGCAACTTCATGGTAAGGGATCAGGTCTTCATGACGAACCTCGTACTGCCCTCTGATCTGGTTTACGATGAGTTTTGAGTCGCCATAGGCTTCCAGATGATTCACCCCCAGCTGTTGTGCTAGCTGGTGTCCCATAATGAGTGCGTTGTACTCGGCAACATTGTTGGAGCACGGCTTCGAAAGGGAGTAAGCACGCTGGATGACCAGCTGATCGGGGGAGACTAATACCACCCCCACTCCTGCGACGATTTGGCCTTTGGGGCATGTTCTTGAAGTGCCATCGAAAAACATCCGCCAGACGGAGCCTTCTTCGGTGACATTCGATTCTTGGACCTCATCCGGGATGTCTTCATAGAGCCTTGAGGACTCTGGGATGGGGTGTACAGCTAAAAAGTCGACCAGAGCTTGACCCTTAACAGCTTTTTGTGGAACGAACACCATGTTGTATGGCGTTAGCAAGATTGCCCATATGGCTAGCCGGGAGTTCAATGATCCTGGCTTCGTCATGAGGTCCCTAAGCGGATTGACTCGAGAAATGACATGAATTGTCTGTCCCGAGACACAATGTCGAGTCTTCTGGATGGCAAATACCAACGCCAAGCACTCCTTTTCAACGGGGTTGTACCGGTGTTCGACCCCGATCAGAGTTCGACTGAGGTAGTAGATTGCTTTCCCATAGCCTGTGTCGCTGTTCTGAGCTAACAGGGCACCGAGGGAATGATCCATGGCACGGATGTAGAGGAGGAATGGTTTGCCGACGACTGGTGCCACCAGGACTGGCGGGCTTGTCAAGTAAGCTTTGATGTCATCGAAAGCTTTTTGGCATTCATCTGTCCAGACGTAAAAGACTCCCTTTTTCATGAGCTGAGTGAATGGTTGACATCTGCCAGAAAGATTTGCTATGAACCTCCGGATGTATGCCAGACGTCCCTGTCGGCCTCGAAGTTCTCGAAGGTTCTTCGGAGGGTCCATATCAAGGATAGCTTTGGTCTACTCAGGATCGACATGAATACCTTTCGCCGTGATGATGAAGCCCAAAAACTTTTCGCTAGAAATCCCAAGGAAGGATTTAGCAGGGTTCATCTTGAGTTGATGCACCCGTATGAGATCGAAGATTATCTTGAGGTCTTGCAGGTGATCTCCTTTGAGACGGCTCTTGACTGCGATGTCGTCAACATAGCATTCGACTGTCTTGTGAAGATGCTGACGAAAAATAGTGCTCATAGCTCGTTGGTATGTCGCACCAGCGTTCTTCAAGCCGAAGGGCATTACTGTGTAGCAGAAAACACCCTTTGGAGTCCTGAATGACGTGTGTTTTGCGTCATCGGGGAACATCTTGATCTGGTTGTAACTCGAATACCCGTCCATGAGAGACATGTGTTCGAAGCCATATGTGTTGTCGATCATCACGTCGGTGATTGGAAGTAGGAATTCGTCCTTCGGGCAAGAAGAGTTGAGATCCCTGAAGTCGATACAAACCCGTATTTTCTCATTCTTCTTGGTGACGGGGACGACGTTGGCTACCCAATCTGGGTGTTGTTCTTTACGGATGAAGCCGCTGGTCAAGAGCTTGTCCACCTCCTGATCGATGGCGTTCATGATGTCCGGACGGAAGCGTCACTGTTGTTGTTTGATAGGCTTGACATCAGGTAAGATGTTCAGCCTATGCATCGCGATCTGAGGGTCAAGTCCCGGCATATCTTCGTAACTCCAGGCGAAGACGTCGATATACTCTTTAGCCAGTTGGATTAAAGATTCTCGGTCTTCTCCTTTTAGATTTTTGCTGATGAAGATGGGTTTGGAAGAAGATCCATCCCTAAGGTCAATCTGCTCAACTTCGTCTTCGGTGGGAGGTTCACGTAATTCAAAACGAGATTCCTATTGTTATCCTAGGCGTTGAGCCCAGGGTTCTTCTTCGAAGAATTCTGGCGCTTGGTCTTCGCCTTCTTCTTCTAGAGGTTGTGCAGACGTCATGTTGGTTGACAGTACCCTCTTGAAGACTGAGCCGATACTGGTATCGGAGTCCCATGTTGATGCTTCAGACGAGTGAGAATGTCTTTTTTCTTCCGCGTCTGAACTCTCTAGAGTTATCGGCGGCGTGACATAGCCTACCCCCCGTCGAGTCTTGTTGTAGTAGTCCTGCGACTTTTCTTTAGGTTCCCTAGTGTTGAGAGCAGCGTCTTCGGGATGATGCTGAGGGAAGACCCCGGATCGATCTGGATTCGCTTCATCTTGACTGAACCGACATACCCTGTATAATACAGCGGCCTGTTGTGTCAGTTGTGCTTGAGCAGCATATCCTGTTGGGTGAAGGTTATATTGGGGATAACCTCATCCGCACAATGACAGTGTGTGTATACGGTCGGAAGATCTTCAGGCTGCTTGACCTGACTGAGAAAGGATTCAGTATCCTTCAGAGCTTCACAGAGAGCTTCTCGGGAGTCTTTGGAAAGACAAAGGAGCTCAAACAGAGATAGGCGGGCAGGAGTACTGGCCAATTGTGCCAGTATGTCAAAGTTGTGGGGCTTGGCTAGCCCCGAAGCATTCTCTTTTCGTAGAGGCCTGTCGAAGCGGGCCTCTATCTGCTTCTGCTTATTGGCTGCTGGGGGCTTAGACGGGACCTCGTCCTGGACAGCAGGGACGGTGCTAGGAGGCACCACCTCGACGGCAGCTTCGTCGGGTTGGACTCAGTTGTGAACGCGTCTGCACAGGAAGCGCCTCTTCCGCTGAAGAAGAGACTGTGCGGCAAGACTTGATCTTCCTGCCTTTGGATTTGGAGGTAGGGCGTAACTCCGGTTGAGTCACCTCGGAGACGAGATCGGGGTGAACCCATAGGATCTCTCCCCGAGATGTGGTGAGTGGAATGAGTCCACTCATGTTGTCACGGGTATGTGGTAGGTTAACCACCTCCATTGTCGCCTTAGGGATGGGGATGACGCCATATTGTGTTGTAGTCGACGGCAGGGTGCCAAACTGGAGTGACACCACGTTGGCTGACATCGTCTTCTCTTCGTAGTCGACGGAGATTACATCCGCATTGATCATGCGCTGGATGTAATTCTTGAGGACATAGCAGTCCTTGGTTGGGTGTCCGACGAACCGATGGTAGTGACAGTACCTCGGGTTGTCCACTTTCCCAACTTCATCGGGATGCTTCGGGTCCAGAAGCTTGATCTTGTCACCCTGCTTCAGTATCTCAAACCGTTGCAGGGTGTCTTCGTCATTGAACGAATAAATCTCCTTCGGCCTTGGTGCAAGTGGAGGTTTCTGAGTAGGTACTGACGCACATTTTGAGGCATTGACAGTCAATGCCTGTTTCTCCTTTGTCTCTCGTCCGGGGTTGTTGGTTGCAGGCCTTTTCTCCTTCCTCAAAGGCAGGGAAACTGATTCCCAGAAGACGAGCATTGGCCGCCTTCTTCTCTGCGGCTTCTGCTTTAATGATCAAAGAGCTCCAGTCGGGATGAGGAGTAGAGTTGAGCCAAAGCTTGACTGCAGGCAGCATGTTCATGCTACATGAGGAGAGAAGTGCATGTTCTGGCTTGCCCGGGGGCAGTCTGAAGCAAGCCTGTCGAAAAGCTTCGATGAACACTCGAACCGTTTCCTTCTCCTTCTGGCGTATCTCTATAAGGGACGCCATTGTCATGTCCTTCCCGCCGTCGTAGAAACGGTCGAGAAAGAGGCACGTCAGGTCGTCGAAGAAAGATATTGAATTGTCGGGGAGGCTGCAGTACCAGTCGTACACCACTCCTTTCAGTACCCCAACAAATATATTGGTAAGTAGTGCGTCCTCCTTCGAAAGATGTCCCGTCTGAGACTGGAAATACGTCAGATAGCGACGCAGAGAGTCCTTCCCGTCGTATGGCGTCAGTGTTTCTGGTTTATACTTAGGAGGATAGACCACCTTATTCCATTCGAGGGGATAAGGTTGGAGGATGCCCATCTTTTGGCGCTCCTCTTGTCTTGTCTTGGACTCAAAGCACTCGCACAAGTCCCTGATCATCTCGACCATGTCTTCTGTGGAGCTGGGAGTCGGGGAAGGTGGTACCACCGGGAGTTGAGCATTTGAAGGCTCCGATGTCTGAGGTGTTTCGCGGCGATCTTTGTTCGAGGATACCCGTTGAAGGGGTACACTCGATTCTCCATTGGCCCCTGGGTCGGGACCGGTAGATGGTGTCTTCGCCAAAGCAGACCATATCTCAAACACTGCTTGAGTCAGTGTTTACATGGAGACAGAAAGGGTTTTGAGTCCTCCCTCCAGAGTATCCATGCGCTGGACGAGGTCTGTTGGTGGCGCATCAGACTCGATATCCGCCCCAGTCACGTTTACTGTCATGATGCGACCGGGAGTGGATGGATGGGTTGAGGCTTCACTCTCGTCTTCACTCTCTTGTGGGGGAGTTGCCTCTCCTGGAGCCTCGTCTTGGCTACCCCCGGCGATGTTCGGAAGAACATTCACTACGGGCGCATCTGTAAGGGCCTGATTACCCTCAGCTTTGTCTTGAAGCGCCTCTGCGTCTCCAGAACTCGGGTCCGCAGATGCTAGACTACCTCCAGCTATGTTCTGGGGGATATCCTCATCTTCCGGAAGGTTGACAGGATTCGCCCCAAATGTGCTCTGGACACCCTCGTCTTCGGACTCGACAAGGGTCTGACTACCACCAGCTTCTTCCAAGATCTTCCTCCTCCTCCGAGTGCCTTCGAACACTCCGGAGGACGCGACAGCTGTCTTGGTTTTCCTCGGCTGGCTTTTGGACGAGGAAGAGGATCTGTCAGTCACCTTCCGGACTGACGAGGAGTTGGAGATCACGTTGCATGAAGCAACCCTTGGCTCTTCTTCTGTTGACACCTTCTTTCCGAGGCGACGTCGGAGGGGTGTCGATGATTGCAGCTGCTGGAACACCGACTGCCTTGGTGGGACTGTCGCTTTGCAGCAGCAGTTGATGGTGACCACAGCACAAGTATGCCCCGTGAGAGGCGCATCGTGCTTGTTAGTCGACTCTCTTGATCGACGCTTGTAAGTGATCATATTACGCAGATCGTTGGAGGAGAGTGCCATCTTCACACCCCCTCCAGGCGCATGGCAAGGCCAAGCGCCGGGATGGTCAAGTGAGTGCTGCGCCTCGGATCTAATACCAAACAGGCATCCCGATCAGTAGTGGGGGAACCACAGCATTTGAAGTGACTTGAACGGACCTCAAACGCACAACCAGAGGAGGCGCGGGAGTTCAAGACCACTGGATTTGCGTTACTCGACTTGGTTGTGCACGCAGTAGATGCGCCCAAGTGAGACAAGGATTTTGAAGGTCGGCTCGTTTCTGGCCCCGCAGTACTCGAGTCGACCTTGTACAGCTTACCATTATCAGCGCGCATGATTGTGAGCGCATGCTTCTGGCTTGCTGCTGGCATAGCACGTTTGGGGCGCATGGCCCGTGCTGCCTTGGATTTCTTCGTACCAGGCCTCTGGGGCGCATAGTACTCAGAATCCAAATTATCCTCGCCATTACAGCGAGTGAGTCTATCAAAGACAGAGACCTTCTGTGGCGCATCAGAGGTGATACGCGGGGCATTGGATGCGCCCCTGCTCCGTCGACGCATCTTTCTTGCCTGAGAGGGAGACGGCTGGGGAATGTGGTTAGCCGCACGTTTCCCCAAAGATGCGCTGCACCAGCGGGCGCATCTTGGTTGCTGAGGACGTCAGCAGGAAGGAAGGCTGGATTGGCACATCCCCTTCGGTGGTGGTGCCCGAGGCGTCGACCTTGCGCACCCAGACTCGGCGGGTCTTCTTCGGTTTCGGCAGTCGCTTCGAAGGACTCGCACTGCCTTCAGAGATGAACTCCTCATATGCCTGTTGATTGAGACGTACGACCAACGTCTTGTTGGAGGAGCCCACCTTCACATCGTCGGATTGTGATACAGCTTTCTCGGTGGAGGAGAAAGAGGTCCCCAGCAGAGTCGCCAGCTTGTTTGCCATGAAAATTCTTTGATTGCAAATTTCAATACAAACAGAACAGTGTTACAATATAGGACTTAGATGTAGTACTAGGAGTACACTTTTGTTTATATGGGTTCCTTGTGCCGATGGAGTGAGTGATAATGCGTTGACTCCGTTGACGATTTGACGACGGTTATCGGTTCTCTGAAGGTCTGAATTGCTCTGGGTGCCGGAGCTTGCTGAGAGGAGGAAGACGTTGAGTGTCTGTATCTGCCTCTCTGGTGGTGCGAAGTCTCTGTGTGTTCGTTGTGTGGGTAGGTATATATGTGAAAGAAGGAAATGATCCTTCTATTTATAGCTTTGCAGGCTGGCTGCTCAGGCGCACATGTAGGATACGCCCGTACGCGGGGACGCCACGTGTTGATTGCTGATGGAGGCGCATGGACGATGCGCCCTGATTGAGGGGTTGACTTCTTCATGTTGCTGTTGTGAGCCAGCACATAGCAGAGAAGAAGATCTATCTGTTGCTGAGATCTTGGGTGAGACGAGTCAAAGGACACGTGTCATCGGCCCATGGCTCGGAGATCTCGGATTTGGTGGGGAACGATCTGGTAGGATGCGCCTGAGATTAGGCACATGAGGAGACTTTGGCTCGTAACCTTTAGAAGTCACGAACCATTCTGGACGCATGGCTTTTGAGGCGCATGCAGAGCTTCAGTAGTGACTTTACTCCTGTCTTTTGGGATCGGGGAGAAGTCAGGGGTGCATGGCTTTTGAGGCGCACGCAGAGTTTTAACAGTGACTTTCCTTCTGTCTTTCACTACAAGAAAAATGATCATTTACGGCACACAATTTACGGCACGCATTGCCTGTGCGCCGTAAATGACACTCTTTTACAGTGTACAATTTTGCATGCCATAAAAGAGTCAATTTTTGTATTTTTTTACGACGTGTTTTACCCGCACGCCGTCATTGCAAATGCATTTACGGCACGTATTTTCCTGCGCCGTGAATGATAACTTAGTTACGGCATTCGTTTTTGCATGCCATAAATGTTAACTTATTTACGGCATGCGTTCTCTTGCGCCGTGAATGATAACTCAATTACGGCGTTCTTTCGCACGCCGTGAATGTTGTTTTATTTACGGCATGCGTTGTGCACGCCGTAATTGATAACTTATTTACGACATCCATTTTAGCACGATACTATGATTAAAATTAAGAATAACTTATTTTGGCACGATGTTAATATTAAGAATAACTTATTTAATCTATATATTTATGTTAATTTTTAATATTAATGTTAAGATTAAAACTAAAATTAAAATTAAGATTAAAACTAAAGTAAAATTTATCAATCCATATTTTAAAAATAAAAACAAATGATTAGATATGTATTATTTTTAATATATCAATAAGTGACAGTAACAATGTATGTGGGATTAACAATGACACAATGATATTAATAGTCATATTTAGTTTAAACAATGACAGTAACGATGAGATGTATGCCATAAAATATTGA
Organism: Iris pallida; assembly: GCA_029216955.1. Lineage (NCBI taxonomy): Eukaryota > Viridiplantae > Streptophyta > Magnoliopsida > Asparagales > Iridaceae > Iris > Iris pallida. The sequence continues at coordinate 10,854,076 of JANAVB010042020.1, read as the reverse complement.
ATAAAAACTATTGGATTAACTCCAGTGTTGATTATACGAATGAAGTATATGCTACTACTCGTTGATTACTTCACAAAATAGTTTAAGGCAAAGGCATTGCCTGTCCAGTATCACCGAGAAGTACATCTAATGTTAATTTTGATTTTATTTTTTATGTGTTTTTTGTTTTTTCTTTTATTTTGTTTTTTCACTTTTTTAATTTTTTTAATTTTTTGTTATTTTTAAATATTTTTCACTTTTTTATTTTTTCTACTATTTTTGGATTTTATTTACAGTCTTTCTAGTATTTTATGGTTTTAAGAAATTCTGTTAACTTTTTTGGTTTTCTAAAAATATAACAAATTTTTTTTATTTATTTACCGTCCAAACATTACCAAGAAAATTAAAAATACCCTTTTAGCTTAGTTCAAAATAGGAAAAGTAAATTATGCCCCCAAAATCGAACCCCCTCCAAACCATAATTTCATTCCATAATTTCTCTCCCCCCTCACAATTCCTCCTCTCCCTCAGGGGCCTCACCAGAACCTAATCCTACTTAAGCTCTCTACTGAAACCCTAGCCTCCACCGAAACCCTGGCCTCCATGGAACTCCTCCAAACCTTAGCTACAAACCCTAAACCTAACACATAGACCTCTGACGAGCTGTCAAAGGGAAGTGGACGATGGAGGCAGCCTCGTCAAGGGTCATGGGGCCTTCTCTTCCTCCAAGCCCCTTAATCCGCGGTGCCTTCTCCTCCTCCAAGCCCGACCTCCTCCTCCACTCCATCTGCAAAGGTCTCAGTTCCATTCTCTATAGGACCCTAATCTCTCCACCCACTACCGCCAACCTCCACCTCCACCAGCGGAAGCTCCACAATTACAAACCTTTAATTTCCTCATTGCCTGGTCTTTGAACCCCAATCCAAAGGAACAACCAAACTCGTCGTATCCGCGTTCGTATCGGAGAAGTACAAGCAGATGATGGAGATGGAGGCCAAGTACCCGGTTGGCACCTACGTGACATCGTCGTTGGACATCGATAGATGATGCCAGTTGTGCGACATCGATGGGAAGGATACTTCAACATGGCAGCCAGGATAGTCGTCAGGTCCTTGTGCTACTATGATCCCGACAGGGCCCATGCGGTGGCGGTACAGGTCAACACTGTCACACATGTCAGCAATCGTCTACTCGACACCGCAGGTATCCTCTTCTCCCCGCCACTTGCTCGTTCTAATGCCCATAACCAGTTCCTTCAAAACAAATAGTATCACCATCCTTTTGACAATACTTGCAAAGATTTTAATGCACACCCAGCCTGCCGATCCAGAGTTGTAGGAACGAGTCTGGGCAATATTCAAAAAGTAAGATTGAGATTTTCTCATTCTTTTTTATTTTATTAATCGCTTCAAAAGCTGGAACTTATATTATACTGTTATATTATTGTCTTAGATATACCAAAATCTTATCTTAATTCATCTGTCTGCTTATATCATATATGAGAGTTATATTGATGTGGAGATACAACGGGCATTCGAATATTTTTGTGCTGAGTTAAGAAAGGTGAGGGTTTATCGACATATTTGCTGAAATGCCCTAGAAACTATGATACTCAAATCAATGACAATTGCTTCTTCCAAGAAACTATCCCTGTTTCATATCCTGCTTTCTTGAACATTAGTTTATATTATTAACATATGGTAGAAAGTTAGAAATTGTACTGAAAGGAGAGAATTGCACTTGTAAAGCGATTTGTAGATTCAGTACAATGGGTAAGGACCAAGAACATATAAATATCATCATAATATACATCATAAAAGTTTGGATCTTTGGGATAAAGTTTGGATCATGTGGTTCATATTGTTGTTTGTTACTTGCAGTGTTGTTCTGAAGATGTTCTGTTGAGTCACGAGGCGGGTAGTCGAGCTGGTGTTCGTGTTTCGCCTTTTCAGTGGTAGTGCGAACCATTAACTGATTTGGGGGTAGTTCCGGACGAAGGTATATAATGCCCCCTTAATTTTTAGTCAGTGCATTTCTTTTCCCACAAAAACTTTTATGTTATCTTCATCAAGAACAATTTTAGGATGCTCATACACTGTATTGTTCTGTTTGTTTGGAGCAATAACAGAAATTCAACTCAAATAAGTTTGCATGTAACATGTGGCATGATCGGTATTTTGTTCTTCTTTTGGATTTACCATTCTCTTTTTTTCATTTCTTATCATGTAAGTTTGCAGCCACATCAACAAAGTAGTTATGAATAAGGTATGTCGTATTTGGAATGGAAGTTTTTCATATGTAACAGCATAATACCATTTATTTTAGGAACAATTGTAATTTATGTTCTATGTTCAGAACAATCGTGCTTTGTACCGACACTTTTGGGTTTCTCAATTGCTTCCATGAGTGATATTATATCATATCTGATATGATTTCAATACATTTCTTATGAACTTCCAAGAGTACTATATGAACTCTCTTTTTTTGTTCCATCTTTAGTTTGTTCCATATTTCTTTCTGTGTACATCTTCTAGGTTGTGTATGATGCAAATAAACTTGCTAAGCTTGTTGAAAAGAAGAAAAGCATGCAGAACTGGCTTGACTATAATAAACTAAAATATGAGAGGAATTCGTCTAAAAGACCAATGTGTAAGGTTAGTTATGCAGACAACCTTCTTGTCTTTACTGAATAAGCATGAGACCACAATATTCTTTTTCACATAGTATTTATGTATGCACTTTCATCAGACTGGTTTTCTTGGACTTTGTGGGGACAAGGTTGATGCGATTGAATATTATACATCTGAGATCGATAAGTTATCTAAAGAAGTAAGTATTTCTATTTTTAGACTGTATTTCTTTACATGTATCATTATTGCAGGACCAAATATATTAATGTCGGTTGTATGACTTTGATCAGATGTATCATTGTAGTCAAGTTATGGCTGGTACTCGCTTCTTGTTTAATATCATGTCTATACCCATATCTATATGGTGTCTATACCCGTGTCCATCCTCGTGTAACATATGTAACTACCTTTGTATATGAATCCCTATCGTATCTGTATCCGTGTTCGATTCGTGTAACATAGGTGACAAGTTATTATACATGGTAATAAGGGGAATAAGAAATAACCTCAAGGTAGAACATAGAAATTTAACAAGTAGAGAGGATACTGCTAAACAGTTTCATTGAATACCAAGAAGCATATCCATACAGAGATTAGCTCAAGATACACTGGTTGAGTGTCTCATACAAGTTACAGGTTACAAGAAAATTGAGATACACCCTTATTGTTGGACCAGGAAAAAGTTTACAGGTTGCTAAACTGGTTGGGGGCAGATTTACTCCATCTTAATAGCCTAAAGGGCATGTGCATAAGTGCTAGAGGTGCGTGCCTCGATAAAATTGTCTCACTTTGATGGATACGACGTACTACACATGACCTTTGCATTTAGGTACACTTTGACTTCATTTTGTAGATGCGCATTTATGTGTACCTAAAACCATATCCATGCTTGATCTTAATTTTTTAAAAGATGTTGTATTCTGAATTCGTATCATGTTCGTACTTGAATCTTATTGTGGAAAGCTTATTCTTGATCCAGTTAGCAGGTGTGTTCAATTACTGGCCTTTTATTATTTATAACAAAGTTCAGAGTCATGCTCCCTTTTCTTCTGGACCTAACTATATACAAAAAAGGATATGGTTTGTATTAGTGTTACAGAGTACATAGCCCTTAGAAAAGCAGAATGGAAGAGAAGTATTCGAAAAGCCGACCCCATATGTTTGGGATCCAGGCTTTATTGTAATTGCTAATGATTCAATTGCTTCTATTATCTGATTCTATATTTTAAGTTTTGATGTCATCCCAGTCTTCTACTTATTAAGATTCTACCACATGTATGCTATAATAAACTATGCTATTCTAGAAGCCCTTTGGGGTGCAAATATGTTTCTTTTATTTTTGGAGAGGCCAAAAACATGCCATTCTTGTAAGCATATCCATGTGTTCTGTCATTCAGTTACCCCTTTGTTTTGTCATCATGATCCTGTTTTTTTTCTCTACTAACGAACTTCTTTTAGTTTTTTATCTAACTTGTGATTTAAACATTGATGCAGAGAATATGTTGTGGATTTGATAGGTTATCCAGGAAGTGTCCATGGTCCAAATTCGTCCATCAACGGACACTTGCTCTCATCTGTGCCTTCACCCTTCTAGGCAACTCATCTAATAGGTTGCCAAAGTTTTAACAAGGCTGACTCTTCATGGGTCCAGATGTTGGTAGAAGGGCACTCCGGTGCTCTTCTTGCAAATAATCGAATTTGAGGTAATGGTCAATCTAAATTTTACATTGATTTTAGTAACACTTGATTTTATGGGGGGTTATTAAATGAAGATATATCAGTAGCCTTTCTTCTTCCTTTTCTTGGAAACTGAGGAATTCAACACTCCCCATGCCCCCTCCAGCACCCCCACACCTCTTCCTACTAAAAAGGAAAGTAAAAGAGGAAGCTCAATAGCCCCAATCCCAGTCCCTTTACAGGTATTGGATCTGAGAATTTGTTTTCACAATGTAACCACTCAACTATACCTGTTTATGTTCAACTTTTTAATTCTGTCAGTGCACTTAGTATAGACTATAGTTTGCCGTATCGGTCGATATGTCCATACCGACCGATATGCAATATTGAAATCGAAGGGTAATTGTGAAAAATGCAAGGATAGGAGTTATACAATTTCCACTTTACCTAAATATTTGAGTCTTGAGCCCTCTCTTGCCATGGATTGGCTTGAGATTTCATGGGATGATCTGCAAATCATGGAACGTATTGGTGCTGGTATTGGCTTGTTCTGGAAAGTATTAAAAAATATAACTTTTCTAACTGGCAATTAGAAGTTAGGAAATTAAGATAGATATGTGCATCCTTGGATCTATAAGAATCTGTATAAGGATTTGTATAAGAAACATGATCTGTATAAGAATCTGTATACAATTCAGTCATAAATTACATTGGGTTAGATATCATAATGATATGTGTATCCTTGCATTTATCCTCTGTTAAGGGCTATGTGCTCTGTAAATGATTTATATGTTTTCCACGAAGCACCTCATGTAAATGATTTATATGGTGTCTACGAAGTACCTCATGTAAATGATTTATAAGGTGTTAACGAAGCACCTTTAGATGGTTTTCTGTTAAACTAATGCAGTAAATAGTATTCTAGTGTACTAACCCCTGTATCAATGTGCAGGGACATCAGAAAGGCATATGCCATTAACTATGCTTCCATATGTAACTGAATACAGTTGTGCATCATCGAGAATTACAAATAAAGGATCACACTGATACTATAATGCAGAGTTTTGCAAACAGGTAAACATGTTGTTTATAGTTCCATTCAAGTATGCAGTCTGTGTTAGTAGAATTGTTTATAGTTCCGTTACAATACATGTGTTTTAGTGTAGTGGTTCCTCTTGCATAGATGGACCATGATATGGACCATGATAAATTTGTCAATTTTTTTAATGATTTTTCAATTCAGACTTCCTTAATATGAAGGTTAAATGTAATGTTTTGGTCATTTGGTTCAATTTGAATAGATGTACTCGACTGCCCCTCAACCCCTACGACAAATGTTGGCAATTAATAAAAAAATTGTGTTTGTGCAGGTTATATTTATGTTGTATTCGGTACCTGGAAAGTGTAATGCCTGTGGTCCGTATTATGTATTTTTGGAATACGTGTACGTATTTTATTCTGTATTGCATGATTTCCTGGCTTGGCATTTCCTTCTTGGCTTGGTCTATTCCTGGTTCGGGTTGGTTGGTTCGGCCTGGCTTGGTTTTGCTTGGGTTCATGATGAACCCTTGGATGAACCCCCTACCTACCACCACCATTTATATTTATTAGCCCATTCTTTTCTCTCTCTTCATTAATCTCATCTTCTTCTTCCTTATTACTTCTTACCTACCAAAGAGAGAAGAGAGAGGTCTAGGCAAGTGCAACTTACTTCATGGAGGAACTCTGATTTTATTGCTCCATTCTCTTCTTTACTATATTATAAAGCACTTTCGTATTTGACATTTCTCATTTCCATGGCTGGATCCTTGTAGATCTAAGTTTATTTCATTTTCGGATTTCTTGGGTTTTGATCTATTTAATCTTGTTATTTCCTAGTTTTGATGGTTCCATGTTGTAAAGAATTTCGTTCTATCCCATTTTGACCTATGGAAGTTCGGATTTGGGCTCCAGATGAAGATTTTATGGAGCTTGGAAGCTTGGGTTCATGGTGTTCTTCTTCTCTGAAATTTGGAGAAGAAGAACAATGCTTGACTTGACCGCATGACAATTCATGCGGCAAGTGATTTAGCCGCATGACACTTTCAGCCGCAGGGACTGAGTCTCATTCTTAAATCGCATGAGGCCCTTGCTTCCCAGCCGCATAAGTCTGCCTTCATCCTTGGCCGCATGAATATGAATTGAACCTGACCGCATGAGTCCTCAGTTCCTTCTTGTCGCATGGAGTCCCACTTGTCTTCAGCCGCATATGTGCCTATCTCCTTGAGCCGCATGAACTCTAGTACTTGCGGACCGCATAGGCTTGGTTCCCCGCTAGCCGCATGTGCCCCTACCCCGAGAGCCGCATGAGTCCAATTCATCCTGGCCGCATGGAGCCTTCCTTCCTGCTTGCCGCATGGGAGCTAGTCCTACTCCCAGCCGCATAGGTTCCTGCCCCTTCAGCCGCATATGTACCTTTCACTCTCAGCCGCATAAGCAGCCATGTTAACTTAGCCGTATGGGCTCCTATAAACCGCATGCGCTCTTCTAATTGGGCCGCATGAGTCTTACCCTTTCCTGACCGCATATGCTTTAGCCGCATGGCTCTTCTATAGCCCTGAATATTGATATTTTATTAGATATTTAACATCCATTTTATATCCTTACGCCTTTTGTCCTGAACTTGAGAATCATGAATTCATTTGATATGTTTGGAACTGATAATTGAGCACGACCTGACAGTGACCCATAGTGGTGCACTCCTGACATGACTAACCTGACATGACATGATAGTGGCCCACCGTGGCGCACTCCTGACAAGTACACTTGACATGATAACCTGACATGGTATATCTTGAGAAGCTGTTGCGACGGCTACCTGACATGACATGACCTGTATAAATTACATGGACACCGTGGGCGATTGTGCTTATACAAATAAACCAGTCCTGTCTTGCATCATGTCTAGGGAGGGACTCCTGAGTACCACGGTCAGGAGTACCTATTGAAATGAACTAAGGACTAATAACTAGATTAATACATTAGTCATGAAGAGATTTCTCAGCTACAGGCAATTCCGTTATCTGGGCGCACCTGGGATCTGTAGCCTGCCGTCGAGTAGGGCACATTTCCAGCACACTGTCATGTGTTGCACCCTTCAAGCTACCTAAGGGTACATGCATTTCCTGGACGGTGTACCCACCTGAATTCAACCCCTAATTTCGATCTGGGTAACCTGGATGGTCTGCAGGGCTTGTGGCTGTGGAGTAATCTCACTGCATCTTGTTAGTAATTAGGCTTGTGACAACCCTAGTTAGTTAAAGTATCAAGCCGTAATTCTTGTTTGGCCGTGAAATAATTGGATGGAGTCTAACCAGTCTAGTCTTGTCCTGATCCTGTTCCAGATTATTGAATGACCAGAATGTTTGTATTTATTTTACCGATAAATGGTGAGAAACCAAGCTCCGTTCAGACGAAGGGTTACAACCCCGGTCCTTGTTTGGTTTACGGGTTGTAACCTGGTTATCTGAATAGTTCTATGGTTATCTCGTCGTATATCATCCTGATGTGTTTGCTTTATTTTCCAGTTTTTACTTTTATTTATATCTTGTGCTGATTGCTGGTTTTAGTTCCTAAGTGAAGCTTCCTTTGTGGCACATGCACTTTCTGGGATCTGACCCAGCTGGTTTTGTATGGCCAGATTTTGGAGCAGCTCCAGAGGATCCACCGCTTTTCCAGCCCGATGGTGAACTCCAGACGTAACCCGGGCAACGAGTGGGTTTATTTTTGCTCTCCCACTTTATTGTAAAAAATATTCTTTTGAGACGTTTAGCCGACGAGCACCTGTTTAGCTCGATTGTATTTACTTACTGTCTGCCTACGGGCTGTAACATGATTGACAGATCCTAGGGTTGATCATGTATGACTAAACTCTTGCTAGTCCTCATATTTTGTAACGACTAGCTTCATGATCAGCTGAATATGTAATATTTGGAACGCCTTATTATTGTATATTTAATGATCATACATCTTGTAACATCTATTTACTTGCTTGTGATTGAGACAATAGGCTTGTTCATGACCATAGGAGACGGTTGGCTTGTAGTAAACCCTCATGTATCTATACAGCCGTGACCGTATAGTGAGATGGAATCTATTTCAATATACGTAGCTGGCTATGTCTGCCCCCGCTCTCCAGTATTCTGGTTCTGGGGCGTGACATGGTTTAAGTGGTAGCCCATGCAGGTCTTGTAAATCAAGATATGTGAGGGTTTACCGGATAGATGTCTCAATCAGTATTCGTCCTTGATCTCCGCTCGTATCTTCTGAATCCCTGGATTCTTGTCCTGATCATATGCTTGTATCGTTGATCTGTCCTGTTCCTTCCTTATTGTTCCCTATGTCGTCTTCTTCAGCGGCATTGTTCGTGGTCCTACCGACCAGCAAGGTGGAGCACCTCCCGCGGACCAGCAGCAACCTGGGGATCAAGTCTAGCATTCCGGAGTAGCCTCCAGAGTCGTGCCTTCTGGCGGAGAGCCACCAGTCCAGCCAGTTCTGCCTGCCGAGCCTGATGATGGCACATTAGTAGGACTCGTCAGGACCTTGATAGCTTTTCAAGATCGTCGCGGAGATGCCTTGCAACAGGCAGTGACGGATGCTTTGACCAGAGGAGGTCATCAAGGTAACAGCACGGCCAACAGCTTCAAGCGCTTGAACCCTCCATTCTTCGACGGTAGTGAAGATGCTATTGCGGCAGATGCATGGCTTCAGGACACAGAGGTGGTTCTAGAAGCAGCCCGGACTCCGGAGAACGAGAAGGTAGCCGTGGTGCGCCTGCAGTTAGATCTTGCCCGCAGCTGGTGGGCAGCTCAGGCCGTTGGATTAGCAGCACCTATTACTTGGGCGATGTTCAGAGAGAGATTCTAGACCAAGTATTTTGATGCTGTAGCTCGGTACGATCTACAGACGAGGTTTACCAATCTGAAGCAAGGAGGAAGGACGGTCGATGGATATACGGCAGAGTTTTCCAGACTTAGTCGGTTTGCTCCCACCTTGGTGGCAACCGAGTATCCAGCAGGGCCTTCACCTAGAGATTTTGTTGGCAGTCGAGCAGTTTGAGCATCAGACTTTTGATGCAGTCTTGAGAGCAGCCCGGAGGCATGAGTATACCTCCCAGAGGATTGTGGATAGGGTCGGAGGTCGGAAAAGATCGCACGGCCAGATGAATCAGTCTTCAGCACCAGCCCCGGCTGCCAGGGCACTGACTATTGGAGCTCCGAGGCGAGCGGCCTCCGTGACGTCGGCTCAGTATTCAACTCCGACGCACCCTCAGCAGCAGCAGAAGCAGAAGCAGTCTTCCGCAGTGGGATGTTCTCATTGTGGGAAGCCAGGCCATGTAGTGGCAGAATGTCGCAGGGCGCAAGGATTGTGTCTGGCTTGTGGAGCACCAGACCATAGGGTTGGATCCTGCCCGAACAAGGGTGGTTCATCATCGTCCAACCTTTCCAGCTCTTCGGTGAGGGGACCAGCCTCAGTTCCAGTCCAGCAGCAGCAGCAGTATCCATTGCCGAGGCCCTTGCCGCCTCAGTCCCAGATGTTCCAGCAGCAGAACCCCCAGCAGTATGCACAAGCCCAAGCCTTGAGTCAGAGCAGGCAGTGAGGATTCCAGCAGAGGGGACCAGCACCCCGAGGGCACGGTCAGGCTATGGTGATGACCGCAGAGGAAGGATTGGCACCAGGAGAGGTAGTGACAGGTACTATTCTCGTCAACTCCTTTCCAGCTTCAGCTTTATTTGATTCTGGTGCATCGCATTCTTTTATGTCTGCACGATTCGCGACACGGGTAGGATTGGAGCCCGAGTCATTATCAGTAAGGCTCAATATACTTACTGGTAACGGACTTGTGGGAGTAGATAGAGTGTTTTCCTCGTGTCGGATCGTAGTTAGCGGTAGAGAATTCCCCGCTAGATTGATAGAGTTCTCGATGGCCGATTATGGTCCTAGGAATGGATTGGTTGAGGAACCAGTATGCTAGAATAGACTGCCACATTGGTAGGGTTGTTTTTAGCATTCCAGGCGAGCCGAAGTTTTCCTTTTCCAGAGGAGCGGTTGAGCCTTCTCCTCTAGTATTGCGGATGGCAGTAGCAGCAGTGCAGTTGCCCAGGATAGTGGATGAGTTCCCAGATGTTTTCCCAGAAGAGCTACCAGGTATGCCTCCAGAGCGGGAGATCGAGTTCACTATAGACTTGATTCCCGGGACAGCCCCAGTATCAGAGAGAGTCTACAGGATGGCGCCTTCAGAGTTGGAGATCTTGTACAAGATAATTGAAGAACTCAGAACCAAGAGATTCATTCGTGCTAGTGGATCGCCTTGGGGAGCCCCGATGCTTCTTGTGAAAAAGAAGGATGGTACGTCCAGGTTATGTGTTGATTATCGTACCTTGAACTCAGTGACAATCAAGAATAGATATCCTCTTCCGAGGATAGATGACTTGTTTGATCAACTCAAGGGGGCTTCAGTATTCTCGAAGATTAATTTGCGCTCAGGTTATCATCAGATCAGAGTCAGAGAGCAGGACATCCCGAAGACAGCTTTTAGATCGAGATATGGGCATTGGGAGTTCCTTGTTATGCCTTTTGGAGCGACCAATGCGCCGGCAGTATTCATGGACCTCATGAATCGCATCTTCATGCCTTACTTGGATCAGTTTGTGATCGTGTTCTTGGATGACATCCTGGTCTACAGCAAGAGTGAGGCGGAGCATGAGCAGCATCTCCGTATAGTTCTTCAGATCCTCAGAGAGCACCAGTTATATGCCAAGTTTAGTAAATGCGAGTTCTGGCTCGATCGCATTTCGTACTTGGGTCATATCATCACCAGAGGAGGAGTAGAAGTCGATCCCCAGAAGATTGTGGCTATTAAGTCGTGGCCGGTGTCCAGTACAGTTGCAGAGGTTCGTAGTTTTCTTGGATTGGCCGGCTACTACCGGCGGTTTGTTTCAGATTTTGCTCGAGTTTCAGCGCTATTGACCCAATTGACCCGCAAGGATGCACAGTTTGCTTGGACGGCAGAGTGTCAGAGTTCTTTTGAGCAGTTGAAGCGAGGATTGATAACAGCTCCTATTCTCACGCTACCAGATGGAACCGGAGGATTCTCAGTGTATTGTGATGCTTCAGGCAGAGGTTTAGGATGTGTTCTGATGCAGCATGGGAAGGTAATAGCTTATGCGTTACGGCAACTTCGTGATCATGAGAGGAATTACCCAACCCATGACTTGGAGCTGGCAGCAGTAGTGTTTGCACTTAAGTTGTGGAGGCACTATTTGTATGGAGATAGGGTGGAGATTTTCACCGACCACAAGAGCCTGAAGTATGTTTTCAACCAGAAGGATCTTAACATGCGTCAGAGGAGATGGCTGGAGCTTCTTGTGGATTATGATGTCAACTTGCAGTATCATCCTGGGAAGGCAAACGTTGTTGCAGATACTTTGAGCAGGAGATCCGGAGTTTATTTCCTAACAGCGCAACCAGAGCTGTTAGCAGATCTTCAGAAAATGGGTATTGAAGTTGTTCTCCCTTCCAGTAAGGCATTGATGGCCAGTATGCAAGTTCAATCCACTATAGTCAAGAGGATCCGGATGGCACAGTCAACAGATTCCAAGCTTCAGCGACTCAGAGCAGAGTGTGAGGCAGGACAAAGACTAGAGTTATGCATTCATGAGGACGGTACACTTCAACATGGTAAGCGTCTTTGTGTACCCAGCGGAGATATCAGACAGGAGATCATGACAGAGGCGCACAGTTCTCAGTATTCCATCCATCCTGGCAGTACAAAGATGTACCGTGATATCCGTCAACATTTCTGGTGGAATGGCATGAAGCGGGAGATAGCTCGGTTTGTCTCTCGGTGTTTGGTTGCCAACAAGTTAAAGCCGAACATCAGAGACCGGCTGGACTTCTTCAGCCCTTGCCGATTCCAGAATGGAAGTGGAAGCATGTGACCATAGATTTTGTGACTGGATTACCTAGATCCCCAGCTGGTAGAGATGCTATCTGGGTTATAGTTGATCGGCTCACGAAGGTGGCTCACTTCCTCCCATTCAGAGTTGGTCAGTCGACGGCTCAGTTAGCGGAGATGTAGCTCAGGCAGATTGTCAGATTGCACGGTGTGCCAGTCAGTATCACCTCGGACCGAGATTCCAGGTTTACGTCGCACTTTTGGCGTGGCCTGCAGGAGAGTTTGGGAACTCGTCTCCAGTTCAGTTCAGCATATCACCCGCAGACAGATGGCCAGTCGGAGCGCACGATCCAGACTCTTGAAGACATGTTGCGGTCTTGCACACTTGACTTCAGTGGTTCATGGGAAGATCACTTGCACCTGGTAGAATTCTCTTACAACAACAGTTTCCAGGCCAGTATCCAGATGGCACCGTTCGAGGTACTATATGGTAGGAAGTGCAGATCCCCGTTAGCCTGGGATGATGTTGGAGAGAGACAGATGCTCGGTCCGGAAATAATTGCTCAGACAGTTGAAGTGGTCAGAAGAGTTCGAGATCATCTTCGAGTTGCCCAAGATCGCCGGCACCATTGGGCCGATTCTCATCGGCGCCCTTTCGAGTTTTCGGTCGGTGACCATGTATTCCTGAGGATTTTGCCTAACCGTGGCGTCATTCGTTTCGGCGTACGGGGAAAGCTTAGTCCTAGGTATATAGGGCCATTTGACATTCTGGAGCGAGTAGGAGATGTGTCATATCATCTCGCTCTTCCGCCGTCGCTAAGCGAGGTGCATGACGTGTTCCATGTATCCCAATTACGACGGTATATCCCGGACCCGAGCCACATCCTGGATTATTCGAAATTGGTTGCTGGTACCAACCTTTCGTATGAGGAGAGGTCCGTGTCTATATTGGACCGGAGAGAGAAGATCCTCAAGAACAAGACTATCAAGTTAGTCCGAGTTGCTTGGGGTCATCACTCTTTGGGGGAGTCAACGTGGGAGCGTGAGGATGATATCCGATCGCTATATCCCGACTTATTTGACTCGTGAGATATAATGTCTTTCTTATGCCTCATACCTTCGATTCCTTGCTTGCATGATAGATTGTCTGCCTAGTTATAGCTTGCATGTGATTAATGTAGCTTGTCATTGCTCCTCTAGCCTCTTGATTAAATTCCGAGGATGGAATTCTTTTAAGGTGGGTAGAGTTGTAATGCCTGTGGTCCGTATTACGTATTTCTGGAATACGTGTACGTATTTTATTCTGTATTGCATAATTTCCTGGCTTGGCATTTCCTTCTTGGCTTGGTCTATTCCTGGTTCGGGTTGGTTGGTTCGGCCTGGCTTGGTTTTGCTTGGGTTCATGATGAACCCTTGGATGAACCCCCTACCTACCACCACCATTTATATTTATTAGCCCATTCTTTTCTCTCTCTTCATTAATCTCATCTTCTTCTTCCTCATTACTTCTTACCTACCAGAGAGAGAAGAGAGAGGTCTAGGCAAGTGCAACTTGCTTCATGGAGGAACTCTGATTTTATTGCTCCATTCTCTTCTTTACTACATTATAAAGCACTTTCGTATTTGATATTTCTCATTTCCATGGCTGGATCCTTGTAGATCTAAGTTTATTTCATTTTTGGATTTTTTGGGTTTTGATCTATTTAATCTTGTTATTTCCTAGTTTTGATGGTTCCATGTTGTAGAGGATTTCGTTCTACCCCATTTTGACCTATGGAAGTTCGGATTTGGGCTCCAGATGAAGATTTTATGGAGCTTGGAAACTTGGGTTCATGGTGTTCTTCTTCTCTGAAATTTGGGGAAGAAGAACAGTGCTTGACTTGACCGCATGACAATTCATGCGGTAAGTGATTTAGCCGCATGACACTTTCAGCCGCAGGGACTGAGTCTCATTCTTAAATCGCATGAGGCCCTTGCTTCCCAGCCGCATAAGTCTGCCTTCATCCTTGGCCGCATGAATATGAATTGAACCTGACCGCATGAGTCCTCAGTTCCTTCTTGCCGCATGGAGTCCCACTTGTCTTCAGCCGCATATGCGCCTATCTCCTTGAGCCGCATGAACTCTAGTACTTGCGGACCGCATAGGCTTGGTTCCCCGCTAGCCGCATGTGCCCCTACCCCGAGAGCCACATGAGTTTAATTCATCCTGGCCGCATGGAGCCTTCCTTCCTGCTTGCCGCATGGGAGCTAGTCCTACTCCTAGCCGCATAGGTTCCTGCCCCTTCAGCCGTATATGTACCTTTCACTCTCAGCCGCATAAGCAGCCATGTTGACTTAGCCGTATGGGCTCCTATAAACCGCATGCGCTCTTCTAATTGAGCCGCATGAGTCTTACCCTTTCCTGACCGCATATGCTTTAGCCGCATATGCTTTAGCCGCATAATCATGAATTCATTTGATATGTTTGGAACTGATAATTGAGCACGACCTGACAGTGACCCGTAGTGGTGCACTCCTGACATGACTAACCTGACATGACATGATAGTGGCCTGCCGTGGCGCACTCCTGACAAGTACACTTGACATGATAACCTGACATGGTATATCTTGAGAAGCTGTTGCGACGGCTACCTGACATGACATGACCTGTATAAATTACATGGACACCGTGGGCGATTGTGCTTGTACAAATAAACCAGTCCTGTCTTGCATCATGTCTAGGGAGGGACTCCTGAGTACCACGGTCAGGAGTACCTATTGAAATAAACTAAGGACTAATAACTAGATTAATACATTACTCATGAAGAGATTTCCCAGCTACAGGCAATCCCGTTACCTGGGCGCGCCTGGGATCTGTAGCCTGCCGTCGAGTAGGGCACATTTCCAGTACACTGTCATGTGTTGCACCCTTCAAGCTACCTAAGGGTACATGCGTTTTCTGGACGGTGTACCCACCTGAATTCAACCCCTAATTTCGACCTGGGTAACCTGGATGGTCTGTAGGGCTTGTGGCTGTGGAGTAATCTCATTGCATCTTGTTAGTAATTAGGCTTGTGACAACCCTAGTTAGTTAAAGTATCAAGCCATAATTCTTGTTTGGCCGTGAAATGATTGGATGGAGTCTAACCAGTCTAGTCTTGTCCTGATCCTGTTCCAGATTATTGAATGACCAGAATGTTTGTATTTATTTTATCGATAAATGGTGAGAAACCAAGCTCCGTTCAGACGAAGGGTTACAACCTCGGTCCTTGTTTGGTTTACGGGTTGTAACCTGGTTATCTGAATAGTTCCATGGTTATCTCGTCGTATATCATCCTGATGTGTTTGCTTTATTTTCCAGTTCTTACTTTTATTTATATCTTGTGCTGATTGCTAGTTTTAGTTCCTAAGTGAAGCTTCCTTTGTGGCACTTGCTCTTTCTGGGATTTGACCCAGCTGGTTTTGTATGGCCAGATTTCGGAACAGCTCCAGAGGATCCACCGCTTTTCCAGCCCGATGGTGAACACCAGACGTAACCCGAGCAACGAGTGGGTTTATTTTTGCTCTCCCACTTTATTGTAAAAAATATTCTTTTGAGGCGTTTAGCCGACGAGCACCTGTTTAGCTCGATTGTATTTACTTACTGTCTGCCTACGGGCTGTAACATGATTGACAGATCCTAGGGTTGATCATGTATGACTAAACTCTTGCTAGTCCTCACATTTTGTAACGACTAGCTTCATGATCAGCTGAATATGTAATATTTGGGACGCCTTATTATTGTATATTTAATGATCATACATCTTGTAACATCTATTTACTTGCTTGTGATTGAGACAATAGGCTTGTTCATGACCATAGGAGATGGTTGGCTTGTAGTAAACCCTCATGTATCTAGACAGCCGTGACTGTATAGCGAGATGGAATCCATTTCAATATACGTAGCTGGCTATGTCTGCCCCCGCTCTCCAGTATTCTGGTTCTGGGGCATGACAGAAACGTACCTGGAAATGTAGTTGGCTAGTTTATGCAGCCTTTTTCATCGTTGTGTTTATATATACATCAAATTGGATACAATGAACTAAAACACATTTTGTGTTTGTGCAGGTTATCAATCAACGGAAAATTTTGTGTGTTGTGTTTGAAGATTCTCCTCTGCAACCATTTGAGCTGAAATTTGTCATAGAAGACAATTTACATTTTTTTTCCAAAGTAGGGCAAAGTATGAAACAAGCTCAATTTGTATTGAAATATTGTACTGTTCTTAATTCAGTACTATAATAGTTTTTCTAGTTCATGCAAGACATGATATACTTTGGTATGGTCTTTTGTTGCTATTAATGTATTTTGTCTACTGAATCCAATTATTTTTTATGATCTCACGTGTCTGGGTTTATTTGAATTACTTTTCACTTTTGTAGTTTGATTGGGATTATATATAAGTCAACTATCTCTTTAACTTATTTTGCTATGTTATATTCTTTGTTTACCATTGATATCCTTGTTTAAATAAATAGGGATTGGTATGGAAATAATAATAGTAATAGTAATAGTAATAGTAATAATAATAATAATAATAATAATAAATAATAATAATAATAATAATATGAAATTTTTTATCAAAAATTATTTACGGCACGCTACATATGTCATAAATGGCAAACATAATTTGTCAAAAATATCTTTTACGGCATCAAAATATACGTCGTATTTGATCCCGCGGAAATAGCTATTATGGCGTGCATATATACGCCGTATTTGACCATGCGCGAATATCTATTACGGCACACAAATGTATGCCGTGAAAGAGAAAATACGGCACACTAAATATGCCGTAAATGGTTGTCAAAATTCTGTGAAAAAAATAATTACGACGTTAATTTGTTTACATTTACGGCGTTTTTCAACGCGCCGTAAATAATAGGATCATTTACGGCATGGTCTTTTACGGCACCAAAATGTACGCCGTAAAAGATCATTTACGGCGCATTTTGCGTACCGTAAATGATCATTTTTCTTGTAGTGTTTAGGGATCAGTGAAAAGTCTGAGGTGCACAGCTTTTGAGGCATATACAGATTTGGGCGCATGGCTGCGGAGGCGCATGCGAGTGGTTGAGTGGCCACGTGGCAGTAGCCGTCGGAGGAAAGTAATGATGACGCTGACGTTGGCGAAGCTTCGTCTTCTGAAAAAGCTGCCGACTGTTAAGACTTCGGGAGGCGTGCTGCCAACTCTGTCAGTTCAGCATTTAATGTTTGTGACATTCGACGGACAACTGAGTGGGCGCGTCGGTTGGCGTTCCACTAGGCGTATAGGGACGCATGGGGGGCGCATCCCTGTGATGTGCTTGGTACTGAAGGGCGCATCTGTGTGACACGCTTGATGTTGAAGGGCGCGTCTGTATGATGCGCGGTCTGGCTGGCGCATCCGCTTCGTGACACGTCTTTAATGGTACGACTGTTACGTTCTTCGAGTGCTTTAAATAGCCGTTTTGACTTAGCTGAATTCGAAGCGTCCGGTTCATCCATTTAATGCAAATTTATTGCACAAAATTCAGAGAGCCATCTACTTGGCGCATGGGTTTGATTTGCCCGGCCTATAAATAGTGGCATGGAGAGAGGGTTTGCTTCTCGTTCTCTCACGTCTTTCCGACATGAACTTTCGTACTCGAATGCATTCTGTTGACGAGATGCTCCCGAGGGTGAAGATGCGATGCAGTGTCTTCGTTGATGCACTTGAAGGTGACTGTTATATCCAAAAGTCAGAGTCGAGGGCTTCTGAGGCAGGCGGAAGCTGCCTGTTGCATCCAAAGATAGGGATGCTCGAGCCTCGTCTTCGTTGTGCAGGAAGAGCCGTAGATCAGAATGGCTGTGCTGCGACTTTGGTGGCTCTTTCTTCCTTCAAAATGGGTGTAGCCCATTCTGGTTGTGTTGAAAGCTGCTCCTTTAGCCGCGGTTTCGATCACGGTCTTCCTTTGCCTTTGGAGGCTCTTTCGAAGCCTCCCCTGGCCACAGGTTGGCTTGTGGTTCTTTTTCCTTCCTTAGCTAGAGGGTTGATTGCCACCCTCGTTCTGCTCAATAAATGCTTCATTAGTCGAAGCATTTTGACAGCGGTGAGCCTGGCTGGAAGAGCGGCACATAACTGGGCTGCTGAAGGGATGTACATAACTGAGGATGCACATAACTGAGCTGCTGAAAAGGATGCGCCTTGCTGAGGACGCATGGTGGGATGTGCCTGGCTGAGGGCGCATGTTGATTGCTGCACCTACTTGAGGGCGCATGTTGGCTACTGGCTGTAGACTTAGGATCTTTTCTTTGTAGAAATTCTCCTTTGTACAGTCTTTCTTAGATATGTAATAGACTTTTATTTGTTAAATAAAAAGTCCTCTTTCAATGTCTATATTTGTTGCTTTTTGCTGTGAAGTACTTTGTCCAAGCTTTGGCGCATGTAGTCTGGCGCATAGATTTTCTGGTTCTGAAATTCCATGCTTCTACAGCGCAGTCCACTAGAAAAATTATTTTTTAATATAGTTTTTATTTTTTTTCATACTAGTCAGTCCATCATAACTCACTTCAGTCCATTCCAGTTTGAATTTATGATTCTGCCCCAGTGACATAGTTACAATTTTGATTTTTTATATAAAGATAACTTATCGGATTGTATTAATCTCAAAGTTAATTTATCTGATTGTATTAAATCTCAAAGATGAATTTTTTTTATGAAGTTACCTCATCCACAAATTTCGTAGATAAGAAGATCCAAATTGAATTTAGATTCTTTTTGGGGTGGTTATGGATCACGACCAACGCAAGATTGTTTGCGACTTGCGGGGCAGCCAGAAAAAGTCATAAATGTATCTGACTTTACTTTGAGAAGGTTAAATTAGACTATTTTTTTTAGGCCCAATCAAGATTTTGGACTAGGTATTGATCACTAGTTGGATAGTTTGTAATATATTTTATATCAATAAATTTATTAGTTACAATTATAAAAACTAAAGAACATAAATCATAACCATGAAAATAAGTTTCTAATATTTTGTGCTTGCTAAAATGTATCTTCTATCATACTCTTATAAATTTTGGAAACCTATGAATTAAAGAATCTAATAATCAATGAACCTGAAAAAAATCATTAAATAGAGAATGATATTATGTATCTCCTTTGACAACTTTGCTATAGGGTTCGGTTCAAGAATTGTTATCACCATGACAAGGTGGCTAAGTTCTACTAGTAATTATCAGAAGTTGTACTTAAGTATTTAGAAGATTCGTACAAGTTATGCAATGGGTGAATTGAACTCATAATAATATTATGAGATGATATTCTTTTATCTTGAATGTCACGCCCCGCTCCCGTATGAGCGATCGTCCTCGTTAAGGCGTGATAACACACGAGCCTAGATTGCGCTCGTGCAAGGCGGATTCCATAACGATCGATTACAGCGGCTGCGACGGAGTCATCGCATAGAAGTCCCAAGCAGAGACATTAAAACATCAACAAAAATTTAGAACAAATACGATGTTATTCAAAAGAACCTCTTTATTGATATTGGAACAGAGGTTACAATGGGACGCAAGGCCAAGATTACAAGTCTCTCGTGCTCACTTTCTTTTATTATACAAGTCACTCAGCTCTCTATCCCATCTCTCAATACATGTCTTGAACCAGCGGATGCTTCGAAAGGTGACGTCCATACATTATATCCTGTATAAGTCTTGACTCCATGCGGTCGCACACTACGAATCGCAAAGGAACTCTGTGCCTCGACGCATCCCAGCGAGCTTCGCACCACGAGCTTCTACCTGTGCCTGCACATGAAAACTATATAGGTGTCAGTACTCAACTGTACCGGTGGAGTGAGCTTCTCGCCCACCCATACAAAACCAACACAATTATTTTACTTTGTGCAACATAAAACCTTTACGATCGTCTTTCTATTCTTGCCTTAGGATCAGTTTTAGGACATAGACTCTCGGCCTATTTAGTGCCTCTAGACCGTTACCGTGCTATCACACCGAGAACTTCCGTATCCATGCCTCTAAACCTTTTTCGTGTTTGCATCATCAATGCACTGACTCATACTTGTCTTTCGTACGATACTCTAGGACGTAATGACTCGATCAATATCTCTGAGGCAGTGCCTCGCCACTTAATAACTTGCCTATACTTGTGTCGTAACAACATGGTCGTGTCATAAACTTGCTCGAGCCTCAAAAATTGAGGTCGTGCCTTGCAGCTTAACCAAACTCGTCTTACGGCCCTTCCAGACTTAACTCGAAACGTCTAATCCAACTTGTGCAACTAGTATTGAGAACTCAAGCACGACGCCATACCTCGTGGCGAAATACGTAACTTTACGTATAGCCAAATCTTAGGCTTCATAAGCAAATCGAGCATACCATTCATAACTCAAGTCATACCGTGCTTGTACTTCTTTAGAATCGACCAACACCGTGCATGTGGATTCGCCGCTTAGCACGCCAATTATCTATATGAAAGGCCACTGGCATGACAAGCCATCGAGGACACGGCTCGGGTAGGCGGTGGGTCCTTCGATGCAAGGTAGCTAGCCTCATGGAAAGCCTCCGACTACCCCCGTAGTAAAAATCATGCGCTACTATAACATAATCCCCCTAGGTCGACTGGGCCCGATTCTCCGACGTAATACCAGTCTAGGAAGAAATTCTTGTCGACAAGTTGTCCAACGACCACGCACCTACGAAACATCTAGACTCACGTAAATGCATGGCCTAATTTGTTGGTACGAGGGAAACTATACTTAGCATCTCGTGCTTTAAACCACTCAATACATAACATACGTTGGAACCGTGAGACTTCCAACCGAGGGACCGCCTCATACTTTGAAAATATGCATAGGAACCGCGAGACTCCCAAACGAGGGACCGCCTCATACTTTGAAAGCGTGCATAAGAACCGTACGATACAAATCGTGTATCAGAACCATACGATGCAAAACGTGCATCCTTAGAGACTCCTAAAATGTGGGACTAACTCGGTGACAAACGATCGCGCGAACTTACTTCTTTAAAATCGATGGAATGACTACTACATACCCTTCCAACTTAACTTGCACTAAACGTGTCTAATACTTGCCACAGCCCGTGGCATTTCTATCATCGAAACAACCGTGTTTCGTGCCTTAAATCCATTGTATTCCGTGCAACACTATCGTCCAAGTCATACTCTTTGTGACGAGCCATAAGACCGCGGGAACAAATAGCTATATGCAACCGTAGAACCGTGGGACCGTGCATGCGCTCAACTTGAACAATCGAGTTCTTTCGGTACCTAGACTTGTGCCATAAGCCGTGTGATACAACTTAGCTCGTGGGAATATCAAGGCTATGCCAAACCTCGGACGATAGGACTGTGTATGCTTTATCAAGCATTTATACGTGCGATGCCTATGACTTAGGCTAACTCTTAGCTTGTGGCGAAGACCGACTTTTCCTTCTCCCAAATCGTGGGACGAAGGATCGAGTGTCATTTTCAAAATACGCCGTACATCAACTCTAAGCGACCGTTGGACCGTTCCATATTCTAACTCAATTCGACCCGTCAAAATTATTCTCTTATCTATGTGGGTTTCTCTTTTATTATCAAGACTACTTAAGCAAGTTAAAAATATGCGATTTATTATGTGAAGGCTAAGTAGAGGCAAGTTCACCGAAACTACCCCAGTTGAGCGAGGAGTCGCCTCGACCGAGCGATGTCTTCGAGTAGCCGTTGTAAGGGTAAATTCGAACGCCATCGGCGTTTTGATTCCTCCAATTAACTGAACGGAACGGGAAACTACATCATATACCACTCAGAAAAAGTTTTGTCCTCGAAACTTACTGAGTACTTACTCATCGACTTATTACTTGGTTCAACATTCAAGGATTTTCGCACGCACTACTCCTATGCGTTCCCTCAATATGAGCCACGCTCGTGCTTATTGCTAACTTAGTCGTAAGGAACACCAACCGATCAACCAACATTCGAACTCATCTCAATTCAATGATCGCATTACCATCAATATTTCTTCGAAACTCACTATCTCAAAATCCTCGATACTTTTTCGTTCCTCAAGTCTCACTCGATTCAACATATCACTTAGTTGCATCGTGCACATATTTTTAGGCGTCCCCAAAATACATACATTTAGCAAAGCCTCATGATAGAGAATCTGCCATCACCACTCGAGTCGGATCGTGCACATATTCGGGCATCCCTGATATACGTGCATATCAACCGAGCTTCATGAGTGGTGCTTCCACAATTACTCTCGCTTCGTGCCAGAATGTCTGCCTAATCGCTAGGCTATATCTTTAGGCTAAATTCATCCGTCAGTATTGGAATCATAGTTTCCAACTAACAATATCAATACTGACCCCATCCTAAGGTCAAACCATATTGATAGTACGGAGTTTTCAACCCAAGCTCGCATCACTCTGATTTCTAAACATCGAGCACATATTTTCTACTCATATCCCAATATTCGTCGCACGGGGTTCGGGTCGTTCAGCACAGCCATCCTACGATAACTCACGTTTCAACCAATTTTTCGACGTATCAATCTTACTCGTTCATCAAGACATTTTGCATAGTCTATCTCTTCGAACACGTTCGGCATAATTTGCCTATCAATCCTTCTCAAACCAAGCACGCTATGACATAATTCGTCGCTAACCAAAATTTTATATTCTTCACTTCCTAAGTTATCTATCCCAATTTATGTAATCGATCACAAGGTCGTCTGACTTAACAATATGCCACACTACGATCTCACCGAGTCCGATTATCTATGGTGGGCATGAAATCACCATGCAACGCTCCCACGAAATAATCATTCTCATCGGAGAATAACTCTTATTTTGTGTCAGACTAGTTCATTCTCGAGGCGCGGATTGAACCTACTCAATCCTCAAGTTTTATTTATTCGTCAATCACAAGTTCTACAAATCCTCGAATTTACCTTCTCATCAAACCAACAAGTCGAGACAATCAAAGTTGCTACGTCCTGATTTTTTGAGTTCGATCATTCCCGCGACATGAATCACTATGTCAGCGCTCACGCGGAACGATCGCTCCAAATCCGACGTAAAGCATATGCGCGGCTGGAGTTGCACTCGCGCAAGACAAGACCGTCGATGTTATGGTTATCAACACAATCATCAAGACATGATTGTGTTCATCCGACATTCATTTCAACCAAGGTCCTAAGTATTGCATCCATCAGAACGATAACACTTGCATGATCATCATTCACCGAGTCAGAGTACCCCGGAATTATCGTATATCGATCTTTGATATGCCTCAATACCATCGATGACATCCGTAACCTGACGATCTTCTTTTGTAACAAATTTCGAACCGTGTGAATGATGCTAGCGTCCGACTGGATAATCTCCTCGACATTTAAATTTAAGTTCGATTATTATCCTTCGAATCATTCACAACATCAATTTCCTCAAACCCAAATTTGCGTATCATTTTACCCGTCTATCTTAAGTCATCGACCAAAGTATTTCTTCAATTCACAACGTTCCTTTGCTAACTCAAATTATCGAGCAACATTCAATGCAATCCTTAGTCATTCTCGTAACTTCAAAATCAAATCCTTCATGCACGCTATCTACCTGCCGTGCTAACTTTTCGTACACGATCCGTATCATTTTCCTCGATCAAGTCATCCGTTCGCTACACCCTAACTTTTTCTCGATTCGATTTCACCTACTCAATTATTTTTGCGTTTCATACTCGTGCAATCCTTAAACTCGTGCATGTTCCGTGTGCATAAATTTCTAGGTCGTTCGAATCAAATCATCAAATCTCAAGACTATAACTTATTCAACGATACTCAATCTACGATTTACATACGTGCGACGCTTGTTGATAGACTCATTGACACTCCATATCCTCAATCGATCGATCAACATTTCTGAGGCTATCGCATACACCACTCCGGAATGAAGTTATTCAACAAATTCTCAAAACTATCATTCGAATCAAAATCGACTTCTTCGAATCCCGTCCGAACCATTTCTCTAATTCCAAGCATGCTCATCTATATCACACCGACGTTATCATCTCTCGATAGCACCCCTATCGATAGTCATCTCACTTACTCAATCGATTCTAACTCATTTCGTGCTCGAAACATTACGAATCCTACACTCGACTTTTCTAAGGTCGACAAAATTTGGTGTATATGTCTAGCCCGACTTAGCCAACCGTGCTTACGCAAACCATCTTTTTGTTTCGTCAAAAACTGTTCTCCTACGTTTTACAAAATAGATAGACTTATTGTATGGACATCCGTAGGACATTTGAGAGAGAGCGCACCAACTATATCAACTTTGCGAAAGCAACACTTCAGAGTTTGCGGAAACAACGGAGTTAAAAAATTCAATCGATAGTCCAAGGACGTAAAGCCGTGCTCTGATACCATTAATGTCATGCCCCGCTCCCGTATGAGCGATCGTCCTCGCTAAGCCTAGATTGCGCTCGTACAAGACGGATTCCATAATGGCTGATTACAGCGGCTGCGACGGGGTTATCGCATAGAAGTCCCAAGCAGAGACATTGAAACATCAGCAGAAATTTAGAACAAACACGATGTTATTCAAAAGAAGCTCTTTATTGATATTAGAACAAAGGTTACAAAGGGACGCAAGGCCAAGATTACAAGTCTCTCGTACTCACTTTCTCTCATAATACAAGTCACTCAGCTCTTTCTTATCTCTCAATACATGTCTTGAACCAGCAGATGCTTCCAAAGACGACGCCCATATACTATGTCCGTATAAGTCTTGATTCCATGCGACCGCACGCTATAAATCGCCAAGGAACTCCATGCCTCGACGCGTCCCAGCGAGCTCCACACCACGAGCTTCTATATGCGCCTGCACATAAAAACTATGTGGGTGTCAGTACTCAACTGTACTGGTGGAGTGAGCTCCTCGCCCACCCATACAAAACCAACACGATCATTTTACTTTGTGCAACATAAAACCTTTATGATTGTCTTTCTACTCTTGCCTTAGGATCAGTTTTAGGACATAGACTCTCGGCCTATTTAGTGCCTCTAGACCGTTATCGTGTTATCACAACGAGAACTTCCGTATCCTTACCTCTAAACCTTTCTCCTATTTGTATCGTCAATGCACCAACTCATAGTTGTCTTTCGTGCGATACTCTGAGACGTAATGACTCAGTCAATATCTCTGAGGCAGTGCCTCGCCACTTAATAAATTGCCTATACTTGTGTCGTAACAACATGGTCGTGTCATAAACTTGCTCGTGCCTCGAACATCGAGGTCGTATCTCGCAGCTTAAACAAACTCGCCTTACGGCCCTTCCAGACTTAACTCGAAACGTCTAACCCAACTTGTACAACCGGTGTTGAGAACTCAAGCACGACGCCATACCTCGTGGCGAAACACGTGTCTTTACGTATAGCCAAATCTTAGGCTTCATAATGCTTGGGGTGCAAACCGAGCACACCATTCATAACTCAAGTTATACCGTGCTTGTACTTCTTTAGAATCGACCGACACCATGCATACAGATTCATCGCTTAGCACGCTACTTATCTATATGAAAGGCCACTGGCATGACAAGCCATCGTAGCCATAGCTCAGGTAGGCGGCGGGTCCTTCGATGCAAGGTAGCTAGCCCCATGGAAAGCCCCCGACTACCCACGCAAAAAAAATCATGCGCTGCTATAACGCCTTCCCCCTAGGTCGACTGGGACCGATGCCCCGACGTAACACCAGTCTAGGAAGAAATCCTTGTCAATAAGTTGTCCAATGACCATGCACCTACGAGACATCTAGACTCACGTAAATGTATGGTCTAATTTTTTGGTACGACTGGAACTATACTTAGCATCTCGTGCTCTAAACCACACTTTGTATAACATGCGTCGGAACCGTATGACTTCCAACCGAGGGACCGCCTCATACTTTGAAAATGTGTATAGGAACTGCGAGACTCCCAAACGAGGGACTGCCTCATACTTCAAAAATGTGTATAGGAACCGTACGATGCAAATCGTACATTAGAACCATATGATGCAAAATATGTATCCTAAAAGACTCCCAAAACGTGGGACTGCCTCAGCGACAAACGGTCGCGTGAACTTACTTCTTTAAAATCGAGGGAACGACTACTACATATTGTCACAACCCACACCCTGAAGAGGGGCACGAGCACGTGGTTACGTCTAGCCTATGCCGCAGTATCGGCGGTAGTACGCTATATATAGGGTCTGTAAATACTACGACTAAAATAGATAAATGTACCTGTACAGTATATATACTCCGAATGGAGGTGATATAGCAATACAGTCTCAATCACATATATCAAACTAAGGTAGATAGCATGGAAAAGAGATATGATAGATAAAATAGGAAATGAGTCCAAAATCCACAAGTCAGAGCTAAACACAAACATCTAAGTCTCAGAAAATATAGGTAATAGATACTACAAAACTGAAATATACTAGCTGGCTCGCAGGCCAAGCAAACCTAACTAAACTATGCTACTCAGGGTGAGCAAAGTCTAGTGGCTCTACCAACAAGCCACGGTCTAAATCTAGTCCATCAGACTCAACCCCATAGTAGGTCGGGCAATCAGCCTCTGAATCATCTGTAAAATTTGTCAACGTATCCTGTCAGGAAAATGAGCAAGTACAAACACCAACAGCAGTTCCATACGAATTGAGAAATACTATAAGAGACAGCAATAATGAAATACGAGACAAAGATATAGGCGACTTGGGAACCATTTGAAAGCCGAGTTACAACCCCTGAACCAACAAGGACCAGAGTTGTAACCCTTCTTTCAAACAGGACTTAGTCTCAAATCATAGTATAGTATAACGACAGATAGAGCATGTGAGTAATGGAATCATAGTATAGTGAGAAGTACAGAAAGTAAAGCTGAACTAGAATATAAGATACACTAACAAATGTAAGAAAGTGATTTGAACTATTAGAGGGATATGTGATCGGCTAGGAAAGCAAGAGATAGTTATCCACTTAGCCCGGCAATCCACGGTATCCTCAACGAAGAGTCATGCCGTCCAATCTGGATAACTGGTAATGGGGTGTCTGCTACACCCTACGTGAGGTGAGGGTGGCGCTAGAAAAATATAGTTACAGGAAGGCTTTGATCACATAACCCCTAATAATTTCTCCATCCCCGAATAGTATCACGGATCCGGACATGGCACGTCATGACACGAGGTTCGAGAGCAAGAAGCCATCCCACTCCCAAATTAGTGTCTATATAAGTACAGGAACACAAAATATCACATACTCATATACCAAGAGAGTCTAGGAATAACATCTCATGACAGGATCCGACGTATACTAGTCCGTGAAACGTCGTGTCAGGAATCATGTTAAATACTACGACTAAATCGGATATAGTAGATATCAAGACAATGAAAACTATCAGTGAATATACTCGCCTGTGGTCCTGAGCTGATAGGGTGAACAGACGCTCAGAGTGATCACAGACCTAAAATAAGATACTATGAGTCAAACAAGGTTTAAAAATAAGAAAAGAAACTAATATAAGCTATGAATGCAAGTCTAAGTCAAAACTAGGTCAATCTAGGTCAAATTGAGTCATACTAGGTCATACTGGTTCATACTAGGTCATACTAGATTACTGGGAGTCAATCAAAGTCAAACTAGGTCAAATGGGGTCAAAGGTTAACTTACAGTTGACTTTTGGTCAAAAAGTCAACTCTAGTCAACTCTAGGTCAACCCTGGTCAAACTAGTCTAATGTTGACCAACTATTGATTTTCAGTCAACTGGTCAACTCTGGTTTGGTTTCGGTCAAATCTGGTCGCTTAAAGGCTACGTTTGACTCTCGGTTGACTTTTGGTCAAAAAGGTCAACCGACGTCAAAACTAGTCTATGAGCACCATATTTGATCGTTACCAATCAAAGGAATCAAGTTCTAGTCCTATCTTAGACTCCTAACACTAATACCCTATTTTTTAGGTAAACTAACATTACCTTACCAAGGTAAATCCCGATACCTTGCCCAATCCCAAGGAAATCCCGCTAATACCTAAGATACTAGCCTAGGCTCCTTAGGGTAGCTAAATATCAACCTATCTAAGGTTTATCTACCAAGAAAAATGGGTATCCTAGGTATCTAGGCTATGTTAGGATACATGGGTGTTGGGTTACTCTATTACCTAATCCATATCATGAATTTACCCTCAACTCCATCACACTCACTCACACACGACCCTCTAACAATTATCACACTCTAATAGGCTCTCCTATAGGCTTTCCTATTAGTTGCACTTAGGCTAAACTATGGTTTACTAGCTACACTCATAGCTCTCACACACACACACACAAACTCATAGATATACCCACACACACAAGGCTAAATATGGACAGGTTTAAAGTGGTATGGTGGTGGTGGTGGGACTGTTTTGACAATTATATGGGTGAAGAAAATCTGGACAGAAATGAAGTCATATGGGGACAGCACTGTGATGGAAAAACTGGACTGTTCAAGGGGGTTTTAATGGGCTGTTAGGGGACTGCCAACAGTGGTTTAGACAGCCACAAGGATGGAAAAGTCTGGACAGATTTGGGGTCTATTGGGACTGTCCAAGGGTGGCAAAATTGGACAGCCAACCATGGGTATGTGGGGACAGATATTGGTTGGTTTTAGGGACTGTTTGGGGGTGGAAAAAGGACAGCCATCTAGTGGTTTCATGGACTGAAATAGACAGCCCTCATTGGCTAAATTAGGACAACAATGAGGGTGTAAATGTGGGCTGTGTTTGGACAGTGGGGACAGCCACCTAAGGGCCAAAACTTGGACTGGTTTGAAGGCAAAATGTGGGGACTGTTTTGTGCTATTGTTGAGGCTAACATGGGGTGATATTTGGACTGTTATGAATGGGTTTTCAGGGGACTAAAGGGGACAGCAATGTGGTCCATAGCTGCTGCTATGGTAGTAGGAAAAATGGGTCTTTCCTTCCCTCCTATTCACTCTACACACCACTCCCCATATCCCTCTAAACACTCACAATCTCACACACTCTATCTCACATATATCATCAAACGCCTCTCCTTCACACCCTCTACAAACACAAACACACACTCACTAATTCTCACTACACTTGGCCGACCACTGTGCCCCCATCCCAACACAATGTACACACCACATTCCCATCATAATATATACACTATATATATATAAGCCATATATATATATATATATATATATATATATATATATATATATATATAAAAATATATATATATATATATATATATATATATATATATATATATATATATATATATATATATATATATATATATTCCATATATATATTCCATATATATGGAATATATATATGGAAAAAAATATATATATATTCCATATATATATATATATATATATATATATATATATATATATATATATATATATATATATATATATATATATATATATATATTTTAATATATATATATATATAATGATATATAACCATATATATATATATAGGTTTAGATAATATGATACATTATGATACATAGGAAAACATGTTTTAAACACATAGTAAAATCTGGAATAAATATGAAAATAGCATCAAATCAATATAACAATAATTCCACAAGTGTCCAAATAGGATTTCCTCCATTAGGACACGATCCTACTCCTAGGACACCTCTACAAATGTCCAAATGGACACGAAATGGACACCAATGGGCACCAAACCATGGAGGTCATTCCTATAGGTCAAAATGAATCTAATACATGAGAGAAATGAGAGAGGGAAAGGATTTATACCTCTCGGTGACTCAAATCGATCCCGAAATGCCACCGACACGTAGGAATCCCAAACGGACACGAACAAGCTTCGAATCCTCTCAAACTTGGGGAGCTCCTTCCTTGGATTGAATGGAGAAGGTGGGATGAAGATTTGTTGAAGAAATGGGAAGATTTGGTGTTAATTTGATTAGGGTTTGCTCTCAAATCAATTTGGGAAAGAACAAGAAAGAGAATGAAGAATGGATAATGTTTGAATGGAGGAGTCTATCCCTACACATGTGGCCGGCCAACAAAGGAGATTTTTGTCCTATATGGGAAAAGTCCAAAAGCTCCTACACTAATCTATTTGCTAATACATTGGTAAAGGGTTAAGTCGGGGGTAGTTTGGTCAATACTAAATCACTAATCCAAATTAATACTAACCAAAATAATTAGTCTAGTCACTAACTAAAATAACTAACATGTGGGCCATGGCTAACTAGTGTGTGGGCCCGCTAAGGTCAACACTACCCCGGGTCCCCGATACAAGTCGGAATGAGTTGAAATTCGAACCTGCCTCAAACAACCCCAAAATAATACAATAAATAAAAAATAATTCCAAAATAATTTTAAAGTTGAAAATTACCAAAATACCCCTGTTCATGAAAACTGAAGGTGACAAATCTATCCACCTTAAAAAAATTTTGTCCTCAAAATTAAAACAAACATGCACTGAATCACATGCAGAAACAAAATTATACCTTAGGGCTCGAAGAGATAAGGGAAACACTTCCGCATGTCATCCTCTCTCCCAGGTAGACTCACCTGGAGAGTGATGTCTCCATGCAACGCGAACCAAGGGTATAACCTGGTTCCAGAGCACCTTCTCCCTACGATCCAGAATCTCCACTGGCTGCTCTGGATAGTGAAGAGTAGGCCCTACCTCGATCGCTGAATGGTCCAATACATGGCTGGGGTCTGCCACGTACCGTCTCAGCTATGACACATGGAATACGTTGTGTACCCCCTCTAGCGTAGGCGGCAAGTCTAGCCGGTAAGCCACTGCATCGACCCTCTCAAGAATGGTGAAAGGTCCGATGTAGCGCGGACTAAGCTTCCCGCCTCTGCCAAAGCAAATCGTGCCCCGTGTTGGAGAAATCTTCAGGAACACCAAAGCACCAACCTAGACATAGAACAAACTCAGAACACAGGACAGACAAATCATAAATAATCACAAACAGGAACTGAAACTAACCTCAAACACTAACAGTCTCCGGTGGCTATCGGCCCAATGCCGCTGCCTATCCTGAGCCACCCGAAGTCTGTCTCTAATCAGCCTGGCCATCTCAACTGCATCCACCACCATCTCCGGTCCAAGCAGCACCCTCTCGCCAACATCGTCCCATGACAAGAGAGTACGGCATCTCCGTCCGTATAGAGCCTCGAATGGCGATATCTCTATACTGGCCTGATAGCTGTTGTTGTAAGAAAACTCTACCAGGTAAAGATGATCCTCCCAAGAGCCCTCGAGATCTAGCACACACGTGCGAAGCATATCCTCCAAGGTCTGGATAGTCCTCTCTGACTGCCCGTCCGTTTGGGGGTGATAAGCGGTACTAAACATGAGCGAGGTGCCCAAGCTAGCCTGCAAACTCTCTTAGAAGTGGGAAGTGAAACGGCTATCCCGATCTAAAACTATGCTCACAGGAACCCCATGCAATCGCACGATCTGACGAACATACAGCTCTGCCAACCTCTCCGTAGACAATCCCACCTTGAAAGGCAAAAAGTGGGCCGATTTGGTCAATCTATCAACTATGACCTAAATCGCGTCTTTTCCTCCTGGAGATCATGGAAGTCCGGACACAAAGTTCATGGTGATGTGCTCCCACTTCCACTCAGGAATGGGTAGTGGCTGTAGCAATCCACCAGGCCTCTGTCTCTCGGCCTTCACCTGCTGACAAACCAAGCAGCGAGATACAAACTGAGCCACCTCGCGCTTCATGCCGTACCATCAAACGTGCTCCCTCAGATCTCTGTACATCTTGTTGGCACCAGGATGCATAAAGTACTGAGAGCGATGAGCCTCCTGAAGAACCTCCTCCCGAAGCTCCCTACTCGAAACGTACAGTCTAGCACCGTGCCGCAGCGACCCATCCTCGGCAATAGAGAAATCATCAAGCAGCCCTGCCTGTACCTGCTCCTTGAGGCACCTCAAGGCAACATCATCATACTGTGCTGATCTGACTCTGTCCACCAACTCAGACTGAATCTGCAAGCCCCACATCTGCACCTCCATGCCCGGAATAATCACCTCGATTCCTAAACTGTCCAGGTCAGCCAAAAGATGACGGTCAGATGTCAGATACATAGCGACTGGATACCTGCTCAAGGCATCTGCAACTACGTTGGCCTTCCCTGGATGGTACTACCAGACGATATCGAAATCCTTTATCAGCTCAAGCCAACGTCTCTGTCTCATGTTCAGCTCCTTCTGAGTGAACACGTACTTCAAGCTCTTATGGTCAGTAAAGATCTTAACCCGCTCTCCGTACAGATAGTGTTTCCATAACTTCAGGGCAAAGATGACAGCGGCTAACTCCAGCTCGTGAGTTGGGTAGTTCTTCTCATGAGGGCGTAACTGCCTAGATGCGTAGGCAATCACATTTCCGTGCTGCTGAAGTACACAACCCAGACCCTGAACAGAAGCGTCGCTGTAAATCGAGAAACCACCGGTCCCAGACGGCAATGTCAAGATCGGAGCTGATGTTAACCTCTTCTTCAGCTCATCGAAGGCGGCCTGACACTCCTCAGTCCAGACGAACTCTACGTCCTTCCTGGTGAGTCTAGTCATCGGCTCCGCGATCCGCGAGAAATCTGGGATGAACTTCCGATAGTAGCCCGCCAATCCCAGAAAGCTCCGAATCTCGGCAACTGTACTGGGCGTAGACAAAGACTCTACCGTAACAATCTTCTTCTGGTCTACTGATATCCCGTGCTCGGTCACAATATGACCCAAGAACTCGACCTGGTCTAGGAAGAACTCACACTTCGACAACTTCCCATACAACTGCTCCTTTCTCAAAGTCTCGAGCACAATCCTCAGATGCTCCTCGTGCTCCTCCGACGTCTTCGAGTAAACTAGGATGTCATCTATGAAGACCACCACGAACTTGTCAATGTACTGATGGAATACCTTGTTCATCAAGTTCATGAACACAGCTGGGGCGTTGGTCAACCCAAATGGCATCACTGTGAACTCGTACTGGCCGTACCGAGTCTGAAAAGCTGTCTTTAAAATGTCTTCCTGCTTTACCTTCAGCTGATGATAGCCGGACCTCAGATCTATCTTTGAAAACACCTTGGCGCCGTTCAACTGATCGAACAAGTTGTCGATCCTCGGCAAAGGGTACTTGTTCTTGATAGTGAGGTTGTTGAGCGCCTTGTAATCGATACACATATGCATCGTACCATCCTTCTTCGGTACAAATAGGACTGGCGCTCCCCAAGGCGATGAACTGGATCTAATGAATCCCTTGTCCTGCAGCTCGTCGACCTGCTTCTTCAGCTCCGCCAACTCACTGTTGTTGACCCTATAGACGTACTGTGAGATAGGCTCAGTGCCCGGCACTAAGTCTATAGAGAACTCAATGCCTCTATCCGGCGGCATCCCAGGCAACTCCTCGGGAAAAACATCCATGAAGTCAGCTATCAATGGATGCGACAATGCCTGCCCCGCCAGTAAAGCTCCGCAGAACCCATCTCCTGGCTCAGCTGCTCCTCTAATAAACACAATCTCTGGCTCTCCCGGCGGCCTAAACAAAATTCTACCTCCTCTGCAATTTATACTAGCATGGTACATGCTCAACCAATCCATTCCGAGTACCACATCGTACCTCGGAAGGGGCATTACGAGCAAGCACGCATCCAAAACTTAGCCTCCTACAGTAACTCTCTGCCGCTTGCAGATATTGTTGACCAGGATGATACCTCCCCCGGTCAATATCCTGTAAGTCTTACCCAAAGCTTCAGCAATAATATTATGTCTCAGAGCAAAGGAGACAGACACAAAGCTATGAGAGGCACCAGAATCAAATAAGGTAAATGCAGGAAATGAATCAAGAAGAATGTGACCTGCCACTACATCGCCTACTACCTCTGCCTCCTCCTCTGCTGTCAGGGTAAACACTCTGCCCGCAGGGGCTCTCCTCTGGTGCTGCTGGAAACGCTGCTGCTGCGTCTGAAGTGGAGGACCTCTCTGCTGTACTGCTGGTCCTCTGGCCGGCTGTGCTCTGTCCTGGACTCCTCGGACTCCTCGAATACGGTAGTCCTTCAGCTGGTGATCGGATGCCCCACAGTATAAGCAGACGCCAAATCTCTTCCTGCAAACCACTCTAGTGTGTCCTGGCTTCCCGCAGAAGTTACAATTTGTAGCCGGCCTCTGGCCCTGACCCTGACCCTGACCCTGATGCTGCTGGGCACGCGCCGGTGCCTACTGGAACTGCAACTGAGGCTGCTACTGCTGGAACTTCCTCTGCTGGAAATGTGGGTGCTTCGCTGGCCCAGCACTCGAACTAGCTCCAAGAGCGTCACTGCTCCTCTTCGGCTTGAGGCTGAAGTCCTCCTCTGCAATCTGAGCCTCCATAAGGATCTGCTCGAACGTCGCATCTCGTCGTCCCGATGTGCAAGTGCATACTACATGTAAAAGACCCCTTCGGAACTTTCGGGCCTTGTACCCCTCGTCCTGGACCAAACTAGGTGCAAACCTGCTCAAGCGGAAGAACTCCGCTACATACTCGTCTACCGACGAGTTTCCTTGTACCAGGCTGACAAACTGTCCCTCCAAAGCTGTCAAGGCTACATCTGGGTAGAACTTCTCCTTGAAGAGTTTCCTGAAGTCCTCCCAAGATATACCTCTTACCGACGCACGTGGATCCGTGCGGTACCAAGTCAGCGCTATGTCAAAGAACTGGCTCGCTGTAGAAGTCACCCACAGACCCCTCGGTACCTCTGCCAACTCCAGACTCTGCTGGACATCCTCTAGCCAGTCGTCTGCGTATAGAATACCCTCTGTATCTTTGAACTCCCGCGGGTTCATCTTCCGGAACTCGAGATGTGTACCGGGCCTCCCCTGACCCTGCTGCTGTGCTGGTGCTCCCTGAACTGTAGCCGGTGCACCTCTCTCCACTGCTGCCATAGCTAACTGATGCGAGTTCTCCATGGTCTGTCGTAGCACCTCTGCCTGACGGTGTTGTGCCTCTGCCTGTGCTCTCTGTGTCTGCAGCATCAGCTGCAGAAGGGCCATCATCCCCTGAGTGTTTGTCAGTAACTAAGGCATCGGTAGAAGAATGTCAGGGATGACCAGGGGCGGTCCCGCTGCTGGAGGTAGAAGACCTCCCGGAACCGTCTCTACTGCTGCTCCTGCCGGAAGGGCAGAAACTGAGGTGGCAGCTCCCTCAGCTGTAGCTCCCGCAGCCGGAGGTGGAAGACCTCCTGGGACTGCCACTGCTACTCCCATAGCCAGAGGTGGAAGACCTCCTGCCGGATCGGGCCTCTCTGGTACAGCGCTAGAACCCGCTGCCTGAGAGCGAGTGATCGTCATCCTGAGGATAGATTGAAACAAGGAATCAATATGGCACATGATAGGAATATCAAAGACGGACAATTAAATTCAATGCAAAAAGAATTTGTTTTGGTAATCAAAAGATCAGAAATTTCCTAACATGTGATTGAGTAACTCCTATCATACCCTAGATCCTGTATCCTAATTGCAGGCTCGTAATTAGTATTCTAAGTCGAGCACCATTACGAGTTCGTACTAGTTTGCGACATTGACCTGCATGGGCCACCACAAAAAAGTGTCACAACTCGTACCCTGAAGAGGGGCACGAGCACGTGGTTACGTCCAGCCTACGTCGCAGTATCGACGGTAGTACGCTGTATATAGGGTCTGTAAATACTACGACTAAAATAGATAAATATACCTGTACAGTATATACACTCCGAATGGAGGTGACATAGCAAAACAGTCTCAATCACATATATCAAACTAAGGTAGATAGCATGGAAAAGAGATATGATAGATAAAACAGGAAATGAGTCCAAAATCCTCAAGTCAAAGCTAAACACAAACATCTAAGTCTCAGAAAATATAGGTAATAGATACTACAAAACTGAAATGTACTAGCTGGCTCGCAGGCCAGACAAACCTAACTAAACTATGCTACTCAAGGTGAGCAAAGTCTAGTGGCTCTACCAACAAGCCATGGTCTAAATCTAGTCCATCAGACTCAACCCCATTGTAGGTCGGGCAATCAGCCTCTGAATCATCTGTAAAATTTGTCAACGTATCCTGTCAGAAAAATGAGCAAGTACAAACACCAACAGCAGTTCCATATGAATTGAGAAATACTATAAGAGACAGCAATAATGAAATACGAGACAAAGATATAGGCGACTTGGAAACCATTTGAAAGTCGAGTTACAACCCCTGAACCAACAAGGACCAGAGTTGTAACCCTTCTTTCAAAAAGGACTTAGTCTCAAATCATGGTATAGTATAAAGACAGATAGAGCATGTGAGTAATGGAATCATAGCATGGTGAGAAGTACAGAAAGTAAAGCTGAACTAGAATATAAGATACACTAATAAATGTAAGAAAGTGATTTGAACTATTAGAGCGATATGTGATCGGCTAGGAAAGCAAGAGATGGTTATCCACTTGGCCCAACAATCCGCGGTGTCCTCAATGAAGAGTCATGCCGTCCAACCTGGATAACTGGTAATGGGGTGTCTGCTGCACCCTACGTGAGGTGAGGGTGGCACTAGCAAAATATAGTTACAAGAAGGCTTTGATCACATAACCCCTAATAATTCCCCCATCCCCGAATAGTATCACGGATCCGGACATGGCACGTCATGACACGGGATTCGAGAGAAGGGGGCCAGCCCACTCCCAAATCAGTGTCTATATAAGTATAGGAACACAGAAATATCACATACTCATATACCAAGGGAGTCTAAGAATAACATCTCATGACAGGATCCGACGTATACTAGTCCGTGAAACGTCGTGTCAGGATTCATGTAAAACACTACAACTGAATCGGATATAGTAGATATCAAGACAATAAAAACTATCAATGAATGTACCCGCCTGTGGTCCTGAGCTGATAGGATGAACAGACGCTCAGAGTGATCACAGACTTAAAATAAGATACTATGAGTCAAACAGGGTTTAAAACTGAGAAAGGAAACTAATATAAGCCATGAATGCAAGTCTAAGTCAAAACTAGGTCAATCTAGGTTAAACTGAGTCATACTAGGTCATACTGGTTCATACTAGGTCATACTAGGTCACTGGGAGTCAATCCAAGTCAAACTAGGTCAAACGGGGTCAAAGGTTGACTTACAGTTGACTTTTGGTCAAAAAGTCAACTCTGGTCAACTCTAGGTCAACCCTGGGTCAAACTAGTCTAATGTTGACCAACTGTTAATTTTCAGTCAACTGGTCAACTCTGGTTTGGTTTCGGTCAAATCTGGTCGCTTAAAGGCTACGTTTGACTCTTGGTTGACTTTTGTTGACTTTTGGTCAAAAAGGTTAACCGACATCAAAACTAGTCTATGAGCACCATATTTGATCGTTACCAATCAAAGGAATCAAGTTCTAGTCCTATCTTAGACTCCTAACACTAATACCCTATTTTTTAGGTAAACTAGCATTACCTTACCAAGGTAAATTTCGATACCTTGCCCAATCCCAAGGAAATCTTGCTAATACCCAAGACACTAGCCTAGGCTCCTTAGGGTAGCTAGACATCAACCTATCTAAGGTTTACCTACCAAAGAAAATGGGTATCCTAGGTATCTAGGCTATGTTAGGATACATGGGTATTGGGTTACTCTATTACCTAATCCATATCATGAATTTACCCTCAACTCCATCACACTCACTCACACACGACCCTCTCACAATTATCACACTCTAATAGGCTCTCCTATAGGCTTTCCTATTAGTTGCACTTAGGCTAAACTATGGTTTACTAGCTACACTCATAGCTCTCTCTCACACACACACAAACTCATAGATATACCCACACACACACAAGGCTAAATATGGACAGGTTTAAAGTGGTATGGTGGTGGTGGTGGGACTGTTTTGACAATTATATGGGTGAAGAAAATTTGGACAGAAATGAAGTCATATGGGTGTTAGGGTTATATACTAAAAGCATCACTTTTGTAGTAACCTTATTTCCTTAAATTTTGAATGAGAATCATATGGGCAAATGTTTGCATATTGTATTTGTTGCAAGTGTTAATGCAAATGTCTGATATTCTATATTGTAGATAATATGGTGTGTGGTGTCACACAGAAGATCATATTATCAGTTTCCTATGGAGTATATAAATAGTTCACAACCTAGATAGACTTGGACAATCTATTGGAAAGGTTGTAGTGTAATCTGGTATTAGTCTATCTTGACTATAGGTTTACACTAGTACACTTTGTGTGTATTGAATAGGACCACTTGAGGTTGTTCTCTTTGTACTGACTACATAAAGAGAACAAACATCTCTGTTATTATGGATGCTTGTGCTCTTAATCTGGATATAATAACGGACATGTATATGCAGTGTGCATTACTTTGACTCATAAAAGAGTGAGATTCATTATGGATCAACAACCTCTATGAATTGGGTAATAATATTGTATGTATGATGGGCTGTTAATTATAAATGGAATCCATGTCCCGATACATCGGGTTGATGATGTCCTCTTAAGGAGCTCATAAGGATTGTCATGTAAACCCTGCAGGTAGATTATATTCGACATGACAAATAAAGTTGAGCGGTACTACTTAAGGATAAAAGATGTCGAATCAATATAGTTGTCAGTAACTTAATTTGATCGACG
The DNA here is from genome assembly GCA_029216955.1 of Iris pallida. Lineage (NCBI taxonomy): Eukaryota > Viridiplantae > Streptophyta > Magnoliopsida > Asparagales > Iridaceae > Iris > Iris pallida. The sequence continues at coordinate 10,815,146 of JANAVB010042020.1, read as the reverse complement.
GACATACGATATCTTAACATGGGGAGCCAAACGAGCATATAATAAAAGGAGCCCATAAACATAATTTGGGATTAGTGAGATAGTGCAACAATAGCTCATTAGTGGACCGAGCTATTGTTAATGGGCCTGGATTATGTGTTCGGGCTGAACACGGGATATCCAGATCCGTTAGGAGGCCTAACCCTAATTTCTCCTCATGGTCCCTGCCATAGCCTATATATATCCTCTATTCTCTGGCCGCCAGATTACTGATCAGAAATCTAAAATTTTCTCTAAATTCGTGATTCACGTAAGGAAAGAAAGAGAGGGCTGCCAAGAAGAAGAAAAGGTTGGGAGATCATCGCCCACACGATGTCCAACTCAAGGAAGGAATATGTGCAGAAGATCTTGGGGTCGTCCGTCGAGATTGCCAGGAATTACTTGTCTCTTTTTCGCCGCAGGTATAATTCGTGAACCCTAGTTTTCGCCTATGAAGGGTTAGAACACGTATTAGATCTGTTTAACTTTTTATCGATCAATACGCACACCAAAAGAAGGGTCCTGGGAATTCCCAGTTCCATCAATGGGATCAGCACAGTGATGGAAAAACTGGACTGTTCAAGGGAGTTTTAATGGGCTGTTAGGGGACTGCCAACAGTGGTTTGGACAGCCACAAGGATGGGAAAATCTGGACAGATTTGGGGTCTATTGGGACTGTCCAAGGGTGGCAAAACTGGACAGCCAACCATGGGTATGTGGGGACAGATATTGGATGGTTTTAGGGACTGTTTGGGGGTGGAAAAAGGACAGCCATCTAGTGGTTTCATGGACTGAAATAGACAACCATCATTGGCTAAATTAGGACAACAATGAGGGTGTAAATGTGGGCTGTGTTTGGATAGTGGGGACAACCACCTTGGGCCAAAACTTGGACTAGTTTGAAGGTAAAATGTGGGGACTGTTTTGTGCTATTGTTGAGGCTAACATGGGGTGATATTTGGACTGTTATGAATGGGTTTTCAGGGGACTAAAGGGGACAGCAATGTGGTCCATAGCTGCTGCTATGGTAGTGGGAAAAATGGGTCTTTTCTCTCCTCCTATTCACTCTACACACCACTCCCCATATCCCTTTAAACACTCACAATCTCACACTCTCTATCTCACACATATCATCAAACACCTCTCCTTCACACCCTCTACAAACACAAACACACACTCACTAATCTTCACTACACTTGGCCGACCACTATGCCCCCATCCCAACACAATGTACACACCACATTCCCATCATAATATATACACTTATATATATAAGCCATATATATATATATATATATATATATATATATATATAGGTTTAGATAATATGATACATTATGATACATAGAAAAACATGTTCTAAACACATTGTAAAATCTGGAATAAATATGAGAATAGCATCAAATCAATATAACAATAATTCCACAAGTGTCCAAATAGAATTTTTCCCATTAGGATATGATCCTACTCCTAGGACACCTCTACAAATGTCCAAATGGACACGAAATGGACACCAATGGGCACCAAACTATGGGGGTCATTCCTATAGGTTAAAATGAATCTAATGCATGAGAGAAATGAGAGAGGGAAAGGATTTATACCTCTCGGTGACTCGAATCGATCCCGAAATGCCACCAACACGTTGGAATCCCAAACGGACACGAACAAGCTCCGAATCGTCTCAAACTTGGGGAGCTCCTTCCTTGGATTGAATGGAGGAGGAGGGATGAAGATTTGGTGAAGAAATGGGAAGATTTGGTGTTGATTTGATTAGGGTTTGCTCTCAAATCAATTTGGGGAAGAACAAGAGAGAGAATGAAGAATTGATAATGTTTGAATGGAGGAGTCTATCCCTACACATGTGGCCGACCAACAAAGGGGTTTTTGTCCTATATGGAAAAAGTCCAAAAGCCCCTACACTAATCTATTTGCTAATACATTGGTAAAGGGTTAAGTCGGGGGTAGTTTGGTCAATCCTAAATCACTAATCCAAATTAATACTAACCAAAATAATTAGTATAGTCACTAACTAAAATAACTAACATGTGGGCCATGGCTAACTAGTGTGTGGGCCCGCTAAGGTCAACACTACCTCGGGTCCCCGATACAAGTCGGAATGAGTTGAAATTCGAACCCGACTCAAACAACCCCAAAATAATACAATAAATAAAAAATAATTCCAAAATAATTTTAAAGTGGAAATTATCAAAATAACCCTGTTCATGAAAATTGGGGATGACATATAGCCTTCCAACTTAACTTGCATTAAACGTGCCTAACACTTGCCGTAGTCCGTAGCATTTCTATCATCAAAACAACTGTATTTCGTACCTTAAACCCATTGTATTCCGTACGACACTATCGCCCAAGTCATACTCTTTGTGACGAGCCATAAGACCGCGGGAACAAATGGCTATATGCAGCCGTAGAACCGTGGGACCGTGAATGCGCTCAACTTGAACAACCGAGTTCTTTGGGCACCTAGACATGCCATAAGCCGTGCGAAACAACTTAGCTCGTGGGACTATCAAGGCTATGCCAAGCCTTGGATGATGGGACCGTGTATGCTTTATCAAGCATTTATACGTGTGTCGCCTATGACTTAGGCTAACTCTTAGCTTGTGGCGAAGACCGACTTTTCCTTCTAAGCCGCGGGACGAAGGACCGAGTGTTATTTTCAAAGCACGCCGTGTACCAACTCTAAGCCGACCGTTGGACCTTTCCATATTCTAACTCAAGTCGACCCGTCGGAATTATTTTCTTATCTATGTGGGTTCGTCTCTTTTATTATCAAGCCTACTTGTGCAAGTTGAAAACACGCAATTTATTATGTGAAGGCTAAGATGAGGTAAGTTCCCCAAAACTACCCCACCTGAGCGAGGAGTCGTCTCGACCGAGCGATGTCTTCGAGTCGCCGTTGTAAGGCTAATTCTGAACGCCATCGGCGTTTCGATTCCTCCGATTAACTGAGCGGGATGGGTCACTACATTGAACAAGCGAACTATTCTTTTTGGATAATTTTCATGAAGAAATATCTTGTAGACCATTATGTTGGAGTTGGGCAGAGTTTCCAACATATGTGGAGAATACGTCCGACAAGCTCAATCCATGTGTCGGAGAAACTCAGAAAGTTTGAGACATGGAAGGTGGAGTTAAAAATTGCGATTATTTTTGTAAACAAAGGTTTCTATTCGATTAATCTTGGTTCGCATTTGCCGACATTCGTCGATAAAGTATACCGACAATATACTACATTATACTGCCTGTATAATGTCGTTGTAGCTAGAAAATCACTTTCTAGTTTCATATTTGCCAATAAAGCATATAATTGGTATACTAGAGTATACCATTTCATCAGGCTGGACTTGAATTTAGTATTATTTTCTATATCGTTGAATCGGGTGAGCGGTCCAGATCTGTTACAAAATAGAGGGATATATATATATATATATATATATATATATATATATATATATATATATATATATATATGCTAAAAATATAGAAGGTTTTACAACTTTTAGAAAGGGAAAGAGGAATTCACGACTACTTTGAAGGAGAGACCTTTTACAGGTAATCTTCTCGTTGTCTTTTGTTCTTCTAAAGTCTATAATCAATTTTCATCGTCGATGTAGTTGTGGTGATCCACTTGAATCGGTAGAAAAGTTTGCAAAGGTTATAATTCTCTAATTCATTAGTGAAGGCTTTTCTAGGGTTGAACTAATCGTCTCGTGGTTTTCCTTGTAAGGATTTTTAATGTCAAAATTTATTTTATTTGCATTTTGGCTCCTTTTTTGGCAATTTGGTTTGCTATATTTTTCTTCGATTCTAATAGTATTTTTGGTTTGGGGGAACATTTTATGCGCTTTATTTTCAACAAAGTGGTATCTGAGCCAGGCTCAAAGTACTAGGTGTCAGAATTGTCAGTCAAGACAAGGAGAGGATATGAACATGAAGTCGGTGCACATGGTAAACCTAAACAATTCTAACTACCACTATGGGCAGAGCAAGACAAAAAAATTGTTGCTCGTTAAGAAGTTATATCTTGCGATAATTTCTTTCGAGAAGTCTAGTGAGAAATCCGATGAGGACGAAAAGTTCGAGCACATACAAGTTTGTGGGTATATCAAGCAGTTCATTGACAAGTATGTGTTCAATCATATCGTCAATATTGAGGATGCGAGAACACTTTGGAAGAAGCTGGAATCCTTGTAGGCAAAAATGATCGGGGTAAATAGGTTGTTCATGATCCGACATATGATAGATCTGGGGTACAAGGATGGTACGTATATTACAGATCATCTGAGTGAGTTCTAGGGCATAGTGGACCATTTATCCTCTGTATGAGTGAAGTTCGACGATAAAGTTTAAGGGTTATGACTGCTTTGAATATTGTCAAACTCGTAGGAGATCGTACTATAGTGCCCGTCCCTACATCGTGCCTCGTTCTTCGTCCACGGGGTGCGCAAGAAAGGAATATTGTCGTTACCGATTTAGTCGGAACCGATAGATCGGGATCGATTGAAGTAGTCAAACTCAAATGAATGAATTAAGATCCTTTTCTCGTTGTGGAAATGCTTCTTCGGAATCAAGTCCCATATTCAGCGGGTTGCGTATCGAGGATGGACTCTGCGGCTGAGTCGGAAGAGACCTCACGTTGCTCTGCTTTTCATGCCGCACTTGCTCTTTATCTTTAGCTTTTCGTGAATACATTTTCGTGAATGATTTTGTTGGTTTTCATGGCTTGCATTCTCAAACATCATATCTCATATCAAACTCCTTGAATGGCACAGTATTTTAATCAGTAGCTTATACGATTTCAGGTGATCGTGTAGGCGACGTCTAAGTACGACCAACTAGTTCCCCGCCTCAAGTAAGACTAAGGTAATTTGCTGACCCATCTCCCCTCGACCATTTTCTCCAATGCATTATCGATACCAACATATGCCATCTAAGCTGTAAATGCAAAACAAAGGCTTATTCCAATAAACTGTTGCATGACATTTCACGTATACAGACTATAGAACTACTTATCATAGAAATAGTCATTTGCTTGCTTATAATATGCTTTCCATTAAACTATGTTAAGCAAAAAGGGTAAGAACCAACGAATATACATTGTAAAATGACAAGGCGTGATACGTCGAGTTTGGTTAAGTTTACGATGAATTATAGGCCATACTTGAATAACTAGTTTAGTCTAGCACGGTAATGGACAACTTATATACAAGGGCATTGGTTTCCTCGAATGGTAACCCAGAGCCACGGGATCACTTCGGCCTAGAAGGAAACACGGTATAGCCAAGCTAGATTTAATCAACGGATAATTCGAGAACATGCAACGGAGCTCGCTACTTGCGTTGAAAGGACCCCGTCTAACCAAGCTATGTCCAGGATGGCTAGTTAATGCCAGTGACCTCCATATCACACACTTAATATGAATTGATATCAAAACAACAGGGAAGACATTGGTAAGTTTTATATACACGACATGCTCTGCCATGGGTAAGTTCTAGCATAATTTACCTTGTTTACGTTTTGTCAAACTGCTTGCATGAAACTAACTAAGATGGCTAGAAAGATCACTAAATATACTACATGATTCACCTAAATTCTTGAAGCAAATAAGAGCATAAAAAATAATTAGCCACTCGCCAGTACACGTTGATTATACTGATCCTCTCTCTCTACAGGTGCTATAAGTCATGAGGAGCATGTCACTGACTGAAGGCAATGCTCGTGCATTTTAGAACTTCGTCTGTGCGTGCGAAGCATTGAAGCAATCTCTTTTGAAGACTCTGTAACTATCCAAGCTAAGATGTCTCAACTATTCCCTATTCAAGGTGCTGCATATTTTGGTTGTATAAAGGGGTGTGATATATGAAACGACTATCTCATCGACATTTATTTTGTAATGGAGTCAGTTTGTAAGCCCGCGCGATACCTTTGTATTGAGTTTGTAATATAATGTTCATTATCAATAAAGCTCAAGTATATATAATGTGTTCAATTTACTCTACTCACTCTCTTATTGTTGTGTTTCGGATAACCATATGACTATGTCTTGTGCGATCTCAACTTAGGTTTGCACGACATCACGTCCGGGAGACGATTATCGATTCTACGGAATTGGGGTGTGACACGTACGAGTGTCCATGATCGCTTCTGTCCGAGTAGGCATTGCTAGTCTGGAGTTCACCAAGAGCAGGGTGTTAAATATTGAAGAGATGTAGATGAAATCTCATGTCACTTCATCTACATCTCATTTAGAGATGATTGTTTCAGAAAGACTAGCAGGATAAAATTCTAAGGGTCGTACAAGGACTTTGAGTGCTACAATTGTGGCAAGAAGGACAACATCAAACAAAACTATTTTGCTTGGAATAAAAAGAAAGCAGAGTGATAACACAACAACGATCGCCTCAAAAAATGGAGACGATGTGATTATTATGGATAATGATGTAGTCATAAACCTCACCTACGGTAACAATTATTGGTTGGTAGATTTAGGGGCTTTAGAGTAGGTATCTCACAACATGGTACTATTTGTTACTTACACAATAAAAGACCATGGAGTATTGAAGATGGACAATAAATATGTGTTAAAAGTTATTGCTATTGGATATGTGAATTTGAGATCAAATATCGGTGCTACTCTTGTTGTCAACAGTATTCATCATATCCCCGATATTAGTTTCAACTTGGTGTCAGTTGGAAGGTTGGATGATGAGGAATTCTTCACTCTCTTCGGAAACAATAAATATAAGCTTCCAAGTGATTCGATGGTGATTGTCAAAGGAAGTAAGAAATCTGGTCTCTATTATATAGAAGGCAGCGCACATGGGACATATGAGGTGAACACAGTCAGTGGTGTGTCTATTGGATTGTAGCACATGTGGCTTATAGCTATATCAGCGAGAAGGAAATTAGCTACTTGTTAAACAGTAAAGTAATTCTGAGGCTCAATTCTACAAAATTGAAGAAGTACACACACTATATGGCTAAAAAGTAAATTATGATGTCTTTTTAAAGTCACCCATCTTCAAGGAAACTGTCATTGCTCAAGTTAGTTCACTCGGATATCTGTGGCCCAATGAAGGTAAAATCTATTGGTGGTGCTTATTATTTTGTAAATTTGAATGATGATTGTTTCAAGAAGGTTTGGATGTATGTTATAAAGACCAATGACCAGGTGCTACTTTTAAAGAGTTTTCGACCACTATTGAAAGGAAGACGGGCAAGAAGTTGAGGTTTTTTCGGTACGACAATTGTGTCGAATATATTGGTCCCTTTGATGCTTGATACAAATATTAATATATTCAAAAATAGAATACTCTGCCACATACACCTCAGTTCAATGGTGTAGCGGAATGTATTAACATGACACTGATAGAGTGGGTACCATATTTGTTGTCAAAAGTAAACTTACTGGACAATTATCCGGGTAAGGCTCTCAATATTGTTGCTTATGTTATTAATTTATCTCCTAGTACTCCTTTGTAGGATGATGTACCTGATAAGTATGGTGCGACAAGGATCCATCATATAGTCGCCTTCAAGTGTTTGATTTTAAGGCCTTCGTGTATGTACCGAAGGACGAGAGATCCAAACTTTGAGCCGAAGACGAGGTAGTGTATTTTTTTGGATATAGTCGGGATGAGTTTGGCTATAGACTATACGACCCAGTGTAAAAAAAATCTATATAAGCAGGAACATGGTATTCGTCGAGGATCAGACTATGACTAACATTCAAATTTTTTAGAAGCCTTTTGAGGCTGATAAATTGTCTGAGTTAGAGTGTGAGCTATTTCCAAAGGACACTGCAGAGTACCCAATTATAAGAAAGCCTGTAGATAGAGATGCTTCTAACATTGATCATCAGCCTACTATGGAAGTCAGGGTGATCCTCAGAAGGAAGAGAATGTCGAGGAAATAGTTCCTAAAGGAATAGAGTTGTCGGTATACATCCAGCACCGAAGGTTCTACTGAGAAGGAGAGCATCAACCATCCATAAGGTACTCAACAAATAAGTATGTGCTACTAAGTAACGGGGGAGAGCCCGAAAGCTTCGTAGAGGCAATGGAAGATGAAGACATGCATGAGTGGATGTAGGCCATGCAGGAGAAGATGAGTCCGTAAAAGGTAAACTCTACATATGAGCAGTGTAGTTGCCAAAGGACAATAAGGCTTTAAAAAATTAACAAGGGTGTTTAGAGTGAAGCAAGCAAAAGATGTTAATCACCTTCGATACATAGCGAGGTTGGGGTAGTTCACTACTAAAATACAACGATTTAGCGACGGCCATATCCGTCGGTAAATCATGTTACCGACGGATTTTCGACGGATACGGGCTAAAAAAATTCGTCGGGAATATCCTCGTCGCTAAAACTAGCTTGTCGCTAGTCCATCGCTTCGCGACTAATTAGCGATGGATTTATGTTGGCAAAATAAAAACTTTTAGTGACGGCTAACCGACGGCTTTTCGTCAACATCGACAGTTTAAATTTTTAATATATTCATAAAATTAGCGACGGACAATTTGTCGCTAAATCGTCGCTAACCGTGTATCCGAGGGTTTCTGATACGCAATATCCGTCGCTCAAAGCGTCGCTAACCTTGACGGATTAGCGGCGGAAGAGCGACGGATAATACGTCGCCACCCTTCTGGAAATCTTCCATATTTCCAGAATATGAGCGACGGAAAGTCCGTTGCCATTCCGTCGTAAAATTTTTCCAGAAACAAGCCGACGGACTATCCTTCAGAAAACCGTCGCTAGCTGCAAAAGTCAGTCGGTAAACCATCGGTAATCTGTCGATACCTGCAACAGTCCGTCGGCAACCCATCGGTAGTCCATCGCTAACTGAAATATTTTTGAAAAAACTTGCAGGAAAGAGACTATTCCCTGTAATATAACATATTCAGCATCTACCATACACAAATATAAGATATCCGACATCCAATATATCCAACAAATATCCATATTGTCAACACAATATTTCCAAACATCCAATATATCACAACATATACAAAAAATATCCAACACAATGACCAACAAAATATCTAACACAATATCCAACACACTATCCCAACATACATAGCAAAATATTCAAACATAAACAACCTAATACAAATAGTCCAATACAAATAAGTACTAATAGCTAATGAGAACCACGCAGCTCACGCAAACGCTCAGTGATACGATCACGCAACCACCTCGAATAAGTGGGATCGACGGCGGCATGAGAGATGTAGTCCCTTGCAAGTGCTGCATGAATAGAACTCTCGGTCTCACTAGCTACCGGTGCTGGATGAATAGAACTCCCGGTCTCACTAGCTACCGGTGCCACTTCCTCCTTAACAGTAGGAGGAGCCACCTCAGCATTTAATGTTTCCCTTAAACGACGTGTCGCTCCTCAGGTCATGGGTGCCATTTGGTAAAATCAATATTCACAGGGGGGAGCGATTGAAAATGAATGAGAGAACTATCAGAGAATCACATAAAACTAACTAGAACTGAAATATAGTAATTGACAAGTAAATGAGAGAACTATCAGATGTGATACTTGAGTATCAATGCGATACTCGAGTATCGGTATTGTGATTGCGATACCGATACACATAGGAATGGTCTGATACTCAGAGTATCAGTATCGGACCATTTCGTATTGTGAGGGGAACAACACTATAGCGTTGATAGCGAGATGGATAGAGAGAGAGACATAACTAAGTAGCACTTGAACTTTAACTAAGTAGCACTTGTAACTAATGTACAAAATTACCTATTGATACGATGCAATGATCGATTTTAATTACAGTAATACAAAATAACAAAAATATAATACGTATAAAGAATTAAAAAACTTACATAAGCTTTGGCAGCCATCTTCTTCGTCATCTATGTCCAGAAATTCGCTTTGAGTCAATCCTTTGCCCCGGAGCTCGAGCGGACATCCTTGAGTAGAGCTCGAGCGAGAGGTTCCTGACAGCATGGTGGTCTCCTTTGTCAAAGGATTCTTGCTCGTCCCACAACCAATCGAACATTTTTTCATTTCTAATATCTTGAATATGAAACTCTTTTTCATATTTGGTTTTTATATACCAAAAGGTAGAGCCAAATGTGAAGCAGTGCTTCATATTCAAGAGATTAGAAATGAAAAAAAATTGATTGGTTGTGGGACGAGCACGGATACTTTAACAAAGGAGACCACCATGCTGTCAGGAACCTCTCACTCGAGCTCTACACGAAGGATGTCCACTTGAGCTCCGGGGGAAAGTTTTGGCTCAGAGCAAGAATCTGTTGACGGAGCATATCCACCATCTGTAACTGTGAGAACCAATCTGAGTAGGACGTATAATCTGATAATATCTCCTCCAACACTCAATCCCACTACTGATATCATTCTTGTAAAGGTGATCTCTCAGAGTATACGTCATACTCAGATGGATCTCTCAAAGTATCCTCTCCGGTTGGTTGTCGAGCCATATGGTATAGTCTCTCCCGGCCGAGCCAGCCCCACCGGTGATTACATGTCATTACCTACATTAATGCTTACCTATACATTACATTTCATATGTTATCCAAACATTACATTTATAATATGTAAAGAGAAAGGGGTTCATTTATTTAACCTAACCCCATATTTGATCATACATATGAATGAAACAGATTTCTACGTCCTTTCCGGTCCTCTCGTACTAGGAAAAGGTCCTCTCAATGCTCTAACGCCCGCACCGGATATGGACCGAATTGTCTCACGACGTTCTGAACCCAGCTCTGGAACAATTAGGAGATTCTTTGGAAGAAATACGGGGTTCTGCTTCTGGTGGCAACATGCTATTTGGTGGTGGTCCCGCTTATGGACCGAACTGTCTCACGATGTTCTGAACCAAAGCTGAATTCTTTCATATGGATTTGAAGTAGTACTACCATTATATACATGTAGTTGTTGGCACATCTACTTGGCAAAGTCGTCTTGCATTTGACCTTAAGAATAGTGTCTTTTGTTTCTTTGTAGCATGGACATACTAATACCAATAATTCTTTCCTGATACTAATATTGCATCCAAAGTCATACTTGTAATTTTATATGGCTTGTTCCTATATCAAACTTATAGGTGGCTTGTCCCCATATCAAACATATTAGGCCATCCTGATACCAATAATGCTCGTATTTCAATATCTGGTTCCTTGGATCTCTTTAGCAGCCGCTACGTAGTTGTTATTGGTTCTTTCATCATTTTATGTATTACCCATCATTTTACTTACCTTTTTTGTTTACTGTATTCATGTTTTTGAAATCTGTTAATACAAAAGGTTGGGACCTTAATGGAGTAAGTAAATTCTCTTCATTTAACCTTTTCTTGGTTTTTGTGTGTCTATGGTTTGTATTGTTCAAATTTTGAATTACAACCTTATACTTGTCTACCTCTAAATTGTATTATAAACTTATGTTATTTCAAAAAGAATGCTCTTGTCATGACCCGCACCCTAGAGTTAGGGCACGAGAACGTAACGACGCCCAGCCTACGCCGCAGTGTCGGCGGTAGAACGCTGTCCTAGGTCGCAACATCTAACAATATAAAGCTAAGCAGTTTATACTCTCCGAATGGGGGTGACATAGCAGATACAACTCAATCACATCTAAGGTAGAGCATGATAAGAATAGATAAAACATGAAATCCAAAATAAATACGGGAGATAGAAGTCTAAGTGTCTAAGATACATGAACCCAGAAGTACATCTCAAAACTCAAATAAAGATACAGTAATCCACAAGGTAAATACAACTCCAGACAAAAAGAAATAACTACCTAAACAAACCCTACTGTGTCTCCTCTAGGCTAGCAGGCACCTCCAGGCTATCTGTAAAATTTATCAACAGGTCCAGTCAGGACTGGAGCGAGCACAGTACATCTCAACAGATCATAGCAGGTTAGAAAATATATAACATGCAGTAAAGTAAGATACAGGTACTGAAGAAATGCTGTATGTAAACAGGAAGAGAACTGTAATGTAAATATCTACTATACATAGAGAACTAATAGTGGCTAGTGAGTCAGAGTACGAGATAGTACATGTGAACAGGACAGATTTGCACAGGATGTCGAGGTGCACAGGAATCTACACTACAAAGGAATTGTTCACACGACTACTAGCACTCCCCCGTATCCCCAATTAATACACAAGGATCTAAACAGGTTATGTTATTGCACAGGATATCACATGGGGGCCCATATAGGGTGCATATGATAGTATACATGGGGCTCCGTGAACATGAGAGTACAAGATTCACAGGAGTGCACATGTAATAAAAGCACAGGAGTACATGATGTAAGTGAAATGCACAAGCACAATGTACCCGATGCTCCCGAGGGGGATAACATCGCATGTAGAGATCCATATAGTACCAATCCGTGTGACCAACGTGACAGTACAAGTAAAGTAATCTACTGCAGGAAATAATTCTAAGCAGGATATGAAATGATCAGAGAATGTACTCGCCTCGATAACCTGAACAGATGATAAGTATAGGGGGTCCCACTGAAGCCACAGAGTCCTATTTAAAGCAACACAGGTTACAAGGTGTTCAAGTTAAAATAAATAAATCCCTACAGGCAATCTATATTATTCTAGGTTCTTCTAAGTCAAAACAACTCTAGGTCGACTTCGGTCAATAATCTAGTCAAACTAGGTCAAGTGTTGACTTACAGTTGACTTTGGGTCAACTGGTCAACTTAGGTCAATCAGGGTCAATTCTAGTCTAATATAAATTGTACTTCGTTATTTGTACGTTGAAACTTACGACGCGTAAATCGAGATAAGAAAATTATCGGTAAGGCTGATAATCTTATTATAGTGATCCACGTGTCCAACTTGTCAATTTCAGCGATATGAGATCACTGGAATTGGCTGATCTCAGTTTCGTTGTACTAATCCCGAAATACGATCATTATATGAATTAATTATTAATTAATTATAAAAAGGTTAAACTTAGAGAAATTATCAATAAACATTGTCGGACGATGAAATGAACATCACCAAGGTGTCCAGCATGGTCAAATTAGCTAGGATAGCCTACCCAACGGTCCAATTTGGACACAAGGGCAAAAAGGTAATTTCGGGTCAAAACGGTGTCCGTGTCGGAGCCGTTTTGCACCGAAAAACGTGCAGGAAAATAAGTCTATAAAATATAACAAATTATATGTCCACGCAACCAGAATGTCGATACGAACCCAACGGTATCTCCAGAATTGGATTCCGTTGTCCCGATCTCATTTTGGCCCGTTGACCAGAACTTGGAATTCTAGTTTGCACGGAAATGCGTACCGGGGCCAAAGTTCTCAAAACTTAGTAAACTACCTGTCAACGAGTCCAGAATGATGACACGAACTCAACGGTATCCCCGGAATTGGATTCCGATGAGCCAATCTCAAAATGACCCGTTGGCCGGGATATTGGTATCCGACTTGCACCGAAATGCGTGCCAGACCCAATGTCCACCAAAACCTAGCAAATTATATGTCAACGAGTCCAGAATGATGATGCGAACTCAACGGTATCTCCGGAATTGGATTCCGATGAGTCGGCGTCAAAAAGTTCCGTTGACCCAGAATGTAGGACCCACTTTGCTCCGAAAAACGTGTCCGGGCCCACGTTCTCCAAATCTAACAAATTTTATATGAAAACATGCCAGAACGACGCCACAAGTCTAATGGTGGTGTCAGAAATGAAATCTGGAGTCCCGTGTTCAAAAATGGAATTTTACAAGTTAGAAATTACGAATTCGGACGACTAACTTTGGCGTCGAATTCAACCAATCAAACAAGCTCACAATGAAATAAAACTGAAGGGGTAGCAAGAGGGTTATACCAGCTTCGCACCGGAACTGGTAGCACGCCAAACGGAGCTGCGGTGGAGGAGATACAAGCTGACGAAGTTGGCCTCGCGAAACTGTCCAAATTTAATACAATTTAAACGGTCAATTTGGTGGCCAGTTTTGATGTATCAAACGATAAAATTAACGGACGAAAATTGACATGAGCGAAGGTGGATATACCAAGATTGCGACGGAGCAAAGAAATCGCCGATCCAACGGTCGAATCTTCGGGAAAATGCGCACGAAGTCGCTGCGACGGGGCGCCAAAACGAACTTCATTTCGCGCGCGTCACGACGGAACGTCGTTCAAAACGCGCGAATCGTCTCGACGGCGCGTCCCGGAGGACGGTGGCCGTCATGGAAGGACTGGCCAGGGTTGGGCGCACCCGGGGGGGATGGTTGCCGGGGGCACGACGGCCGGCGGCGGCGGCGGCGAAGCCCGCACCCGCGCGCGTCCGTTCCGGCCTGCTGCTGTGCTGTCGCTTCTGCGAGCTGCTGCCATTGCAGCGAGGCGCATTGCGCGGCGCACTTGGCCCGACGGTGGCGCCACTGGACGGAGAGGGTGGAGGTGGCTCGAGTGGCTAAGGAGTGTAGGAGTCGCGATGGTGATAGGTGGTGCGGCGTTTGTTCATGGAGGGAAGGAGGAGGAAGTCGGAAGGAATGGAGGAGGAAGGTGGTAGCGGTTGGAGGCCATGGCCGACGGCCAGGGGTGAGGGGGTCGAGCCATGGAGGTTAGTCGGGGAGGAGAGAAGGATGAGAGGTCGGGGCCATGGCGTGGGAGCTGCTGTGGTGTTGTGTGAAGGTTGTTGCATGGGAAACAAATGAGAGAGAAGGAGAGAATTAATTGAGGAGAGAGAAAGAGATGATAACAATTGAGAGAGAGAGAGAGGAAAAGTTATCCAACATAGAAATTAGGGCCGGCTGTACACAGGGTGTTGGGGGAAAATTTTGCATGGAGGAAATTAATGGACATGATTAAAAGAGGAGGATCCTATGGCTAGGAATAAAATGGAGAAAATAGGTTATTCCTATAGGAATTAAAATCAATGGAGATTTTTCCATTAATATTAAAAATAGATAAAACAAGTACTTGATATTTTTAGGCAAGAATTATGAGGGTGTCCTGATGGAGGGCAACACAAAGCTGGACTGGACTTGGTGGAGCCGGATTGGATCAAATCTGGACATTGTGCAAAAATTGAATTAAAAAATAGGCGTCGATGATCATGTGTAAATAAGTAGCACATGGGGATTCCAATAAATGGGACACAAGTGACGGACGGGTAGTAGGCTCAAAGTGGGCCATGTCCATAGTTAGGGCGGACAGATTTTGGTCGACAGGGGACCCACAAATCAAGTTGGAAAATGAATGTGACGCCGTGGCGTAAAATAATATCGGGTCACGTGTCGGAAAAGTTGTGCGAATCAAATGGAGCCCAAAAAGACGTAGCTGAGGGGGAAACGAAGGTCATGGGTGACGAGCGTCTCGAGTAGATCATCAATGAGGAATTGGTTTCAAGGAAATGACTGGTCTGGCGCTCCCAATTTAAATGTCATGGTAACGTGCTGAAAATGATCAAGAAAAAAAAAGTGGGAAAATAATTATCAATCAAATGGTCTAAACCGACCCGAAGTTCAGCGAAGCAGAAAGAGCACAAGAGAACAAGTTTGGATGGGACACTATATACCGTCATGAAGGTATTCGTGTCCACTCCAAAACTCGTGAAGAAGATTTCCAGAGTTGAACATCCCTGATACTCCAAATATCAAAGGCATGGAAAAGTACACTTAAGGAAAAAATAACAAAATTAATTATTTGATGAAACTAAACAATCAAAAAATAAAATAAAATAAAATAAAAATTCAACCCGAAATTCAGGGTGCTCACATCCTACCCACCTTATAAAAATTTCGTCCTCGAAATTAAAATATCCCTACTCCCTCTAGGTCAAACCCCCACAATCAAAATTCCAGAACTTAAACAAATCATACCATCAAATAAAAGAACGGCATACAGGGTCATGGCAACGGTGACAGTGAAGTCTCATCTAGGTTTACTAGTCATGCTAACCAACGGTCATAGGGTATCAAACACACAAGCAAATCCAGGGTGCTAAACGAGAAAAGATGCAGAAATATCAAATCATCAAAACTGTAAGACAGTCTACCATCCCACATGAAAACTGGTACTCAAAAAAAAAAAAAAAAAAAAAGGTAACTACCAATCATCTGAAAAAGTACTATCCCAAGAAAATCAAAATTACAAGTTGAAGAATTGAAAGTCACTTGCATTGAAATCCAATCACAAAACATATACAGAGAGAGCGTTAGAGAGGGAAAACTAGCATCATATATATAGGGACATGTTCATACGGTTAGATAGTAGGCGTGTGTGTGTGTCCTTGTACAGGGTTATAGCTTAGTATTGAAAGGTTAAATCCAGTTTTAGTTCAGCGTTTACATATAAAAAAATCTAAAAGTAAGCTAACATTCAAACCATGAAAAATATGAACATAATGCGGTCTCAGATTTTAGGGTTTGAAATATCACAACAAATCTCAATGGTCCTAACACATCCTAACATGGTAGAGAAGAACCCTAACATACTATCCCCACATTGACCTACGCATACAGTTTAATATTACATGTTAAATCTGAAATTGAACTAAACATTGGAAATCAAATGTGAAAATGTTAACATGTAACTAGTTTTCAGAATTTTGGAGAACTTGAACATTAAAACCCAACTCAATGTTTATCACAACTAGCATGTAAGAATATGAACTTAAATTTATATCCTACTTCCCACAAGGTAGCTCAATATTACATTTAAGGAATAAAACAGCAATTTGAACTAACATTCGAAAATTCAGCATCAAGGGTTAACAAGCACAGAAGTCTCAGATTTTACAATTTTAACATAACTTAACCAATTTTTTTGAATTGAAACTCTATGTATAACATACATGTGCAGTGATGTAAACCTAAATAATAACATGAAATTTATATTTAAATTACGACTTTAACTGGAAAAAACAGGAAACCATAAATATTGTGGTTTTGAAAATTTAGCATCAATCAACATATTAGTAGTATCTAGATATGTGAGAATCAAGTGTAGCATGCATACGTGTTAGGCAAGTGTCTGATATATATATTCACATACATATTCTCATGTCCCAATAAAAATTTAATTCTACGTTAAGACTAACATTTAGATTCCTACCAAGATTGCAAGCAGGTGAGGTGATTGACGAAATCAAGACAGTTTTATTATCATTATTATTTAATACAAGAATAATAGCAAGAAGGAATAACAATGAAATCTATTTTTGCTTATCTGTTTAAAGAAGGAACGATTTTGAAATCCAGAGCTAAATATCAAATTCAAGATAAAGTCTAGCAAAATCATCGATTCATGGTATTATGAAAAACTCCTAGCAAGAAGCTACACAAAGGTTTATGAAAACAACTAAACATACTCTTAAGTTAAATGACAAGAAACTAGGCAAAACAACAAACAATAATTCTTTTTTTCTTTTTTTTTTTTGAATGACTGAGAAAAAAAAGGTAGAGAAAACATGTTCAAAATATTTTAAGGTGCAATCCGATAATCATATGCGTCTATCCAAAATCATGGTACTCTAAATCCTCGTCATACTAGTAAGCAAGGCTACGATAATCACAGAGCCCTTGACATATGCACATATCTCTAGAATCATGGTATTTAACATTTTCGCGGTGCCGCATGCTTGGCTGCGAAAACCTTAAATTCCCACACCCAAGAAATACATCCAGAGTCAGACTATATGTCCTCACCATGCTGGCTAATGTGACTATAGAAGACTAGATTCCATAACATAGATGACCTAGCCCATATAATTTCATCTTGCCAAAAATCAAATTAAATCAACAATGAATACTCAAAAATCAAATCAAAATTTATTAACGAACATCAAAATTCAAAAGTGAACACAATCCATCAAAATATAAACTCGAATGCAACAGCTATCATCAAAATTCAAAATTCAAAAATCTTCCATCAAAATAAATACAAACTCAAATTCAACAATAATCCGTAAAAATCAAATTTAACAACAAAAGTAAAATAAATTAAATCAAGGGAAAAATAGAGTTTTCAAATCGAAGTTAAATAAGATTCTCCAGGGTCGTCCCGGAAATCTCTCAAGGGTTCCTATCTGTGATTGAGTACCTTCAAAATATATCCTATTCCTAGTGCAGGCTGTAGTGGTACTCAAGTTCGAATACCACTACACTTTAGTCTCGACCTGCATGGGCCACCACTAAAAACGTGTCACGACCCGCACCCTAGAGTTAGGGCACGAGAACGTAACGACGCCCAGCCTACGCCGCAGTGTCGGCGGTAGAACGCTGTCCTAGGTCGCAACATCTAACAATATAAAGCTAAGCAGTTTATACTCCCCGAATGGGGGTGACATAGCAGATACAACTCAATCACATCTAAGGTAGAGCATGATAAGAATAGATAAAACATGAAATCCAAAATAAATACGGGAGATAGAAGTCTAAGTGTCTAAGATACATGAACCCAGAAGTACATCTCAAAACTCAAATAAAGATACAGTAATCCACAAGGTAAATACAACTCCAGACAAAAAGAAATAACTACCTAAATAAACCCTACTATGTCTCCTCTAGGCTAGCAGGCACCTCCAGGCTATCTGTAAAATTTATCAACAGGTCCAGTCAGGACTGGAGCGAGCACAGTACATCTCAACAGATCATAGCAGGTTAGAAAACATATAACATGCAGTAAAGTAAGATACAGGTACTAAAGAAATGCTGTATATAAACAGGAAGAGAACTGTAATGTAAATATCTACTATACATAGAGAACTAATAATGGCTAGTGAGTCAGAGTACGAGATAGCACATGTGAACAGGACAGATTTGCACAGGATATCGAGGTGCACAAGAATCTACACTACAAAGGAATTGTTCACACGACTACTAGCACTCCCCCGTATCCCCAATCAATACACAAGGATCTAAACAAGTTATGTTATTGCACAGGATATCACATGGGGGCCCATATAGGGTGCACATGATAATATACATGGGGCTCCGTGAACATGAGAGTACAAGATTCACAGGAGTGCATATGTAATAAAAGCACAGGAGTACATGATGTAAGTGAAACGCACAAGCACAATGTACCCGATGCTCCCGAGGGGGATAACATCGCATGTAGAGATCCATATAGTACCAATCCGTGTGACCAACGTGACAGTACAAGTAAAGTAATCTACTGCAGGAAATAATTCTAAGCAGGATATGAAATGATCAGAGAATGTACTCGCCTCGATAACCTGAACAGCTGATAAGTATAGGAGGTCCCACTGAAGCCACAGAGTCCTATTTAAAGCAACACAGGTTACAAGGTGTTCAAGTTAAAATAAATAAATCCCTACAGGCAATCTATATTATTCTAGGTTCTTCTAAGTCAAAACAACTCTAGGTCGACTCCGGTCAATAATCTAGTCAAACTAGGTCAAGTGTTGACTTATAGTTGACTTTGGGTCAACTGGTCAACTTAGGTCAATCAGGGTCAATTCTAGTCTAATATAAAGTGTACTTCGTTATTTGTACGTTGAAACTTACGACGCGTAAATCGAGATAAGAAAATTATCGGTAAGGCTGATAATCTTATTATAGTGATCCACGTGTCCAACTTGTCAATTTCAGCGATATGAGATCACTGGAATTGGCTGATCTCAGTTTCGTTGTACTAATCCCGAAATACGATCATTATATGAATTAATTATTAATTAATTATAAAAAGGTTAAACTTAGAGAAATTATCAACAAACATTGTCGGACGATGAAATGAACATCACCAACGTATCCAGAATGGTCAAATTAGCTAGGATAGCCTACCCAATGGTCCAATTTGGACACAAGGGCAAAAAGGTAATTTCGGGTCAAAACGGTGTCCGTGTCGGAGCCATTTTGCACCGAAAAACGTGCAAGAAAATAAGTCTATAAAATATAACAAATTATATGTCCACGCAACCAGAATGTCGATACGAACCCAACGGTATCTCCAGAATTTGATTCCGTTGTCCCGATCTCATTTTGGCCCGTTGACCAGAACTTGGAATTCCGGTTTGCACGGAAATGCGTGTCGGGGCCAAAGTTCTCAAAACTTAGCAAACTACCTGTCAACGAGTCCAGAATGATGACACGAACTCAACGGTATCCCCGGAATTGGATTCCGATGAGCCAATCTCAAAATGACCCGTTGGCCCGGATATTGGTATCCGACTTGCACCGAAATACGTGCCAGACCCAATGTCCACCAAAACCTAGCAAATTATATGTCAACGAGTCCAGAATGACGATACGAACTCAACGGTATCTCCGGAATTGGATTCCGATGAGCCGGCGTCAAAAAGTCCCGTTGACCCAGAATGTGGGACCCGCTTTGCTCCGAAAAACGTGTCCGGGCCCACGTTCTCCAAATCTAACAAATTTTATATGAAAACATGCCAGAACAACGCCACAAGTCTAATGGTGGTGTCAGAAATGAAATCTGGAGTCCCATGTTCAAAAATGGAATTTTACAAGTTGGAAATTACGAATTCGGACGGCCAACTTTGGCGTCGAATTCAACCAATCAAACAAGCTCACAATGAAACGAAACTGAAGGGATAGCAAGAGGGTTATACCAGCTTCGCACCAGAACTGGTAGCACGCCAAACAGAGCTGCGGTGGAGGAGATACAAGCTGACGAAGTTGGCCCCGCAAAACTGTCCAAATTTAATACAATTTAAACGGTCAAATTGGTGGCCGGTTTTGATGTATCAAACGATAAAATTAACGGACGAAAATTGACATGAGCGAAGGTGGATATACCAAGATTGCGACGGAGCAAAGAAATCGCCGATCCAACGGTCGAATCTCCGGGAAAATGCGTACGAAGTCGCTGCGACGGGGCGCCAAAACGAACTTTATTTCGCGCGCGTCACGACGGAACGTCGTTCAAAACGCGCGAATCGTCTCGACGGCGCGTTCCGAGGACGGTGGCCGTCATGGGAGGACTGGCCAGGGTTGGGCGCACCCGGGGGATGGTTGCCAGGGGCACGACGGTCGGCGGCGGCGGCGGCGAAGCCCGCACGCGCGCGCGTCCGTTCCGGCCTGCTGCTGTGCTGTCGCTTCTGCGAGCTGCTGCCATTGCAGCGAGGCACGTTGTGCGTCGCACTTGGCCCGACGGTGGCACCACTGGACGGAGAGGGTGGAGGTGGCTCGAGTGGCTAAGGAGTGTAGGAGTCGCGATGGTGATAGGTGGTGGCGGCGTTTGTTCATGGAGGGAAGGAGAAGGAAGTCGGGAGGAATGGAGGAGGAAGGTAGTGGCGGTTGGAGGCCATGGCCGACGGCCAGGGGTGAGGGGGTCGAGCCATGGAGGTTGGTCGGGGAGGAGAGAAGGATGAGAGGTCGGGGCCATGGCGTGGGAGCTGCTGTGGTGTTGTGTGAAGGTTGTTGCATGGGAAACAAATGAGAGAGAAGGAGAGAATTAATTGAGGAGAGGGAAAGAGATGATAACAATTGAGAGAGAGAGAGGAAAAGTTATCCAACATAGAAATTAGGGCCGGCTGTACACAGGGTGTTGGAGGAAAATTTTGCATGGAGGAAATTAATGGACATGATTAAAAGAGGAGGATCCTATGGCTAGGAATAAAATGGAGAAAATAGGTTATTCCTATAGGAATTAAAATCAATGGAGATTTTTCCATTAATATTAAAAATAGATAAAACAAGTACTTGATATTTTTAGGCAAAAATTATGAGGGTGTCCTGATGGAGGGCAACACAAAGCTGGACTGGACTTGGTGGAGCCGGATTGGATCAAATCTGGACATTGTGCAAAAATTGAATTAAAAAATAGGCGTCGATGATCATGTGTAAATAAGTAGCACATGGGAATTCCAATAAATGGGACACAAGTGACGGACGGGTAGTAGGCTCAAAGTGGGCCATGTCCATAGTTGGGGCGGACAGATTTTGGTCGACAAGGGACCCACAAATCAAGTTGGAAAATGAATGTGACGCCGTGGCGTAAAATAAAATCGGGTCACGTGTCGGAAAAGTTGTGCGAATCAAATGGAGCCCAAAAAGATATATCTGAGGGGGAAACGAAGGTCATGGGTGACGAGCGTCTCGAGTAGATCATCAATGAGGAATTGGTTTCAAGGAAATGACTGGTCTGGCGCTCCCAATTTAAATGTCATGGTAACGCGCTGAAAATGATCAAGGAAAAAAAAGTGGGAAAATAATTATCAATCAAATGGTCTAAACCAACCCGAAGTTCAGCGAAGCAGAAAGAGCACAAGAGAACAAGTTTGGATGGGACACTATATACCGTCATGAAGGTATTCGTGTCCACTCCAAAACTCGTGAAGAAGATTTCCAGAGTTGAACATCCCTGATACTCCAAATATCAAAGGCATGGAAAAGTACACTTAAGGAAAAAATAACAAAATTAATTATTTGATGAAACTAAACAATCAGAAAATAAAATAAAATAAAATAAAAATTCAACCCGAAATTCAGGGTGCTCACAGCTCTCCCTTCAATTCAATCTGAAATGCCAAAAAAAGTTATGTTTGGGAAACTCTTTTTTTGTAGTTAATCATCAAAAACTTAAGCATTTTACTGATTCTTGTCCAAGATCCTGAGATTCTCGAGTGAGGTATCATATTAGTAGGACCTAATATGTAAATGGCGTCAATATTTGGTAGGCCAAAGTTAGCAGATATCTCAAATTTTGGGGATACTAGGATTTGGTAAATGTCTGAACCTCAACCATGGTTTTAGAGTCCCCATTTCTTAACTAAGTTATTATCCAGCTTTGGATCCTAGGCCTATTCTGTCCCATATGCTTTCCAAGGTTGCTCTAGAGTAGTCACAGGCAAAAAAAGTGAGCAATAGACTCAACATCCTAGTTACAGAGTACACACATGGTGTCAACACTGATACCAAAAATGTGAAGCTTATCTTTAGTTACCAGCATTCTTTTGAAGACTTTGTAAGTGCAACAACTTATGTTAGACATGTTTGGAATCAGACACTATCCCACCGGTCCATACATAGCTTGCTAATGTTCAGTCAATAATAAGCTGGCCTAACAGAGATCTTGCATGATGTGCACTTAAGTGTTGTATATTTGTTTGGAAAAGACCATGCCCTTCATTACTCCTACTTAATGACATTTAAAACCCAAAATTTTTCATTCATTTTACTAACGGTAATTCGTTTTATGGCTCTTCAAAGCTAGGTTTAATAGCTTCTTAATTCATGACCATTTTCATCATTGATATCGCCTATTAATTTTTGCTTAAATCATCCGATAATCCTATCAACACCACATTTTCATCAAGGTAAAAAAATTTAACATTAAGTTCATTTTACTGCTCCTAATAATATAATATTGACAGATGAGCATATGTAGCACCCAGTTTCTAAAATAAGGATAATTTTAAAATTTTGTAATTATAATTATTTAATAAAGATATTTAAACCATGTTATGATTTTTGGTGATTTTTAATTAATTTAAAACTATTTAAAACCACGACTTGTGATTTTGATGATTGACTAGTGTAACCCTAGAGTTGGCTAAGCCTAGAGACTAACCATGACCAAGGGAGCCTAGTCATGTGATTAGAATGACTAATTATAACTTTTAGCCTAAGGGTATTTTGGTCATTTTGACAATTTTGTGAAATTATAAATTGTATTAATTAAATATATGCTAATTGTTAGGTTGAGACTTGACCTAGAAACTTAGCCTAATCTAGATTAGCCTTGATTGATTAGGTTAACCTAGTCATGACATGATTATTAATATCTAGATATTTCTAGGTAAGATATCTTACTCTTAGGATATTTGTGGAAAAGGTAGCCTATGACAAGTTGAACCAATAGGAAGGCCTAGAATTGGATGGACAACACCTAGCTACTCATCTAGATCTAAAACCTAACCCTAAACCATCTAATGGCAGCCAAAATTGGATCCTCCTTCCTATAAAACATCCTTAGCAAAAACCTTTGTCTCTTTTACAACTTCTTAGAACCCTAATAGTTCTTCCCCAAAATTCTTTCCCAAATATCCAAATTAAGTCCAATTTGATCCTAATCAATTGCATCATCATTTCCAACCGTAGAGGAGACTTGTGGAGGCTTGCTAGCAAGGTTAGAGGACGTTTGAACCGTAGCAAATCAAGAAAGACGTCGAGTCGAGGCTCTTTTCATTGAGGTTTCACCCTCAATAGGTAAATCCCTAAAAATACCTATAAATTCCCAATTTTTTTCCATAGATGCATCAATTTAGGGTTCTCCTGGGTGTAGACCAAGTTTCGTAGGAGTTCGTTTTCATTTCGTGTGCGTATCGGACACGTGTTGGTGTATTTAAAGGAGTGTTCGATGAAATGTCTCATAGGACTTTTTGTTCTTGGTTTTCAAAACAATATATATATATATATTGGAAGCTTATTATGTGTAGATCACAACCCAAATTGACTGAGTCAATTTTAGGTAGGTTTGGATACTGTTTTTAGGCTTGGACACACAGCACGAGACACCGCACGGGGCTCATACGGCTGCCCTGCTGCTCGGGTGTCCTAGCGGACACGATACGCACCCCGACACCTAAAAGTTAGTGGGTGGGTACGGGCAATGACTGACACCATGTCCAAGAAATTTTGTGAGCCCTCGATCATTGTGCACGGAGAAATCGCGTGTACACTGAATCGAGCATTGCGCGCACAGTCGAAAATTGACACTGATACGCTGTAAAATCTTTGGACACAAGTCACTTGGACACGTTGCAGACACTTGTGCACATAGTCCTATAATTGGCAAACACCTAGACACGACCACGAGGTGTCTCGTGTCGTGTGTCGTGTCCTAGCCCGACTCGCACAAGTGCTCGAGGCTGCCTGCACGTTTAGTGTCTGTGTGTGTGTGTGTTCTCTCTATTAGGACACGTTCATGTCCAGTTTTTGGACACAAAATCTACCCTAAGACACTTATACACTAGACTCAATGTTCACCAACCATTTATTAGTCATATTAGCATGATTTTGATGTTCGAATTTCAAATTCCCTATTTGACTGATACGCGTTACGCGTTTCAGTTTGAGTTTCTGAAAATTGATTTCTGTTTTTAAACTAATTTTGATGTTTAAATTGTCAATGTTAGACTCATACACATGTGTGTTAGTTTACTGTTAATGTGTTTGCATGATTTGGTTGAGGATAGCAGGGAAAAAGGGTTTTCAAATTGGGTTGAACTGATTATGGAACTGTCATTGAGTTGGTATTCCTGAGAACACAAGTGTATTTGCAAACTGTTATTGAATTGATTCCTGAGATCATACACTAACCTATTGATACTTATTCACATGTACACTCACATTATTCCATTACATACTGCCATTCCTGAGATTACACATCACTGTTAACTGTCAATTGAACACATGTATATCCTGGGAACACCCTATCCACAGATTCTACATACACACATTGCATTATCTAAAACCTGAGATACATTCTATTAAATTCCTAACTCACATTGAATCAATCACACAGTTTTACTATTGACAGTACACACAACTGCATCACACACATGGCTCTCACATTGACAAACCATGCACCATTCACTGATTTCAGATTTCATTAACACACATTCAAACACACACACTTGACACCTATTTACTAGCACGCAGGACACTCACACTCTAGTCTAGGTTGCACTCTCATTATCTACACTGTTTTCCTGTCACTTGACACTCACTCACTCACTCACCCTAGGTACATGTACACATAGACCCACATGCCATGTATCCTCTCTCTAGATCACTCTATGTATACATATATAAATATACCTTGTCTATATGCTAGATAATAATTATGTGATGTATATTTGTGTATGATAAATTATATTAACTTAGTGTATAAATATACAATATGTGTGAAATGTGTGTAGTAAACCACATGGCCTATAGACTATGTTATATAGACTATGTGGATACCTACCTATATTATGAGTATATTAAACTTATATGTGTGATAGCCTAGTTTGGCTTGTACTTGTGCTAAATTGCTAGTATAGGGTTGGGTTAGGCCTAGTGAGACTTGATGGACTAGAGTGTTGACCAAGGTTTGACCCAATAGTTCAGGATTGACTAGAGTTGACCAAAACCCTAAGGTTGACCAATAGTTGACAAATTGACCCTTGCTAGCCTAAGTTTGACCAGTTGACCAAGATAGCCTTGTTGTTGACCTAGTTTGACATAAACAGTTGACCCAGAGTTGACCAAGTTGACCTTGACCTAGATTGACCTAGTTTGACCTGCTTTGACTTACTATGACCTAGTATGACCTAATATGACTTCATTTGACTTTGTTAGGCCTAGTATGACTTAGATTGACTTTGTATAATTTATTTTGACCTAGTTTGACTTAGTTTGACTTAGTTTGACCTAGATTAACTTAGAATCATGTATTTGTATTATAAACTTCCTTTATTACATATTTGAACACATCATAACCTGTATTGCTTTATTTAGGACTTTGTGACACAAGTTCAGATATCTATTTTCATCAGTTGCACAGGATGACAGGCGAGTACATTCTCTGATAATATTTCTGTTTTATGATATCGTCTTTGTTTCTAGTATTTAGTGTAGATACCCTTGTTCTCTTGACACATGGTGCACACGGATTGGTATTGTCTGGAT
Source organism: Iris pallida (assembly GCA_029216955.1). Taxonomy (NCBI): domain Eukaryota; kingdom Viridiplantae; phylum Streptophyta; class Magnoliopsida; order Asparagales; family Iridaceae; genus Iris; species Iris pallida. Next base: position 10,788,471 of record JANAVB010042020.1, on the reverse strand, counting down.
CCTGTCATAAGATGTTATTCCTCTTATATATGGTATACACTGGAAAAGTCTTTATTGTTTATTTTTCATTGTATAGATACGATTCCTGCGTAGGCTCGCGACCTCCTCAGAGAATACGTGTCATGACGTGTCATGACTGGATCCACAATATTAGTCAGGGATGGGGGTATTAGCGTAGATATGTGATCAATACCCCATAGTACCAGCATTATATCACCACTGTATCACCATTGTATCACCATTGTATCCTCACTGTATAGTATTAATCATACACTCACGTATGATTAGCCAGGCCAAACATTGTATCAAGTTCTAAGCCAATCACATGTTGAAACTAATTCTAAACTCACATAGATAGCAGTTCCAAATTTCGTACATGTTATACATTGTTCTCTTGCCTTATCTCATTATAGTTTTGATATACTCTGCCAGGATGCTTGTACGCTCTACTTTACCTAGTATATTCTCTCTATCTACTGCTACATTTTTAATATTGTATAACTAGAACTGTTGTTTGAGATTTTGTACTCGTTTCCGTCCTGACTGGACCTGTTGAAAATATTAATGATGATGAGGAGGAGTGCCCTATATTTTACGGTCCTCATGACGTGGTTGGTATAGAGTTGGATACCCTAGTGCAGCAGGGGCTAGATCTAGCAGAAGAGGCCTTGGGATAGTTTAGCTGGTTCTAGTATAGTACTGGACTCTGTCTCCAGATTACTTTGGCTTGTTATTATTGGTTAGTTGTCTGTATTGAGATTGTTGACTCAGAGATTTTGGACTCGTATTATTCTGTGTTGGATTTTCAGGATGATATTTATAAATCTTGTTGTCTTTATCTTTCAGTATTATTATCGTCATTCTTAGAGTTTGTGATTGAGTATATTATATTGTCATTGCTTGTCCTCCGTCGGAGTTGACCATTCTCGACAGGTTTTAATATTATAACTACTGTGGGATAGTAGACCTAGACATCGTTCTACGTCGTTTCTGCGGCATAGGCTGGGATACTGTTACGCACTCGTACCCTTACATCGGGTGCGGGTCGTGACACATTTTTTGTGGTGGCCCATGCAGGTCAGAAGTCACAATTAGTGCGATGTCGTAGTGGTGCTCTACTTAGAGTGCTGCTACGAGCCTACTATTGTTTTAGAAGATATAGGCTATAGGCTAAGGGTACTCAATCACAATTAGGAAACTTCCAATTGCTTCTATACAACTGTCCTTTCTTGATGCTGATTTCTTGTACTCTAAATTGTCCTCCTTTGATATGATCTATCTTGTTCCATATTGACTTCTTTCTTTCGATCTATCTACAGGATGGTGACGACTCAATCTCAGCATTTAGAGCCTGTGGATACTGAGAGGTCCGCCACATCTCGCGAACCTGAGCCAGTCACTTCTCATGTGGTCATTACATCTGCAACAGCAGTCGGGGGCGCTCCTCCACCAGTTACGAGGACTGTCCCAGAGGTCGCTGCGGCAGGAGCAGTCGTAGGTGTTCTTCCTCCTGCACATCGGACTCCTCCGTCTATAGCTGAGGATCTGTCTCCTCCGCCTCCACTACCTACCAATTTGGGGCAGATGTTTGCCTTCCTTCGGAAGATGATGGAGGCCCAGCGAGTCCAGACTGAGGCTCAGCAGAGGCAGACAGACGCGATACGTCAGGACGTTAGGGATGCATACCAGTTGGCTCTAGCTGTCGTGGAGCAGAGGACTCCGCATGAGGGAGCGCATCCGAGGCCGGGCAATATCCAGGACTTTATGAAATTGGGGCCTCGTGACTTTAGCGGGACTGAGGGCGTAGTATATGCTGACGACTGGCTTGAGGACATTGAGCGTCAGATGAGGGCTTCCCGCCTAGCAGACTGTCACAACCCGCACCCTAGAGTAAGGGCACGAGAAGTGGGTACGTCCAGCCTACGTCGTAGTGTCGGCGGTAGAACGTTTTCCTAGGTCACAACATCTAACAATATAATGCTAAGCAGTTTATACTCTCCGAATGGGGGTGACATAGAAGAATGTAAACTCAATCACAACTAAGGAAGAAGAAGCACGATATGATATAGAACTCAATAAAATACAGATGATCAGAAAAGTCTAAGTGTCTAAGATAACATCTCAGCAAACATCCGGAAATACAAAGTCTCAACTACAGAGTATGAAGAATATATACAATCCAGATCTCAAATGACAGAAATAGAGCCTAACTAAACTAGTCCCAAGGCAACATAAGTAAGATAAAGCCTAACTAAACTAGTCTAGGCTGTAGGGGTAATGTCATCAGCTAAAGCTGGGTCCTCCTGAGAGTCCAGCTCACAAGTGTCGTCTAGGGCTGTCCCATAGAAGGTGTCAACACCAGCCTCCTCCTCGTCCTCTGTAATATTTTCAACAGGTCCAGTCAGGACAGAAACGAGCACAATACATCTCAAAAGATCATAGCAGGTTAGAAATATAAGCATGCAGTAGAGTAAGATACAGAAAACTGAAAGAAAGTACAGAATGTAAATAGAGAAAGAACTGTAATAGAAATATCTACTATAAATAGAGGACTAACAGTGGCTAGTGAGTCAGAGTACAATATAGACATGTGAATGGCATAGGAGATTCTGGGAACTATACTATGGAGTGATTCTGGGAACTACACTACTTGGATATTATTCACATGTCCACTTCTACTCCCCCGTACCCCCAATCAATACACAAGGATCCAGCCAGGTTATGTTATGATCCATGCAATGGCCCACAAGGGGTGATACATGGTAGAACAAAAATGGGTGATTCTGGGAATGTCCATAAATGGGTGATTCAAGGAAGACTCTGTGATCATGAGAGTACATGTCACAAGTGATCAATGAACCATGAAGCATAGTGATACATAATGTAAGTGAAACGTACAGAACATGTAGTATCCGATGCTCCCTAAGGGGATAACATCTCAAGAAAGGATCCATATAGTACTAATCCGTGTTACCAACGTGACAGCATCAAGTAAAGTAATCTAAAGCAGAAAAATAATTCTAACAGGATATAAAATGATCAGAGAATGTACTCGCATGTATCATGAGTATCTGAAGAATATCTACTGTCTGAGGAGTGTTGTCTGTCTCCTATAGAACAGCACAAGTCACAACATGTCTAAAATGATAATAAGATGCAATTCAATGCATTCTAAATGAATCTAGGTCAATCTAGACCAAAGTCAACTATTGGTCAACTCTGGTCAACCCTAGAAGTCAAACTAGGTCAACTAGGGCTAACCAAGTCTAAACTAGTCAATACTAGTCTATTCTAGGTCTAAACAAGCTATACAAGTCTAACTAGACACTCACTAGGCAAACAGACACACCATAGACCATGAGTCCTAGGCCATAGGCTTATCTCATGCCTATAAATCAAACCACGATCACATATACACATAACAGTATATATATCTGATATATTGTACACTCATTAACATATAGGCTACATATATATGAATCTCACATACATATATATACACATATTATTATAATATATATATATATATATATATATATATATATATATATATATATATATATATATATATTTATATATATATATATATATATATATATATATATAATAGTACACACACATATTATAATACATATGATACCTATATATACATCTCACAATTATATATATACATGTACATATGTACATACACCTACATATAGAGAATAGGAAAGTGCAATGTGCTCATGTGTTCAAGTGTGTGTGTGTGAAAATACAAGAGAGTGTCACTTAGAGTGTGAGATAGACATGTGTGTGTGTGTTAGTAAGACATGAGAGTATGTGTGAGAAGACAGGGCAACACAAAGCAGGGTATAATACTCAGGAAACAGTATTAGACAATGTGAATAGATACTTGTGTGTGTGTGTGTGTTAGTAAGACATGAGAGTATGCGTGAGAAGACAGGGCAATACAAAGCAGGGTATAATACTCAGAAAAACAGTGTTAGGCAATGTGAATAGATACTTGTGTGTGTGTGTGACATGAGATAACTGTGTGCTAATGTGTGTGTGATGTAGGTGACAGGAAATAAAGAGGAACCTGTGGATGAATATGTGTGACTGGGTGTATAGGTGTGACAGAAAAGTGCATAGTCAGGTGTGTGTATAGGAACAGTGAGCATGTGTGACTGTTAGCTAGTGAAGGGAAACATTTGTGTGTGAACCTGTGCTCAGGAATATGGAGTGAATCACAAAACAATGAGTGAGGGTTCAATGTAACATAGCAGTTAACATTTGTATCAGGTTTATGGGTTTAAACAGTGTGTCAATTCAGATTTTGTACCTACTCATCAAACAGTTCCAGTATTTCAAAATCGATTTCCATAACCTACTGTCAAACACCAACCTAACTAATATCCCTTAGCCTAATACAAGCAGGTGAACTAATCAACATTTGAGAAATAACAAAATCAGGAATGCCATTCAACTCAGGAAACAAATCAATTTGATAGTTTAAGGCAAACTTTAAACCAAAATCAACTTGACAATTAGTATACCAAACCCGATTCCAATGACCCATTGCATCACACAGATCAATGCTAACATGGACTACAACTCTAACATAGGTAGGCTAATGAAACAACAATTTAACATGATTAGAAATCAGTAGGAGCTAACACAACTCAGGAAAAATGAATTAAAACTCAGGAAAATGTACACTCAGCAAATGTGTATCAGTCCTAACATTACATTGAAAATTCGAATGCCAAATAACAAAATTGAAGCTAAATCTCATGCCTAGCATAAACCCTCACCTGTTAGCTAATCGCATGTGTGATTACAACACTAATTAATCATTCAATAGTTTAATTAAAATATCAAAACTCAAATTCTCCCCAACAGTAAACATGTATCAGTAAAATAGGAGTTTTCCCAAAATCAAATTGAAATCAGCTAAACAGTTAATCTAATAGGTTGGTCAATATAGTCATATAGGTGTACGTGTCACAGGCAGTGTTTGTGTCCAACCAAGTGGACAGAACGTGTCCAAACAACCAATCATACACAGACATAAAACTGTATTCAGACAGTATTGTGCACGCGTGCACATCGTTCGTGGACACGACATGACACAACACGAATTAGGACACGTGCTTATGCACGCGTATACGCCCACACTACGGCTACACACTACACTCAATACGAGATGTCCTCGTGTCCCCGTGTCCGCATACGAATCGTGTATCCGAACCCAAAAACTCGACTTAACGACCCAGTGTAAAACCCGTGCACACTAAATTACATGTCCGACACGACACGATAGGTCATGCCACTTGGGGAGTGTCGTGTCAGATACTTCCCCAATATGTCCAACCAGTGTCACGTGTCCACGTGTCCTACACAGGGAGAATTTGACCCCGAGTAGCATGACAGTGCGTGCGGTGTCCAAACCCGCGTGTTCGTGTCCAAATTCTGACACGACACGACTCTAATATCGGATCAGTCGAATGGAAATGCCTAAGCCATCTCTAGATCTATAATTCCTATCAATTACAATTCCAAAACAGTAAACTAAAATCCTATGTGGCATTTCCACAAACACCTAGGTCTACCTATGTATACGTGTCCAATACGGACACGAAATGAATCCACCTTGACACGAAACCAAATCCTACAGTTAGGGGACACCTAGGGCTTCCTAAATATGCAAAGAAATCGAAATTTGAATGGTTTTTGAGAGTTTTACCTATAGGTTTCAAAGCTCCTTGAAAAGTTCCAAAAGAGGGGTTTCTCCTTGCTAGCTAATCTCTCCAAATTGCACCAAACCTGAGAATACTCTCCATGAGCAGTAAGAAGGGATGGATTAGAACCTAGTGCAAAAGATTTGAGCTAAAAAGGACCTAAAATGGGAAAGTTATGGATTGGGGAAGATGGCTATACCTTTCTTTCTTTAAACTTGGAAACTTGGATGAAAAGAGGCAAGAACACATGAAGAGGGGTTTATATAGGGAAAAATCCCAATGGTGGCTGGCCACTAATGCTAGGGTTAGGGTTTCTAGTTAGTTGTGGGCTTGGGCTCTCCCTAAAATAAGTTACATCTAAGTTTCTAAGGGCCCATTCTCTAAAATCAATTCTCATGACTAAAACTACTATTTGATTTCTAACTTAATAATTTCTACCCTCGACTTAAGTTAACCATCCTACTTAGCCTATGGGTTAAGTCTAAGCTTCTAGGTTAGGCTTCACTAGGCTAAAACCAATCATAGCACATAGCACTTATTTAAATAATAATAAATTCACACAAATTCTAATAAATCATAAAAATTCAAATAAATCCTAAAATGATCAAGATACCCTCTACGCTAAAATTTATTAATTAAACATCCAAATCACATGGCTAGACTCTAGGTCAACAGTCTCTAAGGTTGCACTAGCAAAACACCAAAATCATAAGTCATGACTTAAAATAGTTTAAAAATGATTAAAATCACCAAAAATTATAATATGAAATAAATATCAATAAATTATAATTATAATTACAAAATTTTAAAATTACCCTCATCTGAAAAATTGGGTGTTACAATCCTACCCCCCTTAGAAAAATTTCGTCCTCGAAATTAAAATGTTCATACTCCTTCTAGGTTAAACCCCCACAATCAAAGTCTCAGAACTTAAACAAATCATATGATTTAAAAGGACGACATACATGGTCATGGCATACGGTGGTAGTGAAAGTCTCATCTAGGTATACAAGTCATGCTAAACCAAAATGGTCATAGGGTATCAAAACATACAAGCAATCAGGGGTGTTAAACTGGAAAAGATACAGAAATAACAAATCATCAAAACTGTAAGGTAGTCTACCATCCAATATGAAAACTGGTACTTATCAAAAAAAATAAGATAACTACCAATTATCTATAAGGGGTATTATTCAAAAAAAATCAAAATCAAAAGTTCAAGGGACAGTTGTCAATAGCATTGAAATCCAATCACAATATATATTAAGAATATTTAGTATCGATACGATCTAAGTTGATCAATTCTGGGAAATCAAGATTTGGACAATATGGAGGACAAGGTCATCGAAGTCTGAGCACGAGCAAACAAGGATGGAGATTCAGGTCATATTTAAATTTGATTCAATTGAGTACGAACCCAAGACATTAATGTGATAAGAAAGGATGATCAAGGTTGATTGGTCGTGATTAAGGAAGCTAGGATTCAATGATATTGAAAACCTTTTAGGGAAAACAAGGAAAGATTTCATAAGAAGTCAAGTTAATCATCTCTCTCTAATACCATCAAGTTTATCATTTGCCATTCATATTTTTATCTCACAAGTCCTAATATAAAAATCAACCTTTATATGACTATCATCAAAAAATTTATAACCTTCAGTCATCTAAACCTTTACCATGATCACCATAGATAAAATTCTAAACTTCTAAAACATTTCCCACGAAGCATACCCCTCTTATTTAGGTATCAACACTTATTCATTTAATCAAATTTTCAAATTCCTTTACCTAGTCCAAATTTAGATCTGAAACCTCTAAATCTAGTTTATGAAATCCTTGAACTTGTTTAATTCAAGTCTCATATTTATTCAACCCTAATACCACTATGTCATACAAAATTTATTCTTATTTATAAATCAACCTTCATATTTTCTTCATCGTTCACCTTCAAATATTATCCTTTTGAATTCTACAATTTTTCCCCAATCATCTAAAATAATTCCTATAACTTAAAATCCTTGTGTTCTCTCTGTCTCTAGTCACCCTCTTACAATATCTAGTTCAATTTCGTATAATCATTGAATACAATTAAATTCTCCTTTCCGTTTCTAAATTTCTACATAGCCTTAGAATAAAAGTTTCTAAGAATCAATAACCAAGATTTCCTAAGTTCTCAAAACTAGGTTGACCTCTGATATCCTCATTAGTTTTTTTTTTTGAAATACATCCATGAATTACTCATAACCAAAATTTTCTGCGATTGTTTCTAAATTGATAACATTTATCTCTCGATTCCATTCTAAACCTTTACCATATCTCCATCTCGAATTTTTCATATTTGACATCCAACATTCTGATTCCTACAAAATTATCATATGATAACCAATTACGTCATTTTTGAACTAGATAATTTATGTTATTTCCTCAACATGTCTCAGGCAAAATGATATAAAGATTCAAGGATTTCAAGGTATAGCTGACAGAATTAGATACGAGACAGAGAATTGATGTAATCAGGATAGTTATATAAAATAAGGAATGATGGTAATAAAATATTGGCAGGAAGAGAATGATAATGGAATATGCTCTGCTTTTATGTTTAAAAAAGGGAACCATTTGAAACCAGAACTATAATATCAAATCCAAAATAAGGTCTTAGCAAAATTATCGATTCATTGTATTATAGAGAAATTCATAGCAAAGTTACACAAAGGTTTATAATAACAGCTAAAGCTACTCCTACTCTTACTCCTAAGTTAAATAATGAGAAGCAAAACAAAAAAACCAATAATTCTTTTTCTGAAAGAATGAACAAAAGCAGAGAAAACATGTTCAAAAGTTTTTAAGGTACAATCTGATAATCATATGCGTCTATCCAAAATCATGTTGTTCAGGGTCTTCGTCATGCTAGTGAGCAAGGCTACGATAATCATAGAGTCCTCGACTAAGGTACATACCTCTAGAATCATGGTATTTAAAATTTTTGCATTGTCGTATGCGACGGCGAAAACCTTAAATTCTCACACCCGAATAATACGTCCAAAATCTGACTATATGTCCTCACTATACCAGCTAACATGACTATCGAAGATTCTAGATCCCATAACTGAGGTGACCTGGCCCATATGATTTTTTTTAAAGAAAAACAAACATAACAAAAGAGCAACAGGACAAAATTAAACAATCAACAAGGAACAGATGGAATCGGATTTCAAAATAGTTATAAGAGGCAATTGTGGAAATGGAATCGAGAAGAACGGAACTTGCAGCAAGATCTCTAATGGTCTGTGCATCCTCGATTGTCCTGACGATAGCTTGCCCCTGCTGGTTTTCCCTGGTCTGCTGCCTGATGCTGCATGAACCACTGCTGCTAAAAAAAATCAGGAATGACGGAGAAAGGTCTCTGTACAGAAGAAGGTGCACCTCCAATATAGCAGAAACGCCAACCTGAGTCGGCACAATAGGAGCTACGGTCTTGAGGCCCTGATGAACAGGACGAGAGGTGGCCAGTCTCTCGATAGTATTCTCCGAACCGGAGCGATGAGATCGTGTCTTCATAACCATCATGAAGACAGATCAAAACAAGAAGCAATTTCTGAGAATGAAGCAAAAATTCAAAAGGGAACTGTTTATATTCAAGATAAGTCAATAAGCAACAATTTAGATAAAAGGAATATGATTAAGAGTTTTTCCTAGTGTGATTGAGTACCTTCAAAAATATTCCAATTCCTACTACAGGCTGTAGTGATACTCTGGTTCAAATACCACTACACTTCTAGTCTAGACCTGCATGGGCCACCACTAAAAATGTGTCACGACCCGCATCCTAGAGTAAGGGCACGAGAAGTGGGTACGTCCAGCCTACGCCGCAGTATCGGTGGTAGAACGCTGTCGTAGGTCACAACATCTAACAATATAATGCTAAGCAGTTTATACTCCCCGAATGGGGGTAACATAGCAGAATGTAAACACAATCACAACTAAGGAAGAAGAAGCACGATATGATATAGAACTCAATGAAATACAGATGATCAGAAAAGTCTAAGTGTCTAAGATAGCATCTCAGCAAACATCCAGAAATACAAAGTCTCAACTACAGAGTATGTAGAATATATACAATCCAGATCTCAAATAACAGAAATAGAGCCTAACTAAACTAATCCCAAGACAACATAAGTAAGATAAAGCCTAACTAAACTAGTTTAGGCAGTAGGAGTAATGTCATCAGCTAGAGCTGGGTCCTCCTGAGAGTCCAGCTCACAAGTGTCGTCTAGGGCTGTCCCATAGAAGGTGTCAACACCAGCCTCCTCATCGTCCTCTGTAATATTTTTAACAGGTCCAATCAGGAAAGGAACGAGCACAATACATCTCAACAGATCATAGCAGGTTAGAAATATAAGCATGCAGTAGAGTAAGATACAGGAAACTGAAAGAATGTACAGAATATAAACAGAGAAAGAACTGTAATAGAAATATCTACTATAAATAGAGGACTAACAGTAGCTAGTGAGTCAGAGTACAATATATACATGTGAATGGCATAGGAGATTCTGGGAACTATACTATGGAGTGATTCTGGAAACTACACTACTTGGATATTATTCACATGTCCACTTCTACTCCCCGTACCCCGAATCAATACACAAGGATCCAGCCAGGTTATGTTATGATCCATGTAATATCCCACAAGGGGTGATACATGGTAGGCCAAAAATGGATGATTTTGGGAATGCCCATAAATGGATGATTCGAGGAAGACTCTGTGATCATGAGAGTACATGTCACAAGTGATCAATGAACAATAAAGCATAGTGATACACAATATAAGTGAAACGCACAGATCATGTAGTATCCGATGCTCCCTGAGGGGATAACATCTCAAGAAAGGATCCATATAGTACTAAACCGTATTACCAACATGACAACATCAAGTAAAGTAATCTAAAGCAGGAAGTTTTAAAGAAATCGGCATACCATAATAAAGCAAATAGTATGCATGATAAAATCGGCATACCATAATAAAGCTTGGTCGGAAGTTTTAAAGAAAAACTCATCCGACGCACCATCGTCCGATTGGACCGGAGAAAATAGGCAATCCGTATACGGATCTGAAGACGATGCCTCTTCACTGGCATTGGTCTTCTTCCTCTTGAAGGGATTGAACTTAGGCATTCTTTTCCAAAAATTTTCTAGAAACCATAAGTATTGAAAAATGGTATAGAGAAGGGATTATACCTTCCAAGAATTGGATATGTTGTAGAGGATGACGTTCTCCTCACGAATTAAAAGTTTGGACGAGAAACTCCACACGGATTGGAAGAACAAGGATGGAGAAGAAGCTAGGGTTTCGGAGGCGCGCTGCTGCTGTTATGAGGATGTGGGGAAGAATGAAGAAGAGAGAAGCCTCGGGTTTGTGCTGGTACATATATATACCCAGCCGAACTCTGGCCGAATTCGGACCGAACTCGGGCCAAATTCGCCAAGGGTTGCCTGGCTATATATATATATATTAAAAAAATCAAATGAGGCCACATTCTTTTTTATTAATTCGTTTCAAATGCTTAATTCAAAGTTTAGTAATTTTAAATCTCAAAGTAATATAATTAATATTATTTTATAAATTAATATTCTTTACTCAACATTTGTCTCAGATTAGTTGTAGGAGTACTGTCCCAGCTAACGGAGGTTCACCGGAGAACTCTTAAGTACCGCTTCGTTTCGACCGTAGTCGTGGTGACATGCAGACTCTTTTTGGGCTTGTCTCGAAAACAGTTTTTGAGTATCGAATAAATTAATTAATAAAATAAAATAAATTAATATTATTGACATCTAAAATGCCTAATTATCGACGTAAATAATTGAAACGATCTTCCGCTAAAGGTTTTGTGAGTATGTCAGCTAATTGATTCTGTGTATCTATGTATACAAGGTCTATATCTCCATTTTGTTGATGATCTCTAAGAAAGTGATGTCGAATCTCGATATATTTAGTACGAGAATGACATACTGGATTCTTAGTCAAATTAATAGAACTAGTGTTGTCATAGAAAATGGGTATGCGTGAAAAATGCAATCCATAGTCTTATAAGGTTTGTTTCATCCACAAAATTTATGCACAACAACGTCCTGCGACGATATACTCAGCCTCGGTTGTTAATAATGCAAAAAAAATTTGCTTTTTACTAAACCAAGAGACTAAAACTTTTTCTAGGAAATGACATGTGCCGCTAGTGCTTTTTCTATCTACTTTGCATCCGACAAAATCAGCATCGGAATAACCGGTCAGGTCAAACGACGTGGTTTTGGGATACTATAAGCCGATAGAAGAAGTGCCTTTAAGGTATCGAAAGATACGCTTAACTGCGCACAAATGTGATTCCTTAGGATTAGCTTGAAAACGAGCACATAAGCAAACACTAAATATTATGTCTGGTCGACTAGCAGTTAAATACAATAAGTTATCGATCATATCTCGATACTTACGTATGTCGGCGGGTTTACCTTGTTCATCAATATCAAGCTTGGTTGAAGTCCCATTGGTGTACTAAGTGGTTTTGCTGCTTCTATGTCGAACTTCTTCAATAGATCCTTTGTGTACTTTGCTTGATTTATGAACGTCCCATTGTTGGTTTGTTTGATTTGCAGTCCGAGAAAGAATTTCAGCTCTCCCATCAAGCTCATCTCAAAATTATTCTGCATACACTTAAAAAATTCTTGACAAAGAGATTCATCAGTAGATCCAAAGATAATATCATCTACATAAACTTGAATCAAAAGAATATTATTATTCAAAGATTTTATAAAAAAAGTAGTATCAACCTTTTCCTTTGAAAAACTATTATCAAGTATAAAAGTGCTTGGACGATCGTACCAAGCATGATGGGCTTATTTTAAACCGTATAAAGCTTTCTTCAACTTGAAAACATATTCAGGAAATTTGAAATCAGTAAAACTGGGTGGTTGAGCTACATAAACCTCTTCTTTTATAAAACCATTTAAAAATACGCTTTTGACATCCATTTGAAATAACTTAAAATTATGAAAATATGCAAATGCACATAACATGCGAATGGATTCTAATCTCGCAACTGGGGCATAAGACGCATCGTAGTCGATACCTTCTTCTTGATTGTATCCTTGAGCTACAATTCGAGCCTTATTACGAGTCACTAAACCATTCTCTTTTAGTTTATTTCGGAATACCCATCGGGTGCCAATGACCGGATGATCAATAGGCTTGGGAACAAGTTCCCAAACTTGATTCCATTCGAATTTGTTTAATTCCTCTTGCATAGCATCTAACCAAAAATTATCACTACATGCTTCATCAACATTTTTGGTTTCAAACTGCGAGACAAAAGCAACACAAGAAGCTATATCTTTATTAGAAGAACGAGTACTTACACCCTTGGTAATCTCACCAATTACCAAGTCCTTTGGATGACTAGCCAAGAATCTCATCTCTTTTGGTGCAGTCTCAAGATTGCTAGTTCCGGCTTCTTTGCTTGGAGGTTCATCTGATGCCTGATGTGATGGTTCTGCATCTTTGTGTGAAGGTTTTGCAGTAGCTGTACTTGGTGCGATTATGTCTTCATTGTCATCATCGTCTAAGTGTTGATTTATCTCATCAAACTTGACATTGATAGATTCTTCAATGATCATGGTTCTTTTGTTGAAGACTCTATATCCTTTGCTCTTTGCTGCATAACCTAAAATATACCTTCATCGGCCTTTTCATCAAATTTAATCAAATTATCTTTAGTATTAAAAATAAAGCATTTACAACCAAAGATTTTGAAATAAGAAACATTTGGTGTTCTATCAAACCATAATTCATAGGGAGTCTTCTTCGATATAGGTCGAATTAGAACCCTATTGAGAATATAGCATGCTGTATTTACAGCTTCAGCCCATAAATATCTAGGTAGACTAAACTGGTTTAACATAACTCTAGCCATTTCAGATAGAGTTCTGTTCTTACGTTCCACAACTCCATTTTGTTGTGGAGTCCTAGGGCAAGAAAATTCATACAGATAACCGTGTGTGTCAAAAAATTGCTTGAATTCTGCATTCTTAAATTTGCCGCCATGATCACTACGAATGCGAGTAATCATGAACCCTTTTTCATTCTGTACTTTCTTACAAAAGGTGACGAATTCTGATAATGCATCGTTCTTGCGTGCAAGAAAATAAACCTATGTATATTTAGAAAATCATCTATAATGACAAATGCATATAACTTACCACGGAGACTAGCAATTCTGTTGGATCCAAATAAGTCCATATGCAACAATTATAAAGGTCTAGTGGTACTTACAGCGTTCTTGGATTTGAATGCGGATTTGGTAGCTTTGTTCTTTTCACATTCACTACATACTGTATCCTTTTTGAAAGAAATATCCGGTAAGCCGCGTACCAACTTCTTCGTAGATAATCTTGAAATTATATCCATGTTTATATGACCGAGTCTCATATGCCATAGTTGACTCTCAATACTTTTAGCCATCAAACATCTACCTGTATTGTTAGCATCTTCCAACAAATAGAATACATATATTTTGTCTTCCCTAATACCATCAAATATAGTACTGCCAGTTGAACTATCAATAATAGTACATTTATCTTTTACAAAGTTAATGCCATAACCATGATCAGCTAAATGGCTTATGCTGAGCAGATTATGTTTTAACTCAGTAACAAGACAAACATCTTTAATCACTGGATAGGGAGCCTTACAAATATTACCGATACCAATTATGTACCCTCTCAAATTATTACCGAAGGAGACGCATCCATCTTTATTCCTCTTCGACAGTGTTGCAAATAATAAAGCGTCACCGGTCATGTGCCGTGAGCAACCGCTGTCGATGATCCATTTGCTCCTAGCATGTGAAGGGTGTCCCACCTGATCGCAAGCCATCAAGCACACATTTGCAGCGTCATCTGATTGTTCATCTTCTGAGTCGCTGGCTTCACTTTCATGCCATATGCTTGTGTTGGCATACTTTCTTGATGTCGATTTCTTCAGGTATCCTTTGTCATATTTGCTATTTTTCTTTGATGATGATGATGCTGTTGGACAGTCTTTCTTCATGTGTCCTTTTTTCTTGCATCCGTAGCAAATAGGATCTTCCTCTTTGTTGTTGTTGTTGCTGTCTTTTGTTCTCCTATTAAATCTCATGAACTTCTTGAACTTTCTTACCAGAAGAGCATGATCTTCAGATTCGGAGTCGTTGTCGTCGGAATCATCTTCGATGGTTCTTCTATGTTGAGCCTTGAGAGCGATCGTCTTCTCTGACTTCTCATTTGGTGTATCATCTTCAAAGTCTTGAAGTTCTAACTCATGAGTGAGTAGCTTACCCATGAGTGTTTCTAGAGACATTGTTGAGAGGTCATTCCCTTCAATGATTGCTGTAGCCTTTGGAATCCAGTTCTTTGTAAGGGCTCGTAGAAGTTTGTGAATCTTCTAATGGTTACTGTAATCCTTGCCTATTGAGGACAAAGGATTTATAATATCCAAGAATCTTGTAAACATATGAGTGACTGATTCACTTGGCTTCATTTTGAACGCCTCATACTCCTGAGTAAGTCTGCTGATCTTTAACTCCTTGACTTGTGTTGTTCCTTCGTTGGTTACTTCGAGAAGTTTCCACACTTCGTTTGATGTTGTGTAAGTAGACACCATGTTGAATTCAGTTATGTCTAACGCACAAAATAAAGCGTTAATAGCACGTACGTCAAGACTGGCATTTTTTTTTCTTTCTCTGTATATTTGTCATGGGGTTTTTCAACTAAAACACCATCAATATTAATATGAGATGGCTTTTTATAACCATCAATTACTATAGACCATAAGTCAAAATCAAGAGATTTCAGAAAGAAACTCATACGTGTTTTCCAATAAGTGTAGTTTGTGCCGTCAAACAGTGGAGGTCTGTTTGTGGCTTGGCCTTCACTTGTGAATTTCACAGTTGCCATGTGTAATGTTGTGATCTATATAAAAATTGAATACAACTGCAATTTTATCTTGCTTTACCTGTATAACCCGCTTTGGTATACCTCTAGATGGAGAACCTGCTTATAGAGAACCTGCTCTGATACCAATTATAGGAACGAAATCGTAAAGCAGAATACTCTAGAGGGGGTGAATAGAGTAGGCAGCAGAATATTGCTAATTAAAAACTTGTTAGTAGTTAGATCACAGATATAATAATAATCACAAAAGTAAATGACAGAAATTAAAAGTGATCAGAAGGCAAATACAAACACCGAGATTTATACTGGTTTTCCTCTTGTGAGGACTAGTCCAGTCGGAAGAACTCTAGCTTCTAGTTGAATCCAGTATTGGAAAATCCTGCAAGTTTTCATACGAAGTCCTTGCAACTTCTACAGATGCGAGCTTTGATGCGAAGAACTCGACCAACTTCAATTGTGAAGAGTTAAATCTTCTATCAAGCCTCTGATTACAATCGCTCTGAAACTTCTAGACCGTACCGCACTGGCAGATCGACTAGAGGATTGTAACTGGCTTGAGATTTAAAAATGAAAGCTTTTAGAACTCTTTGGAAGAATGAAAGCTTAGGAAGAGAAGAGATTGAAAGCGAATTGGTGATCTTAAATGATCGAAATACTTTTCTATTTATAGTTTTTCCAAAGACAAAACTATGACAGAATTCGGGTAAAATTCGGACAGAACTCTTTGTAACAAACCGCAACTGAAGGATGACCAAGTTCAAAAACCCAACGTTCACTAACGTTCCAAATGGCCGAACTCTGGCCGAGTTCTCCTGGGTTTCTACCAGTTCATATTTGGAGAAAATAAATATTAGCCTTTTGAAAAATCCTTCAGATACTTTTTGTAAAAAGAATGTTTTTCAAAAACGTAGGTCATTTGTAAAAGAATAAGATGGTTTTGAAAAACGTTTTAGGATAGCCTATTTGCTAGTACGACTCGGTGTACAATGTATTCCTAGACTCAATAAAAATGAAAAATTATATTGCCTAACAGGAAGTACATTCTGAATGGCAAACAGCTTCAGTCTTGAACAGAGTAGAGATCCAGTGTTGAGCAGTGTCCAAAACATCGTAGGTAAACATCTGAGTTGATTTGTAATTATATCGAGACAGAGTTTGATCAATTATTAAAATCAGGTTTGACCATGACCAATGGGCCAACATACACTAGACTCAATGTTCAACAACCATTTATTGGTCATATTAGCATGATTTTGATGTTCGAATTTCAAATTCCCTATTTGACTGATACGCGTTTCAGTTTGAATTTCTGAAAATTGATTTCTATTTTTTTAAACTGATTTTGATGTTTAAATTGTCAATGTTAGACTCATACACATGTGTGTTAGTTTACTGTTAATGTGTTTGCATGATTTGGTTGAGGATAGCAGGGAAAAAGGGATTTCGAATTGGGTTGAACTGATTATGGAACTGTCATTGAGTTGGAATTCCTGAGAACACAAGTGTATTTATAAACTATCATTGAATTGATTCTTGAGATCGTACACTAAACTATTGATACTTATTCACATGTACACTCACATTATTCCATTACACACTGTCATTCCTGAGATTACACATCACTGTTAACTGTTAGTTGAACACATATATATCCTGGGAACACCCTATCCACAGATTCTACATACACACACATTGCATTATCTAAAACCGGAGATACATTCTATTAAACTCCTAACTCGCATTGAATCAATCACACTGTTTTACTATTGACAGTACACACAACTGCATCACACACATGGCTCTCACATTGACAAACCATGCACCATTCACTGATTTCAGATTTCATTAACACACATTCAAACACACACACTTGACACCTATTTACTAGCACGCAGGACACTCACACTCTAGTCTAGGTTGCACTCTCATTATCTACACTATTTTCCTGTCACTTGACACTCACTCGCCCTAGGTACATGTACACATAGACCCACATGCCATGTATCCTCTCTCTAGATCACTCTATGTATATACATATATAAATATACCTTGTCTATATGCTAGATAATAATTATGTGATGTATATTTGTGTATGATAAATTATATTAACTTAGTGTATAATATACAATATGTGTGAAATGTGTGTAGTAAACCACATGGCCTATAGCCTATGGTATATAGACTATGTGGATACCTACCTATGAGCACCCTGAATTTTGGGTTGATTTTTTTTATTTTTCTGATTGAATTAGTTTAAATAAATAATTTATTCTGTTATTTATCCTTAAGTGTACTTTTTTGCGCCTTTGATATTTGGAGTGTCAGGGATGTTCAACTCTGGTAACCTTCTTCATGAGTTTTGTAGTAGACAGGATTACCTTCGTTTTGGTATATAGTGTCCCACTCAAACTTGTTCTTTTGTACTCTTTTTGCTTTGCACAACTTTGGGTCGATTTAGACCGTTTGATCATTAATTAATTTTTTCCACTCTTTTTTTTTATCATTATTAGCACGTTATCGTGACTTTTGAATTGGGAGTACCAGACCAGACTTTTTTTGAAACCAACTTATCATGCATGATCTACTCAAGACGCTCTTCACCCATGACCTTCGTGTCCCACTCAGACACACCCTTTTGTGCTCCGTTTGCTTCACACAACTTTCCTGACACGTGACCCGATTTTATTTTACCCCACGGTGTTACATTTATTTTCCAACTTGATTTGTGTGTACCCTGTCGGCCAAAACCTGTCAGCCCCAAATATGGACATGGCCCATATTGAGCCTACGATCCGCATGCCACTTGTGTGCCATTGTTTGAGCCCCCACATGCTACTTATTTACCCATGATCATAAATATCTAAATTAATTTATTTATGATTTTAAATCTCATTTTGACCCAATTCGGCTCCACCAAGTCCAGCCTAGCTTCGTGCTACCCTCCATCATGATGTCCTCACTTTCTTTGCCAAGAAAAAAAATGTTAAGTACCCTGTCTACCTATTTTAATATTCGATGGAAAATTTTGTTATTAAAATCCCTATAGGAATAACCTATTTTCCTATTAATCCTAGCCCTTGGATTTTCCTATTAAATCCTCACCATTAATTTCCCTCCATACCCATAGCAGCTAACAACATCCCCAATACCCCATCAGCCGGCCCTAACTCCTAGGAGTGTTCTTATCTCCCTCTCTCTCCTCCATTTGTAATACACACAAATTAAATTCCCACACACAAACTTCCTCTTTCTCTCTCTTCTCTCTCATTTTTCCAACAGCAGCATTTGGCATCACCACCACCTACACGTAGCTTTTCCCCCGAGCCTCTCTTGGCCCAACTCCTCCCTCCGTCGTGGCCGACGCCGTCGACCACCCTCGCCGTCAGCTACCACCACCAGCAGGCCGAACCACCACCAACTCCTTCCCTCCTCCTCTTCACCATCAATATCACCACCACCACCATAGCCTCCACCGCGCGCCACCACCTCCACAGCAGGCCGCCGCCCCCGTTGCGCCTTCGTCGGCTAGGCCAGGCCGCGCAGTCGCGCGCAACACTGCGACAGAAGCTGCTGTGCGCAATCAGCCGGGTTCGCCATTCCCTCCTCCAGCGCGACGTATAGGCGATTCGTGCATTTTGTACGAATTACCGTCGTGACGCATGCGAAATCAAGTCCGTTTTGGCGTCCCGTCGCAGCCACTTCGTACGCAATTTTCGAGAAATCCAACCGTTGGATCGGCTATTTATTCACTCTGTCACAATCTCGGTATATCCACCTTCACTCCTGTCAATTTTTGTCTGTTAATTTTATCGTTTGATACATCAGAACCGGCCACCAAGTTGACCGTTTAAATTGTATAAATTTTGGACAGTTTCGTGAAGCCAACTTCGTCAGCTTGTACCTCCTCCACCGCAGCTTCATTTGGCATGCTATCAGTTCCTGTGCAAAGTTGGTATTACCCTCTTACTACCCCTCCAGTTTCGTTTCATTGTGAGCTTGTTTGATTGGCTGAATTCGACGCCAAAATTGGTCGTCCGAATTCGTAATTTCCAACTTGTAAAATTCCATTTTTGAATACGGGACTCCAGATTTTATTTCTGACACCACCAGTAGATTCGTGGCATCGTTTTGGCATGTTTTCATATCAAATTTGTTAGATTTGGAGGACGTTGGCCCTTGCACGTATTTCGGTACAAAGTGGATCCCACAGTCCGGGTCAACAGGACTTTTTGACGCCGGCTCATCGGAATCCAATTCCGAATATACCGTTGAGTTCGTATCGTCATTCTGGACTCTTTAACATATAATTTGTTAGGTTTTAGTGGACATTGGTTCCGACACGTATTTCGGTGCAAGTCGGATACCAATATCCGGGTCAACGGATCGTTTTTGAGATCGGCTCATCGGAATCCAATATCCGGGTCAACAGGACTTTTTGACGCCGGCTCATCGGAATCCAATTCTGGACACGTTGGCGATATTTATTTCATCACCCGACAATATTGTAGATAGTTTCTCTATGTATCACCTTTTAATTAATAATTAATTCTTATAATATTCGTATTTCGGGATTAGTACAACGAAACTGAGATCGATCTATTCCAGCGATCTCACATCGCTAAAATTGACAAGATGGACACGTGGATCACTATAATAAGATTATTAACCTTACCGTTGATCATCTTATCTCGATTTGCGTGTTATAAGTTTCAACGTACGAATAACGAAGTACACTTTATATCTTTAATAATTAGACTAGAATTGACCCTATTTGACCAGAGTTAACCAGTTGACCAAAAGTCAACTGTAAGTCAACACTTGACCTAGTTTGACTAGATTGTTGACCGGAGTTGACCTAGAGTTGATTTGACTTAGAAGAACCTAGGATAATATAGATTGCTTGTAGAGATTCATTTATTACAACTTGAACACCTTGTAACCTGTGTTGTTTTAAATAGGACTATGTGGCTTCAGTTGGACCCCTATACCTATCAGCTATTCAGGTTATCAGGCGAGTATATTCTCTGATTATTTCATATCCTGTTTAGAATTATTTTCCTGCTTTAAATTACTTTACTTGATACTGTCACGTTGGTCACACGGATTAGTACTATATGGATCCCTTCTTGAGATGTTATCCTTGGGAGCATCGGATACTACATATTCTGTGCGTTTCACTTACATTGTGTATCACTATGCTTCATGGTTCATTGATCACTTGTGACATGTACTCTTATGATCACAGAGTCTCCTTGAATCTCCCATTTATGGACATTCCTAGAATTACCCATTTATGGGCATACCATGTATCACCCTTTGTGGGCCATTGCATGGAATCATAACATAACCTGGCTGGATCCTTGTGTATTGATTGGGGGTACGGGAGAGTAGAAGTAGACATGTGAATAATATCCAAGTAGTGTAGCATCAGAATCTTTTCCGTAGGGTAGTATCAGAATCTTATATGCCATTTACATGTCTATATTGTACTCTGACTCACTAGCCACTGTTAGTTCTCTACTTATAGTAGATATTTCTATTATAGTTCTCTCTCCGTTTACATACTTTATTTCTTTCAGATCCTGTATCTTACTTTACTGCATGATTATATTTTCTAACCTGCTATAATCTGTTGAGATGTACTGTGCTCGCTCCTATCCTGACTGGACCTGTTGATAAATTTTACAGATAGCCTGGAGGTTGCCTGCTAGCCTAGAGGATACACAGTAGAGGTCGTATAGATGGTTATTTCAGTTATCTTGAGTTGTATTTATTTTATGGATTACTGTATTTGAGATTTGAGATATTTTTTGGGTTTGTGTATCTTAGACACTTAGACTTCTATCTGCCGTTTCTCTCTTTATGGATTTCATGTTTTATTTATCTTTCATGATGCTCTACCTTAGATGTGATTGAGTTTACATTCTGCTATGTCACCCCCATTCGGGGAGTATAAACTGCTTAGCCTTATACTGTTAGATGCATGAGACCTAGGACAGCGTTCTACCGCCGGCACTGCGGCGTAGGCTGGACGTACCCACGTCTCGTGCTTTTACTCTAGGGTGCGGGTCGTGACACGTTTTTAGTGGTGGCCCATGCAGGTCAAGTTTGTGTAGTGGTATTCGAACTAGAGTATCACTACAGCCTGCAGTAGGATTAGGATATATTTTTGAAGGTACTCAATCACAGTTAGGATTTCTTGAGAGATTCCTGGGACGACCCTTGAGAATCTTATTTTAACTTCGATTTGAAAACTCTTCTTCCCTTGATTTGATTATATTTACTTTCTGTTGTTGAATTTGATTTTGATAGATTATTGTTGAATTTGAGTTTATATTTATTAATTTTGATGATAATTATTGAGTTTTGAATCTTGATGTTAGCTGTTGCATCTGAGTTTGTATTTATATGACTTGATGGATTTTTGTTCATTTTTGAATCTTGATGTTCGTTGATAAATTTGATTTTTGGATATCCATTGTTGATTTAATTTAATTTTTGTCAAGATGAAATTATATGGGCTAGGTCATCTAAGTTATCGAATCTAGTCTTCTATAGTCACATTAGCCAGCATGGTGAGGACATATAGTCTGATTTTGGATATATTTCTCGGGTGTAGGAATTTAAGATTTTCGCAGCCAAGCTAGCGGCATCGCAAAAATTTTAAATACCATGATTTTAAAGGTATGTGCCTAAGTCGAGGACTCCGTGATTATCGTAGCCTTGCTTACTAGTATGACGAGGATTTAGAATACCATGATTTTGGATAGACGCATATGATTATCAGATTGTACCTTAAATGTTCTTGAACATGTTTTCTCTACTTTTGTTTCAGTCCTTCAAAAAAAAATTTATTATTTGTTTTGTTTTGCTTCTCATTATTTAACTTAGGAGTAGCTTTAGCTGCTTTTATAAACCTTGTGTAACTTTTGCTATGAGTTTCTTCATAATACAATGAATCGATGATTTTTACTAGACCTTATCTTGGATTTGATAATATAGCTCTGGTTTCAAAATGGTTCCTCCTTCTAAACGGATAAGTAAAACAGATTTTATCGTTATTTCCTTCTTGCTATTATTCTCGTATTAAATAATAATAATAATAAAACTATCTTGATTACATCAATCACCTACTTTGCAATCTTGGTAGAAATCTAAATGTTGGTCTTGATATAGAATTTGATTTTTATATTGGGACATGAGAATATATATATAGTGGACACAGACACTTGCCTGATACGTATGCATGCTACACTTTGATTTCCAACCTATCTAAATACATATTAATCTGTTGTTGATGTTTAAATTCTTAAAACCCCAATATTTCTGATATAGTACAGTATCAGAGACTGGTTCTCTGCTTTTTCCTGTTTAAATTCATAATTTAAATATAAATTTCATGTTATTAGTTATGTTTACATCTCTGCACATGTATGTTATACATAGGGTTTCAATTCAAAAAAATTTAGTTGAGTTTGTGTTTAAAATTGTCAAATCTAAGACTGTGTGCATATTAACCCTTAATACTGGATTCTAAATGTTTAGTTCAATTTGCTATTTTATTTTTTAAAATGTAATAATTCGAGCTATATACATTGTGGTATGTAGGGATATAAATTTAGGTTTCATATTCTTACATGTTAGGTTGTGATAAACATTGGGTTGGTTTGATGTTCGAATTTCTCCAAAATTCTAAAACTGAATACATGTTAACATTTTTTTTACATTGATTTCAATGTTTAGTTCGATTTCAGATTTAATATGTAATATTGAACTGTATGCATAGATAAATGTATGGATAGTATGTTAGGGTTTCATCTCCATCATGTTAGGATGTGTTGGGAGCATTGAGTTAGTTGTGATGTTTCAAACCCCAAAAGTCTGAAACTGCATTATGTTAATATTACACTTGTTTAAGTGTTAGCTTATTTTCAGATTTTGTATGTAAATGTTGAACTAAAACTGGATTTAACCTTTCAATACTAAGCTATACCCTGTACAAGGACACACGCACCCTAACTTAGTATACACTGCCATGTAAACCTAACCTTTCCTCTCTATGTTATGTTCATATACCTATATAGATATATATAGAGTTTATGCATACATGTTATAATGTATATAGATACATAACTAAATCTCTACCTATTTATATATACATATATATATGGTTAGCCATGCATGTTATGAGTAATAGGTTGTGTATTGTAGATTGTTTAACCAATATGCCATGAGTAGTATAACTTGATAGCTATTGTTTTGAAACCCAAATCCTCCTATACTCTTTCATGTATATTTCACATACACACATGCCTACTATCTAGCCACATGAACATGTCCATATACACCCATACACACACAAACCACATAACCTTTACGTAATGCTAGCTTTTCCCTCTCTAACGCTCTCTCTCTCTCTCTCTCTCTCTATATATATATATATATATATATATATATATATATATATATATATATATATATTTATATATATATATATATATATATAAAATATATATATATATATATATATATATATATATATATATATATACATATATATATATATATATATATATATATATATATATATATATATATATTGGATTTCAATATAATCGACTTTCGTTAATTAAATTTGTGATTTTAATTTTTCTTTGAATAGTACCCCTTTATAATAATTGGTAGTTATCTTTCTTTATTTTTTGATAAGTACCAGTTTTCATATAGGATGGTAGACTGCCCTACAGTTTTGATGATTGTTATTTTTTTAACTTTTCTAGTTTAGCACCCTAGATTGCTTGTGTGTTTTAATACCCTATGACCGTTTTGGTTAGCATGACTAGTATACCTAGATGAGACTTCACTACCACTATACGCCATGACCTTGTATGTCGTCCTATTTTATCGTGTGATTTGGTTAAGTTCTGGGACTTGATTGTTGGGGTTTGACCTAGAAGGAGTATGAACAATTTTAATTTCGATGAATAAATTTTTATAAGGTGGGTAGGATGTGAGCACCCTGAATTTCGGGTTGATTTTTTTATTTTTCTGATTGAATTAGTTTAAATAAATAATTTATTCTGTTATTTATCCTTAAGTGTACTTTTTCGTGCCTTTGATATTTGGAGTGTCAGGGATGTTCAACTCTGGAAATCTTTTTCATGAGTTTTGTAGTGGACAGGATTACCTTCGTTTTGGTATATAGTGTCCCACTCAAACTTGTTCCATTGTACTCTTTTTGCTTCGCACAACTTCGGGTCGATTTAGACCGTTTGATCAGTAATTAATTTTTTCCACTCTTTTCCTTGATTATTATTAGCACGTTACCGTGACTTTTGAATTGGGAGCACCAGACCTGACATTTTCTTGAAACCAACTTATCATACATGATCTACTCGAGATGCTCTTCACCCGTGACCTTCGTATCCCATTCAGACACACCCTTTTGCGCTCCGTTTGCTTCACACAACTTTCCTAACACGTGACCCGATTTTATTTTACCCCACGGTGTCACATTTATTTTCCAACTTAATTTGTGTGTACCCTGTCGACCAAAACCTGTCAGCCCCAAATATGGACATGGCCCACATTGAGCCTACTATCCGTATGCCACTTGTGTGCCATTATTTGAGTTCCCACATGCTACTTATTTACCCATGATCATAAATGTCTAAATTAATTTATTTATGATATTAAATCTGATTTTGACCCAATCCGGCTCCACCAAGTCCAGCCCAGCTTCGAGCTACCCTCCATCATGACGCCCTCACTTTCTTTGCCAAAAAAAATAATGTTAAGTACCCAGTCTACCTATTTTAATATTCGATGGAAAATTCTGTTATTAAAATCCCTATAGGAATAACCTATTTTCCTATTAATCCTAGCCCTTGGATTTTCCTATTAAATCCTCACCATTAATTTCCATCCATACCCATAGCAGCCAACAACATCCCTAACACCCCATCAGCCGGCCCTAACTCCTAGGAGTTTTTTTTCTCCCTCTCTCCTCCATTTGTAACACACACAAATTAAATTTCCACACACAAACTTCCTCTTTCTCCCTCTTCCCTCTCATTTTTCCAACAGCAGCATTTGGCATCACCACCACCTACACGTAGCTTTTCCCCCGAGCCTCTCTTGGCCGAACTCCTCCCTCCGCCGTGGCCAATGCCGTCGACCATCCTGGCCGTCGGCCACCACCACCAGCAGGCCGAACCACCACCTACTCCTTCCCTCCTCTTCTTCACCATCAATATCACCACCACCATAGCCTCCACCGCGCGCCACCACCTCCACCGCAGGCCGCCGCCCCTGTCGCGCCTTCGTCGGCCGGGCCAGGCCGCGAATCCTCGCGCATCCGCGTGCAGCCGTGCGCAACGCTGCGACAGCAGCTGCTGTGCGCAATCAGCCGGCCGGAAACGGCCTGTGGCCGCGCGCGCAGGCCACGCCGCCGGCCACCGCCGCAGTGGCTGTGCCCCCCCCCCCGCGGTGGGCGAACGTCGGCGACCCACCTGGGTCCGCCATCTCCTCCTCCAGTGCGACGTATAGGCGATTCGTGCATTTCGTACGAATTTCCATCGTAACGCGCACGGAATCAAGTCCGTTTTGGCGCCCCGTCGTAGCAACTTCGCACACAATTTTCGAAAAAATTCGACCGTTGGATCTGTGATTTCTTCACTCCGTCACAATCTCGGTATATCCTCCTTCACTCCTGTAAATTTTCGTCCGTTAATTTTATCGTTTGATACATCAGAACCGGCCACCAAGTTGATCGTTTAAATTGTATAAATTTTGGACAGTTTCGCGAAGCCAACTTCGTCAGCTTGTACCTCCGCCACCGCAGCTTCATTTGGCATGCTACCAGTTCCTGTGCAAAGCTGGTATAACCCTCTTACTACCTCCTCCAGTTTCGTTTCATTGTGAGCTTGTTTGATTGGTTGAATTCGACGCCGAAGTTGGTCGTCCAAATTCGTAATTTCCAACTTGTAAAATTCTATTTTTGAACATGGGACTCCAGATTTTATTTCTGACACCACCAGTAGATACGTGGCGTCGTTTTGGCATGTTTTCTATAAAATTTGTTAGATTTGGAGGACGTAGGCCCTGACACGCATTTCGGTGCAAAGTTGGTCCCACGGTCCAGGTCAACGGGACTTTTTGATGCCGGTTCATCGGAATCCAATTCTGGATATACAGTTGAGTTCGTATCGTCATTCTGGACTCGTTGACATATAATTTGCTAAGTTTTATTGGACATTGGTTCCGGCACGTATTTCGGTGCAAGTCGGATACCAATATCCGGGTCAACGGGTCATTTTGAGATCGTCTCATCGGAATCCAATTCTGGATATACCGTTGAGTTTGTATCATCATTCTAGACTCGTTGACATATAATTTGCTTGGTTTTAGTGGATATTGGATCCGACACATATTTCGGTACAAGTCAGATAACAATATCCGGGTCAACAGGTCATTTTGATATCGGCTCATCGGAATCTAATTCCGGATATACCGTTGAGTTCGTATCGTCATTCTGGACTCGTTGACATATAGTTTGCTGAGTTTTGAAAAAATTGGCTCCGGCACGTATTTTCGTGCAAACCGGAATTCGAAGTTCTAGTCAACGGACCAAATTGAGATCAGGTCAACGGAATCCAATTATGAATATACCGTTGGGTTCGTATCGTCATTCTGGTTTCATGGACATATAATTTTTTATATTTTATAGACTTGTTTTTTGTACGTTTTTCGGTGTAAAACGGCTCCGACACAGATACCGTTTTGACCCAAAATTATCTTTTTGCCCTTATGTCCAAATTGGATCGATGGGTAGGCTATTCCAGCTAATTTAACTATTCTGGACACGTTGGCGATGTTTATTTCATCACCCGACAATGTTGTAGATAGTTTCTCTATGTATCACCTTTTAATTAATAATTAATTCTTATAATATTTGTATTTCGGGATTAGTACAACGAAACTGAGATCGGTCAATTCCAGCGATCTTATATCGCTGAAATTGACAAGATGGACACGTGGATCACTATAATAAGATTATTAACCTTGCCGTTGATCATCTTATCTCGATTTACGTGTTATATGTTTCGACGTACGAATAACGAAGTACACTTTATATCTTTAACAATTAAACTAGAATTGACCCTGTTTGACCAGAGTTGACCAGTTGACCAAAAGTCAATTGTAAGTCAACACTTGACCTAGTTTGACTAGATTGTTGACCGGAGTTGACCTAGAGTTGATTTGACTTAGAAGAACCTAGGATAATATAGATTGCTTGTAGAGATTCATTTATTATAACTTGAACACCTTGTAACATATGTTGCTTTAAATAGGACTCTGTGACTTCAGTTGGACCCCTATACCTATCAGCTGTTCAGGTTATCAGGCGAGTACATTTTCTGATCATTTCATATCCTGTTTAGAATTATTTTTCTGCTTTAAATTACTTTACTTGATACTGTCACGTTGGTCACACGGATTAGTACTATATGGATCCCTTCTTGAGATGTTATCCTGCGGGAGCATCGAATACTACATGTTCTGTGCATTTCACTTACATTGTGTATCACTATGCTTCTTGGTTCATTGATCACTTGTGACATGTACTCTCATGATCACAGAGTCTTCTTGAATCTCCCATTTATGGAAATTCCTAGAATCACCCATTTATGGGCATACCATATATCACCCCTTGTGGGCCATTGCATGGAATCATAGCATAACCTGGCTGGATCCTTGTGTATTGATTGGGGGTACGGGAGAGTAGAAGTAGACATATGAATAATATCCAAGTAGTGTAGCATCAGAATCTTTTCTGTAGTGTAGTATCAGAATTTCTTATGCCATTTATATGTCTATATTGTACTCTGACTCACTAGCCACTGTTAGTTCTCTATTTATAGTAGATATTTCTATTACAGTTCTCTCTCCGTTTATATACTGTATTTCTTTCAGATCATGTATCTTACTTTACTGCATGATTATATTTTCTAACCTGCTATGATCTGTTGAGATGTACTGTGCTCGCTCCTGTCTTGACTGGATCTGTTGATAAATTTTACAGATAGCCTGGACGTTGCCTGCTAGCCTAGAGAAAACATAGTAGAGGTTGTATAGATAGTTATTTCAGTTGTCTTGAGTTGTATTTATTTTATGGATTACTGTATTTGACATTTGAGATATTTTTTGGGTTTGTATATCTTAGACACTTAGACTTCTATCTGCTGTTTCTCTCTTTGTGGATTTCGTGTTTTATCTATCTTTCATTATGCTCTACCTTCGATGTGATTGAGTTTACATTCTGCTATGTCACCCTCATTCGGAGAGTATAAACTGCTTAGCCTTATACTGTTAGATGTATGAGACCTAGGACAGCGTTCTATCGCCGGCACTGTGGCGTAGGCTGGACGTACCCACGTCTCGTGCCCTTACTCTAGGGTGCGGGTCGTGACACTACCTATATTATGAGTATATTAAACTTATATGTGTGATAGCCTAGTTTGGCTTGTACTTGTGCTAAATTGCTAGAATAGGGTTGGGTTAGGCCTAGTGAGACTTGATGGACTAGAGTGTTGACCAAGGTTTGATCCAATAGTTCAGGATTGACTAGAGTTGACCAAAACCCTAAGGTTGACCAATAATTGACAAATTGACCCTTGCTAGCCTAAGTTTGACCAGTTGACCAAGATAGCCTTGTTGTTGACCTAGTTTGACCTAGACAGTTGACCCAGAGTTGACCAAGTTGACCTTGACCTAGATTGACCTAGTTTGACCTGCCTTACCATGACCTAGTATGACCTAATATGACTTCATTTGCCTTTGTTAGGCCTAGTATGACTTAGATTGACTTTGTATAATTTAGTTTGACCTAGTGTGACTTAGTTTGACTTAGTTTGATATAGATTGACTTAGAATCATGTAGTTGCATTATAAACTTCCTTTATTACATATTTGAACACATCATAACCTGTATTGCTTTATTTAAGAATTGTGACTCAAGTTTAGATATCTATTTTCATCAGTTGCACAGGGTGACAGGCGAGTACATTCTCTGATAATATTTCTGTTTTATGATATCGTCTTTGTTTCTAGTATTTAGTGTAGATATCCTTGTTCTCTTGACACATAGTGCACACGGATTGGTATTGTCTGGATCCCGTCATAAGATGTTATTCCTCTTATATATGGTATACACTGGGCAAGTCTTTATTGTTTATTGTTTATTGTTTATTGTTTATTGTTCATTGTATAGATACGATTCCTGCGTAGGCTCGCGACCTCCTCAAAGAATACGTGTCATGACGTGTAATGACTGGATCCACAATATTAGTCATGGATGGGGGTGATAGTGTAGATATGTAATCAATACCCCATAGTGCCAGCATTGTATTACCATTGTATCACCATTGTATCTTCATTGTATAGTGTTAATCATACACTCACGTATGATTAGCCAGGCCAAATATTGTATCAAGTTCTAAGTCGATCACATGTTGAAACTAGTGCTAAACTCACAAAGATAGCAGTTCCAGATTTCTTATATGGTATACATTATTCTCTTGCCTTATCTCATTACAGTTTTGATATACTCTGCCAGGATGCATGTACGCTCTACTTTACCTAGTATATTCTCTCTATCTACTACTATATTTTCAATATTAATGTATAACTAGAACTGTTGTTTGAGATATTGTACTTATTTCCGTCATGACTGGACCTGTTGAAAATATTACAGATGATGAGGAGGAGTGCCCTACCTATTACGGTCCTCATGATGTGCTTGGTATAGAGTTGGATACCCTAGTACAGCAGGGGCTAGCTCTAGCAGATGAGGCATTGGATAGTTTAGCTGGTTCTAGTGTAGTACTGGACTCTGTCTCCAGATTACTTTGGCTTGTTATTATTTGTTAGTTGTTTGTATTGAGATTGTTGACTCAGAGATTTTGGACTCGTATTATTCTGTGTTGGATTTTCAGGATGATATTTATAAATCTTGTAATCTTTCAGTATTATTATCGTCATTCTTAGAGTTTTTGATTGAGTATATTATATTGTCATTGCTTGTCCTCCGTTTGGAGTTGACCATTCTTGACAGGTTTTGATATTATAACTATTGTGGGATAGTAGACCTAGACAGCGTTCTACGCCGTTTCTGCGGCGTAGGCTGGGACGCTTACCTCGGGTGCGGGCCGAGACACATTTTTAGTGGTGGCCCATACAAGTCAGAAGTCGCAATTAGTGCGATGTCGTAGTGGGACTCGACTTAGAGTGCTGCTACGAGCCTGCTATTGTTTTAGAAGATATAGGCTCTAGGCTAAGGGTACTCAATCACAATTAGGAAACTTCTAATTGCTTCTATACAACTGTCCTTTCCTGATGCTGATTACTTGTACTCTAAATTGTCCTCCTTTGATATGATCTATCTTGTGCCATATTGACTTCTTTCTTTCGATCTATCTTCAGGATGGTGACGACTCGATCTCAGCATTTGGAGCCTGTGGATACTGAGAGGTCCGCCACATCTCACAAAGCTGAGCCTGTCACTTCTCCTGTGGTCGTTGCATCTGCAGCAGCAGTCGGGGGCGCTCCTCCACCAGTTACGAGGACTGTCCCGGAGGTCACTGCGGCAGGGGAAATCGTGGGTGTTCTTCCTCCTGCACATCGGACTCTTCCGTTTGTAGCCGAGGATCTGTCTCCTCCGCCTCCACTACCTACCGATTTGGGACAGATGTTTGCCTTCCTTCGGCAGATGATTGAGGCCCAGCGAGTCCAGACTGAGGCTCAGCAAAGACAGACAGACGCGATGCGTCAGGACGTGAGGGATGCATACCAGTGGCTCTAGAAGCCGTGGAGCAGAGGACTCCGCATCAGGGAGCGCATCCGAGGCCGGACAATATCCAGGACTTCAAGAAACTGGGGCCTCGTGACTTTAGCGGGACTGAGGGCGTAGTATATGCTGACGACTGGCTCGAGGACATCGAGCGTCAGATGAGGGCTTCCCGCCTAGCAGACGACCTGAAGGTCGAGGCGGTAGGGCTATAGTTGTTAGACATTGCTCGCACCTGGTTCAAGAACGAGCCAGACCTTGCTGGGGAGGACCATACCTGGGCCGAGTTCAAGGTCCTCTTCAAGGCGAAGTTCTTTTCTCCTACAGACAAGATCGACTTGGCGAGGCAGTTTCAGCACCTCCAGCAGGGTGGTTTGTCTGTAGAGGAGTACGCTGCGGAGTTCGGCAGACTGAGCCGATACGCAGAGTACATGGTACGTGAGCCAAAGATCAGGGCGAGCCGCTTTAGAGAGGGATTGATATGGGATATCAAGATCCTTATTCTAATCTATGCAAGAAAGAATTAAAGAGTCTAATCTACTTTGAAAGAATTAAAGATAGAAGGCTTTGCAACTTTTGGCGAGAGAATTAAAGATTGATGGCTACTTTGAAGGAAAAGACTTTTCCAGGTAATTTTCTCGTTACCTTTTGTTCTTCGGAAGTCTGTAATCAATTTTCATCATCCAAGTGGTTGTGGTGATCCGGTTGGATTTATGGAAAAGTATGTAGTGCGTGTAATTATCTCTCCAACCATCCCGTGTTTTTTTCATAAGTATTTTTCACGTAAAAAAGTGATGTGTTTGTGTTTGGATCTTCTGTGTTTTGATGATTTGGTTTGTTGCATTTTCTTCGATTCTCTTGCAGCCTTTTTGGTTTGAGAAAATATTTTTGCGCTTCCTTCCCAACACATATAAGGTGACGGGACAATTAAAACTGGTGTGAATTATATAGGAGATCTTGCATTTGAGTCATAGTCTTAGTGCATGAAAAAAAAAAAAAAAGAATTCCAATGTCTAGGATCGACTTTAGTAAAAAATGGAATGTTATAGGATTATAAAAATAAGGAGGTCTATGTAACTTTTTAGTAGCCTTGCCAAAAAAATTTTTTTAATAAAAGTTAGAAAGTTTTAGTAAACTTTTGGATCCTAGATCTATGTCTAGATGATCTTAGACTTGGAGCTGACTTGCATCCCGCATTCATGTGTGCTATGGAAAATTGTACGGTCATTTCTAACATTCTAAAAATTATGTATGAATACTAAAATAAGAATTCTTATTTTTTTTATCTATAAAAAGGTTTAAAAATTAGGACTTTTCAAATTTCGGAACCTTGTACAATTGCACAACTTGTTCTGTGCTCGGGAAAAGCCATGGAAAGAAGTGACGGACAAGAACATGCATTACCAACCCGTTGACTGGGCTGCAATGGAATCTCACGTAGGCGCGAAGAATGAAGTCATGACGGGAAACTTCCCTGCTGCTTCCTCGGAAGCTGTCGAGAAAGCGACCGTTCCCCGTTGGTTATATATATATATATATATATATATATATATATATATATATATATATATTCTACAATATAATAGAAAAACTTAGATGGTGAAACTTTTGAATTCCAAAATACCCTTACATACTTATACTAATTAAAAATAGTTCATTAATTTTAATAAGGACAACTTAGTAATTAGGAAGACTACCCTTTGGTTTTCCTAAAGAGTCTTCCTAAATAAATTAAGAAATGTTAAAATACGTGCAAGGCACGTACACATATGCTAGTATATATATATATATATATATATATATATATATATATATATATATGTGTGTGTGTGTGTGTGTGTGTGTGTGTGTGGCAGATGACCTCTAGCCTAGTGGTTAAGAGAGATGCATGCGGCCCGAGTGGTCAGGAGATCGAATCCTAGTGGGAGCGATTCCAGAAATAATTTACCTGGTTTCAAAAAAATATATATATATGTGTGTGTGTGTGTGTGTGTGTGTGTGTGGATCCTTCTACAATACATTCCATAGAAAAATTTGTATCGATGCATCCAAAATTTGAACCATTGGTTGTTGATCCAATGGTTCAGATTGAATAATAGAGTAGGAAACATTATTTAATGCTGATTTTGACTTTTGACCTCTATTAAAGTCTAATAAAAGTTATTTAATCCGAACAATTGGATGAACATCCAATGGTTCAGATTTGGGATGTATCGATACAAATTTTTTCATGGAATGTATTGAAGAATTTTCTTTTATATATATATATATATATATATATATATATATATATATATATATATATAATTTTGTTAACATGTGTCCTAAAAGTACATGTTCTGAATAATTAATATATAAATTTTTATTTTAAAATTTATTATCTACATGTAATAAACAATAAAAATAATAGTTTTTTGCATTGAAAATGTCATCAAGACTTAATGCGATAAACTTTTTATATAAAAAAATTATTTTAGGGGATCTTAATGGCATTTTCAATACAAGAAATTTTTTTAATGTTTATTGCATGTTGATAACAAATTTTAAAATAAAAAAGACTATACATTAATTATCCTTAATATGTGCCCTTAAGACACATGTTAACAAAATTCTATATACATATATACACACTTTACTGGGGGTTCGAAATCCAACAATAAACAGTCATAGTCAATAAGAGTCTAGTACCCCTTGTAATTAAGGATTTTTGCTCCTTTTCTCATCGGAGATATAACCTCTTGCCTCGTTTGGTTCGAGGAAAGGAAAGGGAATGAAACTAATTTTTTGATTTTTTTTTAAATATTACTTTTATTTATTTTTTGAGAAAAAGTGAGTTCTTAGAGAAAAAAAATTCTTTGATTGGTAGGAGAAACTACTTTACCCTCTATTTTTTCTTCTCTTGGAAATCAATTTATTTTTCATCTCATTTCATTTGACAACCAAAAAAAGAAAATGAATTACTTTCATTTCCCAATTAATGCTCCAATTCCGTGAACCAATCGTAGCCTTAAAGAATCTCACTCATTTCCCTCCCTCTCCCAATCCTTAGCGAGCAGGACGGATCGGGGGGGGGGGGGGGGGGGGGGGGGGGGGGGGGGGGGTAGGAGGGGAGCTGGAGCCCACCCCCCAAAAAAATTTACATTTCTTTTCCATATAAATTTTTTTGATTTTTTTATATGAATTTATCTACTTCCAGCTAACCCCAAAATTTGGTAGCCTACCCTAGCTATAGTTTCTGGATCCGTCCCAGTTGGCGTGTGTGGGGAGATTGTTAGAAATTTATTGTACCTTGTCGATTCATGAGATGAAGAACATAAAATAATTGCGGAATCGTACCTGAATCCATTGCTAGACTTGATGGAACTTGAAGCGAACGTCTCTTTATTGGGTTCGAACTTTCAACTTGCTACGACCCTTAATGACAAAGAGGAATCCGAATCCTTTGTCCCTCTCTTTCTGTTGATGGGGATGCAGAAGAGAAAAAAAATCTCCTTTTTGGTGGCCGTATAAGTTGTGGACCATAACCCTAATGAATATATATACTAGTGGTTAAGAGAGATGCATACAGTCCGAGTGGTCAGGAGTTCGAATCCCAGTGGGAGCGATTCCAGAAACAATTTACCTGGTTCCAAATATATATATGTGTGTGTGTGTGTGTGTGTGTGTGTGTGTGTGTGTGTGTGTGTGTGTGTGTGTGTGTGTGTTGTGTTTTGATATTTCTAATTTGGCCCCTCATCAAATTAGAATTATCTCCGGTATCTACACATTAATTTCATGACAATTATACCCTTAAGCCAATTTTCAAATAGACCACTTTAATTTGACTTAATTATTTAGATAGCCCAACACAATTAATTTTACATGTGTGGCCCATATTATTGAATAATTCCATCAATTTCCCACTGGGCCACATATATAACCTTATAATTGTGTTAACCTTAGTGAGCTCATAAATTGCTATCTTCGAACAATCTCGTCCATTAACCATATCAACATAGGATCAAAGCGGCATTCATCACATATAGCGTAACTAAACCATCAATGGTCACATATACCAATATAGCTAAACAATATAGATCAATCATGGATGTGTAGCATAAAAATTATACGCAATGTGATCAACACGTGTCTATTTTCAACTGGTCCTCCTTAACTTTAGTGAGATCAATACTTTAACATAATGAAAACAAAATTAATGAACATAATTTCCATATATCTGATCAGATAAATATCCAAAATACTTTAATACATAAATGTGTCCAAAACCAAATAGCACCCAAATACATAAAATACAAACTCCCACTGTATTGCCATATTCTTAATTAAGATAACACTCATATGAGCAGTATGCTCATGAACGATCCTGGATGATAATACTTTTGTGAGCGGATCTGCTAACATGGAGTTTGTCCTAATGTGCTGTATGGACACTTAAACCATTCTGAATTCTTTCTTTCACAACTAGAAACTTTATGTCAATATCCTTTGACTTATACAAGTTTCTGTTGTTATTAGAATACAGTATTGCTGATTCATTGTCACACCATAATTTGAGTGGTCTTTCAACACCCTCTCCTGTAGGCGCAGCCTTATGACAAGATTTCACAACCATATTCCCTGAATAGATGCCTACCAACACGTTATGAACCTTGTTGTCATGGTAGAAGAAATTATGAGTGCATGTTTGACACTAATCTAAAATATATCTCCACCAATCAACATAACTTGATGTGGATCTCTTGCTGTATTGGCATCCAGCAAAATCAAAGTCGGAATACCTTATGATCTCCAAAATTATCCGATCTCCTACAAAGAGCATATAATTCTTTGTTCTCTATTAATTTCTTAAGTAGTTTGGCTGCTACCCAATGATCCATCCATATTTGCTTAAAATATCTGCCTAACATCTGACTATGTACGCAATATCCTAACGCGTACATACTTGAGCATGCATAAGACTTCCTACAACTGGTCATGAATAGAAAATCTATTGTATTTTCTTAATTTTAAGGCTAATCTTAGGGCACTTGACTGAGACTGAACTTGTCTCCTTTAACGAAAGGGTTGTCACCTTGTTTGCATTCCTGCATGCCAAATCTTTTAAACACTTTACTGATATAAATATTTTGTGATAATCCAAGAATATCCCGAGAACGATCACGGTATATCTGGATTTCTAATACAAAAGAAACAACATCAAGATATTTCTTCTGAAAGTTATTTGGTATAAATTTTTAATGTCGTACAATATATATATCATTTTTTTGGCAAGCAGTATGTCATCAACATATATAATTAAAGAAAATTGTTTACTCCCACTGAACTTGTGATATACACAATCTTCAATAGTGTTTATCTCAAAAATCAAACGAGATAATCACTGGTAAAACTTTAAGTACCTTCGACGAGAATCCTGCTTGAGTCCATGAATAGATTTTGTCAATTTGCAAACTATATTCTTTGGATCTTTCAACATAAAGTTTTCTGCATGCACAATAAATTGTTTCGTCGATGTTACCATTGAGAAACACAATTTTGGCATCCATTTAATGTAACTCAAGATCAAAATGTGCAATATGTGCTGTGATTGATTTTAAAAGAGTCTTTCAAAGATACCGAAGAGAGAGTCTCTTTAAAATCAATCGTTAACTTTTGAGTAAAGTCACTAGCTGCAAGACGTACTTTATACCTCTCTACATTATCCTTTCGAATCTTTCTTGGTTTTAAATGTCCATTTGCAACCAATGGACTTCATACCTTTTGGTAATGGGACAAGTTCTTAAACTTTATTGTCTTGTATGGACTTATACTCCTTATTTATTGTATCAATCCACTTTGAGAACTGGAACTTTCTATGGCCTGACGGAAGTTGATTAGATCATCTTCCAGTATCCAAAGTCCTCCCCACGTTCCTAAAGAAATATGACAAATATTATCCGAAATTATATTTCTCCTTTTTCTGTTGGACCATCTTAATATTACCGGTTCTTGAGGTTCTTGAGTTTATTCCTTAGGAATAATTATCTTATCTTGAATAGGGTGCCGCTACGTTGTCGTTATTAAGGTATCTCAACAACAACTTATAGAGGTAATTCGACATTATCTTATTGAGGCTCCGAATTCACTTCTTGATCGTGACAGGTATAGAATCCTACACATCGTCGAAAGTGATAGTAAGAATCATAATTGATTCCTTCTCAAAGACAATGATCCTGACTTATTTCTCCCCCAAACTCAACATCCTCAAAAAAAAACTATTACACTTCTCGTCTCAAAATTTTCTTTTATGTGGGATTGTATAATTATTAACCCCTTGATTTTTCAGCATAGCCAATAAAGTAGCTGCTTACAATTGAACTTTTGTTTGTATTTTCTTTACACATTAATATAGACATTAAAGTCTATAAAGTCAATAAAATCCAAATCTCATCAGACACAAGTCATTCAACTCTATTTCTAGAGATGTGATCTAATCGCTTATGTCATAATGAGGCTAAAAATATTTATTGTTAATTTTGCATTTAGTACCACATGACTCCACTTGCAAGGTTTCATTGTTAGATGCAATAGTTTCAAGTGAATATAGGTTATCATAAACTTTAAGAAAACTGTTACCAATAATATTTGAATTTTAAGATAGACTAAACTTATTGTTTCCAAATGAACAATGGTAACCAGATTTGTCTATTAAGGAAACTGAAACTGAATTTCGTCTAAAAGACGGTACAATAAAAGTATCTATTAAATCCAAATAATAATCGGTTCATAAAAATAACCTAAAATGTCCTATTGCATCCACTTCTACCAATTTGCCGTCACCCATATAGATGTATCTTTCACCATTAATTGGCTTCGGTAGCTCAGACAACCTTGTCTATAAACACTAATGTGGGTAGTAGCACTAGAATCTAACCACCACGTATTTTTAGGTACTAAATCTAAATTAACCTCAGAACAGACCAAACTTGGAAATATATATTTCTTTATACGCCATGCGTGATACTTTGTACATTTCTTCCTTATGTGTCCTGTTTTATCACAAAAGAACAACCCTTAGGGGGCGTTTGGTATGCGGAATACTATATAGCCGGGAATTCTATATTCCCGAAAATCAAATTCCAAGGAATTAAATTCCCTGGAAAATTGCATTCACATGTTTGGTGACAATATAAATATTCCTGGGAAAAAAATAAAAAATAATAATAACGAAATAAAATGAACAAATATAAAAAAGTGTAAAAACGACAAAAAATCGGTAAAAATGGTAAAAACGAAAAAATAACAAAAAACGACAAAAACGATGAAAAACGACAAAAACGATGAAAAATAACAAAAAAATCGGTTAAAATGACAAAAATGACCAAAAAATGACAAAAATAACCAAAACACGACAAAAACGACATCAAATCGGTAAAAACGACAAAAAAATGCGGCAAAAACGACAAAAAAAAACAAAAATTCGGTTAAAACGACAAAAAATGACAAAAAATTGGTTAAAAACGAAAAAAATCGGTTAAAAACAATAAAATAAATCGGTTAAAACGACAAAAAATGACAAAAAATCGGTTAAAACGATAAAAAATGACGGAAAACGGTTAAAACGACAAAAAAAACGGTTAAAAACAACAAAAAACGGTTAAAACGACAAAAAATAACCAAAAAGCGACAAAAAACGAAAATAATCGATAAAAACAACAAAAAAGGACAAAAAATCGGTTAAAACGACGAAAAATCGGTTAAAACGATAAAAAATAACCAAAAAAACGACAAAAAATCGGTAAAAGCGACAAAAACGATAAAAAACGACTAAAAATCGGTAAAAACAAAAAAAAACACCCTATAAAAACGATAAAAAAATCGCTTAAAATGACAAAAATTGACAAAAAAGAGACAAAAGGGACAAAAAATTGGGTAAAACGACAACAAATAATCAAAAAGTGACAAAAAAGACAAAACTGCGTAAAAACGACAAAAAATCGCTTAAAAACGACAAAAAATTGGTAAAACGACAACAAATAATCAAAAAGTGACAAAAAAGACAAAAAAATGGGTAAAAAACGACAAAAAATCGCTTAAAACGATAAAAAATGACAAAAAACGATAAAAATGACAAAAAATAATCAAAAAGTGACAAAAAAGACAAAAAATGGGTAAAAACGATAAAAAATCGCTTAAAATGACAAAAAATGGTAAAACGACAAAAAATGACCAAAAACGATAAAAAATAATCAAAAAGTGACAAAAAGACAAAAAATGGGTAAAAGCGACAAAAAATCGCTTAAAATGACAAAAAATGGTAAAAAAGATAAAAAATAACAAAAAAGCGATAAAAATGACCAAAAAAAGAAAAAAAAATGTTCAAAACTAATCAAAATTGATCAAAAAAGAAGAAAAAATTTAGACAATTTTTTTTTCTCGGGCAAAAAAAAAAACCCACCTATTCTCAAGGGATAGAATTCCCATGTTTTGTGGGTAAACTATTTACCCGGGTATTTATAATTTCCGGGAATAAATATTTTATAAGCCAAACAAACGTGGTAATAGATTCCCATCTTAAATTTTTTCAGGAATAAAAAAATACCGCGTACCAAACGCCCCCTTTAGTTTTATATTGTTGTTTCTTTTAACCTGGACCCTTACCAGCTATACTGTATTCATTTCTTTTTGCCCTTAAAGTTTATCCCATTAAACATGAAAATTAAAATCTTATTGGCAGATATTTTAACAACATTAACTGTAAAGAGAATAAAGCAACAAAAATAAACATGCTCTAACAAATAACCGAAGCGTAAAATATAGTCAAACAAATTCAAATAATGGTGAACCCCATCTCAAGATATCTAGTACATCATTAATATCAAGTCTTTGGACAGTGATATTAACTGCAAGTGGTATTCTTGGTGTAATGATCAAACGTTGACAATAAGTCATGTCAAATAATAAGTCTATCTTTGGATCGGGTTATTATTCACATGAAAACCGTATAATTGTCACACATTTATCACCACAAGTATGTGTGCAATTCGGCCAAGTATTAACCTTCCTTTGGGCCGGCTAATACTTGCATGAATTTACACACACAAACATCCAACATCCCTCATAGACTATCTACGCAAGAGATGTCACTTTGGTGATTTCTTGGTTCAATAGATCTATTTTAGAGTATTAGCGACTATAAATAGTCACAAAAGGCACGAGAAAATTTTTTTTATGTTGACTAAATTTTACAAAATCGAATCATGTCCAAAATTTTATGTACATGCATATTTAAAATATTACAACTCAAAAAAGATAATCATAAGCATGTGAATCTCTTTACATGACTTAAACATGAATTTTTATTTGACTAAGATGAACATTATCAACATAATAAAATTCATGTAATAGTCTACTTGGGATATGCATCCAAGAAAAAGTCATAGACATTAACTGAAAATGATAACTCCAAAATAAATATCCAAACTGAACATATTTTGTCTAAACTGAGCATTATCAGCACCTCCTTGATGACAATTAGGAGGTAAATGGCAACCAGGAGTCCATAGCGCTCAACTGAGAAAGCTAACAATAGTTAGACTTAATATAAAAAAATAGAAGTAAATCAGGATGAACCGAGAGTAAAATTCTCTCCTTATATTGACTTTTTTTTTCTTTTTTTTCTTTCTTTTATCATCGGTAATGCTGACAGGAAAGCAATTCCGAAAGTAGTAAGACTTAATAAAATGCATGCTAATTTTGCTTTACTACAAATAGTATTTCTAATAGCTTCAAAGCGAGCCATATACATGTTCGATCCAAATATTTTCTATCCATAATGGCTAGACTATAAAGCACCAACAAATCAAATTAATTGTTGTACACATAAAAACCACTCTATACGACAAGAGCTAAGGAAAACCATCTATGTTGCCATCTTTAATGAATTTTAACTTCAACTAAATTCCGAACTTCTAGATAGTAAAAACAACTTTCTTAATACCAAATTATATATATATATATATATATATATATATATATATATATATATATATATATATATATATATATATATATATATAATATAAGATCCAAGGCGCCAGATTAAGGTTTTGGTCCGAAAGGGCGAACATCAAAATATAATGTGCTCCTAATAAAGTACAAGGCGCTAAATTAAGGTCCCAGCCCGAAAAGGCCAACATCCAAATCCCACTCTTAACACTAATTTTCTTCATAGGTGACATTCGGCTAATTAAGACAGAGCTTCTCCTAATTTATTCTTCCTTTATATAGATCATAAAAAAATTGATCTAACAATTAGAACCCTAAATTAAAATAGATCAAGCGATCTAGGGTTTCCGTACAACAACAAAAATTGATTCTAAAACTTCAAAATCATGAACCAAACAAGGGTGGCTCTGATACCACTTGTTAGAAATTTATTGTACCATGTTGATTCATGAGATGAAGAACATAAATTAAATTGTGGAAGCGTACCTGAATCCATTGCTAGACTTGATGGATCTTGAAGCAAACGTCTCTTTATTGGGTTCGAATTTCCAACTTGCTACGACCCTTAATGACAAAGAGGAATCCGAATCCTTTGTCCCTCTCTTTCTGTTGATAGGGATGCAGAAGAGAAAAAAAAGAAAACCTCTTTTTTGGTGGCTGTATAAGTTGGGGACCATAACCCTAATGAATATATATATATATATTTGTGTGTGTGTGTGTGTTTTCGTGTGTGTTTTGATATTTCTAATTTGGCCCCTGTTGGCGTGTGTGGGGAGATGCGACAAAACGAGGAATTTGCTAAGCGACCGAGGTGCTGAAGCATGTTTGAACATACATGAGAAATTATAATTTTCATTAATTTTCATTTTCGATTGAAAAAACACCAAGAACATGGTCACAATATATGCAAAAAATATATATATTTTTTAAATATGAATCCTTGACTGGATGGGAGAACAATTTTATACCTATTCACTTTCTTCCTCTGTTGTATTCCTTCCAAATATAATAAGTGAAAAACTTTTCTTATTTACTGTCATTACAGCCAACCCTGATCCATAGCAACCAGGATGACCGTCCAAGGCCCACGGATCAAGTGTCAAATATATATACACGATGATGAGAAGCCTTATGCAGAGCGTGCAGTCCGGGACACCCACGCTCGAACGCATCAGAGGTAGGAGTGAGCATTCGGTTCAAACTGAACCGAATAACATACAATTGATTTGGACCGAAAACTGAAACTGAACCGAAATAGCCGATAACCGAATCAAACCAAACCGAATTAAATCGGTTCGATTTTTGGTTTATTCAATTTTTTGGTATATTTGTGCTTTTTTTGTTA
Source organism: Iris pallida (assembly GCA_029216955.1). NCBI lineage: Eukaryota > Viridiplantae > Streptophyta > Magnoliopsida > Asparagales > Iridaceae > Iris > Iris pallida. The sequence goes on along the minus strand of JANAVB010042020.1, from coordinate 10,745,597 downwards.
ATATATATAGAAACTAAATATGCCTAGACAAATTTAGTATATACTTACAGTATCTCTCTTAAAATGTTATTTTATATATACTGGAAGGTAATTGTGGAAGGTAATTGTGGCGAATTCTCCCACCGGAAATCGATCTCCTGACCCTCGGGCCGCATGCATCTCTCTTAACCATTAGGCTAGAGGTCATTTTATGTATATATATATATATATATTTTATATATATATATATATATATATATATATATATATATATATATATATATAAACTATATATTTTTTAATTCGGTTTTCTCTTTTGAACCGAAACTAAAACCTAAAACCGAAATCGAATAAAAAAAATTTAGTATTTTCAAAATCGAAATCGAACCCAATTTTTTTAAACCGAATCAAATCTCTTATTCGGTTCGATTTTCGTCCAAAATCGAATAATGCTCACCCTAAACAGAGGTTTGATGAAAGCGACAATATTCTGAGTTACAGTAATAAGTCCATTGGACTCGTGCACGTTACCTAGCTTCGTGCAAGCGTTCGTGCAGATGTGACTGGTCTGTGATCGTGTCTCGACTCGGGCACAGGATCAGAGAAGTTACCTCGCTTTGTGTGTGTGGTCGAGCGAGTGCGATCGGCCCATGGACGTCCCTTATCTCGTGCACGATCGAGAGGTTGCCAGTATTGACAGAGGTACAATGACAATGATGAAATGCCATAAGGACGTGCGGCCGTCCTACCCACGATCCCACAACATCAGACTGATGAATGTGACATAATCTGAGTCTGCACAGAAGTGTATATATATATATATATATATATATATATATATATATATATATATATATATATATATATTGTTGGGATTTTGGCCTTTTTATTGAAAATTTTAGTCCCACATCGGCCAGACCAAAAGAAATGTATCTCTATATATAAGCTATGCTTGTTTAGAGATGCATAAGTGGTGTGGAGGTGCACATGGGTGTGCCATGTGGGGGTATTTTTCTAGTGGAAAAGAGGCCAAATCAACAATGAAGTATTCATGCTTTTTGCTCTTGGGAATTAATTTCTAATGGAGCTAAGCCCCGTAGGGGCTTAACGACTCGGACTCGGGCTCATGAGGGCTAATGTAGCATTTTTTGGCACACGTTATACTTAACACGACAGCATCGTCGCTAGGCGCATAGTGCTCTCAAGGTGCGCTCGTTGTGCAAGCCATTTATGCAGCCAGATGGCATGCTAATTGGTGTAGCCAGATGGTATAGCAATTTGTGCAGCGGTTGGTACAGGGTGCATGCGCTGCACATGTGCATGTGTGGTGCAGTTGCCCTGGTTGCGTTGGTAGCCCTGTGCGCGAATGACGCAGGTAGCGCAGCTTACGCATGCTGTGCGCCATTCAACTCAAATTATGTATGTGCACGATTGAGCAGTTACAGCATGTTTGGAACGTTTCTTCCCATAGTCTGAACATGTTTTTAATTGGGTGGTTACAGAGCAGGGCTATAAAAGCTTCCCTGCTCTCTCTCTCTCTCAGTACACAGAAGGACCGAAGTGTTTCTTAACACAATTTCTTACGTATTCCACAGAGTCTGAGAGAAGCAGTGCACCAGCTCCACTTAGTGCAGGAGAGCTGTGCCTTCCGAGGAGTCAGAAGATCATAGTGTTCCAAAGTTCTCCGTCGAACTTGCTGGTTCTTGGAAGCTGTTCGTGTGGGACGAATTAAGCTTTGAGCAACGGTGATAATTTATCCAAGCAGGCTGTTCTTCCATCTATTGCCTGTCATCCACTTTGCTGCTGCTGCTAGCAACTCGATTTTTACTTTCTTGTTAGAAGTAGTATAATCTTTTGCTGCTGTTATGAAATCTTCTTAGATTTTCATAATCCAGAATGTTTCAAGGATCTCTGTTAAGCACCTTCTTTAGAGTGTTGCTAGAAACGTTGTTTTTATAGTCGTTTCATTTTCTTAGTTTTTCTTCAAAAATTGCGTCCCAGGACTAACAATCTCAAAGCTTGATTGAAAGATAAAAAACTTTCGTGCTTCGCTAGTTAATCCTAACTTCTCAAAATTAGAGCAATTTGATGGTGAGCACTATCAAATCTGGAAAAGAAAGGTTTTCCTCAATATTCAGTTCTCTTATGTTGATCACGTGCTGTTTGAGGAGGAACCTACTGTTCCAGAAACTGGATCTGCAGCCACAATTTCTGCGGCTACTAAGAACCAGGCCAAGTAGAGAAGGGACAATAGCATTTGTAGGCTTATGATCCTAAATTCTATAGAAGATTCTCTTGCTGAATTATATTCAAAAAAGACTATCGCCAGAGAGATTTAGGAGTCTCTGAAGCAACTGTACGAGGATGATAAGAACCGTAGCAAGATATTTCTTGTTGAAAAATATCACAAGTGGTTCTTTGAAGACGAGAAGCCAATGCTATCGCAGGTGAAGGAGTTCCTGAAGCTGTGACATAAGCTGAAAGATGAGGCGATGCCCCTCCCCGACAAGTTTGTTGTTGGATAGATCGTTTCGAAGCTTTCTACTGGATGGAGCAAGTTCTATGCAAACCTGCATAGAAAAAAGTTGGAGGTCAGTCTGGAAGATCTCCTGCAGGAAGTCTATGTTGAGGACCAGATGCAGGTTCAACTGAAGGTGGACGCACTGTCCAAGCAATTGGCTAACGCCAATTTGGTTCATACCAAAGAACCAAGGGTAAAGCATGCAGCTTCCCATAGCAAGAAGAAGGACCCTAACAATCTGAACGTGAAGGGGACTTATTTCAAGCAAAAGAAGGCAAAGTCTTAGATGCCTTGTTTCAAGTGTGGCAAGAAGGGTCACTTCAAGAGTGAATGCAAAGCAAAGACCAAGCAATCAGAGCAAGGATAGCCTAGCAAGGTTTTTATGATCAGTGATGTTGTTGTAATGATTGCGCAGGCCGAAGTGGTGGGGGCTGACTCTAACTGGTTGGTTGACACTAGGGCCACCTGTCATGTCTGCTCCAACAAGGAGTGCTTTACCACCTATACACCAACTTCTGAAGTGGTTATAGTGGCAAACCAGGAACAAGATAAAGTGCTTGGGATCGGGACGATGGTTTTGAAGCTGATTTCGGGGAAGTCTCTGATGCTTCAAGGTGTGAAGTATGTAGCTGCTATTGCAAAGAACCTGATCTCAGGAGGCCTACTCTGCAACGCAGGTCTCAAGATGGGCATCAATGCTGGCTAGATGGTAATGTCCATTAAGGGAACATATTTTGTAGTGCCTCGTCCCGCTCAGTCAATCGGAGGAATCGAAACGCTGATGGCATTCGGATTTAGCCCATGGCGGCTTGCTCGAAGACTCGCTCAGGTGGGTGGCTTCGGTGAACTTGCCTCAGCTTGGCCTTCACACTAATAAAACAAAAGTTTTCAAATGTACAAGTAGACTTGATAATAAAAGATGTATCCAAATAACTAAGGGAATAATCCCAAGTTGGGTCGAAATGTGTTAGAACATGAAAAAGGTTCAACGATCGGCTTAGAAGTTTATTCAGCGTGCTTTTAAAATGATACTCGATCCTTCGTCATGTGGCTTGGGAGAAGGAAAGCTGGTTTAAGTTGCCACGAAGTTAAGAACTTAGCCTGAGTCATAGGCGTCGTCCGCATGAATGCTTGATAAAGAATGTACGATCCTATCGTCCAGGGCTTGGCATTGCCTTGCTTGTCCCATGGGTTAAGTTACAGTACAAGTTGTAGAGCACGGCTTGTGGCATAAGTATAGGCACCCTAAAGAACTTGGTTGTTCAAGTCGAACGTATGCACGTCACGTTCCCTCGAGGCAAAGCTTGATGCAGCCTTTGCTTGTCAAATTGTTGCACAAATAAGTTAGACAAAGTTATGTTGGTCTATCAAAGGCATTCTAAGCACTGTCCACTCTTTCTGTAGTTGTCAAGTCACATAGCTCCACAATCTCAAGGCTCGTCATATAAAGTATGTGACTTGAGCGATAGTGTCGCCTAGAGAACAAGGTCTGTCTAAGGCACGAGCTACGGTTGGTTTAAGGAAAAGCATGCCACAGTCAAAGGAACACGTTCTGTTCAAGTTAAGATGGAAGACTACTTAGTAGTCGTTTCCTAGATTTCAAACGATAGAAGTTCACGCGACTGGTTGTCGTCGAGATCGGTCCCGCTACTTGGGAGTCTCGATAAGGAAGTTCACGAGATCGGTCTCGTTACTTGGGAGTCTCGATAAGGAAGTTCACGAGATCGGTCCTGCTACTTGAGAGTCTCGATAAGAAAGTTCACGAGATCGGTCTCGTTACTTGGGAGTCTCGATAAGGAAGTTCACGAGATCGGTCCCGCTACTTGGGAGTCTCGATAAGGAAGTTCACACGACTAGTTGTCGCCAAGATTAGTCATGCTACTTAGGAGTCTCGATAGAAAGTTAGAAAACGTGGCCATGATTAAGGAAGGACTTCGTAGATCGAGTTGAGTCTTGCATGGTCCACTACACCAAAACATGTTATTTGTCACACATATTTTTTTTCATTAGTAACGGTTAAAACCGTCATAGACTAATAACATTTATAACCGTGACAATTAATAATTAAGTGTTATGAAAATTCCAATTTTGTGACTTAAATATTTTTTATGTGCATGTGACACTAAAAACCGTGGGAAAAAACACAGGTGAAAATTTCCAACCCAAAATTTCCCGCACACTTTTTCATTGTTCCCTCCTACGATTTTTTAGTAAAACCTACCTCCCTCTCCCGCAAAAACACTTCCTTTATCTCCAGCTCTTTCTCTCCGTCGAGAAACCCTCGCTCGAGAAACCCCCTCCCTCGCTCGAGAAACCCTCGGCCCCTTTTTATTAGGGTTTCTGTAAAACCCTAATAAAATTGCCTGCTGTACTTCCTCTCCGTCGCGACAGAGAGTTGAAGGTACGGCTTTTCTTCTCCCTCATAATCTCGATTTCGGGTTTTATTAGGGTTTTATTTTGATTTGATTATGGTTTGATTAGGGTTTGTGAATTTTTTGCTCTCTCATTCTCCCTTACAATATTAATTTTTCTTATGTTAGTATTCGATTTGATTACCTCCACCACACCTCCAGCATCGTCGAAGAGGTAAGGATATCCGAAGGTACTTTCTTCTTTTTATGATCTATTTTATTCTTTTCATGATCAAGAAATTATTGTTCGTCGTTGGTTTTATTTATTTATTTTTTGTGATATTTTGGTGCCACTGGCTAAGAGTTCCACCAACAATGTGCGATGTACTTATCTGTTATAAATTTTGTAGACCACCATAGGAAATCAAAGGCTGACTCGATAAAATCAGCAAGCAGAAGGAAATTCAGACCATCATAGGAGCAATGAAATCTAAAAACTAGACAAATGTTGGTTATCCGATTTTATGAAGGTTAAATTTAGGCGAGCAATGGTGTCATTTTCAAGAAATGATCACTTGTCGCTGCGTTTGCATTATTATTTTGCATATCCTTTGTTATATGAGAGGATGAATTATTGAAATAAAAACTTAGGAAGATGAATTGATGTTTATTTTTTATTTACATAATTTCTTCTTATGTGTAATATCAAACTGTGTGGTAACTCATTTAATCTATTGTTCTTCATTGAACATACACTTATCAAAGACGCTCCAAAATAGATTAGGATACTCTAAAGTTGGTGTAGTGTCTGTGCCGTGCGTATTTGTTTCCTTGCACCTTATCATGTTTGTATCCTGTCATATCGTGTTAGCAACGGCTGAGTCGCAATTTCCTTGTAGGGGAGACCCTCGATGACGAGGAGAGATATAATTACAAATGAATCTAGGACTTAAAAAGATCCAACTAACCATCTGGATAAATGAGTCGCAATTTCCTTTGTCAACGTGGTTTCTTTCATCACTTGTCAAATGTGGTTTCTTTCATCACGCATGATTCTTGCTTCCGTGCTTATTATTATATTGTTGAATATTATTCTGTAGGCTTTGGACCTGGGTCCATCCTGAGATTCATGTGTGTATATCTTATTATTAAGACGAGAGAAATCACAGTCATGCCCAATTCTCATGGGTTCAGAATTCAGAAACCAATCAATATACATACAAAATTAGTACACAAACCACTGCTCTGCTCCCCTACAATTGTCAAAATGCCAGCTAGGTACTACTACATTGTCTATGATACAATAGCAGCATGGTTCTGATTTCATGGCAGTGTAATTACTCAAACATGCATCACATTATTGAGACAATATATACAACTCAAGCAGTAGTATAAGAAATTGCAGCTTAACAGCTGCTGCGTGCATAGTTTTTTTTTTTAACTTGCTATTGGCTTCTTGTGTATAAAAGCAGCCAGTAACTAGCATATTGGATTTTAATGTTTGTGTTTAGAAGGATATGTTGATCAGGAACAACATGTTACTTTATTTGCGTCTTTTATGTTGATCAAGAAGGCATATACTTACCGAAACCTCTAGCACTAGCTCAATGTCCTGATGATATTGATAAAATCTGGTGGGAGAAGTTTATCGAGAATGAGTACACTCCAAAGAAGATTGAGCAACGCAAGAAGAATGCTGAAAACAAGGCCCAATGTAAAATCTCCCATGCTCTTGGAAGGAAAAGTTATAAAAGAGTATACGAAGAATTGGTGTGTATTATACTATAATTTTACTCCAAAAAAGATTGATATTGTTATTTTTCATGCTCTTGGAAGTACTGTTTTTAATTCCTACTTGTACTTGTAGGAGGAAGAACATCCTGCGGAGGGTGTTACACGGTCAGAAGCGTGGAAGAGAGCCCACAAAAGTAAGGCTACTGGAAATGTGCTTCCATGCGCATTGGAGAAATATGTAAGTACAAAATGAGGTTCTATTTGTATAAAATGAGGTTTCATATATGTTCTGGAAATGTGCCACCGGAAGTAGTTTATTCATATTTTTCTTAAATATCAGTTTTAAATATCAGTTTTTTATATCAGCTTTTCAAATCTTTTTAGCCTTCTTAAACTCATATTTTTCTTATAACATGTCAAATCACAGAATGAATTAGAAGCAGCAGAAAAGAGGCAAAAAGAAGCTGCAAGTGCGAGTGGTCATGATGGTGTGTCAAGCCTAGAAGACCTTGAGACTGACCCTATTGCTGAAGTTTTTGGAGTCGATAAAAAGAGTCGTTGTCGTGCAGTTAGCTCCACATCCTCGGTGAAGCAAGTAAAAATTAGACAAGCAGCAAAGGCAATAGCCAGCAAAAATACCAACCCAGAGGTTCTCCAAAGGTTGGATATTGTTGAGGTTATGTTACGGGAATTGCTCGCTCGTGACGACGCTACACATCAGTCCCAAAATCCAACTTTTGCTTCTGGAACGCCCGAGACAGAAGGGGCGTCTAACTCCGTGTATATCAGTAAAACTACAGGAAATTTGAATCCTGTTTTGAATACCGTCGGTCGTGTCCCTAGTAACAACAATAATAGTCCTGTTGTCCATGGTAACAAAAATAATGGTCATGTTGTCCATTATAACAATGATGGACCGGCTCATGGAGGAAAACAAAATGTTATTTTACTTGGACGGGAACGAGAGGATGTAGCCAAGGGATTTATAGCATCTCACACTACCTGTCATGGAAGAAAAGTGCAAGATGATGAGAACATCGTTTATGTGTCCGAGGTGATAAAGCCAGAAGCAACAGTTTATGATGGTCCACAAGATGGAATATCTTTTCTTTGTGAAATAGCTGATGGAGGTTTTCTTGTTTGGGGAGCCAAACGGCTCAGGTATTTGTGACAACAGGTATATATATACAAACGATAAGTATGTGTTGATAGTAAAGTGTTTATGTGATTATATTGATCTTGAGCTTCCTTTATGCAGTATGGAGCGCTTCGGAGGAAGGTTGGTGGTGTACTTTTGGAGGTACACTAAATTTGATGAGAAAATATATTTCTAGGCACTTAATACTATTTATATTGCTTTCCAAAGCATTTATATTGCTCTCCGAAGCCTTTATCATAGTTTGAATGTATCATTTATATTGCTTTCCAAAGCATTTATAATTTCGAATGTATCACATATCCTCAGGATTCACACCATAGTATGTAAGCTGCACATAAAGGCCTGGTTTGGGATTGCTGCTGCTGCTCAAAATGGATTTTCAGACCATTTGTAGGGGCTTAACAAGGGGAAAGGTAACTTTATGCAGTCTTGTTTTGCTATATAATGCATTTTTTTGCTTCCATTCATATGCACTTTATGAGTCCAAAACATAAATGGCGATGATGAGTAGAATAATGAATGCTTTGAGCCATATCGGGGTATGTTCCTTCATAATGCTTTGAGCCTTATCTGGGTATGTTTCAAGGATAGAGCTAATTAATGTGTGTGATTAATTGGGGATCTTGAATTTTTTTTATGTGTGTGATGAATTGGGGATCCTGATTTTATGGAGTTTGTATTCTTCTTCCTCTTGATTTGCTTCATATATATGTGTCTAAATTTGAATTGTTACAAGCAACTTTAGAATGTAGAGGAAAAGAAATGTAACATTTTCAAACAACACAAGAAATTCAAGGGAGTAGCACACATTGGTGGCCTAGAGATACCTAAGTGGCCTAGAATAAACTGCTTTAAAACAGCCTTTTCGGTTAAAATGTGGGACGATCAAGAAAATTGTCCAGAAAATGAGATGGATAAGCTGCAGAACACTAGACATTAAGATAACAGGGAATACATTCATGGGGTATGAAATGAGTACACTAAAGAGAGGTGTGGCTTCAACTACATGGGTAAGGTGAGACTTGGAGGTGTGCAATAATGACTGATGGGAAAAGTGTTAGGAGCCTTAGGAACTTAGTTGGAGGAGCTGCTTGAACTTGGCTAGAGCAAACATAACATGGTTAAGGTAGTAAAGCAGTATGGTAAACTCTAATCTTATAGTGGATGTGGCCTTAGCTGGGCTTAATACAGAACAAGGCTTCATGCAGCTGGCCGCAAAACCTTGTGTTCAGGAATTCTTATTTCTGGCTGTTTTTATGCTTTTGATGTGCATATTTGATATTATTTTTCTTTAAACATTGAAGATATAATCCATAGGAAGGGTCCGATACCGATTCCAATACCGATACTGTGAACCTTGGTAAATTCTTCTACAACTACTTTGTTATTGATTGTGATTTTTGTGACCTTCTAGTACTATTGCTTTGTTATCAACTGATGATGCAACATTTGTTATCCTGGGTATGCAACTGATGATGCAACATTTGTTATCCTGGGTATGCAACTGATGATGCAACATTTGTTATACCGATTCCATAGGAAGGGTACTATTGCTTTCTTATTTCTAGCTGTTTTTATTGCTTTGTTATCCTGGGTATGCAACATTTGGTCATATACTGCTCTGGTTGTTCATATTTGCAGTTATGCTTACTTGCAATTTTTTGTACTTGGTTTTTGGCTTTGTGTATATCCTGTAACATTTTTTTTAGAAAATTCTTGTTGGCTTTGTTCATATATCTGCTGGCAATTGGCCATATATATCCTGTAACATTTTGGCTTTGTGTATATCCTGCAACATTTTTTTGCGGCAATTGGGGGCAATTGGCCATATGTACTTCCTGTAACATTTTTGTGGCAATTGGCTTTATTCATATATATGCTGGCAAAATTTGTTAGAAAATTTTTGTGGCTTTGTGTATTTCCTGTAACATTTTTTGTGTATATCCTGTAACATATATATGCTGGCAATTGGCCATATGTACTTGGTTTTTGCCTTTGTGCATATCCTGCAACATTTTTTTTAGAAAATTCGTGTTGGCTTTGTTCATATATATCCTGTAACTAAATGATACTTCTTTTTCTCTTACATGCAAGAATTTGTACAGTTTTAGCATGGATGCAAGCACTTTCATTCTTCCTCAAGAGAGCCTCGTCTTGATTATCCAAAAACACAAGAGTTTGAAATGTTTTGTGGTTTGCTTCATGCATCTAGAGCCTTGTTTTGTTGTCATTGAAACTAACAATGGAATGTTTCCTTACTAAAATATTAATGTATGGATGCTACTGAACATCATGTGTGGTTTAGTTGCTTATTTTTCAAATATTATGTGGTTTAATTACTAATTTGAATGGTTGAATTGTTATTACAAATTATGTGGTTTTGTTTCTAGTTTGGAATGGTTGAATGGGTAATCGCCTATTATGTGGTTAATTAGTTACTTGCTAGGAATTGTTATTGAAAATTTTGTGGTTTATTTATTGGTTTGGAATGGTTGAATTACTATGAAGGAAAATATTATGAAATTGGATACAAGTTGAATGTAGTTTTTTTTTTTAAATAGTCCAATTGTAATGGTTATAACTGTGACAATTAGTGGAGAATAGTTACGAAAAAAATAATGTAGTAACAGTAATAACTGTGACAAAACAAATTAACTGCCACATTAATAACTGTGACAAATAAAAAATTAATCACGGTAAAAATCGTCACATCATTGGACTTCTCTAACGGTTATAACCATTACAACATAAAGCATTTGCAACGGTTTTAACTGTTACTAAACAATTACTTGTCACGGTTATTACCGTGACTATTACAAATATTTATCACGGTTATAACCGTGACCAAAATAAATAGTTGTTACGGTTATTACCGTGACTAAATAATAACCACGCCCCACTAGTAACGGTTATTACCGTTACGAAAAATTATTGTCACGGTAATAACCGTGGGTAATCGCCTATTATGGTGTAGTGGTCTTTGGACAACTTGTGCACAAGGTGTAGTCTTCTCGAATGATCGCTGGTGATCCGAGATCATTTCTTGTCATGACCCGCACCCACTGTGAGGGTACGAGTACGTAGCAGCCCCTAGCCTACGTCGCAGTGTCGGCGGTAGAATGCTGTTCTAGGTCATGAACTATAACTAACACAATATGAAATACTTTTCAACTGGAGGCCAACTAACAGAAGGTACAACTCAATCACAATCTAGAGGTAGAATATAGCACGATGGATTAGATAAGAAAATCCTCAAATTGAGGTACAAATAGAAGTAAAATACATCAAAGTTAACAACTACCAGTCTCAACATCTCCATAAATATACAACTCTGAAATCAAAGACAACGACTAACATGAAAAGAAAGAACAGTCTAGACTATCTACACTATGCATGGGTATCATCCTCAGCAGCTGCCTGAACCTCCCAAGGGTCCAGGTCGCGAGTGTCATCTAGGCAAGCTCCATAGTAAGGGGTACAAGGTTCCTCATCATCCTTTGTAAAAATTTTAACAGGTCCAGTCAGGACGGGAGCGAGCACAATATATCTCATACAGATCATAACAGGTTAGAAAATATAAACGTGCAAGAGAGTACGATGCATGAAACTAAAAGAATGTACATGATGTAAATAGAGAGAACTGTAATAGAAATATCTACTATATGTAGAGAACTATCAGTGACTAGTGATGGAGAGTACAAAGTCGACATGTGAACGGCTGGATTTTCACATGAATATACTAAAGAGGCGTACATGATTATACTACTTTAAAATTGTTCACATGACTATTTAGCTTCCCCATACCCCAATCAATACACAAGGATCCAGACAATTATGTTGCGTACATAATTTTTTACATGAAAGCCCATAGATGGGTGTACATGAAGTAAACATGAGGGCTCAGAACTGAGTGCACATGAATTCCAAATGAAGGCCCATGAAGGGTACACATGAAGTATAGGTTATACATGAGAAACATGACCGAACATGAGAGCACATGAGAGTACCCGAGCATGCATAAACGAGCATGAAATACATGAGAAACATGAATAACTTGAGAGCAAGGAATACATGATGTACATGAAACACATGACATGAAGTATCCGAAGCTCCCGAGGGGAATAACATTTCATGTAGGGATCCATATAGTACCAATCCGTGATAATATCGTGACAGCATCAAATAAGGTAATCTAGAGCAGGAATATAATCCTAAGCAAGTTATGAAATGTTCAGATAATATACTCACCTGGTATCTGAATATCTGTGAGAATATACTGTCCGAAATGAGGTATCTGACTCCTATTTAGAGCAACACAAGTCAAGACATATACAGAGGATGATAAATAAAATGTACAATGCAAATACATGCCGTCTAGGTCAAACTAGACTAGAGTCAATGTTTGGTCAACTCTAGTCAACTACACTCGTCAAACTAGGTCACCAGGTCAAGTCCTAGCCTAAACAAGTCTCACTAAGCCTAACCAAGTCTATACTATGCAATTAAGGCTAGACACAAGCAAGGCAAGCAATGTGAACCACCAAGGCATATATATATATTCATACTATATTGTATTGCCTACATTCATGCATCCATACTATACATCTATACATTCATTCATAGATGCCTACATTGCCTATATACCAATACATTAGATCATGACTATGCATATATTGGTTACATGATCACATTACACATTCACATTTCATTCACATATATAACAATATATGTATATAGGGTATATATATAGGTTGTGTGTGTATAAACATTGTGTAGCATTAGGCAAGGTTGCACTTCTAGTTAACATATAGGTATTCATTCATATATTTCATTGCATGTATACATTCATATATACCTATCTTCATACATCCACACACACACACACACACACACACACACACACACACACACACACACATATATATATATATATATATATATATATATATATATATATATATATATATATATATATATATATACATGTATGCATACATTAATATATACATACATGCCTACCTTGCATACATTTATACTTGCTTTCATTTTTACTACATGAATTAATATCTTGCATTCCTACGCTACACTACATTAATTTACCTACATGCTTACATCAGATACTTCATTCATGCTTGCATATATACATATATTCCCATTTGCATTTATATATGCATATTGCATTCATATGTGCTCACCAATATGCATGGCATTATACATATATCATTCATTACATATACATGTTAGATGTGCATAGGAAGAGGGAAAATGAAAGGAAGAGGGGACTGAATTTTTAGGACAGTGCATAGGTGGAGGGTGTGTGTTCCCAGTTTTCAACACAATAAGTTCTCAGTTTTAAAATCCAGTGGAGTGTGTGTGTGTGTTATGATGTGCGTGTGTGTATGAGTGACAAACGAGGGTGCAAATCTCAGGTTTACAGGGAGTGTGTGTGTGTGTATAGGAATTAGTGCATCTCAGTTTTTCAGGGTTGGCAGGGCATAGATGTGTGTAAGGGTGATAGGGGCTATAGGGTGTGTGTGTTTCAAGTGTGTGTTCATGAGTGTGATTCCTGTGGGTGTGTGTCATTAGCTATATGTGGTGTACAAATTCCCAGGTTCTCAGTTTTTAGAAAAACATTGTGACAGTTCAAATTAGTTGGCCTGGTGAGGGTGCAGTGTGTGTACATGACAGGGCATTAAATCTCAGTAGAGTGTCTCAGTGTATGGTAAATGAACTCATGTTACACCTATGTGCGTTTGTAGAGATATTTAGGAAATCAATAGGAAGGTTTTAGTCAGCAATGAAATAATGTGTGTGTAACACCCGTGTTCATAGGTTAGAAAAATCAGCTTGAACATGACAATTTTAATTAACATTTGAAACCCCAACCTCATTTCAGTTTAACACACATCTATCAACCCTATAGCATATTAAATCCAAACCAGTTAACATTCAATCTCAGTTGTAATGTATAAACATGTGTGTGCATGCATATATTATTCAGTTTTGAACTCAACCAAACTCAGTTAAATATATCATTTCAGTTTTAAAATCAGAACATTTAAACTCAAGCCTATAGTCCAATCTCAGATATCAGGTTTTTATATAACCCCAATTTCGAAATAAAGTGTATGAATAATGTAAAGCCCGACCCTTAAATCAAACCAAACAACTAACCCATTCTCAGGTTTCAATTTTAATATAAGGGGAATAAAGTCTCAGGTTAATCAGTCCAAATCACAATTTGAAAACCCATAACTTAGCCAAATGAAACCCCGACATGCAACTTAACTCAGCTACATACATATAATCCAACATGGTAATTTAATCATCAAGTCAGAAAAACATAATTAATTCTCAGAAAATTCAGTTTACAGTTTTTTGAACTACTCTCATGTTCTCAGGTTTCATATCAATTGTTAACATTCTGTAATTCAAATTCACAACCAACCAACAGTGATCATATATACAATAGACAATTCATATATCCAAAACCAAACCCAATTTTTAAACCACAAAGTTGGTTTGAAACTAAAACCCAATTCCCAGTTTTCGAAATATCAGTACAATAGAAAACATGGAACCAGGTATCAGTAAAAATTTATTTCGAACCCAAATAAAATTAATTCTTATGTGAAACCCAAAGACAGGTGTACAGTGGTGTTCTCTATATGTTGACATGTTAGGGGGGTATTTGTTTCCAACCAAGTGGACACAAACGTGTCCAAAATAGAAGAACAAAGTATCAAAAAAATACAGTCAAAGCATCCTCGTGCACGCGTGTCGTGGCCTCGTACACACGACACACGAGGCTCTGTGCTCGTGTCCCTGTGTTCGCCCAACATAGGGCAACACATTTGTGTCTCTGACACGTCACCACGACGTGTCCATGAGGGACACTAAGCCCGTATCAGAAGCCATTGTTCGTGCAGAACAGTGCAGTGTAAGATCGGTGCACTCGTGATTTCGTGTCCGACATGACACGACTTGTCCTGAAACTCGAGGGGGGTCTGTCAGTGATGGCCCCCACCTCTGTGCCAAGTGGTACGTGTCCACGTGGTCAAATACGTGACAAATCGGTACGTGTCATCAGGGCACCCGTGCGCTATGCGTGCAGCGTGTCCACGACCGTTTTCGACACAGAAATGACACGAAAATGTGCTTAGTCTGTGGGGTTTCAAAAACACACATCAAGGGCTTCCCAAATATGTAATTTATTTTAGAAAATACAAAGATTTAATCCATTCAAGCATTTCATCAAACACCTATATAGACACATTGATACGTGCCCAATACGGACACAAAATGGACACGGTTTCTATCCAAACTCTAGGGACAGCTAGGAGACACCTAGATCTAGTATGCAAAGAAATCAGAATATTAGCACAATTTGAGGAGTTTTACCTATAGGTGCAAATAGCAAGAAAAATTTTTAAATGGGGGGTATTCTTCTTGATAGCCAAATGCTCCAAATTGATCCCAAACTGAAATAGCTCTCCACCAATAGTCCATAAACATCATTTAGAACCCAATGCAAATAATTAGAATGAAAAAGGAGGATAAATAAATAAAATAGAAATTTTGAAGAAGGAAACAAACCTTATTTTTTGCCAAATGGAGAAATGATACAAAAGAGGCAAGAACAATAGGAAGAGAGATTTTATAGGGTTGGGAATTCCTAGGTGGCTGGCTGGTCATAAAGGATGAAATTAGGGTTAGGGTTTCAAGTCATGGGCCGTGGGCCAAGTTTCATAAGTCATGGAATTAAATCATAAGTCATAAGTCATGAACCTATTCATTATTCCTCATATTTCAAACTAGATTCTAAATGACTAAACTAGGGTTGATTTAAGTTAGACTAGGGTCATACCATGTTATTCAAGTCACCACAACTAGGGTCAACATCTAGGTTATTCTCTTAAGTCACAACTAGTAAAAGTCAAAATCAACAATCATCAATCCAATAATTAATCAAAGAATTCTAATAAGTTAAAATGAAAAAATTACCCCTAGGCTAAAAATGATAAATAAAAATTCCAATCACATGGTTAGGCTCTAGGTCAGACAGTCTCTAGGGTTTTACTAGCTGCACATCAAAATCACAAGTCATAATTTTTAAATAGTTTTTAAAATGATTAAAAATCACCAAAAATTATATTACAATTTAAATATCATAAATAAATAATTAAAACACAAAATTTCAAAATTACCCTCATGTAGAAAATTGGGTGTTACATGTCTGCCCGGGGGAAGCGCGCTGGCTCAACAGATATTGGATAACCGCATGGGAGATTCGGCGGCTCCGGGGCTAGCTACCCGCATTGAGGGAAGGTCCAATATTCCGAGCTAGTCCGAGATAGCGTGACATTGCTAGTGACCATTTCATATAGATGAGTCGGCAGAATAACGGTAAATCGTGTGTATGCCTTTAGACTGAGTCAAGGACTTGAATGCATGTTCGGTCGGTAACATAATATTTGGGCCTAAGATTTGGATACAACGTATATACCATGCTTGGTACGAGGCACGATGTTGGGATGTTCGTGTCATCGACACTAAGTTCACAAGTCTTGTCTAAGTCGGTTGATGAGTCAAACAGGAAGGCTGTGAGACGGTAGCATGGACATGTCATGATAAGTTGTGAGGCACGGCCTCAATCTTGAAGCACAGACAAGTCTAGGCAAGGTCTAGTGGCACGACCTGCACGAGTCGTCACCTTGACATTATCGACACAAGAATGGCTTAGCGGTACACGAGACAAGTAAAAGTCATGGCACTGCCCTGCCGCTTCGGGTTGAAGTTTGGTCGAATTGCTAAGCGATGAGGCATTACCTCCATCGTGATACACGAAGACACTATAGAACGATTATGTCGTGGCCCAAGCATAGGCCAAGGCATCTTTGTCCTAAAATTGATAGGCAAGACTAGAAAGACAATAAAAAAGGGATTAAGCTGCACAAAGTAAATGAACGTATCGACTTTGTATGGGTGTGCGAGGAGCTCACTCCATCAGTACAGTTAAGTACTAACACCCACACAGTTTTCATGTGCAGGCACAGGTAGAAGCTCGATTACGGAGCTCGCTTGGATACGTCAAGGCACGGAGTTTTCTTGGCATTTCGAGGCGTGCGACTGCATGGAGTAAGAACTTATACGGGATATAATGTATGGACATCGCCATTTCGAAGAATCTGCCACTCGTCGCTTGAAGCTTGTATTGAGAAATGAGAGAGAGCAGAGTGACTTGTAATATGAGAGAAAAGTGAGCTTGAGAGACTTGTAATTTGGCCTCTTGCCCACATTATAATCTTTGTTCAATATCAATAAAAGAGCATTTTGCATAACTTGTGTTTTGCTTCCATTTCTGTTGCTGACTATTCAATATTTTTGCTTGGAACTTCTGTGCGATGACCCCCCGTCGCTTAGCCTGTAATAGGCTGTTATGGACTTGCCTTGCGTGAGCACCATCTAGGCTCACGCGGTATCATGCCTTAATAAGGACGATCGGTCCTACGGGAATTGTCAACGAGACTACGGCTCCGTACTCTCCTCAATCTAACGGAGTAGCAGAGAGGAAGAATAGAACGTTGACAAAAATGATTAACTCAATGCTGTTGACTGCGAGTCTTCCAAAATGCTACTAGAAAAAAGCTGTATTGACAGCCACTTTTATTTAAATAGAGTGTCTCATGCAATTTTAGACGTCACTCCTCATGAACTCTAGTTCAAAGTCAGACCTAACTTGAATGTCATTCAAGTTTGGGGGTGTCTAGCATATGTGAAGCTTCCAGATCTGAAGAACCAGAAGCTTGGGACAAGGACTGCAAAGACGATCTTCTTGGGTTATGCCGAAAAGAGTGATGTTCGGAGATTTCTTGATACTGAGTCAAATCATATCATTGAATCTCGCGACGCAGAATATTTTGAAGACAAATTTGTAAGGCACAAAAATATTATTCTTACGGATATTTCGGAGAACAATGAGGGTACGCATGAAACTAAAGTTTCCAATGAGGATGTAGTCCAAAAAGATGTTGTTGAAACAACGGTTGAACCAGAACTTGCTGAGCCGTCAGCGAAGCGTGTGAGGAGGCCGAAGGACTTCGGAAAATACTTTGTCACCTATCATGTGGAAGCAGATCTGCGTACCTATGATGAGGCAATGAAGACCAGAGACACAGTTTTCTGGAAGGAGGCGATTGACAATAAAATTGATTCCATCACCTCAAATAACACTTGGGTTGTTAGTTGATCTTCCTGAAGGAGCGAAACCCATCGGATGCAAATGGATCTTCAAGAAGAAGATGAAAGCAAACAGAACTATTGACAAGTTCAAGACTAGGCTGGTAGCCAAGGGATTTTTTCAGAAACAGGGGATCGACTACTTTGACACGTATGCTCCAGTAGTCCGGATGACCACCATCAGAATGTTGATTGCTCTTACAGCAATACATAAGATGGTGATACATTATATGGATATGAAATGGCTTTCCTAAATATCGAGCTGACCGAAAAGATTTATATGCAACAGCCAGAGGGATTTGTCGTCAAGGGTCTTGAAGACAAGGCCTACAATTTGGTAAAATCCTTGTACGGTGTTAAAAAATCTCCCAAGATGTGGCATAAGAAATTTGACAAGGTTATAAGGTCAAATGGCTACAGGGTCAGTGTAATGCCTATAGTTCGTATTACGTATCTTGGTATACGTGTACGTATACTTGACTCGTATTGCGTATTTTCTTGCATGGTTATTTGGCATGTCATTAGATATGGCTTAGCTTGGTTCAGCTTAGCTTGGTTTGGTTTGCTTTTAGGTTCATCATGAACCAAAAGAAAACCCCCACCTACCACCACCATCCCCATTTATTAACCCCTCCTCTTTCTCTCTCTTCATTATTCTTCTTCTTCTCCATATTTACTTCTACACCTACCAGGAAGGAGAGAGAGAGAGAGAGCTTAGGTAAGTACAAACTTGCTTCATGATGGATCTCAAGTTTTATTGTTCCATTCTCTTCCTTACTTGATTCTAAGCCTCTTTAGAACTTGACATTTTTGGATTTGATGGATGGATTCTTGTAGATCTAAGTTTGTAAACTTTTCGGTTTTTCTTGGTTTTGATCTCTAAAACTTGGTTATTTTCGAAAACTAGTGTTTCTATGTTGTAGAGAATTCAATTTCATGCAGTTTTGGCTTTTGTTTCACTTGATTTCGACTTCGGATGAGGAAGTTATGGCCAAAACAATTTCTGGTCATTTCTATGTTCATCTGCAGCATGACCAGCATGCCGCAGAAGGCGCATGTCGCAGAAGGCGCATGTTGCAATGAAGCGCATGTCGCGGTAGCCGCACAGCATGTCGCAGAAGGCGCATGTCGCAGAAGGCGCATGTTACAATGAAGCGTATGTCGCGGTAGCCGCACAGCATGTCGCAGAAGGCGCATGTCGCAGTAGGCGCATGTTGCAATGAAGCGCATGTCGCAGTAGCCGCTTATCATGTCGCAGTTGAGCCACATGAGGCGCATGTCGCAGTAGCCGCTTATCATGTCGCAGTTGAGCCACATGAGGCGTATGTCGCGGTAGGCGCATATCATGTCGCAGTTGAGCCACATGAGGCGCATGTCGCGGTAGGCGCATATCATGTCGCAGTTGAGCCACATGAGGTGCATGTCGCGATAGGCGCATATCATGTCGCGCATGAGCCGCATTAAGACGCATGTCGCAGTAGGCGCATATGGTGTCGCAGTTGCATGCATGTCGCAGAATAGGTCGTATAATGCATATTTTGACTATTACTAACTGTTATATGTCTTAATTGACTGTATTATTGCTCGAATTTCTCCCAACTCCCAACATGAAAGTTGTAGATCTTTTCCTTGGCTTCAAGAATAGGTCACTAATTATTTTATGCAAGTTCTCTCACTCATGATAATATAAGAATAGAACACGATAGTGGCCCGCTGTGGTGCACTCTTGACAAGTAAACTGGCATGATATGTCTCGACATGCTGTTATGACAGCTAGCCTGACATGACAAGTATGAATGACCTGGACACCGTGGGCGATTGCGTTTGTACAAATAAACTGGTACTGTCTTGCATCATGTCTAGGATGGGGATCCCTGAGTACCACGATCAGGGTTACCTACTGAAATTGACTAAGACTAATTAACTAGAACGATTCAGTAGTCATGAAGAGATTCCCAGCTACAGGCAATCCCGTTATCTGGGCGCATTAAGTGGACTTGTAGCCTACCGACGAGTAGGACACATTTCCAGCACACAGTCATGTGGTGCACCCTTCATAAACGGACATTCGACCCGGATAACCGGATAGTCTGCAGGGCTTGTGGCTGATGGGATAATCTCATTGCATATTGCTAGTAACTAGGCTTGTGATAACCCTAGTTAGTTAAAAGTATCAAGCCGTACTCTTGATTGGCCGTGATTGATTGGATGTAGTTTATTCTATCTTAGTCTTATCCTGATCCTGTACAAGATTGTATCAGGACATAATTTCTTGTATCGATAAATGATGAGATACCAAGTTCTGTTCAGATGAAGGGTTACAATCCCGGTCCTTGTTTGGTTTAAGGGTTGTAACTTGGCTATCTGAATAGTTCCATGGTTATCTTATCATATATCGTCCTGCTTATTGTGCCCGCCTTAATAATAAAGATCAGGGGTCCAGTTCTGTTCAGGCGAAGGGTTACAACCCCGGTCCTTGTTTGGTTTAAGGGTTGTAACCTGGCTTCCGGAGCAGTTATGTGTCCTCTCTTCATTTATTGTCTTATTGTAACCCCCTGTCATGCTCGTCATGTTTTACCTTTACTTCAATACCATGATTATTTATACTGGCCTTAACAATAAAGATCAGGGGTCCAGTTCTGTTCAGGCGAAGGGTTACAACCCCGGTCCTTGTTTGGTTTAAGGGTTGTAACCTGGCTTTCGGAGCAGTTCTGTGTCCTCTCTTCGTTTATTGTCTTGTTACCTTATCAATAGTAATTGAGACGGGTCTCTATTCAGGCGAAAGATTGCAACCCCGGTCCTTGTTTGGTTTAAGGGTTGCGGTCTGGCTACTTGAATGGTTTCTCCGTGCTCAATATATTATTGTTATCTCAGTTATTATCAGTATCTTTTAATTACCTTACTATTTATTTGTGATATGCTGGTTTTAGTTCCTAAGTGAAGCCTCCTTTGTGGCATTTGCTCTTTCTGGGGTCTGACCCAGCTGGTTTTGTGTGGCCAGATATCGGAGCAGCACCAGAGGATCCACCTATCTTCCAGCCCGATGGTGACCACCAGGCGTAACCAGGGCAACGAGTGGGTTTCTTTTGTCCTCCCACTCTATTTGTAAAATTATTCTTTTGAGACGTTTAGCTGGCGAGGACGTATTAGCTCGTATTGCACCTTTATTTACTGTCTGCCTACGGGCTGTAACATGATTGACAAATCCTAGGGTTGATCATGTATTGACTAAAACTCTTGCTAGTCCTGACATTTTGTACGACTAGCTTCATGATCATCCAATATGTAATGTATGGGACGCCTTACTATTGTATATTGATGCTCTAATATCTTGTGACTGCTACTACTTGCTTGTGATTGAGACAATAGGTTTGATCTTGACCATAGGAGACTGATGGATTGTAGTTAAACCCTCATATATCTAGACAGCCGTGACCGTATAGTGACGTGGATTCCATTTCATTATACGTAGCTGGCTATGTCTGCCCCCGCTCTCCAGTATTCTGGTTCTGGGGCGTGACATGGGTTTAGTGGTGGCCCATGCAGGTCTTGTAATTCAAGATATGTAAGGGTTTACCGAATAGATGTCTCAATCAGTACTCGCCCTTGATCTCTACTCGTATCCTCTTGATCCCTGAAAATCTTGACCTGATCACATGCTTGTATCGTTGATCTGTCCTGGTCCTTCCTTATTGTTCCCTATGTCGTCTTCTTCAGCGGCATTGTTCCTGGACCTACCGATCAGCAAGGCGGAGCACCTCCAGCGGACCAGCAGCACCCTGGAGATCAAGCCCAGCATTCAGGAGTAGCCTCCAGAGTCGTGTCCACCGAAGGAGAACCACCAATTCAGCCCGTCCAGCCTACAGAACCTGAGGATGGCACTTTGGTGGGACTCATCAGGTCCCTATTAGCTTCCCAGGATCGTCACGGAGATGCCTTGCACCAGGCGGTGGCAGATGCTTTGACCAGAGGAGGTCATCAGGGTAATAGCGCGGCCAACAGCTTCAAGTGCTTGAACCCTCCTTTCTTCGACGGCAGTGAAGATGCGATCGCTGCAGATGTATGGCTTCAGGACACAGAGGTGATTCTAGAAGCATCCAGGACTCCAGAGAATGAGAAGGTGGCCGTAGTGCGCCTGCAGTTACTAGATCTTGCCCGCAGCTGGTGGGCAGCGCAGGCCGATGGATTAGTGGCCCCTATTTCATGGGCAGTATTCAGGGAGAGATTCCAGACCAAGTATTTTGATGCTGTAGCTCGGTATGATCTACAGACGAGGTTCACCAATCTGAAACAGATGGGCAGGACGGTTGATGGATATGCGACCGAGTTCTCCAGGCTTAGTCGGTTTGCTCCCACCTTGGTGGCGACCGAGTTCGATAGAGTCCAGCAGTTCTAGCAGGGGCTCCACCTAGAGATTTTATTGGCGGTGGAGCAGTTTGAGCATCAGACTTTTGATGCAGTGTTGAGAGCAGCCCGGAGGCATGAGAATACATCCCAGAGGATCGTGGATAGGACCGGAGGTCGAAAGCGATCTCACGGCCAGATGAATCAGTCTTCAGCACCAGCCCTGGCAGCCAGGGCTTTGACCATTGGAGCTCCGAGGCGGGCGGCCTCAGTGACGTCGGTTCAGCATTCCACCCCGACGCACCCTCAGCAGCAGAAGCAGAAGCAGTCTTCCGCAGTAGGATGTTCACACTGCGGGAAGCCAGGGCATGTGGTGTCAGAGTGTCGTAGAGCACAGGGTTTGTGCTTGGTTTGTGGTGCCCCGGACCACAGGGTTGGGAACTGCCCGAACAGGGGGAGTTCATCCGCTTTTTCTAGTCCTTCAGTTAGAGGACCAGCACCAGTCCAGCAGCAGCAGCTGCAGTACCCGTTCCCGAGGCCATTGCCGACGCAGGTCCAGGCATTCCAGCAGCAGAGACCGCAACAGTATGCCCAAGCCCAAGCCCTGATCCAGAGCAGGCAGAGAAATTTTCAGCAGAGGGGACCCGCACCCAGAGGACATGGTCAAGTGCTGGCTTTGACCATGGGAGAAGAAGGAATAGCACCAGGTGAGGTGGTGGCAGGTACTATTCTCGTCAACACCTTTCCAGCTTCAGTATTATTTGATTCTGGTGCCTCGCATTCATTTATGTCTGCACGATTCGCGACACGGGTAGGACTGGAACCCGAGTCATTATCAATAAGGCTCAATATACTTACTGGTAACGGACTTGTGGGAGTAGATAGAGTATTTTCTTCGTGTCGGGTCGTAGTTAGCGGTAGAGAATTCCCCGCTAGATTGATAGAGTTCCCGATGGCCGATTATGATGTGGTCTTAGGGATGGATTGGTTGAGGGACCAGTATGCTAGGATAGACTGCCACATTGGCAGGGTTATTTTTAGCATTCCAGGCGAGCCAGAGTTTTCTTTCTCCCGAGGCGAAGTTGAACCTTCTCCTCCATTATTGCGGATGGCAGTAGCAGCAGTACAGTTACCTCGGATAGTCGAAGAGTTTCTAGATGTTTTCCCAGAAGAGCTTCCAGGGATGCCGCCAGAGCGAGAGATCGAGTTTACCATCGACTTGATTCCCGGGACAGCCCCAGTGTCAGAGAGAGTCTACAGGATGGCGCCGTCAGAGCTAGAGATATTGTACAAGATGATTGAAGAACTCAGAACCAAGGGATTCATTCGTGCTAGTGGATCGCCTTGGGGAGCCCCGATGCTTCTTGTGAAAAAGAAGGATGGTACGTCCAGATTGTGTGTTGATTATCGTACCTTGAACTCGGTGACAATCAAGAACAGATACCCTCTCCCGAGGATAGATGACTTGTTTGATCAACTCAAAGGGGCGTCAGTATTTTCGAAGATTGACTTGCGATCAGGATAACATCAGATCAGAGTCAGAGAGCAGGACATCCCGAAGACAGCTTTCAGATCTAGATATGGGCATTGGGAGTTTCTTGTGATGCCATTTGGAGCAACCAATGTGCCGGCTGTATTCATGGACCTCATGAATCGCATCTTTATGCCTTATTTGGATCAGTTCGTGATTGTATTCCTAGACGACATCCTGGTCTACAGCAAGAGTGAAGCGGAGCATGAGCATCACCTCAGAGTTGTTCTTCAGATTCTCAGAGAGCACCAGTTGTATGCCAAGTTCAGTAAATACGAGTTCTGGCTCGATCGCATTTCGTACTTGGGTCATATCATCACCCGAAGGGGAGTAGAAGTGGATCCCCAGAAGATCGTGGCCATTGAAACATGGCCGGTACCTAGCACAGTGGCAGAAGTCCGTAGTTTTCTTGGATTGACCGGTTACTACCGGCGATTTGTTTCAGACTTTGCTCGGATTTCTGCGCCATTGACCCAGTTGACCCGCAAGGATGTGCAGTTTGCTTGGACAGCAGAATGCCAGGATCTTTTGAGAGATTGAAGCGAGGCTTGATGACGGCTCCTATTCTCACGCTTCCAGATGGAACTGGAGGATTCTCAGTGTATTGTGATGCTTCGGGCAGAGGTTTAGGATGTGTTCTGATGCAGCATGGGAAGGTAATAGCTTATGCGTCACGGCAACTTCGTGATCATGAGAGAAATTATCCAACCCATGACTTGGAGCTGGCAGCAGTAGTGTTTGCACTTAAGTTGTGGAGGCACTACCTATACGGAGATAGGGTGGAAATTTTTACCGACCACAAGAGCCTGAAGTATGTTTTCACCCAGAAGGATCTTAACATGCGTCAGAGAAGATGGCTAGAGCTGCTTGTGGATTATGATGTCAACTTGTAGTATCACCCAGGAAAGGCCAATGTTGTTGCGGATGCATTGAGTAGGAGAGCCGGAATTTATTTTCTAACAGCGCAACCAGAATTGTTAGCCGATCTTCAGAAGATGGGTATAGAAGTTGTCCTCCCTTCCAGTATGGCATTGATGGCCAGCATGCAAGTTCAGTCCACTATAGTCGAGAGGATCCGAATGGCACAGTCAGCAGATTCTAAGCTTCAGCGACTTAGAGCAGAGTGTGAGGCAGGACGAAGACCAGAGTTATGTATCCATGAAGACGGTACACTTCGACATGGTAAGCGTCTTTGTGTACCCAGTGGAGATATTAGACAGAAGATCATGATGGAGGCTCACAGTTCGCAGTATTCCATTCATCCCGGCGGCACGAAGATGTACCGTGATATCCGCCAGCACTTTTGGTGGAATGGCATGAAGAGGGAGATAGCCCGGTTTGTCTCTCGTTGTTTAGTCTGCCAACAAGTTAAGGCTGAACATCAGAGACCAGCTGGACTACTTCAACCGTTGCCGATTCCAGAGTGGAAATGGGAGCATGTAACCATGGATTTTGTGACTGGATTGCCTAGATCCCCGGCGGGCAGAGATGCTATTTGGGTTGTCATAGACAGGCTCACGAAGGTGGCTCACTTTCTCCCGTTCAGAGTTGGTCAGTCGACGGCTCAGCTAGCGGAGATGTATCTCCGGCAGATTGTCAGATTGCACGATGTACCAGTCAGTATCACTTCAGACAGAGATTCAAGATTTACGTCACACTTTTGGCGTAGCTTGCAAGGAAGTTTGGGAACTCACCTCCAGTTCAGTTCAGCTTATCACCCGCAGACAGATGGCCAGTCGGAACGTACGATCCAGACTCTTGAAGATATGTTGCGGTCATGTACACTCGACTTTGGTGGTTCGTGGGAAGATCATATGCACCTGGTGGAGTTCTCGTACAACAATAGTTTCCAGGCCAGTATCCGGATGGCACCATTCGAGGTGCTGTATGGTAGGAAGTGTCGATCCCCGCTAGCCTGGGATGATGTTGGAGAGAGGCGGATGCTTGGTCCGAAAATGATTGCTCAGACCGTTGAAGTGGTCAGAAGAGTCAGAGATCATCTTCGAGTTGCCCAAGATCGCCAGCGTCATTGGGCCGATTCTCATCGGCAACCCCTTGAATTTTCTGTCGATGATCATGTATTCCTTAGGATCTCGCCTACCCGTGGCGTCATTCGTTTCGGCGTACGGGGAAAGCTTAGTCCTAGGTATATAGGGCCGTTCGATATTCTGGAGCGAGTAGGAGATGTATCCTATCGTTTCGCTCTTCCACCGTCGCTACATGAGGTGCATGACGTATTCCATGTGTCCCAACTGCGACGGTATATCTCGGACCCGAGCCACATCCTGGATCATTCGGAATTGGTTGTTGGTACCAACCTTTCGTATGAGGAGAGGCCCGTGTCTATATTGGACCGAAGAGAGAAGACACTCAAGAACAAGACTATCAAGTTAGTCCGAGTTGCTTGGGGTCATCACTCTTTGGGTGAGTCGACGTGGGAGCGTGAGGATGATATCCGATCGCGATATCCCGACCTGTTTGACTCGTAAGGTATAATGTCTTCCTTATGCCTTATACTTTCAATTCCTTGCTTGAATAAATGACTGCATGATAGACTGCTTGTTATAGCTTACGATTAGTATAGCTTGTCCTTGCAATTCTAGCCTCTTGATTAAATTCCCAGGACGGAATTCTTCTAAGGTGGGTAGAGTTGTAATGCCTATAGTTCGTATTACGTATCTTGGTATACGTGTACGTATTCTTGACTCGTATTGTGTATTTTCTTACATGGTTATTTGGCATGTCATTAGATATGGCTTAGCTTGGTTCAGCTTAGCTTGGTTTGGTTTGCTTTTGGGTTCATCATGAACCAAAAGAAAACCCCCACCTACCACCACCATCCCCATTTATTAACCCCTCCTCTTTCTCTCTCTTCATTATTCTTCTTCTTCTCCACATTTACTTTTACACCTACCAGGAAGGAGAGAGAGAGAGAGAGAGCTTAGGCAAGTGCAAACTTGCTTCATGATGGATCTCACGTTTTATTGTTCCATTCTCTTCCTTACTTGATTCTAAGCCTCTTTAGAACTTGACATTTTTGGATTTGATGGATGGATTCTTGTAGATCTAAGTTTGTAAACTTTTCGGTTTTTCTTGGTTTTGATCTCTAAAACTTGGTTATTTTCGAAAACTAGTGTTTCTATATTGTAGAGAATTCAATTTCATGCAGTTTTGGTTTTGTTTCACTTGATTTCGACTTCGGATGAGGAAGTTATGGCCAAAATAATTTCTGGTCATTTCTATGTTCATCTGCAGCATGACCAGCATGTCGCAGAAGGCGCATGTTGCAATGAAGCGCATGTCGCGGTAGCCGCACAGCATGTCGCAGAAGGCGCATGTCGCAGAAGGCGCATGTTGTAATGAAGCGCATATCGCGGTAGCCGCACAGCATGTCGCAGAAGGCGCATGTCGCAGTAGGCGCATGTTGCAATGAAGCGCATGTCGCAGTAGCCGCTTATCATGTCGCAGTTGAGCCACATGAGGCGCATGTCGCAGTAGCCGCTTATCATGTCGCAGTTGAGCCACATGAGGCGCATGTCGCGGTAGGCGCATATCATGTCGCAGTTGAGCCACATGAGGCGCATGTCGCGGTAGGCGCATATCATGTCGCAGTTGAGCCACATGAGGTGCATGTCGCGATAGGCGCATATTATGTCGCGCATGAGCCGCATTAAGGCGCATGTCGCAGTAGGCGCATATGGTGTCGCAGTTGCATGCATGTCGCAGAATAGGTCGTATAATGCATATTTTGACTATTACTAACTGTTATATGTCTTAATTGACTGTATTATTGCTCGAATTTCTCCCAACTCCCAACATGAAAGTTGTAGATCTTTTCCTTGGCTTCAAGAATAGGTCACTAATTATTTTATGCAAGTTCTCTCACTCATGATAATATAAGAATAGAACACGATAGTGGTCCGCTGTGGTGCACTCTTGACAAGTAAACTGGCATGATATGTCTCGACATGCTGTTATGACAGCTAGCCTGACATGACAAGTGTGAATGACCTGGACACCGTGGGCGATTGCGTTTGTACAAATAAACTGGTACTGTCTTGCATCATGTCTAGGATGGGGATCCCTGAGTACCACGATCAGGGTTACCTACTGAAATTGACTAAGGCTAATTAACTAGAACGATTCAGTAGTCATGAAGAGATTCCCAGCTACAGGCAATCCCGTTATCTGGGCGCATTAAGTGGACTTGTAGCCTACCGACGAGTAGGGCACATTTCCAGCACACAGTCATGTGGTGCACCCTTCATAAACGGACATTCGACCCGGATAACCGGATAGTCTGCAGGGCTTGTGGCTGATGGAATAATCTCATTGCATATTGCTAGTAACTAGGCTTGTGATAATCCTAGTTAGTTAAAAGTATCAAGCCGTACTCTTGATTGGCCGTGATTGATTGGATGTAGTTTATTCTATCTTAGTCTTATCCTGATCCTGTACAAGATTGTATCAGGACATGATTTCTTGTATCGATAAATGATGAGATACCAAGTTCTGTTCAGATGAAGGGTTACAATCCCGGTCCTTGTTTGGTTTAAGGGTTGTAACTTGGCTATCTGAATAGTTCCATGGTTATCTTATCATATATCGTCTTGCTTATTGTGCCCACCTTAACAATAAAGATCAGGGGTCCAGTTCTGTTCAGGCGAAGGGTTACAACCCCGGTCCTTGTTTGGTTTAAGGGTTGTAACCTGGCTTCCGGAGCAGTTCTGTGTCCTCTCTTCGTTTATTGTCTTATTGTAACCCCCTGTCATGCTCGTCATGTTTTACCTTTACTTCAATACCATGATTATTTATACTGGCCTTAACAATAAAGATTAGGGGTCCAGTTCTGTTCAGGCGAAGGGTTACAACCCCGGTCCTTGTTTGGTTTAAGGGTTGTAACCTGGCTTCCGGAGCAGTTCTGTGTCCTCTCTTCGTTTATTGTCTTGTTACCTTATCAATAGTAATTGAGACGGGTCTCTATTCAGGCGAAGGATTGCAACCCCGGTCCTTATTTGGTTTAAGGGTTGCGGTCTGGCTACTTGAATGGTTTCTCCGTGCTCAATATATTATTGTTATCTCAGTTATTATCAGTATCTTTTAATTACCTTACTATTTATTTGTGATATGCTGGTTTTAGTTCCTAAGTGAAGCCTCCTTTGTGGCACTTGCTCTTTCTGGGGTCTGACCCAGCTGGTTTTGTGTGGCCAGATATCGGAGCAGCACCAGAGGATCCACCTGTCTTCCAGCCCGATGGTGACCACCAGGCGTAACCAGGGCAACGAGTGGGTTTCTTTTGTCCTCCCACTCTATTTGTAAAATTATTCTTTTGAGACGTTTAGCTGGCGAGCACGTGTTAGCTCGTATTGCACCTTTATTTACTGTCTGCCTACGGGCTGTAACATGATTGACAAATCCTAGGGTTGATCATGTATTGACTAAAACTCTTGCTAGTCCTGACATTTTGTACGACTAGCTTCATGATCATCCAATATGTAATGTATGGGACGCCTTACTATTGTATATTGATGCTCTAATATCTTGTGACTGCTACTACTTGCTTGTGATTGAGACAATAGGTTTGATCTTGACCATAGGAGACTGATGGATTGTAGTTAAACCCTCATATATCTAGACAGCCGTGACCGTATAGTGACGTGGATTCCATTTCATTATACGTAGCTGGCTATGTCTGCCCCCGCTCTCCAGTATTCTGGTTCTGGGGCGTGACAGTCAGCGAGACGGACAAGTGTGTTTTCACAAAGTTTACTGATGGAAGAGATGTAATTGTTTGTCTATATCTAGACGACATGCTAATCCTAGGTATGAATATGGGCTGTGTCACGGAGACAAAGAAGTTAATTTCGAACAAGTTTAGTATGAAGGACTTGGAGGAAGTTGATGTTATCATAGGGATCAAAATTATCCGGACAGACACTGGACTAGTGCTGTCACAGTCGCATTATATTGAGAAGATGATTACAGGCTATGGGTATCAGGATCTTCCAGGGATCGATATGTCTTACAGGTGTGATATGAAGCTGAAGCCTAATTTAGGAGAAAGTATCATACAACTAGAGTACGCAAGCGTTATCAGAAGTTTGATGTATGTCGCTACTGCCACAAGGCCTGACATAGCTTTCGTCGTAGAAATGTTGAGTCATTTAACGAGCAACCCAGGCATTGAGCATTGGAAAGCTGTAAAACGGGTTATGAGATATCTCAAGAATACTCAGACATATCCACGGCACTACAGTAGAGCTCCGTCGGTAGTGGAAAGCTTCAGTGATGCCGGTTGGTGCTCAAAGGTGGAGAGCTAGAGGTCCACAGATGGATTTATTTTCACAATAGATGGACCTGCTATATCGTAGAAGTCGAAGAAGCAGACTATGCTCTCGCGGTCATCCATGGAATCTGAGTTCTTTGCACTTGATACTGCAGCAGAGGAAGCAAAATGTCTTCGGAAGCTCATGTATGATCTTCCAGTAGTTGGGGTACAAATACCGACGATACAGATATACTGCGACAACCAAGCGACTGCGGCGGTGACATCAAATGACCTCTTCAATGAAAAGAAGAGGACTGTGCGGTTAAAGCATAGGACAGTACACGATCTCATTAAGAGAGGTGTTATTACAGTGGTTGATGTTCAGAGTCAGAAAAATCTGGCGAATCCGTTCACCATGGGCCTCAAGCGCCAGCTGTTCGATGACACAACAAGTAAAATAGGCTTGAAGATATTCTGATATTGTGTTATTGTATTCCTACCATAAAATTTTATACTATTAGTTCAAAGAAAAATCTACTAGGCATCTAGCTTTTGGTTCAAGGGAGGACCATTTACCGGAAGAATATCAGGAACGGTAGGTACATGTCCTATAGGGCATGGAGAGGTTACGGGCATACAACCACTGTTGTCTACTGTTGTTTTCTGCAGAAAATGGTTCCTGTCGGAAGGTTGGCTTAAACACATTAATGAGTTCTCAGGCAGAGTGAATGTCTGGTGTGCTTTACAGGAAGCACGGTAGCGCAGCATTACAAGGAGTGAAACTCCATGCTACAGTGGGGTGACTCCACCATGAGGTTCCCGAAAGGGGTAATGTCTCGGCTTTGCGAGCCAAGTCATAGCGGCGTAGCAGCGCAAATAGGCAGGTAACCTAATACTGTATGATGAAATTAAATAGGGGTAGTCAGCACTACAAAGGGGAGATGTTCCTCATGTTACAGTGGCACGATACCACGATGAGGTACCCGGATAGGGGTAAAGCCTCAGCCTTGCAAGCCACGTCGTTGCGGCGTAACACTGCAAGGGAGCCTAAGGCTTCATGCTAGATAGTACGATACTACAAAAAGGCGGTGATCTCATGCTACAGTAGTATGACACTACGATGAGGTTCCCGGTTGGGATAATGCCTCGACTTTAGGCCATATCATAGCAATGTAGCACCGCAAGGAAAGCGCAAGGCGCTTCATGCCATGTCTCTTTAATTAAAAACTCACCTATAGTGTATTGACAAAGATAGCAGGCCGTCTCTTGGGGGTAAACTTGTAGATGCCCAAAATTATACACTGAAACCAGGCTGACACAGGACTTTTAATGTGCAGCCAGAAGCACATGTAACTACATTATGTGAGTGAAAAAAAATTCAGCTATGAGGCAGAATTCAAGGCTTAGTCCATTCTTTCATTATAGTCTGTTGTTTGACCCATGCGGGAAGATTCAAGTCGTCAGCGACATCTCTCCTATTGCATGATGAAGAGTTACTGTGGGAAACACTCAAACCTATATATAGAGATATGTGGGTGACTGTTAGAATTTTGGTCTTTGCATTGGAAATTTTAGTACCACATCGGCTAGGCAAAAAAAATGTATCTCTATATATAAACTATGCTTGTTTAGAGTAAGTGGTGTGGAGGTGCACATGGGTGTGCCGTGTGGGAGTATTTTTCTAGTGGAGAAAAAGGTCAAATCAACAATAAAATATTCATGCTTTTTGCTCTTGAAAATTAATTTCCAATGGAGCTAAGCCTCGAACTCGGACATAAACTTTCTATGTAAATGGCATGATTGTTCAAATTTTTTTAAGAAGGGACTTAATTTTAATTTTTGTCATCGACACCCCAAAATTCTAGACTGGCGCTGTATGTCATCACACAACAAACATTCAGAATGATCAGGGTACCCAAAAAAGACAAAAGTACATGAGCTGAAAAATGGAACAAGTTTAGCTGTTAATTTGGAAACGTTTCACAATTCACAGTAGGCTAACCAGGTAGAGCAGAGATAAACAATTCAATGGGTTTGTGACTTCCCTTATTTATATTTGAATTTATAATGTTTTCAGATTAGGAAGATGTGTTACTAAAACTATTATCAATTTACTATAGTTTTTAACAATAAAATATATAATTTTTAATAAATTAAGAATAATTTCGATAATCCAAATTAGAAGTACGTAGACATTGTGAATTTTTTTTTTTTTTTTTGATAATTACAGTTCCCTTTATATTTATGGATCAACAGGACTAGTTAAGGCTAGGTTTGGAATAGCTCCTGTTCTCTAAAAAGCCAGTTTCTAACCACAAGTGTGACACTGCTATCAAAACTTGCTAGCCGACCTTTCAAAAAGCTTTTGATAAGTTTTTTTTTTTAATTATGAAACAGACAATTTTCTAAGAGAGAAGAAAAAGCATAAATTGCCTTCAATAAAAATTGCATATCCAGCCTAACTACATCGGCCGTTTGTAGAATAGGTCAAATAAATATAAAGCCTACTATATGTTGGTTGTATTGCTTATTTGTGAGCAACACCTTATTGTCTATGTGACTCATTATAGAAGGATTTTTTTACACCCACATCAAATAGGAAAGAGTATTCTTCTTTTTTGAAATTGTTTAACTTACTTTGTTAAAAAAATTCTGAGAAATAAGACAGGACGAGAAAACTTATCATAACCAAAAACTCATCTCCTTTGTCCATGGTGTTGCCATCATCAAGATTCTTTTATGAGGAAATTTCATATAATGTGATGAAATTTGTTATATTTATATAAAAGAGGAGAAATTTTCAATATTTACAAAAAAAGGGATGTGGCGCCATCTTAGATGGCGTCCAACTTTTTTTTTTTTTTTTCCAGCGTGTGGCGCCATCTAAGATGGCGCCCAATGTTTTTTTTTTTCTAACTGTTTTTTTATTTAATGGTTACGTGAGAAAGTTAGATTTTATCATCCTAAATAAATTTAACTCTTTATATACAATTTTATCATCCTAACTTTTTTTTTTATTTGATGGTTACGTGAGAAAGTTAGATTTTATCATCTTAAATAAATTTAACTCTTTATTTTAAATTTTATTTGAAAAAACTATGTACGATTTCAAATTATATCTAAGATTTGAGAAACAATATTTAAGATTTTAAATTATTATTTTTAACTTATCTTTAAGATATTTTTCTAATATTAGATTTAAGTGATTTTTTCTAACATATTTTTTAAATATTAGATTTAAACAAATATCTAAGATTGGGAAACAAATTAAAAATAAATTGTATATAAGGAGTTAAATTTATTTACGGATGAATAAATCAACTTTCTCACGTTAAAGATAAATTTATTTTAATTTTTACAATTATTTTTTTAAACATATTTTTGGTAATATTAGATTTAAAAATCTAATATTTAAGATTTTGAATTATTTTTTTAAACATATTTGTTCTAATATTAAATTTAAATAAAAATCTAGCATTAAAAATTTGTTTTAAATATTGTTTTAAATATTTTTTTCTAGAGATATTTTAAAAATTGTTTGATAAAATTATTACGATTTCGAGTTATATCTAAGATTTGAGAAATTTTTTTTAAAATTTTGAATTATTTTTTAAACATATTTTTTCTAATATTAAGTTTAAATAAATATCTAAGATTTAAAAAAAAGATAAAATTGTATATAAAGAGTTAAATTTATTTAGAATGATAAAATCTAACTTTCTCACGTAACTATCAAATAAAAAAAGTTAGGAAAAAAAAATATTGGGCGCCATCTTAGATGGCGCCACACGTTGGAAAAAAAAAAAGTTGGGCGCCATCTAAGATGGCGCCACATCCCTTTTCTTGTAAATATTGAAAACTTCTCCTCTTTTATATAAATATAACAAATTTCATCACTCTATATGAAAT
This sequence comes from Iris pallida, assembly GCA_029216955.1. NCBI lineage: Eukaryota > Viridiplantae > Streptophyta > Magnoliopsida > Asparagales > Iridaceae > Iris > Iris pallida. The sequence goes on along the minus strand of JANAVB010042020.1, from coordinate 10,711,562 downwards.
TTCCTCTTCTTTTATTGATGTTCGTTGGACAAAATTTATTTTAAGAACAATGTTGTAACGTATCTCGAGTCCTCGATATTCTCCCTTTCTAACACGTTCTAAAGTGCACATGGGGCAAAATCTTTTCTAAGAACAGATGCTCTTCCTTTCTAACATTCTAACGACCGTACACAAATACTAAAAGCTATTAAAAAGTAATTTTATTTTTTTGACATACTAAGAGTCATATAACTGCAGTTTCTAAAAAATAGGATAACCTAAATGTAAAAATAATTTTTTTGCATTAATTATATACGAAGGTTAAAAAAAAAAATTAGACTTTCAATTTTTGGAGCCATGTACAATCACACAACTTGTACGTGCTCAGAAGCACTAACAAGAGTCGATATGGCCGATCGAGCTTACATCTTGGAGAAGCAAATATCAACCCCTTCTCGGACCACCATCTGGAGGCATTGGCTTGAGGGAACTGACCTCTTCAAATTAATACGGCTCGGTCGGTAGGAATGATCAAGTCGCTAGGAATCAAGTTGGGGTATAATCAACCGTTTGGACAGTTCGAAACGTCGGTCTGAATAATTGAAGTGAACCTTTTTTTTTTCCCCTTTCTTTTTTCTCGTTCATTATCATTTGTTAGGGAATTTCCTAGTCTGACAGTCACTAAGCTCGAGTGCAACCAGTTCACAGAAATACAATTACATAAAACAAGTACAATTCGAGAGGATATGGAAATTCTGAAGTATTCTGCACCCAGAAAAACCTATTTGCACTACTTATAAAAGCACAATGTGTTTTTGTCGATATCGAGACTTTGTTTGTAATTGCTGTCACATTTATATAAAGCAACAATAGAAGATGTTTTGAAAACCGGACTGATGATCCAACCTAATTTTTTAAATATAGGTCGGATCGGAGTTTAAATAGAGTTAGTTTGATTTGGTTCAAATAGGTAAGTAGTTTGGTTTGGTCATAAGTATGTTGGTTTGGTATAATTTTACAGCTATAAGGTCGATCAAAAGCAAATCAAGAATCAAATGGTCTAAATTTCACATGATAATTTTTTTTGAAATTTTTTTCTCAAAAAAAAAAAAAAAAATTTGATCGGTTCAATTGTGAACCGGTTCGGCCGGTTCACCTGTTGAACCAAGTTTTCACAAAAAATTGACAGTTTCTTATAGGACCCTGTTTTAGTCGAACCGGACCAATGTTTTGGCATAAACCGGTTTGAACTGATCCAACTGCTGGTCCGGTCCGATCCGGTCCGGTCCGATTTTTACAACATTGGAAGAAGCTTTCGATAATCAACTCTTGTCTGCTTTCAAAAACTACTCTAAATTTGAACTATTTTATTAAAAAATATATTATAACACATTGTTACCGAACCTGTTTTTTGTCCCAACGTGTTTTCGACTGCTCTTTGAAAACATTAAGTAGAAGTAGCCATTGAACTCAAAACCCAACTTGACCCGGTTCGGTAGATAATAATCGACATAGATATAGAATGCTTGCATCATCTATTTTATGAATTTATATCTCATATATTGTTAGACTCCAAATAATTTTACGGCAGTTGCAAATGGGTGCTTTTAGTCCAAACATGTTTTAATCGTATGTTTCGGTTCCGTTTGAAATAGGACGTCTTTCACCTTTTTTTTTGGGTTCAAATGATAAATTAAATCTGTTTGATTCCCACTATTTGTCATTTTTACATACAAAAATGACAAAGTCAAACGCTCGTAAGAGCAGATATTTACTATTTGAAATAAAACTTTTGTTATTTTATACGAGAACCAAACAAGTTCAACCTAACTATCAAATAATTATGTGCCTATCATCAAGTCATAGACTCAGTGGCAGTCTCCTTCCTTATCCGTGGGTTAAGTTTTTGGGCTTCACAAAAGATGTATATATGAAATAGAAAACCGTGATAAGGGTAAACAAATATTAAATTTTGGATTTTTAACTTTATAAAAAAAGAATATATTTCCTTCGGCCATTTGTCTATATATACTGCTTCTCCAAACTTTTTGTTTCTGTTTCAAATTAAAAATATATATAGTATAACTACCATCTCCTCTAGCAATCTGCTTGTTTCATTGTAAGCTTAATTTCACAACAATATTTTGTAGAACTACGACTATTGTTTATGGTTCGGCCGTCTACAAGAAAGAAAGAAAGATAGAAATGTTATACTTGACATTTAGCACTATTTTATTTAATAGAAATTACATATATCATGCATCGGTCTTGAAAAACTAGTATTTAATCTCGTAAACGATCTCCAAGTTATCGGAATCGTGTCGACCTAGGAGATATGAGACACCCTAAGCCTATTACGTCATCGCGGTCAAGGGGTTGTCATGTCTATTAGAGAGGGACTTGTAATTACCAACTTCTAATTATGGAAAGTCATTCATAAACCATCATATAGCTAGGTCGCATGTTATTGATATACAATTATGTTGGTATTTTTGCTTGTTGGTGTTATGCTTTAGAAACTAGAAATATAGTCCCACATTGGATAAACTAAATGAATGGTATCTCTATATAAAGCTCTGCTTGTGTTGAGAGATCACATGACGTGTGAAGAGGCACATGGGTGCCATGTGGGGGCATTTTTCTAGTGGAAAGAAGGCTAAACCGACAAAGAAGCATTAATATTTTTTTGTCATGCTCATGGGATAATTTCCTTGTGGACCTAAGCCCCGAAGGGACATAGCGACTAGGACTCGGACTCGGGCTCGGGCTGAAGGGGTAAAGTGGCATTTTGTTGGCGCACTTTGCACTTAGCATCGACGCAAGGCGCATTGTGCGCAGTTGATGCGCTCGTGCGCAGGCGCGCAAGTGCCGCGGGGCTGCGGTGCGCAGGTGCTGTAGGGCTGCTGGGCGCACAGGTGTCGCGGGCTGCTGCGGGCTTTGCAGCTACGCGCGCAGGTTGACGGGCTGAGTGGCTATGGGGCATAGGTGGCGTATGATATTGCTGATTGGAAGATTTGAGCGGTTATGGAAAGATTGAGTTAATTGATCAGATCCGATCCTTGTGGGGTTTGAATTTAATTCATTCAAATCCTGCCATTATTCGCTCCTATCTTTTCGCAATCAGTTACGTCCATGATTAGGATTAGGGTTTCGGCCCTTCTCTATAAATACTCTCTTCGAGCCTTCATTAAGAACTTACGCTAAAATAAAGAGATAAAGAGAGAAGTGTTGTCGCCGCCATTGAAGTCCTAAGGAGTTTTTCGAGTTCGTAAATGAGGTGACATCGAGCGTTCCAAAAGTTCTTTCAAACTTGCTGGTTCCTGAGAGTAGATCGCAATCAGGCGAATCTTGCTTTGAGCAACGGTGATCTTTATCACCCCAGCAAAGTCGTTGCATCAACTCCGGTTGAGAGCGATTATTCATATCGTTGCATCAACTCCGGTTGAGAGCGATCATTTATCTTGTTGCATCAACGTTGGTTGAGAACGAGTATTCATCTCTCTCTTAGGAGAACGAAATTTTCATCTCTCTGGAAATATGAGTTTAAGATTTCCATTTTCCATCAAAAAATCTGTTTCGGGAATAACAATCTCAAAGCAAGATTCAGATCTGATGGAGAACAACCGTGCACAACTTCTCGATACAAGTTTTAAACTTGAGAAGTTTGACAGGGAGCATTTTAACGTCTAGAAGAAAAATATCAGCCTTAATCTTCAACTCATGAGCGTCGACTATGTGTTGACAGATCCTGAACCTTTGATTCCAGAAGGTAAAAATGCTTGAAGGGTTGCTGAAGCCACGGCTTTGCAGTCGAAGTGGAGATGGGATAATAACCTCTGTAAGTTGTTGATCCAGAACTCCATGGAGGACTCTTTGGCGGAGTTATAGAGCAAGATGGTTAATACAAAGGACATCTGGGAGTCTGTAGAGAATCTCTACAAGGCAGATGAGAACAGAAATAAGATCCACGTGACCGAAAAGGTTTGAAGAATGCGGTTTGAGGATGACAAAACTATGTTGTCTCAAGTCATGGAGTTCCTCAAGTTATGTCAGAAGCTGGCAGATGACGGCATGCCCTTGGTCGATACTTTTATCGTCGGGGGTATTGTCGCCAAGCTCCCACCTGGGTGGAGCAACTTCATCGCGGACATACACCACACGAAGATGGAAGTGAATTTGGAATGCCTCTTGCACTAGATACATGTTGAAGACGAGTTGAGGGCTTAACTCAAAGTGGACGCCTTATCCAAGCAGATGGCTAAGATAAACATGGTACAAGGAGAAAATTCCAAAAGAAAGCAGAAGGCTCCCTACCAAAAGAAGAAAGATGTTTACCATATGAAGGTGAAGTCGGCTCAGTTCAAGTCCAAGTCCAAAGAACCTGGGACTTATTTCAACTGTGGTAAAAAAGGCCACTGGAAGAGGGACTGCAAAGAAAAATCAAAACAAAAGGAGCAAGGTGAGCCTAACTTCGTTGCTATGATTGCGCAGGTTTACTCAGTTGGGATTGACAAGGACTGGTGAATAGACACTGGGACCTCATTGTAGGAACGAAATTGTAAAGCACAATACTCTAGAGGGGGTGAATAGAGTTGGCAGCGGAAATATGCTAATTAAAAATGTTAGCAGCAAGATCACAGAATAATAATCACAACTAAATAATGTAAAGGCAGAGATAAGAGAGCAAACGCAAAGACATCGATGTATACTGGTTTTCCTCTGTTGAGGAATAATCCAGTCGGTAGAACTCTTGCTACCAGTTGAATCCACTATTAGCAAAACCGCAAGTTTCTTACGAAGTCCTTGCAACTTCTACAACGCGAGCTTTGATACGAAGAACTTGTCCAACTTCAATTGTGAAGAGGTATTCTTCAATCAAGCTTTCTGATTACAATCTCTCAGAAACTTCTAGACCGCACCGCACTGGCAAATCGACTAGAGGATTGCAATTGGCTTGGAATCTGAAATTTAAAGCTCAAGAAAACTCTTTGGAAGACTGAAAGCTTTAGATAGAGAGAAGATTGAAAGGGAATGAGTGAGTTGAGATGATCGAAATCTTTCTCTATTTATAGGCATTCCAAAGATAGAATTCTGTCAGAATTCGGGCAGAATTCGGACAGAACTCGATGAGAAAATCTCGGTCAAATCCACAACTGCAGGAGGACCAAGTTCCAGATAATTTAAAAATCAAAACGGCCACTAACCGAACTCTGGCCGAGTTCTGTCAGGGTTAGGTTAGGTTTTTAAAATTAGTTTTTGAGGATTTTTGAAAACCTTTTTGAAGCTTTTGTTAATAAGAATATTTTTCAAAACTAAGGACATTTTAAAAAATATTTTGAAATCATTTTGGAATAGCCTATTTGCCAGTACGACTCGGTGTACAACGTATTCTTAGACTCAATAAAATAAAAATACATTGCTCAAAGAAATACAGACTCGAACAGGCAAACATCGCTTCGGTCTTGAACTGAGTAGATAGCTGTTCTTGATCATGTCCAAGAGTCCGATACATCCTGACTAGCTTCATATATCCAGACAGAGTTTGTTCAATTATTAAAATCAGTTTGACCATATGACCAATGGGCCAACAATCTCCCCCATTTTGATAATTGACAAACTATGAATGATATAACATTTAAGATTGAAAATAAAATCAAAAATTGTTCATGTCCTGCATTTTTTCAAAAGAATGTTAGATCTTTATTTTTCTCCTCCGTTGTCATTTAGCAAAATAATTGCGAAAGAGAAAAACTCTCCCGCAATCAATGCATAAATAACAAACAGTGAAGAAACACAAGAAAATAATCATGATAGAAATAGTAAAGAAAATTTGAATGACATCACAGGCATGTATTTGTCTCAGGCAGTTTATAATAAACAAAGAATTATTTCACAGGCAGTTATAATAAAGAAGCAGATAAAGATGCTAAGTAAATAAGTAAACTGATGTGAAAGATAAACTACGAAATCCATAAAAATGAAATGATGTCCAAGAGATATAAAAAATATCCAGTACAAGTCCTCAAAAGAAATACTGATAATAAAGTCTAAAGATAGAAAAACTTGGAATGTCGGAGCATTTCCAAGTATACAATAGATAATGTCTAAGTCTTAAAAATCAGATAACATATCACAACTCCTCATCATCATCATCATCATCATCATTATCATCATCATGACCTGTATTAAAAGAAGCTTACCATTAAAGGACTTAATAAAAAGTGTAGTGTCAACCTTGCCTTTTGAAAAACCGTTGTCAAGTAGAAAGGAGCTTAGACGATCATACCAAGCACGAGGGACTTGTTTCAAACCGTATAAAGCTTTCTTCAACTTGAAAACATGATCAGGGTTTTTAAAATCTGTGAAACCTGGAGGTTGTGCTACAAAAACTTCTTCTTTTATAAAACCATTTAAAAATGCACTCTTGACATCCATTTGAAATTATGAAAACATGCAAATGCACATAACATGCGAATGGATTCTAATCTCGCAACTGGGGCATAAGTCTCATCGTAGTCGATACCTTCTTCCTGATTGTATCCTTGAGCTACGAGTCGAGCCTTATTACGAGTCACTAAATCATTCTCATTTAGTTTATTTCGGAATACCCAACGGGTGCCAATGACCGGATGATCAATAGGCTTGGGAACAAGTTCCCAAACTTGATTCCGTTTAAATTGGTTTAATTTCTCTTGCATAGCATCTATCCAAAAACTATCACTACATGCTTCATCAATAGTTTTGGGTTCTAGCTGTGAATGAATGTAACACTAGAAATAATATCTCTACTGGATGTACGAGTACTTACACCTTTGGTAATGTCACCAATTACCAAATCCTTTGGATGATCAGCAGTAAATTTTAATATTTTCGGCAGACTCTGAAGGTAGCTGATTCCTGGATCTTCTCTAGGAGGATCAGCTAGTGCCGAGCTTGGTTGAGAATCAGCTGTTGTTGAGCTTGGTACAGTTGGATCTTCGTCATTGTCATCGATAGTCATTTGATTCAGTTCATCAAAAGTGACGTTGATTGACTCTTCGATGAACATGGTTCGTTTATTGAAGACTCTGTATCCTTTACTCTTGGCCGCATAACCTAAAAATATACCTTCATCGGCCTTTTCGTCAAACTTTTCCAAATTGTCTTTTGTATTAAGAATAAAGCACTTACAACCAAATATTCTAAAATATGAAACTGATGGAATTCTATCAAACCATAACGATCAAATGGAGTCTTCTTCGATTTGGGTCGAATTAGAACTCTATTGAGAACAAAACAAGCTGTATTGACAGCTTCAGCCCAGAAATATTTGGGTAGACTAAACTGGTTTAACATTACTCTGGCCATTTCGAATAGAGTTCTGTTCTTACGTTCCACAACTCTATTTTGTTGTGGAGTCCTAGGGCAGGAGAACTCGTGTACAAAATCGTGTGTGTCACAAAATTGCTCAAACTCTGCATTCTCGAATTCGCCTCCATGATCGCTTCTAATACGAGTGATTATGTAACCTTTTTCATTCTGTACTTTCTTACAAAAGGCGACAAATTCGGATAATGCATCATTCTTGCGTGTCAGAAAGTATACCCACGTGTATCTAGAGAAATCATCTACAATTACAAAAGCATAAAGCTTACCTCCGAGGCTAGCAACTCTGCTAGGACCAAATAAGTCCATATGAAGCAATTGTAGAGGTCTAGTAGTACATACTGCGTTTACTGACTTGAATGTGGATCTGGTAGCTTTGTTCTTTTCACATTGACTGCATACCGAATCCTTCTTGAATGTAATGTCTGGTAAACCGTGTACTAGCTTCTTTGTGGATAATCTTGAGATTGTGTCCATATTTGTGTGACCGAGTCTCATATGCCACAGATGACTCTCATCACTTTTAGCCATTAAGCATCTACCTGAAATGTTAGTTTCTTCCAACAAATAGAAAACATATATGTTGTCTTCCCTGATACCTTCAAAGATAGTACTACCAGTTGAGCTATCAACTATAGTACATTTGTCTTTGCCAAAATTGATGCCTAACCATGATCAGCTAAATGACTTATGCTGAGTAGATTATGTTTCAACTCGGTAACCAGACAGACATCCTTAATTACATGATAGAGAGACTTACCAACATCACCGATACCAATAATATACCCTTTCAAGTTATTACCGAAGGAAACATAACCTTCCTTCTTCTTCTTCGACAGTGTTGTAAATAATGTAGCGTCACCGGTCATATGCCGTGAACAACCGCTGTCGAGGATCCATTTGCTTTTAGCATGTGAAGGGTGTTCCACCTATAAAACAATTTACATATGAAACTTTTGGTACCCATTTCTTGTAGGGTCCTGAAATGTTAGCCTTTAGCATAAATATTTAAATCAACAAGCTTTCTGATTCTACATGCAGGTGAAATATGACCAATGAGGCCACAATAATGACATTGTGCATGTTGAGTGTTGAAAGATGAGTGGTGTGCATGGTTGGTAGGTTTGGGTTTTCTAGTATAGAAGAAAGCATACCTATAATCCTGTTTGGGCTTAACCTTTTGGGGTAAAGGTTTGATAGGGTTAGGTCTGACAGTGTTTGGCTTGGGAATGTTCCGTTTTTTCGGTAAGTGATACGTGTTAGGGAAGGAAGCAGCAGTCTCAGGCTGTTTTCCTAACCTAATTTCTAATCTTTTGGAAGTGTCATACAACTTAGTATAATCAAAAGTGAGTGTTTCCATTCTGATTTGTGCACTTTGAAGACTTTCTTCTCTTTAGAAAGTTCTTCTTTAAGTTGGTCAATAACTTTGTCTTTCTCTTCAGATGACTTGGTAGTCTCGTGTAATAAGAGCTTGATAGAGGAAAGCTCACCAGACTCACTAACATTATTTCTAACCTCAGCTAGTAGGTCGGTAAGTCTTCCTATTTCTCCTTTGTACTCTTTGAGTACCTTCTTAGAGGTCTGATATTTGCTACGCAGTTTCCTGTAATCACTTATCAGTTCACTGAAGGCATCTCCTAATTGCTCAAAGGTGAAGTCATCGTATGTATCAACTACAGGTTCAGTAGGTACCTGATCGGATGCCATAAAGCATACGTTTGTAGCGTCTTCTGATTGTTCGTCTTCTGAGTTGCTGGCTTCACTTTCATGCCATATGCTGGTGTTGGCATATCTCTGAGATGTTGATCTCTTCAGGTTTCCTTTTTCATACCTGTTGCTCTTCTTGCTTGATGATGAGTTTGTAGGACAATCCTTCTTCATGTGTCCCTTCTTCTTGCAGCCATAGCAGACAGCATCATCTTGATACCAGTTGTTACTGCTATTGTTTTCTTTGGCTCTCTTCTTATATCTTATGAATCTTTTGAATTTCCTTGCTAGGAGTGCTTGATCTTCAGCATCAGATTCACTGCTGTCTGAATCACCTTCAGCAGCTTTTCTGTGCTGAGACTTGAAAGCGATCGTCTTTTCCTTTGGTGCAGGCTTTTCAAAATCTTGTAGCTCCAGTTCATGAGTGAGTAGCTTATCCATGAGTACTTCGAGGGACATGGTTGTGAGGTCGTTCCCTTCAATGATTACAGTAGCCTTTGGAATCCAGTTCTTGGTAAGTGCTCGCAGGAGTTTGCGAATCTTTTCATGGTTACTGTATTCTTTGCCTAGGGAGGACAAGGGATTTACAATATCCAGGAATCTTTCGAACATCTGAGTAACTGTTTTGTTGGGCTTCATCTTGAACACCTCATACTCTTGAGTAAGTCTGCTGACCTTTGATTCTTTGACTTGAGTCGTGCCTTCATGTGTGACTTCAAGTAGCTTCCACACTTCATTAGCCGTTGTGCAGATAGACACCCTGTTAAATTCAGTTCTGTCTAAAGCACAAAATAGAGCGTTAATAGCACGTGCGTCAAGACTGGCCTTTTTTTTTCTTCTTCTGTATATCTGTTATGGGGTTTTTCAACTAGAACTCCATCAATATTTATACGAGGTGGCTTTTGATAGCCATCAATAACAATAGTCCATAAATCAAAGTCAAGAGATTTCAAGAAGAAACTCATCCGTGTTTTCCAATAGGTATAGTTCGTACCATCAAACAGTGGAGGTCTGTTTGTGGCCTGGCCTTCACTCGTGAATTTTACAGTTGCCATGTGTTGTGCTATGATCTATATAACAATTAATTAAATGAATAAATAATTGCAATGTTACCTTGCTTTACCTGTAACACCTGCTCTGGTACCAATTGTAGGAACGAAATCGTAAAGCACAATACTCTAGAGGGGACGTGAATAGAGTTGGCAGCGGAAATATGCTAATTAAAAATGTTAGCAGCAAGATCACAGAATAATAATCACAACTAAATAATGTAAAGGCAAGAGATAAGAGAGAAAACGCAAAGACAGCGATGTATACTGGTTTCCCTCTGTTGAGGACTAATCCAGTCGGTAGAACTCTTGCTACCAGTTGAATCCACTATTGGCAAAACCGCAAGTTTTCTTACGAAGTCCTTGCAACTTCTACAACGTGAGCTTTGATACGAAGAACTCGTCCAACTTCAATTGTGAAGATGTATTCTTCAATCAAGCCTTCTGATTACAATCTCTCAGAAACTTCTAGACCGTACCGTACTGGCAAATCGACTAGAGAATTGTAATTGGATTGGGATCTGAAATTTAAAGCTCAAGAAAACTCTTTGGAAGACTGAAAGCTTTAGATAGAGAGAAGATTGAAAGTGAATGAGTGAGTTGAAATGATCGAAATCCTTCTCTATTTATAGGAATTCCAAAGACAGAATTCTGGCAGAATTCGGGCAGAATTCGGGCAGAACTCGATGAGAAAATCTCGGTCAAATCCGCAACTGCAGGAGGACCAAGTTCCAGAGAATTCAAAAATCAAAACGACCACTAACCGAACTCTGGCCGAACTCTGGCCGAGTTCTGTCAGGGTTAGGTTAGGTTTTTAAAATTAGTTTTTGGGGATTTTTGAAAATCTTTTTGAAAACCTTTTTGAAGCTTTTGTTAATAAGAATATTTTTCAAAACTAAGGACATTTTAAAAAAATTTTGAAATCATTTTGGAATAGCCTATTTGCCAGTACGACTCGGTGTACAACGTATTCTTAGACTCAATAAAATAAAAAATATATTGCTCAAAGAAATACAGACTCGAACAGGCAAACATCGCTTCGGTCTTGAACTGAGTAGATAGCTGTTCTTGATCATGTCCAAGAGTCCGATACATCCTGACTAGCTTCATATATCCAGACAGAGTTTGATCAATTATTAAAATCAGTTTGACCATATGACCAATGGGCCAACACTCATATCATATTTGCTCAAAGAAGGAGTGGTTCACCACGTACCAACTTGTCTCTGAGAAGGTTATGGTGGCGAACCAAACACAAGCTGAAGTACACGAGATCGGGATGGTGGTATTGCAACTGACTTCGGGGAAGTCGCTGACGCTTCAGATTGTGAAGCATGTACTGACCATAGCTAAGAACCTGGTCTCGAAAAGTCTGCTCTGCAACGCAGGCTTGAGGATGGACATTAATACTGGTCAAGTTTTATGTCCTATAAAGGAACATACTCCAGAAATGCTTTTTGCACCGAAGGGATGTTCAAACTTCAACTTGTAACTCCTATGAAGATAGTGAATGTAGTCTCTCATTCTGGTTATTATCTTGAGTTATGGCATAATAGACTAGGACATGTTCATTGTAAAAGAATAAACAAGATGTCTAGTCTAGGGCTTATCTCCAAATGTGGGGGTAAGAAGTTGAAGAAGTGTGAGGACTGTGCACAGACAAAGATGACAAGAAAACCGTTCAAGCGGGTAAACTGAAGTACACATCTTCTGGAGTTGCTGCACTCAGATATATCTGACTTCAAACAGTTCTCCACAAAGGCTGGGATGAAGTATTTTATTACCTTCATCGACGACTTCTCAAAGTGCATGTTCGTTTATCTGCTCAAGTCTAAAGATAAAGTATTTGAGAAGTTTAAAGACTTCAAGGCTGAAGCCAAGCGTCAAACCAGACAATAACTTAAGCGACTCAGAAGTGATCGAGGTGATGAGTATACATCTCATAAATTCGCATCGTTCTACAGAGTACATGGAATTGTCAACGAGACAACTACTCTGTAATCCCCTCATTTAAATGGTGTTGCAAAAAAGAAGAACAAAATGTTAACAGAGATGATGAACTCAATGCTATTTACTGCGGGACTTCCAAACTGCTTCTAGGGTGAAGCATTGCTTACGGCTACGTTCATATTGAACAGAGTGCCATATGCTACTTCGGAAGTCACTCCTCATGAACTCTGGTTCAAGGCCAGACCCAACTTGAATGTCATTCGAGTGTGGGGGTGTCTGGTGTACGTAAAGTTTCCAGATTTAAAGATTCAGAAGCTGGGAACAAGCACTATGAAGACTATATTCCTGGGTTATGCTGATAAGAGTGATGCTCGAAGGTTCCTTGATATTGAGTCAAATCATATCATTGAATCTTGCGACGCAGAATTCTTTGAAGATAAGTTTACAAGGCACAAGAATATTATTCTCGTGGACATTCTGGAGAACAATGTGAGTGCGCAAGAGGCTCAAGTTTCTTACGAAGAGGTAGTGTCACGACCCGCACCCGCTTTTCGGTTACGAGACGTGTCCAAGTCCAGCCTACGCCGCAGTGTCGGCGGAGAACGCTGTCTAGTACATATACAAGTCACAGAATCTAACAAGGCAGTCTAGATCTCATCCACAGAATATGACACAATCAATGAATAAAGAATGATAATATATAAAGTGAAGTATCCAGCTCATCATGAATCCAGGTCACGTCCGGTGGACACAAATCCACTACCAGTAGACGGAATAAAAGAATACATGTAATAGAAATAACTGAGTCAAAACTACTAATCATCAAAGTACCCTCGTCTGCAGTGGTACCGCGGTCCAATGATAGCTCAAACCTGCTCGCGTGCACCTGGCTCAATACTCGGCTAAACCTGAAGAGATCATCAGGTCCTCAGCGGATATACAAGCCAACAGGTAACAGTACAAATATACCAAGAAGTAAGGAACAATCAAGAATATCTAGCGAGACAAAATAGACTAAGACACAAGATCTAAACGCAAGGTTCCTAAGACACTGGCATGCCATACTAGAAATGGCTGGCTATAAACTGCAGTCAAGGCAAGTACTTACAACCAAGACAGTAGCCTATCCTAGTATAAAATCCTATAGACCGTAGTCAAGGTAGGTACTCACAATCTATAGAATGTCAAAGTCAAGTCCTACTCAAGTCATGTCAAGTCAAGTCAAGTCGAGGGAATCGTGGTGTAGGACTAGACGACTCTATCAAGCAATACGTATGAGACTATCACAATATAACAGGTAGAAAATATCATAACAGAAAATGAACAAGAAACTAGAAACATGTAGAGTAAAACCATGACAGGATGAGTGTACAAGACATGGAATAAAGTAATCACGAAAGTAAGGAAAAGAATAGCAGCGAAAAAGTGAACATGCATATAAATTATATTGTACGAGTGGGCAAGGTATACTTGCCTGTGGTCCTGAGCTGCTGGCACGGGCCAAGTGTTGAGTCAGAGCCCAAGTAACCTATTTATAAGATTACAATGTTAATAGAAGTTTTGCAATTAAAATAATCCTATCTACTTGCCTATTTGTTTTGTCACTGAACACTAGGATGGCCACCCTTGTCACTCAACCAACTACTAATGCTTTGTAATGCCTTACTCCAGTCTATCCAAGGGCCCTAACTGTTATTTTTAGGCATGGCAAGATAGCTCCAATTACTTATTACATGTCACTCTATAAGTACATACTTGGGACTGCTATGTGGCCTGCGAGGATTTGATACCCTTATTGTTCATTACTGGTACTTGTCCCTCCTGTACATAGGACTGACCCCTACTTGATAATATATGGTTATGCCCTTACCTACACAATTATTTTCTAAGGGATGAATCTACTATCCTATTCAATACTGCTCTCTCCCTCTCTCTCTCTCTCTCTCTCTCTCTCTCTCTCTCTCTCCAACATTACCTACTGTTCATATATAATGTATCAGGAATTTACTATTGGGAGGTCTGCTACTCTCTATACTCTCTATACACTCAAATAAATATTTGTACCTAAAATACTTAACAAATTAGTATATCAGGAATGTTTGTACTCCTCCTAGAAACATCTGCATATGGCAGTCACACTAACCCCTAAATCATTAGGCATATGATCTCTTGTTCCCTATCTTCCTTACACAAACATGGACATCGAGAGCAGCCCTGCACTTCAGTTCTCCTGACAAATCTCATAAATTAATGTAAATCTTGTACTCAGAGAGCATTACAATACACTCTCAAATTCCTTGTAAGATAGGGTGGCACCACCGATACAAACCATTGGCAATGCAAACCATTACCACTGATACTAACCTTGGAAGTAAAATCCCCATACCACTGATACTAACCATTACTGACTTATGGCACCACCTATATCTATATTACTGTATGTTTTGGAAGTGTTGTCTCCCGTTCCTCTAGCTGTCCTATGGCTAAGGTCAACCCCATTTCTGGAACACAAAGGATCCTTACTGACTTAGTCAGTCTCCCACTTGTATTTAAGTACACTTCGCATATTTGGGCATTTTCAACTATAGGTGAAACATGGCACCCTTGCAGCTGCTCTGTTCAGTGGCAATTGGCCCTGTCTAACATAGCAGGTCTGCACAAATAGCACAATAGGCCAAATGTGTTCTAGTATGGAAATGTCCAGATAGATGTTCCTTCACTTTATACATTCTAACAGAGTCATCGTTGATGATGATAATATCATTATGATAGATAAGAAGAACCACTGTAACATGAGTCTAATAATGAACGAAAAGAGAGGAGTCAATAATAATTCAAGTAAAGCCAATCTTTTGAACAACCTGATTGAACTAATCAAGAAAGCTTATGAAGACAACTTCAGAACATAGATAGATTTCCAAAGATGACAAATGTTAGATTCTCGCACACTCCCATGACCAGTTAACACATGAAATCCCCACTTCCATTGGATTGATACAGATGCATATGACTGCTTTTAATTACTTCCTAGAACATGTGGTAGGTAACTCTGTTGCCTTTAAAATCTCCAACATGACTCCTTATCAAGACACTTAACTGTATCCTATAGATTTTTCCTCTATACCCTGTTCCTCTATAGATAAACCACTTTCTTATATAGCAGCTATTGCTGCATATTGGTGATTTCCTGGAACCCCTTTATACATATACTATACAAACATTCAAATCAGTCCTCAAAACTTCTGCCACTCGACTGATATTACGTATCAGTCTAACCCCTAACCGATACTAGCATGAGGATAGCCATTTGTCCAAGTGGACTGTTGCTCAGCTATAGGGATGAACAGACAAGGAAGATGTGGGATTGAACCAAACCGTTACTTGGATAAATGCCTACTGCCTATGAGTTTAACAGGGATGCCAAATGAGGCTAAACAAAATATATGATAGGACTAAACTTTAATGGTCAAAAATGGTACTGAAATAAGGGATTTAGGACTGACTTATATATGGACAGATTCTTCAAGTGAGCTATAGGCAATAATGAAGGACACAGAGGACTTAAGGGAGGAGGGAAAACTAAAAATGTGATAACAAGATATGCTATAATCCTCATCGAGCCACCTAAACACAACAATGGGCAGGGCAATTAGCAATGGTGTTAACATGGGCTGAAACAATAGTCAAAGGGACAGAACATGGGCAAGTCCTGTAACTTGCAGTGGTCTCAGGTTTTGGGTAAATGCTAACTGCAGGGGATATCGAGCATGGGTTGAAACAGTGGTATCCATACCATGGAATGTTGCTGTCTCTACCCCATTGACTTGCTGCCCTTGCCCAGTCCTCGAAGAACATCCACAATGGTACACAGGTTCATATGGACCCTATAACAGACCCTACCCTGTGATACTTGGGTTTTAGCTTGACTCTTCTTAATGTTAGTGATACTACCTGAACCATACCCATGTATCCCTACCTATGGTAGCCACATGACTATGCACGAGTTGCCATACTGCTCTGTTACCAACCTATTTCCTTCGAGTATGTAGGCTACTACTATTAACCTGTGAGACTTTGCTTGTTGTGGCATCCACATCCATTATATTAGACTGGTACTTGCTATACCCCGGTTCACATGATGCTGCAACTTGGATATTGCCTCTCTTTCCTTGGTATGAACTACTCACTAAACTATCCCCTCTAACCTTTTGGTCTAACACCAAGTGTCAAAACTGGTGTCGGGTGCAATATGACTCTGATTATCAAATCGGTATCCAAACCAACTATGTCACCAAGTATCAGATATGATAACAAGGAATGTTTGTGGTGACTCTTGTTTTAGCAAGGCTGAATGGTCCTGTTTGCAATTACATACATGTTGGTACACAACTAAAACTCTTTGTGTTCAACACCGAGTACATCCCATAAATCCTTTTTGGGCATCTTCATTTCTCAGAAGAACTTCTAATGGAACTTACGTCTTCCTGTAATTAGGAATTGAGAGTTGTAACACTTAGTTAAACCAAATCAAGCCAACTGTAGAGTGGAAGATCAATATATGCATAGGCGCAAAATGTTATCCTCTGGTTCATTGATGGCTTTAAGAGAAAGCTGTAACTACCTGTCAACAACTCGAGAATCTTTTCTATATGGTCATTGTTAGTCAATGCAGAAGTTTGTTGAGGTTTCCTCTGTCCTTGGTGTAAGAATTAATTAGATTATGCCCATCTATATCTTACTGTGTGAACCGAAATTGACAGTTGGATCATCTCGTGTAAAATGAGTTATTGGACAGCAGGCTTATAGGATTCCTAATGAATCTCAACTCTATACGTTCTTCCATTGATGCTAACACTGGTACATGATCCTATCCTACCGGGTCTCTTCGGCTCTTTCGTGTCCGATACAGGCATATACCTATCGAGTACAGGACAGTGCATGCATTCTCCATGCCTATGATCTCCCGAAACGTACTCTAGCAATTTCTTCCTATACTACAGGTTGGTGTCAGATGGATACGACTCTGAAATAGGACAAGTGTCCTTAGTCTACTCCCGGAACCCTGTTCCCATAGCTTGGGCTGATTGAATCCCTTTTAGATATTAATGCAAACACCAAAATTATAGTTGGACTAGATTCCTGATTTAGTATGGAGACAAGGATTAAGGGTTGATAGCAGGGTACCTGTTGATTACTTCGATCCTACAGAAAGTTGCCTCGACTTCGAGAGGGGAGAACTGGGAAGGACTCGGCCAGGAAGTTTCAGGGTTCTGAAAGGGTCGGACAGCCCTCGCAATATATATACTAGGGTTCGAAGGATCAGAGGAGATCAGGAGGAAGGATTCGTTCCTATCTACTGCTCTGTGGAATTGTTATTTGAATTCGAGTCGAATTCAAGCTGCAGGGCTAGCCGTTTGAATTTAAACTTTGGAAATTTGTACTAAAGTCCCTCTCACTTGTGATATTTGGGAAGACTCTTCCCTTCCCTGTATATTTACAAAGAAGTCATATAATATATATATATATATATATACACATATAACTGGTTCTTTAGTTACAAATATGCAATAATTTATAATTCAGCAAAGAAAATATTATAAATAATAAAAAAATAATTGGGAATTTTCGGGTCAAGGGCTCACAAACCTACCCTCCTTAAAATAATTTCGTCCTCGAAATTTGAACAAAGCTGTGATATAAATGAATAGTCAAAATTTGCTGTCACTAAAATATTTCCATGTTCTCACAAAATCTAATATAGGACTCACAATTGTACTATTACTATGATTCTGTGATGAACTTCCATCAGCTCCTCCTTGTAGTGCTGGCTCATCCTCCATGATCATGGCAAAAGCTTGCCCTCCTGGTGCTACCAGTCGACGCCTTGGGCAATCTCGTAACTGATGCTGATCCGAACCACAGTTTAAACATTGGCCCAGTCTCAGGCGGCAATCGTTCTCACTGTGTCCCTTCTTTCTACAATGCTGGCATGTTGAAAGTTCTCGATTTGAGGTGTCTCTTGGCTGTAGATGATGCTGCTGTACTGGAATGTTGGGGTGTTTCACCGCTCCTGTTCGGCTGCTGCCTCCTCCATACGTGTCTCGGTCTCTCTTCCTCTTGTGCTTCAATTCTGTCTCTACTGCGTGTGCGACCTTCAAGATCCTCTCGTAAGTTGTGGCCTGGCTGGTGGCAATGGCTATGCGAATTTCATATGAAAGTCCCTTCCTGAACTTTTTGGCTTTGGCTGCAGGGGTCAAGGCGTCTGCAAAGCGGCTGAGACGGGAGAATTCTGCGGTGTATTCGTCGACGGAGAGGTTTGCCCTGTTCCAGGATCTCGAACTCGTTCTCCAACTCTTCACAGGCTGCTTCAGGATAGAACTTCGGCTTGAACAGCTCCTTGAACTCCTCCCAAGTCACATCTGGCACGGTGAACCGAGGCTCGTCTCTATACCACGTGTGGACGATGTCGTAAAGCTGCATGCTGGCATTCTCGACCTTCAGGTCTTCAGGAATTCGAGCCCTCCGAATGTTGCGGTCTGCGTTCTCTAACCACTAATCCGCGTAGAGAATCCATTCTGTTCCTTTGAATTCTCTGGGCCTAAGGTCCGTAAAATTCTTGGAAGTTCCAGGGCACGGTCGTGGAGCGTCTCTAGTCTAGATAGCCTCTCTCAAAGTATCACGGAAGACGTCAGCCTGTCGCGTCTGGGAAGTCATGAGCTGCTGGAATATCCCGAGGAGGGCAACATTGTCCAGCGGAGGTGGCGGAGGCAGAACATGTGCTGGGTACATGGCAGGCGCTGGATTCGTCGCTGGTACAGGGTGCATGGTAGGTGCTGGATGTGGAACATATGCTGGCTGGAAGGGTGCAAGCTGATGGAAGGGTGCTGGTGGAGGAAGGTCGTCTCTGCGGAATCTCGAGTATTGCGTTTGAGCCGGGTCGCCCTGATGAGTAAGCTGGCCTCCCTGCGTTGGCGGGGTCATGTAGAACCTTCCCGTAGCCGGTGGTGTGTTCAGGAAAGCGTTATTCCTGTCTTGAGAATCCATTTACTGTAATAAAAGGAAACATTAGATGGCACGAAGATTTCAAGCAGGATGCAAGTCAAAGATTCAAATAGAAATCGAGGACAGAGATCAATACTGTTTTCAAGACACGTGGATGAGATCCGAAGTTTCTTATCCTATGTGCAGGCTCACGACGGCACAGTAATATAACCGAAGTGATTAATGTAGACCTGCATGGGCCACCACAAAAACTTGTCACGACCTGCACCCGCTTTCCGGATATGAGACGTGTCCAAGTCCAGCCTACGCCGCAGTATCGGCGGTAAAACGCTGTCTAGTACATATACAAGTCACAGAATCTAACAGGCAGTCTAAATCTCATCCACAGAATATGACACAATCAACTGAATAAAGAATGATAATATATAAAATAAAGTATCCAGCTCATCATGAATCCAGGTCACGTCCTGTGGACACAAATCCACTACCAGTAGACGGAATAAAAGAATACATGTAATAGAAATAACTGAGTCAAAACTGCTAATCATCAAAGTACCCTCGTCTGTAGTGGTACCGCAGTCCAATGATAGCTCAAACCTGCTCGCGTACACCTGGCTCAATACTCGGCTAAACCTGAAGAGATCATCAGGTCCTCAGCGGACTAGCAAGATACATAATATACAAGCCAACAGGTAACAGTACAAATATACCAAGAAGTAAGGAACAATCAAGAATATCCAGCGAGAAAAAATGAACTAAGACACAAGATCTAAATGCAAGGTTCCTAAGACACTGGCATGCCATACTAGAAATGGCTGACTATAAACTGCAGTCAAGGCAAGTACTCACAATCTATAATATCTCAATCGCAGTCAAAGCAAGTACTCACAACCAAGACAGTAGCTAATCCTAGTATAAAATCCTATAGACCGTAGTCAAGGTAAGTACTCACAATCTATAGAATGTCAAAGTCAAGTCCTACAAGTCATGTCAAGTCAAGTCAAGTCGAGGGAATCGTGGTGTAGGACTAGACGACTCTATCAAGCAATACGTATGAGACTATCACAGTGTAACAGGTAGAAAATATCATAATAGAAAATGAACAAGAAACTAGAAACATATAGAGTAAAACCATGACAGGATGAGTGTACAAGACATGGAATAAAGTAATCACGAAAGTAAGGAAAAGAATAGCAGCGAGAAAGTGAACATGCATATAAATTGTATTGTACGAGTGGGCAAGGTATACTTGACCGTGGTCCTGAGCTGCTGGCACGGGCCAAGTGTTGAGTCAGAGCCCAAGTAACCTATTTATAAGATTACAATGTTAATAGAAGTTTTGCAATTAAAATAATCCTATCTACTTGCCTATTTGTTTTGTCACTGGACACTAGGATGGCCACCCTTGTCACTCAACCAACTACTAATGCTTTGTAATGCCTTACTCCAGTCTATCCAAGGGCCCTAATTGTTGTTTTTAGGCATGGCAAGATAGCTCCAATTACTTATTATATGTCACTCTATAAGTACATACTTGGGACTGCTATGTGGCCTGCGAGGATTTGATACCCTTATTGTTCATTACTGGTACTTGTCCCTCCTGTACATAGGACTGACCCCTACTTGATAATATATGGTTATGCCCTTACCTACACAATTGTTTTCTAAGGGATGAATCTACTATCCTATTCAATACTGCTCATTCACTCTCTCTCTCCAACATTACCTACTGTTCATATATAATGTGTCAGGAATTTACTATATGGAGGTCTGCTACTCTCTATACTCTCTATATTCTCAAATAAATATTTGTACCTAAAATACTTAACAAATCAGTGTATCAGGAATGTTTGTACTCCTCCTAGAAACATCTGCATATGGCAGTCACACTAACCCATAAATCATTAGGCATATGATCTCTTGTTCCCTGTCTTCCTTACGCAAACCTGGACATCGAGAGCAGCCCTGCACTTCAGTTCTCCTGACAAATCTCATAAATTAATGTAAATCTTGTACTCAGAGAGCATTACAATACACTCTCAAATTCCTTGTAAGATAGGGTGGCACCACCGATACAAACCATTGGCAATGCAAACCATTACCACTGATACTAACCTTGGAAGTAAAATCCCCATACCTCTGATACTAACCATTACTGACTTATGGCACCACCTATATCTATATTACTGTATGTTTTGGAAGTGTTGTCTCCCGTTCCTCTAGCTGTCCTATGACTAAGGCCAACCCCATTTTTGGAACACAAAGGATCCTTACTGACTTAGTCAGTCTCCCACTTGTATTTAAGTACACTTCGCATATTTGGGCATTTTCAACTATAGGTGAAATCGGGCACCCTTGCAGCTACTCTGTTCAGTGGCAATTGGCCCTGTCTAACATAGCAGGTCTGCACAAATAGCACAATAGGCCAAATGTGTTCTAGTATGGAAATGTCCAGATAGATGTCCCTTCACTTTATACATTCTAACAGAGTCATCGTTGATGATGATAATATCATTATGATAGATAAGAAGAACCACTGTAACATGAGTCTAATAATGAACGAAAAGAGAGGAGTCAATAACAATTCAAGTAAAGCCAATCTTTTGAACAACCTGATTGAACTAATCAAAGAAAGCTTATGAAGACAACTTCAGAACATAGATAGATTTCCAAAGATGACAAATGTTAGATTCTCGCACACTCCCATGACCAGTTAACACATGAAATCCCTACTTCCATTGGATTGATACTGATGCATATGACTGCTTTTAATTACTTCCTAGAACATGTGGTAGGTAACTCTGTTGCCTTTAAAATCTCCAACATGACTCCTTATCAAGACACTTAACTGTATCCTATAGATTTTTCCTCTATACCCTGTTCCTCTATAGATAAACCACTTTCTTATATAGCATCTATTGCTGCATATTGGTGATTTCCTGGAACCCCTTATACACATACTATACAAACATTCAAATCAGTCCTCAAAACTTCTGCCACTCGACTGATATTACGTATCAGTCTAACCCCTAACCGATACTAGCATGAGGATAGCCATTTGTCCAAGTGGACTGTTGCTCAGCTATAAGGATGAACAGACAAGGAAGATATGGGTTTGAACCAAACCGTTACTTGGATAAATGCCTACTGCCTATGAGTTTAACAGTGATGCCAAATGAGGCTAAACAAAATATGTGATAGGACTAAACTTTAATGGTCAAAAAGGGTACTGAAATAAGGGATTTAGGACTGACTTATATATGGACAGATTCTTCAAGTGAGCTGTAGGCAATAATGAAGGACACAGAGGACTTAAGGGAGGAGGGAAAACTAAAAATGTGATAACAAGATATACTATAGTCCTCATCGAGCCACCTGAACACAACAATGGGCAGGGCAATTAGCAATGGTATTAACATGGGCTGAAACAATAGTCAAAGGGACAGAACATGGGCAAGTCCTGTAACTTGCAGTGGTCTCAGGTTTTGGGTAAATGCTAACTGCAGGGGATATCGAGCATGGGTTGAAACAGTGGTATCCATACCATGGAATGTTGCTGTCTCCACCCCATTGACTTGGTGCCCTTGCCCAGTCCTCGAAGAACATCCACAATGGTACACAGGTTCATATGGACCCTATAACATACCCTACCCTGTGATACCCCGGTTCACATGTTGCTGCAACTTGGCTATTGCCTCTCTTTCCTTGGTATGAACTACTCACTCAACTATCCCCTCTAACCTTTTGGTCTAACACCAAGTGTCAAAACTGGTGTCGGGTGCAATATGACTCTGATTATCAAATCGGTATCCAAACCAACTATGTCACCAAGTATCAGATATGATAACAAGGAATGTTTGTGGTGACTCTTGTTTTAGCAAGGCTGAATGGTCCTGTCTGCAATTACATACATGTTGGTACACAACTAAAACTCTTTGTGTTCAACTCCGAGTACATCCCATAAATCCTTTTTGGGCATCTTCATTTCTCAGAAGAACTTCTAATGGAACTTACGTCTTCCTGTAATTAGGAATTGAGAGTTGTAACACTTAGTTAAACCAAATCTAGCCAACTGTAGAGTGGAAGATCAACATATGCATAGGCGCAAAATGTTTTCCTCTGGTTCACTGATGGCTTTAAGAGAAAGCTATAACTACCTGTCAACAACTCGAGAATCTTTTCTATATGGTCATTGTTAGTCAATGCAGAAGTTTGTTGAGGTTTCCTCTGTCCTTGGTGTAAGAATTAATTGGATTATGCCTATTTATATCTTACTGTGTGAACTGAAATTGACAGTTGGATCATCTGGTGTAAAATGAGTTATTGGACGGCAGGCTTATAGGATTCCTAATGAATCTCAACTCTATACGTTCTTCCATTGATGCTAACACTGGTATATGATCCTATCCTACCAGGTCTCTTCGGCTTTTTTGTGTCCGATACAGGCATATACCTATCGAGTACAGGACAGTGCATGTATTCTCCATACCTATGATCTCCCGAAACGTACTCTAGCAATTTCTTTCTATACTACAGGTTGGTGTCAGATGGATACGACTCTGGAAACAGGACAAGTGTCCTTAGTCTACTCCCGGAACCCTGTTCCCATAGCTTGGGCTGATTGAATCCCTTTTAGATATTAATGCAAACACCAAAATTATAGTTGGACTAGATTCCTGATTTAGTATGGAGACAAGGATTGAGGGTTGATAGCAGGGTACCTGTTGATTGCTTCGATCCTGCAGGAAGTTGCCTCGACTTCGAGAGGGGAGAACTGGGAAGGACTCGGCCAGGAAGTTTTAGGGTTCTGAAAGGGTCGGCCAGTCCTCGCAATATATATACTAGGGTTCGAAGGATCAGAGGAGATCAGGAGGAAGGATTCGTTCCTATCTACTGCTCTGTGGAATTATTATTAGAATTCGAGTCGAATTCAAGCTGCAGGGCTAGCCGTTTGAATTTAAACTTTGGAAATTTGTACTAAAGTCCCTCTCACTTGTGATATTTGGGAAGACTCTTCCCTTCCCTGTATATTTACAAAGAAGTCATATAATATATATATATATATATATATATATATATATATATATATTACACATATAACTGGTTCTTTAGTTACAAATATGCAATAATTTATAATTCAGCAAAGTAAATATTGTAAATAATAAAAAAATAATTGGGAATTTTCGGGTCAAGGGCTCACAGGTAGTCCAAGAAGATGTTGTTGCTGTAAGAACAACTATTGAATCAGAACTCACAGAACCCGTATCTAAGCGAGTGAGGAGACAGAAGGATTTCAGAGAGAATTTTGTCACTTATCATGTGGAAGCAGACTCGCTTACCTATGATGAGGCAAAGAAGACCAGAGATGCTATCTTCTGGAAGGAGGCTATTAATGATGAGTATGACTCGATAACCTTTAACAACACGTGGGTGTTGGCCGATCTGCTTGAAGGAGCAAAACAATCAGATGCAAACGGATCTTCATAAAAAAGATGAAGGCCGATGGAACTGTTGACAAGTTCAAGGCAATGTTAGTTGCCAAGGAGTTTTCTCAGAAGCAGGGGATCGATTATTTTGACACATATGCTCCAGTAGTTCAGATGACGACCATCAGGATGTTGATTGCTCTGAGCGTAATTCACAAGCTGGTAATCCATCAGATGGATGTTAAGACCGCTTTCCTGAATGGTAAATTGACCGAAGAGATTTTACATACAACAACCAAAAGGATTCGTCGTCAAGGACATCGAAGACAAAGTCTGTAAGTTGGTAAAATCTCTGTATGGTCTGAAGCAATCTACCAAGATATGCCATGAGAAGTTTGATAAAGTCATAAGATCAAACGGCTACAGGGTCAACGAGATGGACAAGTGTGTGTACACAAAGTTCGCTGACGGAAGAGAAGTTGTCATTTGTCTGCGTAGACGACATGCTGATCTTGGGTACAAATCTAGCAAGTTTCTCTGAGACAAAGAAGTTTCTCTCATCTAAGTTCAGCATAAAGGACTTATGGAAAGCTGATATTATCTTGGGAATAAAGATCATCCGGATGGAAATTGGAGTTGCATTGTCACGATCTTATTATTTTGAGAAGATGCTCACATGCTACGGGTATCAGGATCTTCCAGGGATCGATACGTCTTATAGGTGTGACAAGAAGCTGAAGCTAAATCTAAGGGAAACGTCAGACAGTTGGAGTACTCAAGCGTCATCGAGAGTTTGATGTATACAACTACTGCCACAAGGCCTGACATAGCTTTTGTCATAGGGATGCTGAGTCGGTTCATAAACAATCTAGGTACGGAGCGTTGGAAAGCTGTGAAGAGGGTTATGAGATACCTCAAAAGGACTCAGAAGTATGCACTGCACTACTGCGTAGATCCAAAAGTAGTGGAAGGATTCAGCGATGCAAGCTGGTGCTCAGAAGTAGAAAGTGAAAGGTCCACAGGAGGATATGTTTTCTCCATGGACGGAGCTCCTATATCGTGAAAGTCGAAGAAGCAGACTATGTTGTCTCACTCTTCTATAAAATCTGAGTTCTATGCACTGGCAGCTACAGCGGATGAAGCATAATGGCTTCGGGAGCTCATATATGATCTTCCAATGGTTGGTGCGCAGATATTGACGGTACCGATATACTGCGACAACCAGGCGACTGCAACGGTAGCATCAAATGACCTTTTCAATGGAAAGAAGAGGACTGTGCGCCTAAGGTACAGGGCGGTAAATAATCTTATTAAAAGAGAAGTCATTACCGTAGTGGATGTTCGGAGTCAGGAGAATCTGGTAGATCCGTTCATCAAAGGTCTCAAGTACCAGCTGGTTGAAGACACAACAAGTAAGATGGGCTTGAAGACACTCTGATATTGTGTCTTTATAATTCTACTATAAAGTTTTATGCTATTAGTTCAAAGAAAAATCTACTAGGCATCTAACTTTTAGTTCAAGGAAGGACCATTGACTGAAAGAATATCAGGAACAGTGGGCAAATCCTTTGAGATGTTGCAAGGTTATGAATCTAGAACCATTGTTGTCTACTGATTGTTCTTTACAAAGAACAAAGTCCAGTAGGAGGATGGCTTGGAAGTCTTAATGAGTTCTCAGGCATCTAGGATGTCTGGCGTGCTTTACAGGAAGGATGGGTAGCACAACACTACAAAGGAGCGTAGTACTCCATTCTACAGTGAGGTGACACCACATGAGGTACCTTGTGAGGGTAAAGCCTTGGCTTCGGGCCAAGTTATAGCGGTGTAGCACCGTACATAGGCAAGAGGGCCTAATGTTGTATGATGAAGAGTAGTAGACAGCACTACAAAGAGGCTGGGCCTCATGTTATAGTGGATGACACCACAAGAGGCAGGGCCTCGGCTTTGCAAGCCATGTCACGGTGGCATAACACCGCAAGGAAGCGAAATGCTTCATGCTGCGTAGTTTGGCACTATAAAGAGGTTGGGCCTTATGCTACAGGTGGTATGACACCACATGAGACATGGTCTCAGCTTCGGGCCATGTCATAGCGGGGTAGCACCGTAAGGAAGCAAAATGATTCATGCCAAAGACTCTTTAAAAGCACTTACCTAGAGTGTATGGATAGAGATGTAGGCCGTCTCTTGAGGGAAATCCTTTAGACACTAAGATACATTACCGAAACCAGGCTGGCACAAGGCCTTTAATGTGCATCCAGAAGCGCAGTTGATGTCATTATGTGAGTGAAAACAATTACAATTTTGGTGCAGAATTCAAGGCTTAGTCCTTTCTTGTATTATGCTATCATTTAACCCATGCGAGAAGATTCAAGTCGTAGCGACATCTATCCAAATGCATGATGGACAGTCACTGTGGGAAAAGCTCAAACCATATATCGAGGTATGTGGGGAATTGTTGGTGTTTTTGCTTGTTGGTGTTATGCTTTAGAAACTAGAAAGATAGTCCCACATTGGAAAAATCAAATGAATGATATCTCTATACAAAGCTTTGCTTGTGTTGAGAGATCACATAAAGTGTGGAGAGGCACATATGTGCCATGTGGGGGCATTTTTTAGTGGAAAGAAGGCTAAACCAACAAAGAAGCATTAACATGCTCATGGGATAATTCCCTTGTAGACCTAAGCCCCGAAGGTGCTTAGAGACTCGGACTCAGACTCAGACTCGGACTCGGGCTTAAGGGCATAAAGTAACATTTTGCTAGCACACTTTGCACTTAGCATGTCAACATCGCCGCAAGGCACATTGTGCACAGTTCATGCGCTCGTCTTTGCGCGGGTCGCAGCGTAGGCATGCAAGTGCCGCGGGGCTGCGTGGCTGCGGCGCACAGGTGCTGCGGGGCTGTGGCGTGTAGGTGTTGCAGGGCTGTGGGGCTGCGATGCTGGGTGCTGGGTACTGGGTGCGCAGGTGTCGCAGGCTGCTGCATCGCAGCTACGCGTGCAAGTTGACGGGCTGAGTGGCTATATGACATAGGTGGCATATGATGTGGCTAATTGGAAGATTTGTGTGGTTATTGAAAGATTGAGTTAATTGATCAGATCCGATCTTGGTGGGATTTGAATTTAATTCATTCAAATCTTTCCATTATTCGCTCCTATCTTTTTCGCAATCAATTACGGCCATGATTAGGATTAGGGTTTCGGCCCTTCTATATAAATACACTCTTTGTGCCTTCATTAAGGACTTACGCTACAACAAAGAGACGAAGAGAGAAGTGTTTCCACCGCCATTGAAGTCCTAAGGAGTTCTTAGAGTTTGTAGAGGAGGTGACAGTGAGCGTTCCAGAAGTTGTCACGACCCGTACCCGTTTTTCAGGATACGAGTGCGTGCGCAAGCCAGCTTACGCCGCAGAATCAGTGGTAGAGCGTTGTCTAGACCACAATACTTATAATAATAATAAGTGCTCATTCACAAAATTAAATTTAATTAACAATATTCACAAGTTTTACATTTGCAAAAAATATAAGCTCTTACAAATGTTAAAATGACTACAGCTCATCTATCTAGCTAATCTCTAGGTTTTGGCTTGCAAGTACACCCGTCTCCCCAATGCTAAGTGTAATCGCGGCTAACCTAAAAAATATTGGGTTATCCAGTCAAGATGGAACGAGTATAATTTATTGAATGCAGTTCCAATATATGATAACGACTATAAAATAGAGGTTAGCCATTAAATATATGGTTTGAAAATAATTAGGAAAAACATGATAAAACTAGATAAAAATCTGACAGTAAATGAATAAAACAAAAGTAAATACTCTCTAAGTGTTTAAAGTACCTTTGATATGTGATCGGTCTTGGGACAGTTACACCACAATGTCTACGGTATCTACTTTGTAATAAAATAACAATGTCTACGATGTCTAAACAATGTCTACGATATCTACTTTGTAATAATTAAACAATATCTACGATGTCTACAATGTATAAGGTCAGATCACACATCTTTGGTACTTCCCTTTCCCCCACTCTACAGGTAAGAAATATGACAAAATATAAAAGAGACGAGAACCAAATATCCAAGGACCAACAATGCGATATAGTAATAATTAATATCGAGAACAAACAACAAATGTAATCGCATGGGGTCCTTCGCTGGTGAAACCGATAATATCAACTACTCCGTATGCTACACAAAATCAAACTCACGCAACAGTCTTCAGGGGCTGAAATAGATAGTATCAACGTGTTTAGAATAGTCAAATCAGCTAGGATAGCCTACCCATAAGTCTAATTCTAGACACATGGGCAAAAAGATAATTTTGGGCCAAAAAGATGTCCGCCGTTGGACTCGCTTTGCACCGAAAAGCGTGCCAGTAACTATGGTATCTAAAGTCGTTAAACTATATGTCTATGGGTCTGATTTGATGAGACAAATCCAATTGAATCTCCAAAGTTGGATTCCGACGGGCCGTACACAATTTCGCCCGTTGGATCGGGTCACGGGCCCGCCAAAAGGGCGTTCCGGTCGACCTTCTCAGAATCGGACCAAACTTGGCATGCAGGACCAAAAAAATGATACGTTCCTGTTGGCACAAGTTTCATCTTGAGGTGACGAATGTGCACGAAGTAATAGAGTAGTTTGCAAAGGGCCGATAATGTGTATCTCGACGGATACGCCTCGATTTCGTCACGCACACACAGCAAAATCGATTTCCATCGAATTCCATACATCCGCAACATCCATATGCGCCTTCGATGCTTACGGGTTGCGACCACGTCGTCCAGTTTGTCGGGACGCACACCGTATCAGATGAATTCTAACTTTTTGAAAACAAAATTACGTAGTTTTTCTTGATGTTTAAAAATAGATAACTTTCTGCGTACTTAATTAAATCAGGATCTATAAGACAGGACATAATCTGGTATATGTTGTTTACAATTTCCTTCAGGCGTATTTATGAAATAGTCGATGGATCGACGGATATTCGTCTTCCAAAACAGGGGTCAGAAATGAATTTCTAAGTGTTTATGAACAGTTTTTGTGCCAACTTTGCATCGATCTTAAGGGAAATCTAGAGCGTATCAATTCAAACTAATTGAAGGGGTTGATAGACATATAGGTTGTGTTCATACCTGTGAAGAAGGATCGACGATCAATCGGCCACTCGCAGAAAAATTGCAGTACGAAGTCGGTTCGGCCAACTGCAATTGATGTTGTTGTCGTTGCTGTCCGCGCGTGTCAGGCGAGCTGGACAGCCTCTGGTGGCGTCGGGCGACGCGCGCGTGTGTCGGAAAGTCGGGGAAGGTGAGGGTGTGTGAGTAGGGTTAGGGTTTTGATGATAATTTCTTCTCTCAATCACTCGTTATATAAATGTGTGATGTTCGGCTGTGTTTGTATAACCGAGTCTGTTTTGGCCCAAAGGCTCAGTTTTGGGGGGGGCGATAGTTAAGTATAGTATATTGTTCCTTGTGAAGCAATATGAATTTATTATTATTATTGTTTTCCATTTTTTTAATTACTTTTCTATGTCCTTTTATTTGGATATCTATTTATCTACATGTATATTTTCCTTATATGGCCATATACTCTCATATATCTGTATATGCACAAATACTCTATAAAATTCTAAATATTCTAATAATACTTGTTCTATTGTATAGTAAATTATATATATACATAATGATGCTTATTTCCTAAAGTACCCAAAATAGCCAATGATAGTATTATAGTTATAATAATAATAATATTGATAATAGTTATGATAACAAAATAAGGTTAATCAATAACATGTATATATACAATTATATGTATAATCTAAATAATCCCAAAAATGCACAATAACATATTTTATATAAATATCATTGAACATCAACTAATATTGATATTTACAATATTTATATAACAATTACTTAGAAAATATTCATTAGATCATTAAAATAGAATATGGCATGATCAT
The DNA here is from genome assembly GCA_029216955.1 of Iris pallida. NCBI lineage: Eukaryota > Viridiplantae > Streptophyta > Magnoliopsida > Asparagales > Iridaceae > Iris > Iris pallida. Next base: position 10,681,126 of record JANAVB010042020.1, on the reverse strand, counting down.
ACCAAAAACTACATCGTCACGGACGTCCTTGGACGTACTGCATGACTTCGTGGGATTGGGCTTGGTTTGGGTCCAGTCCAGACTAGTTCGGTGCAATCGGGTTCCTGAATAAGTCAACAACCATAATAATAATTAATTAAATTATTTATGGGGGTCATGTCACAACTTAGCTTGATTTTTCTAGTTGGGACACACTTATGGCTCGACCTTTCCTACCATGGGTAATACACTAGTCAAATCACGTCACTGCACTATCCGTGCTATGATTTCTAGTCATCTTGTACTCTAAAATTTTACCATGACTAAGGCCTTCTGTAATAATAATTAATTAAATTAAATATTCATAAAATTCTAAAAATCACCATTTAATTCAAATAAATAAAAAAATATTTTAAAATTTCGGGAAGAGGGATTACAAATCTGCCCACCTTAGAAATAATTTCGTCCTCGAATTTAAGGACTACTGGGATGGACGGATTTGGTTGATCGGTGAAAAGATAGAAAAAGTTCTTTGGATAAGAAAATATTGATCAAATAGATGAAAATGGGAAAAAAGGTCTTGAAACTCTAAACGCCCTACAATGTTCTCATAATATTTAGTCTAAAACAGGCTTCGATGAAAGAAATAATCATAAAACAAGTATTGACGAAAATTACCTTCCACCATTGTAAATAAAACAAGGTAATTGAATAAATAAATTAAAAAAATTCTGGAATTCTGGAAGAGGAGATTTAGGGTTTGGCTGAATTGGGAATTTTGTTGGGATTCGAGGAAGGCCCTTCTATATATAGGGGTTGGTGATTCCCTAATTTAGATAGGGTTAGAATTTAGTGGTTCAATCTTTTCACAGTTGAAAGCAATTAACTATTTAATCACAAAAATCCAAATCAATAATGAAACACAATAAAAATTATTTAGTATTAGCAAATGGATTGAAAATAGATGTAATTATCAAATCTCACTTAAAATGATAGATTTTATTGGGCATAAAAACAAGGTCAAATTTGATTTCTAAAAAAAAAATCTAATTTCCAGAATGATTCAAAGTTTATATTTAATCATCAATTAATTTAGATAATAATTACTAACCATCCCAATAATTTAAATTGCATTTTTTCATAAAGTATTTAAATTAGAACTAAAATAGTTTAAGAGATTATTTTTAATAATTTCAAATACCATTTAATAATATCTAATATTCTAAAGCAATATTTTAAAACAAATTTTGTAAATTCCAATAAATAATAATAATAAATCAATACCTCAAAAAGTATATATAAATTCAATAACTAATTAAATCAAGTAACCTTAAAAGTGTATTTTGTAAATATAAATAAATTCGATAAAACTCTTTTCCTTTCAAAATATTCATCATAGAATTAAAATATATTTTCTAACTAGAAAACTAAAGTAGAAAAATAAAATTTTCAAAATTCGGAAAATGGGCTTACGATTCTACCCACCTTAGTAGAATTTTCATCCTCAAAATTTTGAAGGATAGGAAAGCACTACTGAGAATATAAAAATGATACGATTCACAATCAGAATTAATTAAGCATAATGGCGGTAGAATCAAAACCTCAAGGGAAAACACAATTTGGCACGATTAAAATATTCTAAATAATTGAGTCACGATTTTGTTTTAAGGATGATCAAAGAAATCAGTTTAGCATGATCAATTGTTTAGGCACGATCGAATTACGACCAAATTATAGAGTCAAGGATTTAGTCAAGGTCAAAGTCTTAGCATGCTTAAGGATATATCTGAAATAACATTAGCTAAACGGAAAGAGTCACTAGGTACACTTTGTTAGGGTTATATACTAAAAGCATGACTTTTGTATTAACTTTATTTCCTTAAATTTTGAATGAGAATCACATGGGCAAATGTTTGCATATTGTATTTATTACAAGTGTTAGTGCAAGTGTCTGATATTTTATATTATAGATAATATGGTGTGTGGTGTCAGATAGAAGATCATATTATCAGTTTTCTATGGAATATATAAATAGTTCACAACCTAGATGGACTTGGACAATCCATTGGAAATGTTGTAGTGTAATCTGGTATTAGTCTATCTTGACTATAGGGTTACACTAGTACACTTTGTGTATATTGAACATGACCATTTGAGGTTGTTCTCTTTATACTGACTACATAAGTGAACAAACACCTCAGTTATTATGAATGCTTGTGCTCTTAATCCGGATATAATAAGAGAAATATACATGTAGTGTACATTACTTTGACTCATAAAAAAGTGAGATTCATTATGGGTCAACAATCTCTATGAATTGGGTAATAACATTGTATGTATGATGGATTGTTGATTATAAAAGGAATCCATGTCCCGATACATCGGGTTGATGATGTCTCCTTAAGGAGCTCATAAGGATTTTTATTTAAACCTTACAGGTGGATTATATCCGACATGACAAATAATGTTGAATGGTACTACTTAAGGATAAAAGATGTCGATCAATATAGTTGTCAGTAACTTAATTTGATCGATGGACATTCGATATCTTAACATGGGGAGCCACACGAGCATATATTAAAAGGAGCCCAAAATGATAAATTAGGATTAGGAAGGTAGTGCAACAATAGCTCTTTAGTGGACGAAGCTATTGTTAATGGGTCTGGGTTGTGTGTTCGGGCTGAACACAGGATACCCAGATCCGTTGGGAGACCTAACCCTAATTTCTCCTCATGGTTTCTGCTGGAGCCATATATATCCTCTATTCTCTGGCCATCAAATACTTATCAGAAATAATAAGCTTTCTCTAAATTCGTGATTCATGTAAGGAGAGAAAGGGAGGGCTGCCAAGAAGAGAAAAGGTTGGGAGATCGTCGTCCACACGACGCCCAACCCGAGGAAGGAATACGTGCAAAAGATCTTGGGGTCGTGACTGCTCGAGATTACTAGGAACTGTTATCTTCTTCCTGCCGCAGGTATAATTCATGAACCCTAGTTTCCGCTTATGAAGGGTTAGAACACGTCTTAGATCTTCTAAACTTCCATTGATCAATACACACATCAAACTAATGGTCCTGGGAATCTCTAGTTCCATCACACTTAACTGCTGTCGGAGTTGTATAGGCACGGTCAACTATCGAAATTTACTCAAAGTCAAAACATGGTTAAATCATTTAGATACAATTAAGATGCAGTTACGATCACGGTTAATCATGCGAGTCATGCTAGCATGATCAAAATTAAAGGTTGGCACGAGCATGAACATGATCAAAATAGTCACAGACATAGTAGAATAAAACCTAACATTAGCAATAATTTGGGTTGTAGTACAGGCACGATTATGATTACAGTCAAATAATTTAGTCACGATCAATGTCGTTTATAAACGGTCAAAATTCAAATTTTGTTCGGCACAATTAACTCGATTAACATTTAAGCAAAATTATTTAAGCACGATAACCGAGTCAAAATCTAGAAGAATATGCAAATTAACTCGATCGGAATATAGTCAAAATGGTCTAGTTGCGATCAGAAAGTCATAAGGTTGATCCAAATCAAAATCATTTTTAGCACGATCAATTATGTAGGCATGATCATAGAATCATAATCTAGGTACGATTATGATTCTAGTAGAATATGGAATTAAAATCTAGTAGTAGTTTTTAAATGAGGGAGAGTTAATGACGACTCGAGATTAAAAGATAAGAAAAAAAAGATAAGAATGGAAGGACTACAACTTTATTTATAATAAGATAATAAGAAGTACGATATCAAATTAGTTTGGAGCGTGATTGTAAGATTTTACGGATCATGAAAATTTAATAGTCATATGCTAATAAAAGATGTAGCCTCTATGGTATTCGGAACCTATGCATACCTAAAGTCGTTTCACCGAGAATTCATGCCTCGCTAGTATACATCTGGTTACAGTGAACCTTGATTTCATGACTCAAACATGATATTGTGTTCAATATTCTATGGCTCTACCAATATTAACATACAACTCAAGGATCAAAATAGGACAACTAGGACAGTTTTAATAACATTCGATAACTTATACTTACTCGAGATTACTTCAAGTTAGGGATCATGCCTCGCCAGTGCACTGCTGGCTGCAGTGAACCCACAGTCTCCATAAGTCAAATAAATGGCGACAATGCGCTGCTGTCTTGCCGTCATAAGTTACCGATCATGTCACCCCCAGTTTTCAGAAACAAGGATATTTTTGTCATTTTATATTTTTGAATATTTTTAAAATTTTATTTTATTATTTATGATATTATTTTGGGGTTGAAATTTATTTTATTATTTATTATATTTTTTTGGGATTATTTGAGTCGGATTCAAATTTCAACTCAATCCGACTTGAAACGGTGACCCGGGGGGTAGTTTGATTCTAGTGGGACCTACACACTAGTTAGGCATGGCCCACATGATATTAATTTTAGTCCACATGATATTAATTTTAGTTAGTAGTTAGACTAATTATTTATGGATATGTTAGTTTAATTAGAGACTTAAAAATATACTAAATTGACCTCAACCTTTAGCCCATTCCTAATTTAAATCAAATAGATTATTGGAGGACATTTTGGACATTCAAATAGGGGACACCTCACCCTTTTTGGGCAGCCATCTATGGGGGGGATAAGGAGTGAGTCACTCCTTCATTCATTTGTTTTCATCCGCTTTCTCTCTCTTGTTCTTCTCCAAATTAATTTAGAGATGAACCTCCATTGATTTCATCTCCAAATCAACCATTTCTTCCACCAAATCTTCTTCATTTCTTCTCTACTCCATGGTTAGAGGGTGCTAGCCAAGTTTTGGAGGATTCGGAGCTCGTTCATGTCCTTTTAGAATCTCTACGTGTCGGTGTCGTGTCGGACGGATTTTCCTTTGAATCTCTCTCCCGGAAGGTATAATCTCTCCTCTAATTTATCCCTACATGCATATAGAAATATTTTGAACCCATAGGAATGACCCCATGGTTGTATCTCCATTTGTGTCCATTTCGTGTCCATTTGGAGGTCATAGGGTGTCCTTTGTGTTGTGGTTGTGTCCATGTGGAAAAATCCCAAATTTGGACACACTATGTGTTGTTGTTATGTATGAATGAATTATTACATGTTTAATCTCATATTTTTGTATTGGAGATGTGTTCTATAGTGTCTCATATATATATATATATATATTAGTGTAGAGAGTGAGTTCTTGATATATTATGTTATATACTTGTGTTTCTTTTGTCTCAAACTACCTAAATTCGTCATAATATTTATCTACGTTTTTAGTAGCAATAGCAACTTAGAAATGCCACTTTTAGCTTAGAACTCTGATTTATCTCCCATTTTTTTTAAAAGAACCGTATCGAAGTTATCTTTCTAAATATATATTTTAATGAGCCAAATTCTTTCTATAACTTTCTGTAAAATTATTTGAGTGTCAGCTGTACGAAAGATGAACGTGTTTCGGTATTTTTGTGATTTCTTGAGCTTCCGGACATGAAAATACGATCCGTTTAAAGTTTCGGAAAGCTAACACAAAGGGCTACGATATACTTTAATCCTAGAATTTAGTGAATGCCCAATTGGTACAGTATTGGTTTTAAGTAGAAGAGTAACTATACGATATATGCATTTTGTGTAATCTATGAGCCTATGTAGTATGGATATTAGTTGAATATAGAGTATGTAATGCATGATATGCTAGATGAATGAAATGATATATATATATGATATCTATTCTCTTTACATTAATGTATATATATTGTTGAATGCAAGCATGTAGGAATACAATTAATATAATGCATATAAGCAATACATGAATGAAAGAATGATATACAATGTATGCATGAAAGTATATAATGAATGCTAGATATGAATGCAAGATATATATGTAATGATAGATATGAATGCATAAATATTGTAATGCAATATATAATGATAACATGTATGGTAATGTAGAGTATATGATGCAAGCATGAATGAATGAATGTATAAATACATGAATGGATGTCATATATGAATGAATGAATGAATCAAAGGTATAAAATATAATACATTGTAATGAATGTTAACATATATAATGTATAAAAGTATGTACGTAAATGTGCATGAATGTATAAATCTATGTGACTATGTAAATTTGCATGATGTAATATATGCCTATATATATAAATATGTATGTAATATGGATATGCATATATGTATGAAGGTATGTATTTATACATAGTATCTATTTTATATTATGCATTGTTGTGGTTCACATTGCCTTGTGATTGTGTGAGTGCTAGCCTAGGCTTGGTTAGGCCTAGTGAGACTTGTTAGACTTGTTTGGGCTAGGACTTGACCTAGTTGACCTACTTTGACTAGTGTAGTTGACTAGAGTTGACCAAGGGTTGACTTTAGCCTAAATTGACCAAAATATCATGTAGAATGCATTGTAGCAGTCTATTTTACTATTTTGGACATTTAGTGACTTGTACTGTTCTATAGGAGCCATACACCACTCCTCGGACAGTATATTCTCTTCAGATATTCAGGATACCAGGCGAGTACATTCTCTGATCATTTTATATCCTGCATTAGGAGTATATTTCCTGCTTTAGATTACTTTACATGATGCTGACACGTTGGAAACACGGATTAGTACTATATGGATCATGTTGTGCGATGTTATCCCCTTAGCGGATACATCGGGTATTCGTGTTCGTGTACTTTATCGTGAGCATCGTGTACTCCTTGTATTCGTGAATTCGTGTACAAATCGTGTGAAATCGTGTATATTCATGTATTCATATGATCTCGTGTGTGACTATACTTCGTGTGCAATAACATAACTTAGCTAGATCCTTATGTATTGATTGGGGCGGGGGAGTAGAAGTGGTTATGTAATCAATCCAGTAGATTACTCGTGTACAACCTCTGTAGATTACTCGTGTACAACATCGTGCCGTTTATATAACCATCTTGTGCTCTGAATCACTAGTCACTGATAGTTCTCTATATATTGTAGCTATTTACTTACAGTCTCTCTCTTTTACATCATGTTGTTCTTCAGTTTCCTGTATCTTACTCTCTTGCATGCTTTATATTCCTAGCCTGTTATGATTTGTTGAGATGTACTGTACTCGCTCATGTCCTGACTGGACCTGTTGATAAATTTTACAGATAGCCTGGAGGTTGCCTGCTAGCCTAGAGGAGACACAATAGAGGTTGTATAGGTAGCTAGGGTTTTGCTCATAGTTTATTTTCAGTTGTCTTGAGTTGTATTTATGGATTAATGTATTTGAGCTTTGAGATGTATTTCTGGGTTTGTGTATCTTAAACACTTTGACTCCTATCTGCTGTATCTCTTTTGTATTTCATGTTTTATCCATCTTCCATTATGCTCTACCTTAGATGTGATTGAGTTTACATTCTGCTATGTCACCCCCATTCGGGGAGTATAAACTGCTTAGCCTTATACCGTTAGATGCATGAGACCTAGGACAGCGTTCTACCGTCGACACTGCGGCGTAGGCTGAACGTACCCACGTCTCGTGTCCTAACTTTAGGGTGCGGGTCGTGACAGATCATTCCTTCGACTATATCCATAAAATTTCAAAGGAGCTTCTACAATTCCTAAACAAATTGATCATGATTTAGAAATTCACACAAACTGATCATGATAGGAAAAGTATCTGTCCTTGAGGTGAGATATCAGTTTTGAAAATCAACGATTGATCATGAAGAAAATGATCAAAGACGAGAGGAGTATAAATTTTAATTTCTATTCCTCTAATATTCAAGGTCGAGGGGACAATGTATATATGTCTTGAACTTCAACAAAACTGACTAGGAGTGGATATATGGATAATGTTAGGCTCAAAAGTCGATAAATGAAATATAATGTTGACTTTGAGAAAAGAATTACTTTTGGAGTAAATAAATAATAAGGACTAGGTGGGTAGATAATTCAAACAATTAAGATAGGGAAAATGTAAGTATCTGTCCTATAAGTCTTAACTCTTGAAGATAAAATGACAGATTAGTAAGGAAATAATCGAAGACAAGAGAAGTGTGAACATCCAAATCTCTATTTCATGGATGTTCAAATGGTTGAGGGGAAACATTGAACTCAAGATTCATGTATGAATAACATAATCATAAATTATAAAGAAACTCATACGACAAAATGGTAAAACAAATAGGCAATTCGGACCTACGACATGAGGATGATACCTAAAGAGTGTATAGAAGAAAATTTAAACAATTTATCAAGGCTAGAGCATGACGTCTAGGAAGGCCTAACTTACCAAGCGATTAGTCTACCCCCTTTGATCCCACTTTCATATCAAAACAAAATAACATCTTATCCTAGGAAAATTCCTCAAGTTTATCTAATAGGGTCTAGATTTCAATATATCTATACTTGAATCACATGGCCCCCTTAACTACCCAACAGTCAAATTGAATAGGGACTCATAGTCCTAGTCATTTCCTAAATTAACTCAATCCTATTTGTGAATGAGCACTTTTCCTAGTCGTAGGCTCACAGCAGTACGACTAACTTAAGTACTACCACGAGTTCGTAATCTTTTACGAAGACTGAGCTGCATAGGCCACCACAAAAACTTGTCACGACCCGTACCCACTTTTCAGGATACGAGTGCGTGCGCAAGCTAGCCTACGCCGCAGAGTCGGCGGTAGAACGCTGTCTAGACAACGATGCTCATAATAACAATAAGTGCTCATTCACGAAATTAAATTTAATTTATAATATTCATAAGTTTTACATTTGCAGAAAAATATACTCTTACAAATATTGAAATGACTACAACTCACCTATCTAGCTAATCTCTAGGTTTTGGCCTGCAAGTACACCTGTCACCCCAATGTTAAGCGTAGTTGCGGCTAACCTAAAAAGTTTTTGGTTACCCAGTCAGGATGAAACGAGTACAATTCTTTGAAAGCAGTTCCAATATATGATAATAACTATAAAACAGAGGTTAGCCATTAAATATATGGTTTAAAAATAAATAGGAAAAACATGATAGAACTAGACAGAAATCTGACAGTAAATGAATAAAACAAAAGAAAATACTCTTTAAGTGTTTGAAGTACCTTTGATATGTGATCGGTCTAGGGACAGTTACACCACAGTGTCTACGACGTCTAAACAATGTCTACGATGTCTAAATAATGTCTATGATGTCTACTTTGCAATAAAAGAACAATGTCTACAATGTCTACTTACAATAATTAAACAACGTCTACGATGTATAAGGTCAGATCACATATTTTTGGTACTTTCATTTTCCCGACTCTACAGGTAAGAAATACGACAAAATATAAAAGAGACGAGAACCACATATACAATGACCAACAATGAGATATTGTAACAATCAATATCGAAAATAAACAAGAAATGTACTCGCCTGAGGTCCTTTGCTGGTGAAACCGATAATATCAACTACTCTGTGTGCCACACAAAATCAAACTCGCACAACAGTATCCAGGAGCTGAAATAGATAGTACCAACATGTTTAAAATAGTCAAATCAGCTAGAATAGCCTACCCATAAGTCTATTTCTTAACACAGGGGCAAAACAATAATTTTAGACCAAAATAATGTCTGTCTTTGGACTCGTTTTGCACCGAAACGTGTGCTAGTATCTACGGTCTCTAAAGTCGTCAAACTATATATCTTCGGATCCACTTTGATGAGACAAACCCAACCAAATGTATAAAGTTGGATTTTGGCAGGCCGTGCGCAATTTTGCCCGTTAGATCGGGTCGCGGGCCTGCCAAAAGGGCGTTCCGATCGACCTTCTCAGAATCGGACCAAACTTGGCATATAGGACCAGAAAAATGATATGGTCATATTGGCACAAGTTTTGTCTTGAGATGACGAACCTGTACGAGGTAATTGACTAGTTTGCAAAGGGACCGATACGGTATATCTTGACGGATACATCTCGATTTCGTCGCACACACACAGCAAAATCGAGTTTCGTCAAATCCCATACATCTGCAACATCCGTACGCACCTTTTGATGCTTACGGGTTGTGACTATGTCGCCCAGTTTGTTAGGGCGCACGCCGTATCAGATGAATTCTAACTTTTTAAAAATTAATTTATGTGGTTTTTTATGTTTAAAAATAGATAAGTTTTTGCGTACTTAATTAAATCAGAATCTACAAGACAGGTCTTAATCTGGTATATGTTTTCTATAATTTCCTTCTAGCGTATTTCTAAAATAGTCGATGGATTGACGGATGTCTTCAAAAACAGGGGTCGGTAAAGAATTTCTAACTGTTTATGAACAATTTTTGGGCCAAGTTTGCATTGATCTTAAGGAAAATCTAGAGCGTATTAATTTGAACTAATTGAAGGGGTTGATAGACGTATGGGTTATGTTCATACCTGCAAAGACAAATCAACTATTGATCGACCACTCGCGAAGAAATCACAGTATGAAGTCGGCTCGGCCAACTACAATTGCTGCTGTTGCCGCTGCTGTCCGCGCGTGTCAGGCGACCTGGCCGGCCTCCGGTGGCATCGGGCGACGCGCGTGTGTGTCGGGAAGTCGGGAAGGTTCGGGGTTGTGAGTAGGGTTAGGGTTTTGATGATAATTTATTCTCTCAATCTTTTGTTATATAAATGTGTGATGTTCGGCTATGTTTGTATAGTCGGGTCTGTTTTGGCCCAAAGGCTCGGTTGGGGGGGTGGGTGGGTGGGTGGGTTAAGTATAACATGATGTTCCTTGTGAAACAATATGAATTTATTATTTATTATTTTTTTATTTTTTTTAATTACTTTTCTACATTATTTTATTTAGATATCTATTTATCTACATGTATATTTTTCTTATATGGCCATGTACTCTAATATATCTATATATGCACAAATACTCTATAAAATTCTAAATATTCTAATAATACCTGTTCCATTGTTTGGTAAATTATATATATACATATTGATGCTTATTTCCTAAAGTACCCAAAATAACCAATGAGATTATTATAGTTATAATAACGTAATATTGACAATAGTTATGATAACAAAATAAGGTAAATCAATAACATGTGTATATACAATTATATGTACAGTCTAAATAATCCCAAAAATGCACAAGGACATATTTTATATAAATATCATTGAACATCAACTAATATTGATATCTACAATATTTATATAACAATTACTTAGAAAAATATTCATTAGATCATTAAAATAAAATACGGCATGATCATACCAAAATCTACATCGACATGGACGTCCTTGGACGTACTGCACGACTTCATGGGCTTGGGCTTGGTTTGGGTCCAGTCTAAACTAGTTCGGTGCAATCGGGTTCCCTAACAAGTCAACAACCATAATAATAATTATTTAAATTATTTATGGGGGTCATGTCACAACTTAGCCTGGTTTTCCTAGTTGGGACACAATTATGGCTCGACCTTCCCTATCATGGATAATATACCAGTCAAAGTACGTCACTGCACTATCCGTGCCATGATTTCTAGTCATCTTGTACTCCATAACTTAACCATGACTAAGGCTTCTATAATAATAATAATTAATTAAATTAAATATTCATAAAATTCTAAAAATCACCATTTAATTTAAATAAATAAAAAAAATTAAAATTTTGGGAAGAAGGGTTACAGAAGTTCTTTCGAACTTGCTGGTTCCTGGGAGCAGATCGCAATCGGGCGAATCTTGCTTTGAGCAACGGTGATCTTTATCACCCCAGCAAAGTCGTTGCAGGAACTCCGATTGAGAGCGATTATTCATATCGTTGCATCAACTTCGGTTAAGAGCATTCATTCATCTCGTTGCGTCAACTTCGGTTGAGAACGAGTATTCATCTCTCTCTTAGGAGAACGAATTTTGTGTCTCTCGGGAAATAAGAGTTCGAGGTTTCCATTTTCCATCAAAAGATCTTTTTCGGGAATAACAATATTACATGCCTAATTATTTGATGCAAAGACGAATATATTATAGGAACTATATATGCGTATTGTTCTAATCTTGGTTGTTGCAGTGATGTATATTCAATTATGGGTAAAAATTATTGAATATGTGATTTTCTATTTGTTTATGTTTCTAGTATGAATTGTTAAAAAAATAGAACAAGTAGAACGACCACTTAATAATAATTTTATGTTTTCGCATGATTATCGTGTTGGTTTAGGTGAGTCGGATTGATACCTTTAACTAGTACATTTTTCAATGTACCGGCCCATGACCCAACACTTACTGGGAGACAGAAGGATATTCAGAGGCGTTAGAAGCTCGTTCAACTAAGTAAAAACTTGCTCGACGTCTCGAAGATTTCCAGTTCAAAGTTTTAGAAGTTTTCTTTAAAAGACGTTTTACCTTTTAATAAGGAATATAGTGTATGAAACATTGTAGCTTATTTCAGTTTCAAAAGATGCAAGCCAAGTATAACATTTTCAATTGGCCGATAAGAGCCTTTTTGTAATTCTGCTGCAAGTATCAATAAAAGAAGTTATTTTGAATTATACATTGTTGTCATTGATCGATTTTTTGCCAAAAATCTCATTGCTTCAAAATCTTATAATTTATATAATTTGCGCATTGTGCACGTTCATGCCTTGAACAAATACAACATAGGCTTATATGGCATCACGCCTAGTAGCGACTTATTAGTCCTCCGGGATTGATGCGTGACAATTTCGATTCAGCCTTCGAACCAGGAGAAAGTTCCATGTAAACTTCTTCAGTTAATTTTTGTCACTTTCCGTTCCCAGAATGCGTATTTTAATACGTGTACTGCTTGAATGTATTTATTTAATATTTATCATGCATTTATTCTGTATTTAATTCCTTTAATTTTATGCTAATTATTTTTCTGTATTTTATTTTCTGCTTTTGTTTTTGCTCTTGGGTTTGGCTTGGGTTGGTTTGTTTTGGTTTAGGATGGTTCATCATGAACCCAACCAACCCCCTACCAACATCTCCATCTAAAGCCCAACCACTTTTTCTCTCTTCATTACTTCTCTTTTTCATTTACTCTTCTTCTTCCACATAACTCTCTCCACCTACCAAGAGTCTAGGCAAATGCATCTTGCTTCCACATGAGAACCCATTTTTATGGTTCATTTATCTTTCTCTCATGATTCTAAGATAGTTTAGAACTTGACATTTTCCATTTTGAACGTTTTATTTTTGTAGATCAAGAATTTGTCATTTTTGGATTTTAATGGTTTTGATCTCTCAAACTTCCTTGTTTTCAAGTTTGGATCATTCCAGGTTGTTGAGATTTGTGTTATACCCTATTTTGATCCATGGAAGTCCCAGTTTTGGCTTAGATTGAAGGTTCTACAGAATTTGGAGTGGTGGAGGCTCTCTACGCCCACGTTTATACGTGCCCGCGTAATATCAAGCTCTACGCCCACGATCATTCGTGTCAACGTGAATCTGGATTACGCAAAGTCTACTCTGGCTTGGCGTATTTCCTTTACGCGTATAATGTTTTACGCGTAATGCTAATTCCTTTACGCGTATTCATTTACGCGTAACAATATTCCTTTACGCGTATTCATTCATACGTAAACTTTAACCCTTTACGCGTACAATGTTCTACGCACAATGTTATTCTTTTACACGTACAAGTTTACGCGCAATGTTATTCTTTTATGCGTACAATGTTCTACGCACAATGTTATTCTTTTACGCGTATAAGTTTACGCGCAATGTTATTCTTTTACGCGTACAATGTTCTACGCGCAATATTATTCTTTTACACGTAATACTATTTCTTTACACATTTCAAGTTCACGCATAGCATTACTTCCTTTACGCATGTCCCTTTACGCGTGATGCTATTCCTTCACGCGTAATATTACTCTTTACGCATACTTCCTTGGGCGTACTCCCTTAGCATACATGGCATCCCTTATTATATTCTTACGCCTTTTGGCCTGAACTCGTTATAATCATGATATGTTAATATTTTCTTAATACATATTGTTGTGTGGAATGTGTCCTGTGTCTCGATTGGTTTATGGATGCCTAGAATGACTGGAACTTAACCCTGAGAGTTATAGACTCGACCATACCAAATACTAGTTTGACTTTCATGCCTTATCTCGAATAGATATTGATTGTTACCTTGACTAATGATTGATCATACGTTCCTAGTTGGAACTAAGAGACTGGCTAGTCGTCTTATGGAAATTTAATGAGACACGTTCATATTAACCATGAACCATTGCGATCGACTAGCCGATCCCGAACATTGGCAGATGGACACGTGCAAACTTTAACTTATTTTCTACAAAAGCAGCATGTGTACCTTACAGTCAAGGCATGATTATTCTGTGGCTAAGTTTGGTTGTTGCATTACGCTATGTAAGACCTACAACCTAACCGCACGGACATCGTTGTAGAGTTGTGCATATCATACTCTGTACGGAAGTACTTATTCTGGATGACCAAGATCCGTGTCATGAGATTTCAATCAACATAGGGACTATTAAGTTAAATAAAATAAAGATTACAAGGAGAGAATGGATTCTCGAGTTCTTACATAGAGGCCATCCCGGGACAATTAGTGCCCGACATGCCGGCTGGTTCCCACAGATACTGCAAATCTGCCATACGGGCAGGGAGTGGTATCTGCTTATACTGTTACATATATTGATGACGAGCGTCCCATTGGGACTCGTCTAATTCATGATTGGCGCAATTGATTATTTGATAGACTAGCCTTGCTTGTACATAGTAAGAACTGAGGAATCCCTTATTGCATATTTCCAGGGCAGCTTGGAACTTACAGTTAGCAAGCCGTTGTCATTGTATTGCCATTTAAATTGATTTATTTGTGTACTGTACCTACTCTGGTAACTACTGAGATGATCAGAATGTCAGGACATGACGGATCAACTTCTGTCCTTGTTTGGTTGGGAAGTTGGTTTGAAGTGTCGTGATGTTGCGTGAATACCAGTAACAAACAGAGACTTATTTATCATATTCTTAACACTTATCACTGGTTTTATTTCTCATGTCGTGCTTCCTTGTGGTACTTGCTATTAGAGGTCTAACCTCTCTGATTTTGCATGGCCAGATTTAGATCCAGTTCCCGAGGACTCAGCTTACTTCTACCTCTAAGATGGTCAATACTAGAGGAATGATCGCAGGAGGACACGAGTGGGTTTCTTACTTCCTTGCTCGTTTTGCTACTTACTTTACATTTTGCCACTTGGCACCGACATGTTAGTCGGACAGTCTTGTACTTACTTTTACATAATTGTAACTAAGTCAGACTGCAGCTGATCACGATTGTGTATACCTTGTCATATCATCCAGCTATGTTTTGTAAAGCCAGGTCTCAAGAACATTTTGACTGAGCATTTGGGATGCCTTACTGCTTTATCTTACATGTTCTCTATTACTGCTTCTTGATTGAATGATTGAGACAATAGATATTGAGTAACCCTAGTGAGACTTTCATGTAGTATGCACCCCCTCGTCTTTTAGACATTATTGATTGTATTATACGGTATTCATCTACCGTAATACGTAGCTGGCTGAGTCACTCCCCCGCTCTCCGGTATACTGGTTCTAGGGCGTGACAATGTTTTAGTGGTGGCCCATACAGGTCTGATTTCAGACTTGTGGGGTGTTTTAATTTATAGGATGTCTCGATTACACATGTTTCCCCTTGATCTCATGATTCATTGTTCTCGACCCTAGCTTGACATTCCAGTATCCTTTGACTTCATTGGTTCGATCCTTCATGTCCAGTCGTTTGATTGTCCTCTTGTCCCTTTTCTTAGGGACACTTCGTCCGCATCTGTCAGAGCTGGACGGCAACAACAAGGGCAACATGAACAGCAAGACCCTATTGATCAGTAACAAAGGCCAGTACTACCTCAAGAGACCATCCAAGAAGAGGTGATAGTGGAACCAGCAGCTGGACCGCAATATCCGGAGGTCCCAACGCCACCAACAGTTCCACCTACCCCCGTGGAAGTAGACACACCAGCCCTTCTGGAGATCATGAGGGGGATGATGGCTACGCAACAACATCAGATGTTGGCCCAGCAACGCATGCACACTCAGCTACAAGAGCAGAATGTATTACTCAACCAAGGATTGCATATGGCTTTGGAAAGAGGGGTGAGGACTGATTCAAGGGCTTCGACCAGATTTTACAAGTACAACCCCCATCATTTCGAGGGCATGGAAGATGCTATTTCAGCAGATGCATGGCTTAAGGACATCAAGACTATTCTGACGGCGGCTAAGGTACCGACGGAAGAATGTGTGGATCAAGTAAAGCTGTTACTTCAGGACCTCACACGTGATTGGTGGGAATCAGAAGAAGTGGGCATCAGACGTCCTATAGCTTGGGATGATTTTACTGCAAGGTTTAAGACGAAGTACTATGGAGTTGTGGCACAGTTTGAGCTACAGCAGAAGTTTATCAACCTCAAGCAGGCTGGCAAGATAGTGGATGCTTATGCATTAGAGTTCTGCAGACTGAGTAGGTTCGCCCCGGAGATGGTAGCAACGGAGAGCCAGAGGGCTATGAGATTTCAGTAAGGATTCCATCTTGAACTCTTGCAAATTGATAGAGGGGCACAACTACCAGAGTTTCGATGATGTATTGACGACAACTCGGAGGCATGAGATCACAATCCAGAGGATCACATCAAGGACTGGAGGTCAGAAGAGATCTCAAATCAGATTGAATGAGGAGGGAGAGCAGCACCCCGAGTTACAGCAACTCCTGGCATTCGCATTCACAATGTGGCAATGCGAGGGCCAGCACCACCAGCAAGGCAACAACAGCAACAGAAGAAAAACTAGCAACCCCCAGCGGGCTGCACCTATTGTGGGAAGGCAGGGCATACTAGAGGTGTGTGTCGGGCATTGAACGGACAGTGTTTGATATGTGGAAGTCCAGATCATCGGGTTTCTACCTGTCCTATGAGTTCGAGGAGGACCAGTATAACAATTTCCTACTCTGCCAGCACCAGGGATAGGCCAGTACCAAGGACCAGCGGTAGCAGTGAGATCGCTGGCACAACGCCCGTTGATGTCACAGGCTCAGATGTTTCGACAGCAGGGACCGCCGATGCAGCAACAACATAGACCACCCCAGCATCACCAAAGCAGAGGCCAGCAGCAACAGCAGGCTAGGCCGCAGCATGGGAACCAACAAGGAGGCCGACGGCAGGCATTCAATCTGTCCTTGGAAGAGGCATTGGCATCAGGGGATGTTGTGGCAGGTAACATTCTCGTCGCCTCATATCCCGCAGTAGCATTGTTTGATTCGGGAGCATCACACTTATTTATATCTGCACAATTTGCGATACGACTAGGAATGTAATTCGAGATATTGCCAGGGAGGTTGAATATACTCACTGATAAAGGGATCGTAGGAGTTAGTAGAATTATTCTAGCATGTAGAGTTGTAGTTTGCGGACGTTCCTTACCCGCCAGGTTGATAGAATTTCCTGTTAGAAATTTCGACGTTATCTTAGGCATGGACTAGCTGAAAGACAGTCATGCGACAATAGATTGTCGTAGAGGGAGTGTATCTTTTAATATTCCTGGCATGAAGCGGTTCACCTTAGTCAGATTAGAGACATACCAACATAAACAAGGAGTAGTGACAGCAATGGAAGAAGTTCTAGTCCCAAAGGTAGTTGAAGAGTTTCTAGATGTATTTTTCGAAGAACTTCCAGGTCTACCACCGGTTAGGGATATTGAGTTCAGTATAGAATTGGTACCTGGAACTAAACCGATATCAGATCAAGTTTACAGAATGGTAGATTCAGAGCAGGCCAAGGTGTATCAGCACATAGAGGAATTGAAGAGAAGAAGTTCATTAGGGTTAGCGAATCACCATGGACAGCACCAGTGGTACTTGTGGGGAAGAAGGATGGGTCATCAAGATTGTGCATTGACTACAGAAAGCTCTGTCACGACCCGTACCCTAGAATAAGGGCACGAGAAGTGGGTACGTCCAGCCTACGCCGCAGTGTCGGCGGTAGAACGCTGTCCTAGGTCTCATGCATCTAACAGTATAAGGCTAAACAGTTTATACTACCCGAATGGGGGTGACATAGCATAATGTAAACTCAATCACATCTAAGGTAGAGCATAATAGAAAATAGACAAAACATGAAATCCAAAAGAGATACAGCAGATAGAAGTCTAAGTGTCTAAGATACACAAACCCAGAAATACATCTCAAAGCTTAAATACAGTAATCCATAATACAACTCAAGACAACTGAAAATAAAGGAGAAACTGTAGCTATCTACTCCGACCTCTACTGTGTCTCCTCTAGGCTAGCAATAACCTCCAAGCTATCTGTAAAATTAATCAACAGGTCCAGTCAGGATGGGAACGAGTACAATTCATCAAGAAATCCCAAGTAAATGACAAAGAACAATAAAGTAGTTATAGACAGTTATATTGATGAATATGGCAGTTTTATACAGGTAGTGATATAGAGAAGCAGTTAAGGTACAATGAAAGTAAAGTAACTAAACAAGAGGAGAAGCATAGCAATGAAGACTGTAAAATAAGATCTAGCTGAACTAGAGTAACATGATGAGTTCAGACAGTACAATATAAGTCGAGTGTAATCCCAATGTGAGTCTAATACAAGAAGAGTCGAATGTGATTCTAATCATTGTTCTAATAAGGTGAATCGAATAAGGTGATACGAATAGTGATTCACATGATGATCTAACAATGATTCGAATAAATTCTCCAAGTGTGTTTTAAAATACTTAGATAGACATGTAAACGGCTATGGATAAATCCGGCACATCACGCACTGATCAGGTGAGAGATGGCTATCGTTCGAATATCATTCACAGGGGGTGGTTCGAATAGTGGGAATGTTCACATGTCTAATCAAGTATTTTCCTGCCCATCTAATACAAATGAATCCAAAATCCGACACATCAATCGAATAAAAGTCCAACCAGCATATGAAGATACGAATAGGTGGTTCGAATAGTGATTCGTATGGTAATTTGAATAAAAGAGGTAAGACGAGTAAGTATGTATGTATGTCGTATACATGGATTCAGAAATAAAAATACGTATTTGTAACAGAGAATCACATACAGCTAACTAGAACTGAAGTACAGTAATTGACAAGTAAATGAGAGAACTATCAGAGAATATACTCGCCTGCTATCTGAATATCCAAAGGAAATGTACTGTCCGAGGAGAGGTGTCTGGCTCCTATTTAGAACAACACAAGTCACAACAAGTCCAAAATAATAAAATAAAGCTCTACTATGCATTCTACATGATTCTAGGTCATTCTAGGTCAAAGTCAACTCTTGGACAACTATGGTCAACCGTACTAGTCAAATTAGGTTAACTATGCAGTACTAGGTCTAAACCTAGACTAACAAGTCTCATTAGGCCTAACCAAGCCTAGACTAACACTCACACAAAATCACAAAGCTACACAAGTTATCAAACACACATTACATATATATTCATATATATTTTTATTACAAGCAAGGTGCATAAAGACAAGGAGTGAGTGATACATGAATATGGATATGGGAATGTGTACATAGCAGTACAATATGTTCAAGTGTGAGGATATTATGTTAGAAGGATAATATTTAGCAAGGGTTCATTGTGTCACATAGAAGAAATAACATGTAAAGCATAGATTTAGCATGTGTGTGTGGGTGTTAATCATAACAAAAGGGTTTATTTATACATCAAAGGGTTTACTCATAACAGTAAGTAGGTTTTATGTGTATTCATGTTTGGGGTTACTGTCAACATGTAGAAGGGGGTTTTAACATATGAACATGGTGCTAAGTGCTAATATGGCATCATACATTCCTATCATGTTGGCATTCATATATAGCATACATTCATACTTGATTACGTTACTTACTTACATATGGATACTTGCATACATGTTTCAATACCTTGCATTACCCACATGCTTGCATTTCATCCATTCATTCATGCACCTATACATACATACTTGAATACATTATATACTTTCATACATTATATCATTTATGCATACTCTATATTATATTACATTCTCTTAACACACACACATATATATATATACACATGCATACATACATATTTGTACATACAAGGATACACAAAATGCATATATCGTATAGTAATCTTCTACTTAAAATCAATACTGTACAAATTAAGTATTCATTAAATTCTAGGATTAAAGTATTTTATAGATCTTTGTGTTAGCTTTCCAAAACTTTAAACGGATCGCATTTTCGTGTCCGGAAGCTCCCGGAATCGCAAAAACACCGAAACGCGTTCGTCTTTCGTATAGCTGACACTCAAATAATTTTACAGAAAGTTTTTGAGCGAATTTGGCTTATTAAAATATATATTTGGAAAGCTAACTTCGATACGGTTCTTTTAAAAAAAATGGGAGATAAATCAGAGTTTTAAGCTAAAAGTTATGACATTTCTAAGTTGCTCTAGCTACTAAAAACGTGGATAAAAATTATGACGAATTTGGGTTGTTTGAGACAAAAGAAACACAAGTATATAACATAATATATCAAGAACTCACTCTCTACAGTAATATATATATATATTTTTTTATTTTTCCATTAATATATATATACACTAATATATATATATATATATATATATATATATATATATATATATATATATATATATATATATATATATATATATATATATATATATATATATATATGAGACACTATAGAATACATCTCTAATACAAAAATATGAGATTAAACATTTAATAATTCATTCATACATAACAACAACACATAGTGTGTCCAAATTTGGGATTTTTCCACATGGACACAACCACAACACAAAGGACACTCCTATGACCTCCAAATGGACACGAAATAGACACAAATTGAGATACAACCATGGGGGTCATTCCTATGGGTTCAAAATATTTCTATATGCATGTAGGGATGGATTAGAGGAGAGATTATACCTTCCGGGAGAGAGATTCAAAGGAAAATCCTTCTGACACGACACCGACACGTAGAGATTCTAAAAGGACACGAACGAGCTCTGAATCCTCCCAAACTTGGCTAGCACCCTCTAACCATGGAGTAGAGGAAAAATGAAGAAGATTTGGTGGAAGAAAGGGTTGATTTGGAGATGAAATCAATGGAGGTTCATCTCTAAATTAATTTGGGGAAGAACAAGAGAGAGAAATTGGATGAAAACAAATGAATGAAGGAGTGACTCACTCCTTATCTAGGCCTGTCAATGGTAGCTTATTGGTCGGATATTGACATTACCATACCCGAACCATTAACTATCGGATATATTCGATAACTATCCGATATCCGATCGGATATCAGTTTTGGCTACCATATCCGTTACCGATAATTTTATCGGATAATATCCGAACCAATAAGATTACTAAAAAATATATTAAAAAATGGAAGAAAAGAATCAGAACCAACAGATTTTGTCAAGAATAACATATTTTCACATTGAAACGATAGATTTTGTCAAGAAACAACAGATTTTCACATCGGAACAACATATTTTGTCAAAATTCTCCACACAAGCACAAATAACTAATAATCTCATGCGTACATTGAATACATTGCACATATTAGTAATTCTCCACACAACAAGAAATTCTCCACACAAGGCTCATACATAATACATAGTTCAGTACATGTCATACATCATCTTAGTACATAAGCAGTTTGCAGGAGGCTTGTCTTGTTTATAGCCAAAACAACATGTCCACTATTATTGTGTTATCTGCTAGCTTGGTAATGAATGAAAAGTCAAGATAACACTCATATTAGGCTTGTCTTGTTTATAGCCAAAAACCACAGTTTGCAGGAGGCTTGTCTTTGACTCTTTGATACCTAAAAGTTAAGATAACACTCATATTAGGCTAGCTTGGTAATGAATGAAAAGAGACTTGAGAGTAATTAGTATTCATAGCAGTATTCAAAACTTTAAGTAAATTTGTACATCATATATCATTTCCATGCAACAAAACAATATAGTGTGAACAATTCAATCTTCTTTTTGTTCTACAATGTACGTAATAACCCATGTTTAGATTCTGATATTCTACCACCAACAAACCTTAAACAACAACGAAAATTATATGCTAATTGCAAAAGAAGGTAAGGCAGCATGGACTAATCCTAGCTTTCGGGAAAGCTACACAAGACCCAAAAAAAGTCACCACTGGTGGATCCCAGCGTACACTTCCTATGGCTCCGACTACTTTTGGCATGCCAAAGCTAAAAACCCCCCAGAACACTGTCCATGCCAATTTCTAGCATGAAATATCAAGTTCGGGACTATATGATATACAATGCACCTTCATATAAATAGTCCCGGGACGATCCTGAGCTCATGGGTCCGAGACGATATTCAAAAAAATTAAATATTTATTGGTTCGGATTTTATTGGTTCGGATATGGCACTTACCGTATCCGTATCCGATATCCGAAAAATATCCGATAAGGTATCCGAATCCGTATCCGTATCCGAAATTTCGATATTTTCGGTTCGAATACGGATCGGATACGAATTTTCGGTCGACCATTGACATGCCTATCCTTATCCCCCCCATAGGTGGCTGCCCAAAAAGGATGAGGTGTCCCCTATTTGAATGTCCAAAATGCCCTCCACTAATCTATTTGAGTTAAATTAGGAATGGGTTAAAGGTTGAGGTCAATTTAGTCTAGTTTTAAGTCTCTAATTAAACTAAACATATCCATAAATAATTAGTCTAACTACTAACTAAAATTAATATCATATGGACTAAAATTAATATCATGTGGGCCATGCCTTACTAGTGTGTGGGTCCCACTAGAGTCAAACTACCCCCGGGTCCCCGTTTCAAGTCGGATTGAGTTGAAATTCGAACCCGACTCAAATAACCCCAAAACAATATCATAAATAATAAAATAAATTTCAACCCCAAAATAATATCATAAATAATAAAATAAATTTCAAAAATATTCAAAAATGTAAAATGATAAAAATATCCCTGTTTCTGAAAACTGGAGGTGACAAATCTATCCACCTTAAAAAAATTTTGTCCTCGAAATTAAAATGTTCATACTCCTTCTAGGTCAACCCCACCCACAATCAAAGTCTCAGAACTTAAACAATCATACGATTTAAAAGGACGACATACAGGGTCATGGCATACGGTGGTAGTGAAGTCTCATCTAGGTATACTAGTCATGCTAACCAAAACGGTCATAGGATATCAAAACACACAAGCAATCTAGGGTGCTAAACTAGAAAAGATACAGAAATAACAATCATCAAAACTGTAAGACAGTCTACCATCCTATATGAAACTGGTACTTATCAAAATAAAATAAAGTTAACTACCATTTATCTAATAAGGGGTACTATTCAAGAAAATCAAAATCAAAGTTAAAGAATGAAAGCCAATTGCATGAAAATCTATTCACAATATATTTATATATATAGCGTTAGAGAGGGAAAAGCTAGCATTATGTACAAGTTATGTAGTTCGTGTGTGTATGGGTGTATGTGGACATGTTCATATGGTTAGATAATAGGGGTGTGTATATGTGAAATATACATGAAAGTGCATAGGAGGATTTGGGTTTCAAACAATAACTATCAAGTTACACTAATCATGGCATATTGGTTAAACAATCTACAATACACAACGCATTTGCTCATAACATGCATGGCTAACCATGTATTTATGTATATATAAAGAGGTAGAGATTTAGTTATGTATCTATATACATTATAACATGTATGCATAAACTCTATATATATCTATATAGATATACGAACATAACATAGAGAGGAAGGGTTAGGTTACATGGCAGTGTATACTATGTTAGAGTGTGGGTGTCACTATACAGGGTTATAGCTTTAGTAATGAAAGGTTAGACCCAGTTTTAGTTCAGCATTTACATACAAGAATCTGAAATAAGCTAACATTTAAACCAGTATAATATTAACCAACCCAATATTTTTCACAACCTAACATGTAAGAGTATAAACCTAACATCATATCCCTACATACAACAATGTACATTGCTCCAAAATATTACTTAAAAAAAACAGCAATTGAACTAAACATTTGGAATCCAGTATTAAGGGTTAATATGCACACAGTCTTAGATTTGACAAATTCAAACACAAAACTCAACCAATTTTTTTTGAATTGAAACCCTATATATAACATACATGTGCAGTGATGTAAACATAACTAATAACATGAAATTTATATTTGAATTACAAATTTTAACTGGAAATGCAGAGAACCAGTCTCTGTTACTGTACTGTATCAGAAATATTGGGGTTTTGAAAATTTAAACATCAACAACATATTAATATGTATTTAGATAGGTTGGAAATCAAAGTGTAGCATGCATACGTGTCAGACAAAGAGTCTGTGTCCACTATATATATATTCTCATGTCCCAATATAAAAATTAAATTCTACATCAAGACTAACATTTAGATTCCTACCAAGATTGCAAAGTAGGTGATTGACGTAATCAAGATAGTTTTATTATTATTATTATTTAATACAAGAATAATAGCAAGAAAGTAATAACGATAAAATCTATTTTGCTTATCTGTTTAAAGAAGGAACCATTTTGAAACCCAGAACTATAATATCAATTACAAGATAAGGTCTAGCAAAATCATCGGTTCATTGTATTAAGAAGAAACTCATAGCAAGAAGTTACACAAGAGTTTATAAAAACAACTAAACCTACTCCTAAGTTAAATAATGAGAAGCAAAACAAAACAAACAAATAATAATTTTTTTTGAAGGACTAGAACAAAAGTAGAGAAAACATGTTCAAAAATATTTAAGGTACAATCTGATAATCATATGCGTCTATCCAAAATCATGGTACTCTAAATCCTCGTCATACTAGTAAGCAAGGCTACGATAATCACAGAGTCCTCGACTTAGGCACATACCTCTAGAATCATGGTATTTAAAATTTTTGCGATGCCGCTAGCTTGGCTACGAAAACCTTAAATTCCCACACCCGAGAAATATATCCAAAATCAGACTATATGTCCTCACCATGCTGGCTAATGTGACTGTAGAAGACTAGATTCTATAACTTAGATGACCTAGCCCAAATGATTTCATCTTGACAAAAATTAAATTAAATCAACAATGGATACCCAAAAATCAAATTTATCAACGAACATCAAGATTCAAAACTGAACAATAATCCATCAAATCATATAAATACAAACTCGGATGCAACAGCTAACATCAAGATTCAAAACTCCACAATCATCATCAAAATCAAGTTCAACAACAGAAAGTAAAGATAGATCAAATCAAGGGAAGAAGAGTTTTTCAAATCGAAGTTAAAATAAGATTCTCAAGGGTCGTCCCAGGAATCTCTGAAGAAATCCTAACTGTGATTGAGTACCTTCAAAAATATATCCTAATTCTACTGCAGGCTGCAGTGGTACTCTAGTTTGAATACCACTACACAAACTCGACCTGCATGGACCACCACTAAAAATGTGTCACGACCCGTACCCTAGAATAAGGGCACGAGAAGTGGGTACGTCCAGCCTACGCCGCAGTGTCGGCGGTAGAACGCTGTCCTAGGTCTCATACATCTAACAGTATAAGGCTAAACAGTTTATACTCTCCGAATGGGGGGTGACATAGCAGAATGTAAATTCAATCACATCTAAGGTAGAGCATAATGGAAAATAGACAAAACATGAAATCCAAAAGAGATATAGCAGATAGAAGTCTAAGTGTCTAAGATACACAAACCCAGAAATACATCTCAAAGCTCAAATACAGTAATCCATAATACAACTCAAGACAACTGAAAATAAAGGAGAAACTCTAGCTATCTACTCCGACCTCTACTGTGTCTCCTCTAGGCTAGCAATAACCTCCAAGCTATCTGTAAAATTTATCAACAGGTCCAGTCAGGACGGAAACGAGTACAATTCATCAAAAAATCCCAAGTAAATGACAAAGAACTATAAAGCAGTTATAGACAGTTATATTGATGAATATGGCAATTTTATACAGGTAGTGATGTAGAGAAGCAGTTAAGGTACAATAAAAGTAAGGTAACTAAACAAGAGGAGAAGCATAGCAATTAAGACTGTAAAATAAGATCCAGCTGAACTAGAGTAACATGATGAGTTCAGACAGTACAATATAAGTCGAGTGTAATCCCAATGTGAGTCTAATACAAGAAGAGTCGAATGTGATTCTAATCATTGTTCTAATAAGGTGAATCGAATAAGGTGATACGAATAAGGTGATACGAATAGTGATTCACATGATGATCTAATAATGATTCGAATAAATTCTCCAAGTGTGTTTTAAAATACTTAGATAGACATGTAAACGGCTATGGATAAATTCGGCACATCACGCACTGATCAGGTGAGAGATGGCTATCGTTCGAATATCATTCACAGGGGGTAGTTCGAATAGTGGGAATGTTTATATGTCTAATCAAGTATTTCCCCGCCCAACTAATATAAATGAATCCAAAATCTGACACATCAATCGAATAAAAGTCCAACCAGCATATGAAGATATGAATAGGTGGTTCGAATAGTGATTCGTATGGTGATTTGAATAATAGAGGTAAGACGAGTAAGTATGTGTGTCGTATACATGGATTCAGAAATAAAAATACGTGTTTGTAACAGAGAATCACATACAGCTAACGATAACTGAAGTACAGTAATTGACAAGTAAATGAGAGAACTATCAGAGAATGTACTCGCCTGCTATCTGAATGTCCAAAGGAAATGTACTGTCGAGGAGAGGTGTCTGGCTCCTATTTAGAACAGCACAAGTCACAACAAGTCCAAAATGGTAAAATAAAGCTCTACTATGCATTCTACATGATTCTAGGTCATTCTAGGTCAAAGTCAACTCTTGGTCAACTCTGGTCAACCGTACTAGTCAAATTAGGTTAACTATGCAGTACTAGGTCTAAACCTAGACTAACAAGTCTCGTTAGGCCTAACCAAGCCTAGACTAACACTCACACAAAATCACAAAGCTACACAAGTTATCAAACACACATTATATATATATTCATATATATTTTTATTACAAGCAAGGTGCATAAAGACAAGGAGTGAGTGATACATGAATATGGATATGGCAATGTGTACATAGCAATACAATGTGTTCAAGTGTGAGGGTATTATGTTAGAAGGATAACATTTAGCAAGGGTTCATTGTGTCACATAGAAGAAATAACATGTAAAGCATAGATTTAGCATGTGTGTGTGTGGGTGTTAATCATAACAAAAGGGTTTAGTTATACATCAAAGGGTTTACTCATAACAGTAAGTAGGTTTTATGTGTATTCATGCTTGGGTTACTTTCAACAAGTAGAAGGGGGTTTTAACATATGAACATGGTGCTAAGTGCTAATATGGCATCATACATTCCTATCATGTTGGCATTCATATATAGCATACATTCATACTTGATTACGTTACTTACTTACATATGGATACTTGCATACATGTTTCAATACCTTGCATTACCCACATGCTTGCATTTCATCCATTCATTCATGCACCTATACATACATATTTGAATACATTATATACTTTCATATATTATATCATTTATGCATACTTTATATTATATTATATTCTCTTAACACACACACATATATATATATATATATATATACACATGCATATATACATATTTGTACATACAAGGATACACAAAATGCATATATCGTATAGTAATCTTCTACTTAAAATCAATACTGTACAAATTAAGCATTCATTAAATTCTAGGATTAAATTATGTTATAGACCTTTGTGTTAGCTTTCCAAAACTTTAAACGGATCGCATTTTCGTGTCCGGAAGCTCCCGGAATCGCAAAAACACCGAAACGCGTTCGTCTTTTGTATAGCTGACACTCAAATAATTTTACAGAAAGTTTTAGAGCAAATTTAGCTTATTAAAATATATATTTGGAAAGCTAACTTCGATACGGTTCTTTTTAAAAAAATGGGAGATAAATTAGAGTTTTAAGCTAAAAGTTATGACATTTCTAATTTGTTCTAGTTACTAAAAACGTGGATAAAAATTATAACGAATTTGGGTTGTTTGAGACAAAAGAAACACAAGTATATAACATAATATATCAAGAACTCACTCTCTACACTAATATATATATATATATATATATATATATATATATATATATATATATATATATATATATATATATATATATATATATATATATATATATATGAGACACTATAGAACACATCTCTAATACAAAAATATGAGATTAAACATGTAATAATTCATTCATACATAACAACAACACATAGTGTGTCCAAATTTGAGGTTTTTCCACATGGACACAACCACAACACAAAGGACACTCCTATGACCTCCAAATGGACACGAAATGGACACAAATGGAGATACAACCATGGGGGTCATTCCTATGGGTTCAAAATATTTCTATATGCATGTAGGGATGGATTAGAGGAGAGATTATACCTTCCGGGAGAGAGATTCAAAGGAAAATCCTTCCGACACGACACCGACACGTAGAGATTCTAAATGGACACGAACGAGCTCCGAATCCTTCCAAACTTGGCTAGCACCCTCTAATCATGGAGTAGAGGAGAAATGAAGAAGATTTGGTGGAAGAAAGGGTTAATTTGGAGATGAAATCAATGGAGGTTCATCTCTAAATTAATTTGGGGAAGAACAAGTGAGAGAAAGTGGATGAAAACAAATGAATGAAGGAGTGACTCACTCCTTATCCCCCCCATAGGTGGCTGCCCAAAAAGGGTGAGGTGTCCCCTATTTGAATGTCCAAAATGCCCTCCACTAATCTATTTGAGTTAAATTAGGAATGGGTTAAAGGTTGAGGTCAATTTAGTCTAGTTTTAAGTCTCTAATTAAACTAAACCTATCCATAAATAATTAGTCTAACTACTAACTAAAATTAATATCATGTGGACTAAAATTAATATAATGTGGGCCATGCCTAACTAGTGTGTGGGTCCCACTAGAGTCAAACTACCCCCGGGTCCCCGTTTCAAGTCGGATTGAGTTGAAATTCGAACCCGACTCAAATAACCCCAAAACAATATCATAAATAATAAAATAAATTTCAACCCCAAAATAATATCATAAATAATAAAATAAATTTCAAAAATATTCAAAAATATAAAATGACAAAAATACCCCTGTTTCTGAAAACTGGGGGTGACAAATCTGTCCACCTTAAAAAAATTTTGTCCTCGAAATTAAAATATTCATACTCCTTCTAGGTCAACCCCACCCACAATCAAAGTCTCAGAACTTAAACAATCATACGATTTAAAAGGACGACATACAGGGTCATGGCATACGGTGGTAGTGAAGTCTCATCTAGGTATACTAGTCATGCTAACCAAAACGGTCATAGGATATCAAAACACACAAGCAATCTAGGATGCTAAACTAGAAAAGATACAGAAATAACAATCATCAAAACTGTAAGACAGTCTACCATCCTATATGAAACTGGTACTTATCAAAATAAAATAAAGTTAACTACCATTTATCTAATAAGGGGTACTATTCAAGAAAATCAAAATCAAAAGTTAAAGAATAAAAGCCAATTGCATGGAAATCCATTTACAATATATTTATATATATAGTGTTAGAGAGGGAAAAGCTAGCATTATGTACAAGTTATGTAGTTCGTGTGTGTATGGGTGTATGTGGACATGTTCATATGGTTAGATAATAGGCGTGTGTGTATGTGAAATATACATGAAAGTGCATAGGAGGATTTGGGTTTCAAATAATAACTATCAAGTTACACTAATCATGGCATATTGGTTAAACAATCTACAATACACAACTCATTTGCTCATAACATGCATGGCTAACCATGTATTTATGTATATATAAAGAGGTAGAGATTTAGTTATGTATCTATATACATTATAACATGTATGCATAAACTCTATATATATCTATATAGATATATGAACATAACATAGAGAGGAAGGGTTAGGTTACATGGCAGTGTATACTATATTAGAGTGTGGGTGTCACTATACAGGGTTATAGCTTTAGTAATGAAAGGTTAGACCCAGTTTTAGTTCAGCATTTACATACAAGAATCTGAAATAAGCTAACATTTAAACCAGTATAATATTAACCAACCCAATGTTTATCACAACCTAACATGTAAGAGTATAAACCTAACATCATATCCCTACATACAACAATGTACATAGCTCCAAAATATTACTTTAAAAAAAAAAATAGCAATTGAACTAAATATTTGGAATCCAGTATTAAGGGTTAATATGCACACAGTCTTAGATTTGACAAATTCAAACACAAAACTCAACCAATTTTTTTTGAATTTAAACCCTATGTATAACATACATGTGCAGTGATGTAAACATAGCTAATAACATGAAATTTATATTTGAATTACAAATTTTAACTGGAAATGCAGAGAACCAGTCTCTGTTACTGTACTGTATCAGAAATATTGGAGTTTTAAAAATTTAAACATCAACAACATATTAATATGTATTTAGATAGGTTGGAAATCAAATTGTAGCATGCATACGTGTCAGGCAAAGAGTATGTGTCCACTATATATATAATCTCATGTTCCAATATAAAAATCAAATTCTACATCAAGACCAACATTTAGATTCCTACCAAGATTGCAAAGTAGGTGATTGACGTAATCAAGATAGTTTTATTATTATTATTTAATACAAGAATAATAGCAAGAAAGTAATAACGATAAAATCTATTTTGCTTATCTGTTTAAAGAAGGAGCCATTTTGAAACCCAGAACTATAATATCAATTACAAGATAAGGTCTAGCAAAATCATCGGTTCATTGTATTAAGAAGAAACTCATAGCAAGAGTTACACAAGAGTTTATAAAAACAACTAAACCTACTCCTAAGTTAAATAATGAGAAGCAAAACAAAACAAACAAATGATAATTTTTTTTGAAGGACTGGAACAAAAGTAGAGAAAACATGTTCAAAAATATTTAAGGTACAATCTGATAATCATATGCGTCTATCCAAAATCATGGTACTCTAAATCCTCGTCATACTAGTAAGCAAGGCTACGATAATCACAGAGTCCTCGACTTAGGCACATACCTCTAGAATCATGGTATTTAAAAATTTTGCGATGCCGCTACCTTGGCTGCGAAAACCTTAAATTCCCACACCCGAGAAATATATCCAAAATCAGACTATATGTCCTCACCATGCTGGCTAATGTGACTGTAAAAGACTAGATTCCATAACTTAGATGACCTAGCCCAAATGATTTCATCTTGACAAAAATTAAATTAAATCAACAATGGATACCCAAAAATCAAATTTATCAACGAACATCAAGATTCAAAACTGAACAATAATCCATCAAATCATATAAATACAAACTCGGATGCAACAGCTAACATCAAGATTCAAAACTCCACAATCATCATCAAAATCAAGTTCAACAACAGAAAGTAAAGATAGATCAAATCAAGGGAAGAAGAGTTTTTCAAATCGAAGTTAAAATAAGATTCTCAAGGGTCGTCCCAGAAATGTCTCAAGAAATCCTAACTGTGATTGAGTACCTTCAAAAATATATCCTAATTCTACTGTAGGCTGCAGTGGTACTCTAGTTTAAATACCACTACACAAACTCGACCTGCATGGGCCACCACTAAAAATGTGTCACGACCCGTACCCTAGAATAAGGGCACGAGAAGTGGGTACGTCCAGCCTACACCGCAGTGTCGGCGGTAGAATGCTGTCCTAGGTCTCATGCATCTAACAGTATAAGGCTAAACAGTTTATACTCCCCGAATGGTGGTGACATAGCAGAATGTAAACTCAATCACATCTAAGGTAGAGCATAATGAAAAATAGACAAAACATGAAATCCAAAAGAGATATAGCAGATAGAAGTCTAAGTGTCTAAGATACACAAACCCAGAAATACATCTCAAAGCTCAAATACAGTAATCCATAATACAACTCAAGACAACTGAAAATAAAGGAGAAACTCTAGCTATCTACTCCGACCTCTACTGTGTCTCCTCTAGGCTAGCAATAACCTCCAAGCTATCTGTAAAATTTATCAACAGGTCCAGTCAGGACGGAAACGAGTACAATTCATCAAGAAATCCCAAGTAAATGACAGAGAACTATAAAGCAGTTATAGACAGTTATATTGATGAATATGGCAGTTTTATACAGGTAGTGATGTAGAGAAGCAGTTAAGGTACAATAAAAGTAAGGTAACTAAACAAGAGGAGAAGCATAGCAATGAAGACTGTAAAATAAGATCCAGCTGAACTAGAATAACATGATGAGTTCAGACAGTACAATATAAGTCGAGTGTAATCCCAATGTGAGTCTAATACAAGAAGAGTCAAATGTGATTCTAATTATTGTTCTAATAAGGTGAATCGAATAAGGTGATACGAATAAGGTGATACGAATAGTGATTCACATGATGATCTAACAATGATTCGAATAAATTCTCCAAGTGTGTTTTAAAATACTTAGATAGACATGTAAACGACTATGGGTAAATTCGGCACATCACGCACTGATCAGGTGAGAGATGGCTATCGTTCGAATATCATTCACAGGGGGTGGTTCGAATAGTGGGAATGTTCATATGTCTAATCAAGTATTTCCCCGCCCAACTAATACAAATGAATCCAAAATCCGACACATCAATCGAATAAAAGTCCAACCAGCATATGAAGATACGAATAGGTGGTTCGAATAGTGATTCGTATGGTGATTCGAATAATAGAGGTAAGACGAGTAAGTATGTGTGTCGTATACATGGATTCAGAAATAAAAATACGTATTTGTAACAGAGAATCACATACAGCTAACTATAACTGAAGTACAGTAATTGATAAGTAAATAAGAGAACTATCAGAGAATGTACTCGCCTGCTATCTGAATGTCCAAAGGAAATATACTGTCGAGGAGAGGTGTCTGGCTCCTATTTAGAACAGCACAAGTCACAACAAGTCCAAAATGGTAAAATAAAGCTCTACTATGCATTCTACATGATTCTAGGTCATTCTAGGTCAAAGTCAACTCTTGGTCAACTCTGGTCAACCGTACTAGTCAAATTAGGTTAACTATGCAGTACTAGGTCTAAACCTAGACTAACAAGTCTCGTTAGGCCTAACCAAGCCTAGACTAACACTCACACAAAATCACAAAGCTACACAAGTTATCAAACACACATTACATATATATTCATATATATTTTTATTACAAGCAAGGTGCATAAAGACAAGGAGTGAGTGATACATGAATATGGATATGGCAATGTGTACATAGCAGTACAATGTGTTCAAGTGTGAGGGTATTATGTTAGAAGGATAACATTTAGCAAGGGTTCATTGTGTCACATAGAAGAAATAACATGTAAAGCATAGATTTAGCATGTGTGTGTGTGGGTGTTAATCATAACAAAGGGTTTATTTATACATCAAAGGGTTTACTCATAACAGTAAGTAGGTTTTATGTGTATTCATGCTTGGGGTTACTTTCAACAAGTAGAAGGGAGTTTTAACATATGAACATGGTGCTAAGTGCTAATATGGCATCATACATTCCTATCATGTTGGCATTCATATATAGCATACATTCATACTTGATTACGTTACTTACTTACATATGGATACTTGCATACATGTTTCAATACCTTGCATTACCCACATGCTTGCATTTCATCCATTCATTCATGCACCTATACATACATATTTGAATACATTATATACTTTTATATATTATATCATTTATGCATACTCTATATTATATTATATTCTCTTAACACACACACACATATATATATACACATGCATATATACATATTTGTACATACAAGGATACACAAAATGCATATGTCGTATAGTAATCTTCTACTTAAAATCAATACTATACAAATTAAGCATTCATTAAAATCTAGAATTAAATTATGTTATAGATCTTTGTGTTAGCTTTCCAAAACTTTAAACGGATCGTATTTTCGTGTCCAGAAGCTCCCGGAATCGCAAAAACACCGAAACGCGTTCGTCTTTCGTATAGCTGACACTCAAATAATTTTACAGAAAGTTTTAGAGCGAATTTGGCTTATTAAAATATATATTTGGAAAGCTAACTTCGATACGGTTCTTTTTAAAAAAATGGGAGATAAATTAGAGTTTTAAGCTAAAAGTTATGACATTTCTAAGTTGTTCTAGCTACTAAAAACGTGGATAAAAATTATGACGAATTTGGGTTGTTTGAGACAAAAGAAACACAAGTATATAACATAATATATCAAGAACTCACTCTCTGCACTAATATATATATATATATATATATATATATATATATATATATATATATATATATATATATATATATGAGACACTATAGAACACATCTCTAATACAAAAATATGAGATTAAACATGTAATAATTCATTCATACATAACAACAACACATAGTGTGTCCAAATTTGAGATTTTTCCACATGGATACAACCACAACACAAAGGACACTCCTATGACCTCCAAATGGACACGAAATGGACACAAATGGAGATACAACCATGGGGGTCATTCCTATGGGTTCAAAATATTTCTATATGTATGTAGGGATGGATTAGAGGAGAGATTATACCTTCCGGGAGAGAGATTCAAAGGAAAATCCTTCCGACACGACACCGACACGTAGAGATTCTAAATGGATACGAACGAGCTCCGAATCCTCCCAAACTTGGCTAGCACCCTCTAACCATGGAGTAGAGGAGAAATGAAGAAGATTTGGTGGAAGAAAGGGTTGATTTGGAGATGAAATCAATGGAGGTTCATCTCTAAATTAATTTGGGGAAGAACAAGAGAGAGAAAGTGGATGAAAACAAATGAATGAAGGAGTGACTCACTCCTTATCCCCTCCATAGGTGGCTGCCCAAAAAGGGTGAGGTGTCCCCTATTTGAATGTCCAAAATGCCCTCCACTAATCTATTTGAGTTAAATTAGGAATGGGTTAAAGGTTGAGGTCAATTTAGTCTAGTTTTAAGTCTCTAATTAAACTAAACCTATCCATAAATAATTAGTCTAACTACTAACTAAAATTAATATCATGTGGACTAAAATTAATATCATGTGGGCCATGCCTAACTAGTGTGTGGGTCCCACTAGAGTCAAACTACCCCCGGGTCCCCGTTTCAAGTCGGATTGAGTTGAAATTCGAACCCGACTCAAATAACCCCAAAACAATATCATAAATAATAAAATAAATTTCAACCCCAAAATAATATCATAAATAATAAAATAAATTTCAAAAATATTCAAAAATGTAAAATGACAAAAATACCCCTGTTTCTGAAAACTGGGGGTGACAAATCTATCCACCTTAAAAAAATTTTGTCCTCAAAATTAAAATGTTCATACTCCTTCTAGGTCAACCCCACCCACAATCAAAGTCTCAGAACTTAACCAATCATACGATTTAAAAGGATGACATACAGGGTCATGGCATACGGTGGTAGTGAAGTCTCATCTAGGTATACTAGTCATGCTAACCAAAATGGTCATAGGATATCAAAACACACAAGCAATCTAGGGTGCTAAACTTGAAAAGATACAAAAATAATAATCATCAAAACTGTAAGACAGTCTACCATCCTATATGAAACTGGTACTTATCAAAATAAAATAAAGTTAACTACCATTTATCTAATAAGGGGTACTATTCAAGAAAATCAAAATCAAAAGTTAAAGAATAAAAGCCAATTACATGGAAATCCATTCACAATATATTTATATATATAGTGTTAGAGAGGGAAAAGCTAGCATTATGTACAAGTTATGTAGTTCGTGTGTGTATGGGTGTATGTGGACATGTTCATATGGTTAGATAATAGGCGTGTGTGTATGTGAAATATACATGAAAGTGCATCGGAGGATTTGGGTTTCAAACAATAACTATCAAGTTACACTAATCATGGCATATTGGTTAAACAATCTACAATACACAACTCATTTGCTCATAACATGCATGGCTAACCATGTATTTATGTATATATAAAGAGGTAGAGATTTAGTTATGTATCTATATACATTATAACATGTATGCATAAACTCTATATATATCTATATAGATATATGAACATAACATAGAGAGGAAGGGTTAGGGTACATGACAGTCTATACTATGTTAGAGTGTGGGTGTTACTATACAGGGTTATAGCTTTAGTAATGAAAGGTTAGATCCAGTTTTAGTTCAGCATTTACATACAAGAATCGGAAATAAGCTAACATTTAAACCAGTATAATATTAACCAACCCAATGTTTATCACAACCTAACATGTAAGAGTATAAACCTAACATCATATCCCTACATACAACAATGTACATAGCTCCAAAATATTACTTTAAAAAAATAAAATAAAATAGCAATTGAACTAAACATTTGGAATCCAGTATTAAGGGTTAATATGCACACAGTCTTAGATTTGACAAATTCAAACACAAAACTCAACCAATTTTTTTTGAATTTAAACCCTATATATAACATACATGTGCAGTGATGTAAACTTAGCTAATAACATGAAATTTATATTTGAATTACAAATTTTAACTGGAAATGCAGAGAACCAGTCTCTGTTACTGTACTGTATCAGAAATATTGGGTTTTAAAAATTTAAACATCAACAACATATTAATATGTATTTAGATAGGTTGAAAATCAAAGTGTAGCATGCATACGTGTCAGGCAAAGAGTCTGTATCCACTATATATATATTCTCATGTCCCAAAATAAAAATCAAATTCTACATCAAGACCAACATTTAGATTCCTACCAAGATTGCAAAGTAGGTGATTGACGTAATCAAGATAGTTTTATTATTATTATTTAATACAAGAATAATAGCAAGAAAGTAATAACGATAAAATCTATTTTGCTTATCTGTTTAAAGAAGGAACCATTTTGAAACCCAGAACTATAATATCAATTACAAGATAAGGTCTAGCAAAATCATCGGTTCATTGTATTAAGAAGAAACTCATAGCAAGAGTTACACAAGAGTTTATAAAAACAACTAAACCTACTCCTAAGTTAAATAATGAGAAGCAAAACAAAACAAACAAATAATAATTTTTTTTTGCAGGACTGGAACAAAAGTAGAGAAAACATGTTCAAAAATATTTAAGGTACAATCTGATAATCATATGCGTCTATCCAAAATCATGGTACTTTAAATCCTCGTCATACTAGTAAGCAAGGCTACGATAATCACAGAGTCCTCGACTTAGGCACATACCTCTAGAATTATGGTATTTAAAATTTTTGCGATGCCGCTAGCTTGGCTGCGAAAACCTTAAATTCCCACACCCGAGAAATATATCCAAAATCAGACTATATGTCCTCACCATGCTGGCTAATGTAACTGTAGAAAACTAGATTCCATAACTTAGATGACCTAGCCCAAATGATTTCATCTTGACAAAAATTAAATTAAATCAACAATGGATACCCAAAAATCAAATTTATCAACGAACATCAAGATTCAAAACTGAACAATAATCCATCAAATCATATAAATACAAACTCGGATGCAACAGCTAACATCAAGATTCAAAACTCCACAATCATCATCAAAATCAAGTTCAACAACAGAAAGTAAAGATAGATCAAATCAAGGGAAGAAGAGTTTTTCAAATCGAAGTTAAAATAAGATTCTCAAGGGTCGTCCCAGGAATCTCTCAAGAAATCCTAACTGTGATTGAGTACCTTCAAAAATATATCCTAATTCTACTGCAGGCTGCAGTGGTACTCTAGTTTGAATACCACTACACAAACTCGACCTGCATGGGCCACAACTAAAAATGTGTCACGACCCGTATCCTAGAATAAGGGCACGAGAAGTGGGTACGTCCAGCCTACGCCGCAGTGTCGGCGGTAGAACGCTGTCCTAGGTCTCATGCATCTAACAGTATAAGGCTAAACAGTTTATACTCCCCGAATGGAGGTGACATAGCAGAATGTAAACTCAATCACATCTAAGGTAGAGCATAATGGAAAATAGACAAAACATGAAATCCAAAAGAGATACAGCAGATAGAAGTCTAAGTGTCTAAGATACACAAACCCAGAAATACATCTCAAAGCTCAAATACAGTAATCCATATTACAACTCAAGACAACTGAAAATAAAGGAGAAACTCTAGCTATCTACTCCGACCTCTACTGTATCTCCTCTAGGCTAGCAATAACCTCCAAGCTATCTGTAAAATTTATCAACAGGTCCAGTCAGGACGGGAACGAGTACAATTCATCAAGAAATCCCAAATAAATGACAGAGAATTATAAAGCAGTTATAGACAGTTATATTGATAAATATGGCAGTTTTATACAGGTAGTGATGTAGAGAAGCAGTTAAGGTACAATAAAAGTAAGGTAACTAAACAAGAGGAGAAGCATAGCAATGAAGACTGTAAAATAAGATCTAGCTGAACAAGAGTAACATGATGAGTTCAGATAGTACAATATAAGTCGAGTGTAATCCCAATGTGAGGCTAATACAAGAAGAGTCGAATGTGATTCTAATTATTGTTCTAATAAGGTGAATCGAATAAGGTGATACGAATAAGGTGATACGAATAGTGATTCACATGATGATCTAACAATGATTCGAATAAATTCTCCAAGTGTGTTTTAAAGTACTTAGATAGACATGTAAACGGCTATGGATAAATCCAGCACATCACGCACTGATCAGGTGAGAGATGGCTATCGTTCGAATATCATTCACAAGGGGTGGTTCGAATAGTGGGAATGTTCATATGTCTAATCAAGTATTTTCCCGCCCAACTAATACAAATAAATCCAAAATCCGACACATCAATCGAATAAAAGTCCAAGCAGCATATGAAGATACGAATAGGTCGTTCGAATAGTGATTCGTATGGTGATTCGAATAATAGAGGTAAGACGAGTAAGTATGTGTGTCGTATACATGGATTCAGAAATAAAAATACATGTTTGTAACAGAGAATCACATACAGCTAACTAGAACTGAAGTACAGTAATTGATAAGTAAATGAGAGAACTATCAGAGAATGTACTCGCCTGCTATCTGAATGTCCA
Source organism: Iris pallida (assembly GCA_029216955.1). Classification (NCBI taxonomy): domain Eukaryota; kingdom Viridiplantae; phylum Streptophyta; class Magnoliopsida; order Asparagales; family Iridaceae; genus Iris; species Iris pallida. The sequence continues at coordinate 10,641,954 of JANAVB010042020.1, read as the reverse complement.
AAGGAAATGTACTGTCCGAGGAGAGGTGTCTGGCTCCTATTTAGAACAGCACAAGTCACAACAAGTCCAAAATGGTAAAATAAAGCTCTACTACGCATTCTACATGATTCTAGGTCATTCTAGGTCAAAGTCAACTCTTGGTCAACTCTGGTCGACCGTACTAGTCAAATTAGGTTAACTATGCAGTACTAGGTCTAAACCTAGACTAACAAGTCTCATTAGGCCTAACCAAGCCTAGACTAACACTCACACAAAATCACAAAGCTACACAAGTTATCAAACACACATTACATATATATTCATATATATTTTTATTACAAGCAAGGTGCATAAAGACAAGGAGTGAGTGATACATGAATATGGATATGGCAATGTGTGTAGAACCCTAGAGAGGGGGTGAATAGGGAAATTAAAATTAAACTATAACAAATGATGCAATAAAGAGTAAGGAGTAGAAAGATCAAACGCAAACGCAAGGATGTATCCTAGTATCCTCTTTTGAGGCAATCCAGTCCCGGAACTCTCTCCGGCTTTAATCCACTATTATGCAAATAGTACACACGAGTTTGGATCCGAAGAACTCGTCAACTTCAACACGAGTTTGGATCCGAAGAACTCGCCAACTTCTACACACGAGTTTTCTTACGAAGGCTCGCCAACTTCAAAGAAAAGGAAAGGATGCTTTGATCTTCTAAACACTTGAAGATCGAAAGTAAAAGCTCTTGAGATACTCTAGCACTTTGGGTTGGATGACAATTGAAGATTTGGTAGAGTAGTAATGGTGAAGCTCTTTTGGTTGTTGAGAAAATTTAAAGCTTGGAAGAGATGACCTTTAAGAGGAGAGACAAAGCCTCTTTTATACAAATCCAACATCATAAAGGCAATACAGCCGTCGAGCGGATTATCCGCCGGATTTTCGCAAAAATCCGTCGGATTCTCCGTTCAACAGTAACGGTCATAAAAAGAGCCGTTGGATGCATTAAATGCTCTGTCAGATGCCGTTGGATTTGAATTTCAAGTTGCAAAAAGGTCAGGCGGATTATCCGTCGGATTTTAGCGAAAGTTCGACGGATGATCCGAACTATGGTCTCACAAACTTGCTGTGAGGGGTTCGGATGATCCGCCGGATTTCTGTGGATTTCCGTCGGATTATCCGAACTTCTCCTCACATACTTGCTGTGAGGGTTTCGGATGATCCGTCGGATTTTCGCGGTTTTTCGTCGGATTATCCGAACTTTTCCTCACATACTTGCTGTGAGGGGTTCGGATGATCCGTCGGATTTCCGCGGATTTCCGTCGGATTATCCGAACTTCTCCTCACATACTTGTTGTGAGAGGTCGGATAATCCGGCAGATTTATCCGAAAATCCGTCGGATTTTCCGTCTCCTCTGAATGACTTCTTCACCATTTCTATCTTTATAAATGTCATCTTAGCAAAGTACGTACATGGATTCCTAGTAGAATACAGACTCTTAAAGAGCAGGAACCGCCATCTTCTATGTAGACTTCTAAGCAGGGTTTTGCATTGTTTACTCCAACGTCCTTGTAGTAAAACGTCATCTTGATACTGGAGAAATGTAAGAACGCAAGTGCCTGTGAAAAGCAGAGACTAAAAGAGATACAGGGGTTAATGTGATCAATGTATCAAAATAGATGTGCCAACAATGTGTACATAGCAGTACAATGTGTTCAAGTGTGAGGATATTATGTTAGAAGGATAACATTTAGCAAGGGTTCATTGTGTCACATAGAAGAAATAACATGTAAAGCATAAATTTAGCATGTGTGTGTGTGGGTGTTAATCATAACAAAAGGGTTTATTTATACATCAAAGGGTTTACTCATAACAGTAAGTAGGTTTTATGTGTATTCATGTTTGGGGTTACTGTCAATATGTAGAAGGGGGTTTTAACATATGAACATGGTGCTAAGTGCTAATATGGCATCATACATTCCTATCATGTTGGCATTCATATATAGCATACATTCATACTTGATTACGTTACTTACTTACATATGGATACTTGCATACATGTTTCAATACCTTGCATTACCCACATGCTTGCATTTCATCCATTCATTCATGCACCTTTACATACATATTTGAATATATTATATACTTTCATACATTATATAATTTATACATACTCTATATTATATTACATTCTCTTAACACACACACACACACACACACACACATATATACACATGTATACATACATATTTGTACATACAAGGATACACAAAATGCATATGTCGTATAGTAATCTTCTACTTAAAATCAATACTGTATAAATTAAGCATTCATTAAATTCTAGGATTAAAGTATGTTATAGATCTTTGTGTTAGCTTTCCAAAACTTTAAATGGATCGTATTTTCGTGTCCGGAAGCTCCCGGAATCGCAAAAACACCGAAACGCGTTCGTCTTTCGTATAGCTGACACTCAAATAATTTTACAGAAAGTTTTAGAGCGAATTTGGCTTGTTAAAATATATATTTGGAAAGCTAACTTCGATACGTTCTTTTAAAAAAACGGGAGATAAATCAGAGTTTTAAGCTAAAAGTTATGACATTTCTAAGTTGCTCTAGCTACTAAAAACGTGGATAAAAATTATGACAAATTTGGGTTGTTTGAGACAAAAGAAACACAAGTATATAACATAATATATCAAGAACTCACTCTCTACACTAATATATATATATATATATATATATATGAGACACTATAGAACACATCTCTAAAACAAAAATATGAGATTAAATATGTAATAATTCATTCATACATAACAACAACACATAGTGTGTCCAAATTTGGGGTTTTCGCACATGGACACAACCACAACACAAAGGACACTCATATGACCTCCAAATGGACACGAAATGGACACAAATGGAGATACAACCATGGAGGTCATTCCTATGGGTTCAAAATATTTCTATATGCATGTAGGGATGGATTAGAGGAGAGATTATACCTTCCGGGAGAGAGATTCAAAGGAAAATCCTTCCGACACGACACCGACACGTAGAGATTCTAAAAGGACACGAACGAGCTCCGAATCCTTCCAAACTTGGCTAGCACCCTCTAACCATGGAGTAGAGAAGAAATAAAGAAGATTTGGTGGAAGAAAGGGTTGATTTGGAGATGAAATCAATGGAGGTTCATCTCTAAATTAATTTGGGGAAGAACAAGAGAGAGAAAGTGGATGAAAACAAATGAATGAAGGAGTGACTCACTCCTTATCCCTCCCATAGGTGGCTGCCCAAAAATGGTGAGGTGTCCCCTATTTGAATGTCCAATATACCCTCCACTAATCTATTTGAGTTAAATTAGGAATGGGTTAAAGGTTGAGGTCAATTTAGTCTAGTTTTAAGTCTCTAATTAAACTAAACCTATCCATAAATAATTAGTCTAACTACTAACTAAAATTAATATCATATGGACTAAAATTAATATCATGTGGGCCATGCCTAACTAGTGTGTGGGTCCCACTAGAGTCAAACTACCCCCCGGGTCCCCGTTTCAAGTCGGATTGAGTTGAAATTCGAACCCGACTCAAATAACCCCAAAACAATATCATAAATAATAAAATAAATTTCAACCCCAAAATAATATCATAAATAATAAAATAAATTTCAAAAATATTCAAAAATATAAAATGACAAAAATACCCCTGTTTCTGAAAATTGGGGGTGACAAATCTATCCACCTTAAAAAAATTTCGTCCTCGAAATTAAAATGTTCATACTCCTTCTAGGTCAACCCCACCCACAATCAAAGTCTCAGAACTTAAACAATCATACGATTTAAAAGGATGACATACAGGGTCATGGCATACGGTGGTAGTGAAGTCTCATCTAGGTATACTAGTCATGCTAACCAAAACGGTCATAGGATATCAAAACACACAAGCAATCTAGGGTGCTAAACTAGAAAAGATACAGAAATAAAAATTATCAAAACTGTAAGACAGTCTACCATCCTATATGAAACTGGTACTTATCAAAATAAAATAAAGTTAACTACCATTTATCTAATAAGGGGTACTATTCAAGAAAATCAAAATCAAAAGTTAAAAAATGAAAGCCAATTGCATGGAAATCCATTCACAATATATTTATATATATAGCGTTAGATAGGGAAAAGCTAGCATTATGTACAAGTTATGTAGTTCGTGTGTGTATGGGTGTATGTGGACATGTTCATATGGTTAGATAATAGGCGTATGTGTATGTGAAATATACATGAAAGTGCATAGGAGGATTTGGGTTTCAAACAATAACTATCAAGTTATACTAATCATGGCATATTGGTTAAACAATCTACAATACACAACTCATTTGCTCATAACATGCATGGCTAACCATGTATTTATGTATATATAAAGAGGTAGAGATTTAGTTATGTATCTACATACATTATAACATGTATGCATAAACTCTATATATATCTATATAGATATATGAACATAACATAGAGAGGAAGGATTAGTTTACATGGCAGTGTATACTATGTTAGAGTGTGGGTGTCACTATACAGGGTTATAGCTTTAGTAATGAAAGGTTAGACCCAGTTTTAGTTCAGCATTTACATACAAGAATCTAAAATAAGCTAACATTTAAACCAGTATAATATTAACCAACCCAATGTTTATCACAACCTAACATGTAAGAGTATAAACCTAACATCATATCCCTACATACAACAATGTACATAGCTCCAAAATATTACTTTTAAAAAAAAACAGCAATTGAACTAAACATTTGGAATCCAGTATTAAGGGTTAATATGCACACAGTCTTAGATTTGACAAATTCAAACACAAAACTCAACCAATTTTTTTTGAATTGAAACCCTATGTATAACATACATGTGCAGTGATGTAAACATAACTAATAACATAAAATTTATATTTGAATTACAAATTTTAACTGGAAATGCAGAGAACCAGTCTCTGTTACTGTACTGTATCAGAAATATTGGGGTTTTGAAAATTTAAACATCAACAACATATTAATATGTATTTAGATAGGTTGGAAATCAAAGTGTAGCATGCATACGTGTCAGACAAAGAGTCTGTGTCCACTATATATATATTCTCATGTCCCAATATAAAAATCAAATTCTACATCAAGACCAACATTTAGATTCCTACCAAGATTGCAAAGTAGGTGATTGACGTAATCAAGATAGTTTTATTATTATTATTATTTAATACAAGAATAATAGAAAGAAAGTAATAACGATAAAATCTATTTTGTTTATCTGTTTAAAGAAGGAACCATTTGAAACCCAGAACTATAATATCAATTACAAGATAAGGTCTAGCAAAACCATCGGTTCATTGTATTAAGAAGAAACTCATAGCAAGAAGTCACACAAGAGTTTATAAAAACAACTAAACCTACTCCTAAGTTAAATAATGAGAAGCAAAACAAAACAAACAAATAATAATTTTTTTTGAAGGACTGGAACAAAAGTAGAGAAGACATGTTCAAAAATATTTAAGGTACAATCTGATAATCATATGCGTCTATCCAAAATCATGGTACTCTAAATCCTCGTCATACTAGTAAGCAAGGCTACGATAATCACAGAGTCCTCGACTTAGGCACATACCTCTAGAATCATGGTATTTAAAAAATTTTCGATGCCGCTAGCTTGGCTGCGAAAATCTTAAATTTCCACACCCAAGAAATATATCCAAAATCAGACTATATGTCCTCACCATGCTGGCTAATATGACTGTAGAAGACTAGATTCCATAACTTAGATGACCTAGCCCAAATGATTTAATCTTGACAAAAATTAAATTAAATCAACAATGGATACCCAAAAATTAAATTTATCAACGAACATCAAGATTCAAAACTGAACAATAATCCATCAAATCATATAAATACAAACTCGGATGCAACAGCTAACGTCAAGATTCAAAACTCCATACTCATCATCAAAATCAAGTTCAACAACAGAAAGTAAAGATAGATCAAATCAAGGTGAATCGAATAAGGTGATACGAATAAGGTGATTCTAAACATTGTGAGTCTAATACAAGAAGAGTCGAATGTGATTCTAATCATTGTTCTAATAAGGTGAATCGAATAAGGTGATACGAATAAGGTGATACGAATAGTGATTCACATGATGATCTAACAATGATTCAAATAAATTCTCCAAGTGTGTTTTAAAATACTTAGATAGATATGTAAACGGCTCTGGATAAATCCGGCACATCACGCGCTGATCAGGTGAGAGATGGCTATCGTTCGAATATCATTCACAGGGGGTGGTTCAAATAGTGGGAATGTTCATATGTCTAACAAGTATTTTCCTGCCCAACTATTATAAATGAATCCAAAATTTGACACATCAATCGAATAAAAGTCCAACCAGCATATGAAGATACGAATAGGTGGTTCGAATAGTAATTCGTATGGTGATTCGAATAATAGAGGTAAGACGAGTAAGTATGTGTGTCATATACATGGATTCAGAAATAAAAATACGTGTTTGTAATAGAGAATCACATACAGCTAACTAGAACTGAAGTACAGTAATTGACAAGTAAATGAGAGAACTATCAGAGAATGTACTCGCCTGCTATTTGAATGTCCAAAGGAAATGTATTGTCCGAGGAGAGGTGTCTGGCTCCTATTTAGAACAGCATAAGTCACAACAAGTCCAAAATGGTAAAATAAAGCTCTACTATGCATTCTACATGATTCTAGGTCATTCTAGGTCAAAGTCAACTCTTGGTCAACTCTGGTCGACCGTACTAGTCAAATTAGGTTAACTATGCAGTACTAGGTCTAAACCTAGACTAACAAGTCTCATTAGGCCTAACCAAGCCTAGACTAACACTCACACAAAATCACAAAGCTACACAAGTTATCAAACACACATTACATATATATTCATATATAATTTTATTACAAGCAAGGTGCATAAAGACAAGGAGTGAGTGATACATGAATATGGATATGGCAATGTGTACATAGCAGTACAATGTGTTCAAGTGTGAGGGTATTATGTTAGAAGGATAACATTTAGCAAGGGTTCATTGTGTCACATAGAAGAAATAACATGTAAAGCATAGATTTATTATGTGTGTGTGCGGATGTTAATCATAACAAAAGGGTTTATTTATACATCAAAGGGTTTACTCATAACAGTAAGTAGGTTTTATGTGTATTCATGCTTGGGGTTACTTTCAACAAGTAGAAGGGGGTTTTAACATATGAACATGGTGCTAAGTGCTAATATGGCATCATACATTCCTATCATGTTGGCATTCATATATAGCATACATTCATACTTGATTACGTTACTTACTTACATATGGATACTTGCATACATGTTTCAATACCTTGCATTACCCACATGCTTGCATTTCATCCATTCATTCATGCACCTATACATACATATTTGAATATATTATATACTTTCATACATTATATCATTTATGCATACTCTATATTATATTACATTCTCTTACCACACACACACACATATATATACACACATGTATACATACATATTTGTACATACAAGGATACACAAAATGCATATATCGTATAGTAATCTTCTACTAAAAATCAATACTGTACAAATTAAGCATTCATTAAATTCTAGGATTAAAGTATGTTATAGATCTTTGTGTTAGCTTTCCAAAACTTTAAACGGATCGCATTTTCGTGTCCGAAAGCTCCCGGAATCGCAAAAACACCGAAACGCGTTCGTCTTTCGTATAGCTGACACTCAAATAATTTTACAGAAAGTTTTAGATCGAATTTAGCTTATTAAAATATATATTTGGAAAGCTAACTTCGATACGGTTCTTTTAAAAAAACGGAAGATAAATCAGAGTTTTAAGCTAAAAGTTATGACATTTCTAAGTTGCTCTAGCTACTAAAAACGTGGATAAAAATTATGATGAATTTGGATTGTTTGAGACAAAAGAAACACAAGTATATAACATAATATATCAAGAACTCACTCTCTACACTAATATATATACATATATATATATATATATATATATATATATATATATATATATATATATGAGACACAATAGAATACATCTCTAGTACAAAAATATGAGATTAAACATGTAATAATTCATTCATACATAACAACAACACATAGTGTGTCCAAATTTGGGGTTTTCCCACATGGACACAACCACAATACAAATGACACTCCTATGACCTCCAAATGGACATGAAATGGACACAAATGGAGATACAACCATGGGGGTCATTCTTATGGGTTCAAAATATTTCTATATGCATGTAGGGATGGATTAGAGGAGAGATTATACCTTCCGGGAGAGAGATTCAAAGGAAAATCCTTCCGAAACGACACCGATACGTAGAGATTCTAAAAGGACACGAACGAGCTCCGAATCCTCCCAAACTTGGCTAGCACCCTCTAACCATGGAGTAGAAGAGAAATGAAGAAGATTTGGTAGAAGAAAGGGTTGATTTGGAGATGAAATCAATGGAGGTTCATCTCTAAATTAATTTGGGGAAGAACAAGAGAGAGAAAGTGGATGAAAACAAATGAATGAAGGAGTGACTCACTCCTTATCCCCCCCATAGGTGGCTGTCCAAAAAGGGTGAGGTGTCCCCTATTTGAATGTCCAAAATGCCCTCCACTAATCTATTTGAGTTAAATTAGGAATGGGTTAAAGGTTGAGGTCAATTTAGTCTAGTTTTAAGCCTCTAATTAAACTAAACCTATCCATAATTAATTAATCTAACTACTAACTAAAATTAATATCATGTGAACTAAAATTAATATCATGTGGGCCATGTCTAACTAGTGTGTGGGTCCCACTAGAGTCAAACTACCCCCGGGTCCCCGTTTCAAGTCGGATTGAGTTGAAATTCGAACCCGACTCAAATAACCCCAAAATAATATCATAAATAATAAAATAAATTTCAACCCCAAAATAATATCATAAATAATAAAATAAATTTCAAAAATATTCAAAAATTTAAAATGACAAAAATACCTCTGATTCTGAAAACTGGGGGTGACAAGCTCAATGCGACAACAGTAAAGAACAAGTACCCACTACCAAGAATCGATAATTTATTTGATCAATTGAGTAGAGCTAGGATTTTCTCCAAGATAGATCTTCGGTCAGGGTATCATCAAGTTAGAGTTCGAGAAGAGGATATTTCCAAGACAACATTCAGGTCGAAGTACGGGCATTACGAATTCTTAGTAATGTCGTTTGGTTTGACCAATGCTCCAACAATATTTATGGATTTGATGAACCTCATCTTTATACCGTACTTAGATCAATTTGTCATTGTGTTCCTCGACGACATTCTCGTATACTCAGCTAGTGAAGAAGAGCATGAAGATCACCTCAGAAAAGTGTTGCAGGTTCTGAGAGAGAACCAGTTGTACGCCAAGCTCAGCAAGTGTGAGTTTTGGACGGATCATATTTCATTCTTAGCGTACATCATATCAGGGGTTGGAGTAGCAGTGGATCCCAAGAAGGTAGAAGCAGTAGAGAGTTGGCCAATACCTAAGACCGTAGCAGATGTACATAGTTTCTTGGGATTGGCAAGATATTACAGAAGGTTTATATCAGACTTTGCAAGACTCTCAGCACCCATGACCCGCTTGACACAAAAGGATGTGCCATTCATTTGGTCGGCAGAGTGCCAGACATCATTTAAAAATTTGAAGCAAAAGTTGATAACGGCACCTATTCTTACATTACCGGTTGGACCCGAAGGTTTTACTGTATATTGTGATGCGTCAGGAAAGGGACTTGGGTGTGTCCTAAAGCAACATAGGAAGGTGATAGCGTATGCCTCTAGGCAACTTCGAGACTACGAGAAGAATTATTCGACTCATGACTTGGAGTTGGTGGCAGTAGTATTTGCTTTAAAGCTATGGAGGCATTACTTGTACGGTGATCGAGTGGACATGTACACGGACCACAAGAGTCTGAAGTACATTTTTACTCAGAAAGAACTGAACATGAGACAGAGAAGATGGTTAGAGTTGATCAAGGATTACGACGTAGAGCTCCAGTATCATCCAGACAAGGCTAATATGGTAGCAGACGCTCTTAGCAGGAGAGGCGGCACATTTATGTTGACATCACAATAACACATTTTAGAAGATCTTCAAGAGATGGGCATCGAGGTTATACTTCCTAGTGATATAGGAATTCTGGCAAGTCTACGAGTTCAATCCGACTTGGTAGACAGGATCAAGGCGGCTCAGGCGCGGGACCCAAGAATTCAGAAGCTTAGGACAGAATGTGAGTCAGGACTCAGGAAGGAGATAAAAATTCACGAAGATGGTACACTTAGATTTGGATCACGTCTATGTGTGCCAAGTGGGGATATCAGACAGGAGGTTATGGCAGAAGCCCACAGTTCTCAATATTATATACACCCTGGAGGGACCAAAATGTACAAAGATATCAAGCAGCACTTCTGGTGGAATGGAATGAAGAGAAAGATAGCTAGATTCGTTTCTCGTTGCTTGATATGTCAGCAAGTGAAGGCAGAACAACAGAGGCCAACTGGATTATTACAACCGCTTCCTTCCCGGAATGGAAGTGGGAGCACATCACAATGGACTTTGTGACCGGTTTACCGAGATCACCAAGTGGTAAGGATGCTATTTGGGTGATAGTGGATCGGCTTACGAAGGTGGCACATTTTCTCCCTTTTAGAGTAGGACAATCTACGGAGAAGTTGGCAGAGTTGTATATACAGCAGATAGTCAGACAGCATGGAATCCCCGTCAGTATTGTATCAGATAGAGATACCTATTTTATATCACATTTTTGGAAGAGTTTACATCATAGTCTGGGTACTAAGTTAAGATTTAGTACGGCTTACCACCTCCAGACGGACGGACAATCAGAAAGAACAATTCAGACTTTAGAAGATATGTTATGAGCTTGCACCCTAGATTTTGAAGGGTCTTGGAAGAGTCGTCTGCACTTAGTTGAATTTTCATACAACAACAGTTATCAAGCCAGTATCCAGATGGCGCCATTTGAAACACTATACGACAAGAAGTGTAGGTCGCTACTAGCATAGGATGATATCGGGAAGAGAAAGATATTAGGCCCAGAAATGATTGTTCTGACGGTTGAAGTGGTTAAGGGGATTAGAGAGCGACTTCGAGTTATGCAAGATCGGCATCGTCATTGGGCAGATCAGCATCATAGGCCGCTAGAATTTTCTGTTGGGGACCACGTGTTCTTGCGGATCTCACCTACTCGTGGGATCATTAGATTTGGCGTTCGTGGAAAGTTGAGTCCGGGATACGTAGGCCCATTTGCTATCCTCGATAGGGTAGGCGATGTTGCTTATCGTTTATCCCTTCCACCTTCGTTACGAGAGGTGCATGATGTGTTTCATGTATCTCATTTGCATAGGTATGTATCGGACCCAAGCCATATCCTCGATCATTCTGAGCTGGTTGTTGGTACCAACCTGTCTTACGAGGAACAACCGGTGTCTATTTTGGACCGAAGGGAGAAGATACTCAAGAACCGAACAATTAGCCTTTTTCGTGTTGCTTGGGGTCATCACTCCTTAAGAGAGTCAACGTGGGAACGTGAGGATGATATCCGATCATGGTATCCACACCTATTTGGCTCACAAGGTATATTTCTTTCCGTGTACCTTGATTTTCTTGATTCCTCATCCTTATCACCCTATGAGTAGAAATTGCTTGATATCGTAGATTGATAAATATATATATATATATATATATATATATATATATATATATATATATATATATATATATATATATATATATATATATATATATTTTTTATATATATATATATATATATATATATATATATATATATATATATATATATATATATTACTTGCTATTGATATTGTAGAATGACTACTTGCTCGCTAGAATTGCTTGTACTTGGATTAGTCTAGCTTTGATGTTTCTGGCCTGCTTGGATTTGAAATTCCAAGGACAAAATTTTTCTAAGGAGGGTAGAGATGTCACTTCCCGTTCCCAGAATACGTATTTTAATACGTGTACTGCTTGAATATATTTATTTAATATTTATCATGCATTTATTCTGTATTTAATTTCTTTAATTTTATGCTAATTATTTTTCTGTATTTTATTTTTTGTTTTTGTTTTTGCTCTTGGGTTCTACTTGGGTTGGTTTGTTTTGGTTTAGGATTGTTCATCATGAACCCAACCAACCCCCTACCAACATCTCCATTTAAAGCCTAACCCCTTTCTCTCTCTTCATTACTTCTCTTTTTAATTTACTCTTCTTCTTCCTCATAACTCTCTCCACCTACCAAGAGTTTAGGCAAGTGCATCTTGCTTCCACATGAGAACCCATTTTATGATTCATTTATCTTCCTATCATGATTCTAAGATAGTTTAGAACTTGACATTTTCCATTTTGAACGTTTTATTTTTGTAGATTTAGAATTTGTCATTTTCGAATTTTAATGGTTTTGATCTCTTAAACTTCCTTGTTTTCAAGTTTGGATCATTCTAGGTTGTTGAGATTTGTGTTATACCCCATTTTGATCCATGAAGTCCCAGTTTTGGCTTAGATTGAAGGTTCCACGGAATTTGGAGTGCTGGAGGTTCTCTACGCCCACGTTTATACGTGCCCACGTAATATTATGCTCTACGCCCACGTTTATACGTGTCCGTATAATATCAAGCACTACGCCCACGATCATTCTTGTCAGCGTGAATCTAGATTACGCAAAGTCTACTCTGGCTTGGCGTATTTTCTTTACGCGTACAATGTTTTACGTGTAATGCTAATTCCTTTACGCGTAACAGTATTCCTTTACGCATATTCATTCATGCGGAAACTTTAACCCTTTACGCGTACAATGTTCTACGCGCAATGTTATTCTTTTACGTGTACAAGTTTACGCGCAATGTTATTCTTTTATGCGTACAATGTTCTACGTGCAATGTTATTCTTTTACGCATACAAGTTTACGTACAATGTTATTCTTTTACGCGTATAATGTTGTAGGCGCAATGTTATTCTTTTACGCTTAATACTATTTCTTTATGTATTTCAAGTTCACGCATAACATTACTTCCTTTACGCATGTCCCTTTACGCGTGATGCTATTCCTTCACGCGTAATGTTACACTTTACGCATACTTTCTTGGGCGTACTCCCTTGGCATACATGGCATTCCTTATTGTATCCTTACGCCTTTTGGCCTGAACTCGTTATAATCATGATATGTTAATATTTTCTTAATACATATTGTTGTGTGGAATGTGTCCTGTGTCTCGATTGGTTTATGGATGCCTAGAATGACTGGAACTTAACCCTGAGAGTTATAGACTCGACCATACCAAATACTAGTTTGAGTTTTATGTCTTATCTCGAATTGACATTGATTGTTACCTTAACTAATGATTGATCATGTGTTCCTAATTGGAACTAAGAGACTGGCTAGTCATCTTATTGAAATTGAATGAGACACGTTCATATTAACCATGAACCATTGTGATCGACTAGTCGATCCCGAACATTGGCATATGGACACGTGTAAACTTCAACTTATTTTCTATAAAAGCAGCATGTGTACCTTACAGTCAAGGCACGATTATTTCGTGGCTAAGTTTGATTGTTGCATTACGCTATGTAAGACCTACAACCTAACCGTACGGGCATCGTTATAGAGTTATGCATATCGTGCTCTGTACGGAAGTACTCATTCTGAATGACCATGATCCACAGCATGAGATTTCAATCAACATAGGAATATTAAGTTAAATAAAATAAAGATTGCATGGAGAGAATGGATTCCCGAGTTCTTACATGGCGGACATCCCGGGACAATTAGTGCCCGACATTCCGGCTGGTTTCCACAGATACTGCAAATCTGCCACACGGGCAGGGAGTTGTATCTGCTTATACTGTTACATATATTGATGACGGGCGTCCCGTTTGGACTCGTCTAATTCATGATTGGCACAATTAATTATTGGATAGACTAGTCTTGCTTGTACATAGTAAGAACTGAGAAATTCCTTATTGTATATTTCCAGGGCAGCTTGGAACTTACAGTTAGCAAGCCGTAGTCGTTGTATTGCCATTTAAATTAATTTGTTTGTGTACTGTACCTACTTTGGTAACTACTGAGATAATCAGAATGTCAGGACATGACGGGTCAACTTCTGTCCTTGTTTGGTTGGGAAGTTGGTTTGAAGTGTCGTGATGTTGTGTGAATCCCAGTAACAAGCAGAGACTTATTTATCATATTCTTAACACTTATCACTGGTTTTAATTCTCATGTCGTGCTTCCTTGTGGTACTCGCTATTAGAGGTCTAACCTCTCTAGTTTTGCATGGCCAAATTTAGAGCCAGTTTTCGAGGACTCAGCTTACTTCTACCTCCAAGATGGTCAATACTAGAGGGATGATCGTAGGAGGACACGAGTGGGTTTCTTGCTTCCCTGCTCGTTTTGCTACTTACTTTATATTTTGCCGCTTGGCACCGACATGTTAGTCGGATAGTCTTGCACTTACTTTTACATAATTGTAACTAAGTCAGACTGCAGCTGATAACGATTGTGTATACCTTGTCATATCATCTGGCTATGTTTTGTAAAGCCAGGTCTCAAGAATATTTTGACTGAGCGTTTGGGACGCCTTACTGCTTTATCTTACATGTTCTCTATTACTGCTTCTTGATTGAATGATTGAGACAATAGATGTTGAGTAACCCTAGTGAGACTTTCATGTAGTATGCACTCCCACGTCTTTTAGACAGCATTGAACGTATTATACGGTATTCATCTACCCGTAATACGTAGCTGGCTGAGTCACTCCCCCGCTCTCCGGTATTCTGGTTCTGGGGCGTGACAATTTTCATGCAAAATATATTCTTCACATCAAATTAGTGTATTGACCATTCGAGGTTTGTTGCCAGTGACAAGAAAACTCTAACTGTTTTCAATTTTCGTACTGGAGAAAATATCTTGTAATAATATATTTTTCATATTTTCTTACCTTCGTTTGTATCTTTCGTTCGATCCATCTGATTATATTTTACTGTGTAAACCCATACGCAACCTACATGTTTTTTTTCATGCATGTAAATCCTCTCCTATGTTTCATTCATCTTTAAGGAATTCATCTCTTCGTCTATTGCTACATTGCACCTTGGATTAGTAAAGGCTTCCCGCACATTGTAAAGAATAAATATCTAATATAATCGATTCACAAGTGTTAAATATGACTCTGGTAATCTACGGGCTGACACATAATTACTCATTGAATGTTTAACTTTATTCATAAGATCCATCTAATATATTACTTTTAGGATACACCAAATACTACTAAAGTTCTCATCGGGGTCTATCAGGCCAAGATCGATTTGGGGGTTTCCTAGATTTCTACGGTGAAGAAACTCCAAGCACTCATCGACAACAAGATGATCGATAGCTCGTTCATCCACTTTACATGCTTGATGTTCGCCACTTATATCCAATTTTTCACCACTTATTTCCTAAGTCAATAACCAAGTGTTGTGGGTCTTCGCTCATAGGGAGGAACACATGAGGGATGTTTGGACTCATACACTTCATTTCTCTCCCTGGAGCTCAATCTCATCTACAAAGTACATGGTAGATTCATGGAAGACAACATTCATTGTAACATAGTTTTTTCTGAGTAGGAGGATGATACCTTTCTGATTAGTGACATATCCTAGAAATACACATCAGAGAGCTCGAGATTCAAGTATACTTCATTGGTACGGATAAAGATGAACAAACACAGTACAACCAAAGACATGTGGAGGGAGGTTGGTTGTGGCTGGCGATCGAAAACATTAGGTAAGGATCGCAAGAGGGGTAAAAAAATTGCAAAGGACTAAAAGGAACTTGATTGATCAAGTAGGCAACGGATGAAAGGGCTCCTCCCCCCTCCAAACTGTAATGGTGTGTGGTTCTCAAACAACCTGAAGGAGACATCGATTCTTTTGTTTGCACCCCATTTTGTTGGGGTTTATAGGGACACGTAGTCTGATAGACAATTCCATAATGAACGAAGTATTTCTACAATTCGGTACTCATATACTTGCCTCTATTATAACTTCGAAGAATCTGTATCTGAGCCTTGTACTAACATTGAATCATCTTATGGATCCGTTGGAACAATTCATTCACTTCACCTTTAGTTATTATAAAACGAATCAATGCCACTAGAGTACAATCATCAATAAATGTACAAACCTACGAGCACCTTGAATTAGTGTTCTTGGATTGACCCCCATACATCAATATGAATGATTATAAAAGGATATGAAATACAATGGCTTTTAGTCCGTTCACAAGTACTACATTAAAACTAGAAATATCACTTCGAAAATAAAGTTGAAAATAACCTCTTCAAATAATCAAAGGAAGCATGTCCCAAACAATGCCATAACCAAAATTCAAATTGTTTATTCGCCTCCTCGATTGCATCCACAAAAGAGCTCGAGTCAACTACTTCGTGTTATCATACACAAAATAAAGAGAGTAAAGTTTTCCTTGTCTAACCTCATAACCAATCATCTTCCTTGTCTGAATATCCTTAAATACACAAAAGTGAGGCCAGAATATCACAATACAATGTAAGGCAAGGGTTGTACAGCAACGTTGATAACAAATTATAAGTTAATGATGGAACAACTAGAACAAAATCCAAATTTAGATTATCAGTAAGCACAGTCAAACCCTCGCCAATAATCAGAGCTGAGGTTGCATCAGCGGTGGATACAATACTTTTTAGTGGAGGGTTCTAATTCTTGGACCTACCTAGAATCGAAAGTCATTTGATCTGTAGCACCAAAATGTATTATCTATCGTTAGCAATTATGCTATTTGTCTCCCAAAACTTTTGGATGATGTCATATTCCATTATGTGGGTATCGGACATGGCATTTGACATGGCAAATTTTATCCAAAAAAATTAAATGTTAGTGCTAATTTAAATATTAATGTCAATATTAATTTTAAAGTTATTGTTAATTTTAAGGTTTATTTTAGTGTTAGGGTTCATGTTAATTTAATTTTAATGTTAATTTTGATTAAAATTTTAATTTTACTGTTAAATTTTGTCATGTCATCTGTCACGACATCAGCCATGCCATATGCCACATAATGAGATCAGATGAAATCACCCAAATTTTTGGAAAAGAAATAGAATTTTTGATTATCTGTGTATTAATCGAAACATGTGTATAGTTCTGATATGCTTTAGTTACCAATATTACTTGTCGTGGTTGCCAAAACACAGTTCTGATCAACATTCTTCGGAGGACCCTCAGCAAAACTTGTAACTATTGTTCGTTGATGTTCTAAATTTCATTTTTTTTTAAATGGTTTTTTGGTTGTGTTTTATTTTTTTGGATTTGAATTTGAAGTATGCAACAATTAAATAATAAATAAATACTAAAATTTTGATATTTTAAGCGGTGGGATGCTAGTATCTCCGTATCATTCAAACTGTACACAAAGTTCAAGCCTCCCTAATTAGCTCCGCCACTGATAAAATCTTATAGCCATCGGACTTAGAGTAGCCAGTTTGCCCACACTGTTCACACTTTCGGTTGAATTTCTTTTCGTCAGACATGGTGATAAATCTTTGGTGGAGTACGACCGCTGCTTCTTCGGGAAGTGGCTACAGAGCCAGACAATGCTGGAAGCGGCGACAGGTGGTGTTTTCCACCCTGGTTTCTAACTTGGCTTCGATACCAGCTTAGAATTCACGACTCCTTCAATTTTGTTTCTTCTCACTAGGAGGAAGTATATATATAGCTGTACAATCATAACTACAATTAATCAAGGATACCTATTAAGGAAAGAAACCCCAATATTCACATTCATATTCTAACGTAGTCTAACATCAATATTGGAGACCTATTAAGGAAAGGAATCCCCAGTATAAACAATTTCAATATTCACATTTCTGTTCAAATATATTCTAACATGAACTACCGAAACAACAATTATTCTAACACAAATATTGTGTAGGATTATATCTCTGTAAATGCTTCTCCTTCCGGACCGAAATGACAGTCATCAACGATTCATTCTATGGAAGCAATCTGATCGTTTAGAATACATGCGGTGATTCCAAAAGAAGCTAGAGTGTCAACATTTATCAGAATAGTTGTTGCAAGTTAACCATCCTAGCTACTTCATATTTCCAAGTAAGTTTCTGATAGTATACAACATTTAAGTTGCGGACAACCTAGATAATTGCATCATTCATCAGCATGTTGCAATTAAAGAATACGAAGAAAAGATAGTAAAAGGTAAATTTTAGGTGTTTTGGATAATATATTTTGTGTTAGAAACATCAACATTCTGGCCTCACCGAATCATGGAGGTTAGGAAAGTAATTACCTTCCTATGTTTGTGTGCCAAAGGAATTGAGGAGTAAAGAAAACCCAATGGAAAGAAAATTAGGAGAAAAAATGGTTTCATACATCCAAACACCGAAAAGTAAAATCGGCGGAAGCATTAACACCTCAAAGTAGACTAAATGGAGGTTGAGTTGGAAGTATGTTAGCAATTCATGGAAAGAAATAATAGTCACGTAGATCTTTTGTCTCTTTTTTTTTTGCAAAGTTCACATAAATTTATGCGCAAACTTAAATCTTCTGCTGAATTGACCATGTACTCTATTTAAGTTTATGCGTCTAAGTATCAACTCAATAATCCTAAAAAAAAAAACCCAAATTCATTTCACAAGTAATGCTGAATGCATTATGTTTTTTCTGATAAAAATTGATGTGAAAACTTAAATCTTCTGCTGAATTGACCATGTATTTTATTTAAGTTTATGCATCTAAGTATGAACCCGATAATCCTCCAAAAAAAACCAAATGCATTTCACATGAAGTAATGCTGAATGCATTATGTATTTTTTGATAAAAAATGATGCGCAAACTTAAATCTTCTGCTGAATTGACCATGTACTTTATTAAAGTTTATGCATCTAAGTATCGACCCAATAATGTATTCAGCAGCAGATCAACTTCATTGAAAGTTTCCAAGGTTGGCTCATTGCCTAGATGGTCACACCTGATTTTGATAATCAACGATAACTTAAGTCGATACGCAAAATATACGAACTGCTACTAATGTTGCAGGTTACTGAAATCAATATCAAAGAATGTACTATGTCTACATCCTGCATCTACAAGGAACAATCGAGTCATCATCCAGAAGGAATTGCATTGGAATCCGGATCGAGTATTTTTTATATTTTCTTCTATAATTTTTACTTTATTAAGTATAGGAAATATAAAATGTAAGATACATCGGGATATTACTGGATTAGGTTTTTTCAGTCCACAAAATTCAAAAAGCCTATCCAATTTCATAAAATTCTACACATCCATATAACCAAAAATTCTATGCAATTTGGACCCCCAAAAATTCCATTCTGCCTAGACAGAATTCGGTTAGAATTCTGACCGAGTTCGGACTGATTTCGGTCTTGGGATTTTTAAAATTCTGTTCCCTCCAAATCTGCAGGCAACGTTCGTTTGGGAGATCTTAGCATACGAACTCAGCCTGAACTCTACCCGAGTTCGGTCAGGAAAAACACTATAAATAGAGAAGGATTTTCACATTTCTAATCACTCATTCACTTTTCTCTCTCTCTCTCTCTTTCTAAGTGTTTTTGTCGATCTAAAGGTTTCATATTTCGTCTATACCACTCTTAGCCAAAGTCAGTAACATTCTGTTCAATTTAGAGTCTTTGGTATACAGAGTTGTAAAGAGGTTGCAAAAACTTCTCAGTTTTCGTACTCAAGTTTGTTGGAGTCGGTCGTGCGCTCGTCATTAAACACGGTGTTGTGAAGTCGGTCGTGCACTTGTTGCCAAGCACGGTGTTGTAAAGAGATAGCAAGCTCTCATTTGACTTGCAAATAGTGAATTAACAGTGAGCAAGAGTACTCGCAACTGCATTAGTCCTCTCATAGAAAAACCAATATATATCACGGTGTTCACTGAGTTTGATTTTCAATCTATTACTGCAATTTAATTTACTGTCTCTTATTCCTGCCATAGCTTATAATCTGTTAATTTTTTTGGTGATTATTTTCCGCTGTACACGTACACTCTATTCATCCCCCTCTAGAGATGTTCAACGGTCCTACACCCAGTACGTCTCATGTACTCTAGAATTGTACTCTAGAATTAGTAAACACAATACTTTCATCTTGAGATCGGTGATTGCTAACTTGAAGACCATTAAAAACTAATTAAACTACATGAATAATCTTCAATTACTCGTCATATATAATGTTAGCAGCACCAGTCTTCTAAGTATAATTTTGTAATAGTTCTTCCGTAGGCATGAGGAAAACAAGTACATGTCTGGATAATGAATTATTAAAGTATATAGATATTGAACTCCATAGATTGTTATTAACATTTATACTATAAGATTAATCAGGAAACATCCTAATACTCAGCTAAAAGCAGTTCTTAGGTTGGGTTGCAACACAAGAATGAAATGCCCAAGTCAAAGAAGACTGAGAGAAAAGAAGAAAAATGTAAATATATTTTAATTGGAGTATGAAAGATTTAATCAACCATAGTAACCAATTTAATTTAACATATGCATGCACATATAGTACTGCTAAGAATTATCCAATAAATAAAACGCTTATATTGATGAATTGTGATCAGAGAAGATATCAGATGTACCATAGACAATTCATAACGTGCAGTAAGAAAATCACATTTTACATTCAAGTTGCAATATTTTCTGTCAACAGTAAATGTAACAATCAAGAACACAAATATTGAAGATTAATTTTACAAATAATAGCATGCATGCATATATGTAACAATATTGTGAGCCACTGTCTAGATATATGTATTCTTCATAAACTTCAATAAAATCAATATTAAGCAAATAAATATTGCAAATTTATCTTCTTTTCAGCATCTCAACTTTAACCCTGCTCCCCAACTTCCTGATAAATACAAGGGTCTACTTAGTTATGTCAATATTTAGTAAAATATTATTACGTACAAGAAGTATAATTCTTGCTACTACTATATATACACCAACATATATTATCTGTGACATGCATGAATGATAGCTTTTCTTAGGCTAATAAGTGATAATTAGTTAGTACAAAAGAAGGGAAATTACTAGTGAATATCCATTGATGGAGATGCCAATTAATAACTGACCTCTCATGTAAATGACATATCAATTAAATAAAGAAAAGGTATTTAGCAATGCATCTTAGAGAGGTTAGAAGACAACAAATAATCCAAGATGATAATGAGTTTAACTTGAAACGTGAAAAGCCTCAAACAGACCAAAATAAGGAAACATTTAATAAGGAAAACATGGCAAGCCCTACTTGAGCCAGACCTACTAAAGCTGTATAGTCACCTTGAATTTTGGCATCCATGCCATAATCAGCAAGATTTTGTCTCTGCTATCTACATTTCCTCACCTAAAGCTTTCTTGTCCAAAAATATATATGGTCACATCCAAACTGAAAGAGAACTAGCAGTTCATGATGCAAAGAAAGCTGTGTTGTCAGGAGAGACCTTTATTTTCGCTTAAGAATGTACAATGAGACTCACAGTCTGATTTTGAGCAGGAAGAAAAGATCCATTCCCTAAAATGGTGAGGTTTTTTCAATTGCTTCAAAGCATATATATATATATATATATATATATATATATATATATATATATATATATATATATATATATATTTTGGAACCTGGTAAATGTATTAATAGTAAAAAGTGGCAAATACAAACTCTCAGAATCATATATATAATACACAAGAAAGGGCCTCAGCCAGATGCCTACATTTGTAGCACAAGATGGAAAGTAGACAGACAGACGGAACAAAAAGAGTACTGCTACGTTGTCCGTATGCCGGCCAGTCCGTACGTCCGTCACGTGTTGCCGTCCCATTGGCATATCAATCGGTGTGGGATCCGTGAATACAGGAGGACAAATGGGGTGTCGCCATGCGGCGGACGGACCAACCCGTCTGCGGACAAATTAGCTTTTCCGGAACAAAAACCCTTGTTTGACTAGCCATCCTAGCTATCACATATACGTTAGACAGACAGAATAAGAACCCTTGCTAATTGACTAGGCCATCTTATCTATATATTTTTCATAAACTCGTCGAGTTCAAAAGTATAAGCAATGTTCACAATGACTTAATATTAAGTATATGGAATTGATTGTTATAGTGAACTACATGAAACCCCTCTGCAATCAAAAGTCTTTGAATCCCAACAAAAAATGTATAAATATATATATTATAGAAAGAAAGAAATGTGCCGAATAGAAACAAAATCGATGACAAGACTAGAGAGTATGAAAGATTGTCCTGTAGATTCTGGTTGTCTCCCTCTTCATATCCCCCACATGCTCTTGTACCCCCTCTTCTCAACCAAATTCCACACATTAAAAAGAAAAAAAACTCAGAGAGAGAGAGAGAGAGTTGCAATTCGTAGAGGCATGAACTATGAGAGCAACACTCCCCAAAACAACATATTAAGAGTGCAATGATCACAATAAATCAACAACCAAAGAGAAGGAGAAGGCATCACCTCCACCACCACCACCACTCTCACTCTCAGCTCCTTGCTAGCTATAGAGCTAGCTCATTTGCTACTGATAGTCATGGGGTGGATACATTGATGACGAGCCAATCCCTCCATGAGACCTATTGCCGCTAAGATTGGAATATACCATCCTCGAGTCCAAGCTGAGACTGACCATGCTCCTGTTGCCGGCACCGCCACCGTCGGCATCGCATTGCTCCGAATTCATTGGAGCGTACATCCCTGAATCCCCCGCAATGTTCCCTGCAGCCGCGGCCGCCTCCTCTCTAGACAAGACCAACGCTGCCGACTGCACCAGCTCCAGGCACAGCCTGAGCTTGTTGGGCTCGACGTGGGTCATCCCCGGGTGCACGCCCTTGAACAAGAAGTCGGAAGTTAAGGTTCTGAGGATGTCGAGGGGGGTTACGCCATCGATGGTCCTCACGCTGGGGTCTGCGTGGTGATCAAGGAGCACCGCGACCATGTCGGGGCACACCATCTCCGCCGCTACGTGGAGGGGGGTCTTCCCCGTGGGGCCCGCGGGACAATTGACATCCGCGGCGCCGAGCTCCAGCAGCGTCTTGACGACCTCCCGGCTGCAGTTCTGGACCGCGTAGTGGAGCGCGAGCGCGTCGTCGAGGTTGAGCCCCTCGCCCATGACCATGAGCTTGACGAGCTCGACGTTGGAGGAGGCGAGGGCGCGGTGCATGCGTCGGATCTTGTGGTGGTGCTCCTCGGGATTGGAGGGGCCAGCATTGGCCATCTCGATCTGGAAGTGGTGGGGCTGGGGCTGGGGCTGCTGGTGGTGGTGGGAGAGGAACGGCGAGCGGTGGCGCGCGAACGAGGACTTGAGCCGGAGCTCCTCGATCTTGGCCACGATTTCGATTGGCAGGTGCTTCGCGAGAACTTCCGGCGGGAGGGCCGACTTGGCGACGAGATGCGAGCACGTAGTCCATAGCTGGTGGATGTCTTGCTTCCTCGACGCCGTCAGCACTCGCATCACGTCTTCGATGGACGCCCTCTCCACCATGCTCTCCAGCTGTTTCTGCAGTAAGAAGTAGCGTCAAACAAGAAGTTAGGGTTGGGGTTGTCTTAATTGTTGCATAAAATATGGGAGGGAAGAATAATGATTGGCTCCGAAATGTTGAAATTTTGGGAATGCTGCATTGTAAATGGTGAGAAATGTTAAGTTGCAA
Organism: Iris pallida; assembly: GCA_029216955.1. NCBI lineage: Eukaryota > Viridiplantae > Streptophyta > Magnoliopsida > Asparagales > Iridaceae > Iris > Iris pallida. The sequence goes on along the minus strand of JANAVB010042020.1, from coordinate 10,618,128 downwards.
AAAAAGGCAAACCTAGCTAGGTTTTCTTGATTTGGATGTGATGTAATAGGAAGGAAGTAATCTAACAAAATGGAAAGAGACCCTTTGTAAGGTTGGAACTTGGAGATTAACAATTGAGCTCAGGAAGAAATGAAAATATCAACAATAATCATTTTGTAACACCATGAAATATATATACATACATACCTGTGTGAGTAACGCGAGCTGGTCGATGCCGAAGGAGCGAGCGGCGGAGAGGGTGTCGAGCGCAAGGTTCACCGTGGACGTGCAGTGGGTGTGCCAGCAGCCCCTCTCGGTGCAGTTGGGCCGGGGCTCGTGCTTTGGCGCGAGGGAAACCTGACCACTGTAGAGGAACTGGAGGACCAGCAAGAAGACCTCGTACCCGACCGAGTTCACTGGGATGACTACACCCTGCCCCCCGGCCCTAGGGGGAGATGCGGAGCTGGACGGGGACCGGGAGCTGCGGTGCTCGACGAGGAGCTGGAGGCCTGGAGCAGGGTCCGGGCTGCTGCCCCCGCCGCCACTGCAGAAGAATTTGCGGAAGAAGAGGCTCCTTGCGGCCAGGATGCAGCGATGGGCGTGGACGAGCTGGCCCTCGACGCTGAAGGTGACATCGCTGAAGGCCTGGCCGTTGATGAGGAGGTTGAGGTAGTCCATGGAGAGGGACTTGAGAGAGTCATCCATTGCTATGAGGGGGAGGTGGAGAGGAGAAAAAGTAAGCAGAGTGGCGAGGGAGGGAATTTAGAAGAAGAAAAGTGAGAGTGGAAGACACCACCACCTCCTCATGTCCGTTTCTTGTGCTTAGCTGAGCTTGATAGTGACTTTGTTCTTTCTTCTACTACTACTGAGTGGTGAATTGGTGATGTTAATAATTAGTTGTCTATTAGTTGTCATTTTCCTTTCTTAGTTTTTGGTAAGTCATTAAAGTCCTTAATGATCTTTCCTTTCTTTAGAATTTTGTATATGGTCTTTATTCTAGCACTTTGTATTCCTATTAATATGGGATCTCTGCTTTGAGAAAAAATGAACAAGAAATTAGAGTATTCTTCCAATATACACTTGTGCGGTGTCTTTAGAGAATTTCTAACATTTGGTATCAGAGCCAAAATTTGTTGGTTCTTCTTCATGTCGACGTCTTCAAGCGTGAACGACTCAGCAGAGTCACCTTTGAAATCCGGTGGCCACAACCATGGGAGTTTCAAATACCCAGTGCTTGCGAGAAGTAACTACGGTATTTGGGCCATCAGAATGAAGGGTATCCTCGATGTCCTAGATGCATTGGAGGCTGTAGAACCACGCGATCCGACAACGACTATTGATGAGAAGAAGAACAAAGCGGCCTACTTAGCCATCCAACAAGCACTTCCTGATGACGCACTCCAGATGGTTGCGGAGAAGAAAATCGCAAAGGAGATGTGGGACATGCTTAAGACCATGTACCAAGGCTCGGACCGAGTCAAGGATGCAAAGATCCAAACTCTGCAGTCAGAGTTTGATACGCTTCGCATGAAGGAGACGGATTCAATAGACGATTTCTTCATGCGGCTCACCACAAACGTCAACACACAAAGGGCGTTGGGAGGAACGGTAGCGGAGGCTACTGTTGTGAAGAAGTTTTTGAGATCCGTCCCCTCGAAGTTCGTCCAAATTGCTTCGACGATAGAGCAATTTGGAGACTTCACGACGATGACCGTGGAGGAGGTCGTCGGTCGACTAAAGACCTACGAAGAGCGCGTTGGTGGGAATGCTAACAAAGAAGAGGATAGACTCCTCTTGATGATGAAGGAGTTGATGGCTCGTGATAAGAAGCTCTCGTATGGTGGAGGACGCCAAACCGGCGGCCGAAGAGGCCGTGGTCGCGGACGAGGGCATGGCGGACAACAACGCAACAACGACCGTCGAGAAGGTCAAGATCGTGAAGAAGGTGGTAAATATAAAACACAAGTCGAGTGTTTTTATTGCCACAAAATGGGCCATTATGCTGCGGAATGTCGTTTGAAGAAGAAAAACGAAGAAAGAGCGCACATGGCCGAGGCATTTGAAGACAATGAACCGGCTCTTCTAATGGCGGAAAGCGAAGAAGTACAATCATCTCTGGTATGCTCGAACCTTCTTTTAAATGAAGAAAATGTACAACCAAGTATTTTTTCCAGTGACTTGGAGAAATCATGTTGGTACCTTGATACGGGAGCTAGCAATCACATGACGGGGTGCAAAGATTTTTTCTCCGATCTAGACGAAACAGTGAAAGGGAAGGTGAAGTTCGGCGATGGCTCTTCAGTGGAGATCTGTGGTCGGGGTGCAGTCTTCTTCAAAGACCAAAAACAGAAGCACAAAGTCTTCACCAACGTCTACTATATCCCGAAACTCCGCACCAATATTGCGAGTTTGGGACAGTTGGAGGAGAACGGATGCAAGATCGTCATGGAGGACGGATTCTTGTGTTTGTTCGATCGAGAGAGGCGACTCTTGGCGAAGGTGGAGAGGTCCAAGAATCGACTTTATATTCTCAACATGAAGACGGACGCTCCGGTGGCTCTGCTAGCAGAAAAGTACAAAGACGAGGCGTGGCTGTGGCACGCTAGATGGGGACATCTCAACTTTCGAGCACTTCATGATATGGGGCGACTCAAGATGGTGGAGGGGATGCCCTCTATTGAGCACTCACAAGAGCTTTGTGATGGGTGCTTGGTGGCAAAGCAAAGACGATTATCATTCCCGAAGGCTGCAACGGGCCGTGCATCGACCTCTCTTCAATTGGTGCATGGGGATCTTTGTGGACCCATCAATCCTGCCACCCCGGGAGGTAAACAATATTTCTTCTTGCTAGTAGACGATTACAGCAGGTTTATGTGGGTGGAGTTATTAAAGTCCAAGGACGAGGCCTTGGATGCTTTCAAAAGACTAAAAGCAAAAGCGGAGATGGAGACGGAACTCAAAGTGAAGGGATTCCGTAGCGATCGAGGTGGGGAGTTCACATCCAAGGCGTTCAACGCCTACTGTGAGGAAGTCGGGATCAAACGATTCCTCACAGCCCCTTATTCTCCACAGCAGAACGGCGTGGTGGAGCGCCGCAATCAAACTGTCATGGGGACTGTTCGGAGCCTTCTAAAATGCAAGAGCATGCACGCGCATTTTTGGGGAGAAGCAGTGGCAACCGCAGTGCATCTTCTCAACCGGGCGACTACTCAAAGTGTGGTGGGAAAGACGTCTTACGAGGCGATTTACGGAAGAAAACCAAAAGTACACCATTTTCGCACTTTCGGTTGCCTTGCGTATGCAAAAACAACGAAGCCAAATCTCGCGAAGCTAGCGGATAGAAGCACGCGGATGGTGTTTATCGGCTATGAGACGGGCTCTAAATCCTATCGATTGTTCAATCCATCAACCGGGAAGCTAGTAATCAGCCGGGACGTTCTCTTTCACGAAGAAGCGAGGTGGGATTGGGAAGAAAAAATTGGAGATGAGCTCTCTGTCTCAAATCAAATTCTGCCAACGGCAGAAGGAGCAGCAACTCCTCCCGCTACGGACGCACCCCCCGCCCTCTCTCCTGGCGACGGGTTGGCCACCTCCACCACGGCCCAGCAACCCCTCATCGCGGTCGCAGCTCCCTCCTCTGTAGACGTGGCTCCCGAGGCGAGTTCGAAGTCCAGTTTTGAAGAATCTCCTCCAGTGCACGATAACTCCCCAACTACACCACCGACTTCCTCTATGGGCTCTTTGTCTTCATCAAAGAGCGGGTCCTCTTCAACTGTGAGCAGACCAATTCAGTTCCGGTCACTTGAGGAGGTCTACGGCGAGACCGAAGAAATGGACTTGCAGCAGGAAGAGGCTGGGCTTTGCCTCTTTGCAGCAGGGGAACCAGCAACGTTCGAGGAGGCCAAAGACGATCCAAGCTGGAGAAGAGCTATGGAGGAGGAGTTAGCCTCGATCCGGGATAATGATACTTGGGAAATCACCAATCTCCCAAGTGGTCAAAAATCCATCGGATTGAAGTGGGTATTCAAGACGAAGCAAGATCCGAATGGCAATATTTTGAAGCATAAAGCTCGGCTCGTGTCGAAGGGCTATGTGCAGAGACAAAGGGGTTGACTTCAACGAGGTGTTTGCACCGGTGGCGAGATTAGAAACCGTCCGACTACTCATTGCTTTAGCAGCGGAGGAGGGATGGGACATCCATCACATGGATGTCAAATCGGCGTTCTTGAATGGCGATCTGGAAGAGGAGGTATATGTCTCTCAACCCCCAGGTTTTAGCATTACTGGACAAGAGCACAAGGTGTTGAAGCTCAAGAAGGCATTGTATGGTCTTCGACAAGCCCCGCGAGCTTGGAATTTCAAGCTCGATCAGAGCCTATCCTCATTAGGTTTTGAAAGAAGTCCGACTGAACATGTCGTCTACAAGAAAGTTGTGGGGAACTCCAACCTGCTGGTTGGAGTCTATGTTGATGATCTCATTATCACCGGGTCAAGCAGCGTGGAAGTTGAAAAGTTCAAAACTCAGATGAAGGAGCTCTTCAGCATGAGCGATCTTGGATTGCTCACCTACTACTTGGGGATAGAGGTATCCCAAACACCTCAGGTAATTACCCTTTGTCAGTCTTCGTATACATTAAAAATTCTTCATAAGTATGGGATGGAAGACTGCAACCCTAGTCAAGTTCCGATGGAACCAAGGCTCAAGTTGAGCAAGACGGGCGATTATTCTTTGGTGGACCCTACGGAGTATAGGAGCGCAATAGGATGCTTGAGATATTTGGTGAATACACGTCCGGATATTGCATATGCCGTAGGGATAGCAAGCAGGTTCATGGAGAAGCCCAACACCCAGCATCTTGCGGTGGTAAAGCATATCTTGCGGTATTTAAAGGGCACAAGCCAGTTTGGACTTTGCTATGAGAGGAATGCTCGTGGAGGACAAAAGCTAATTGGCTACTGCGACAGTGATCATGGAGGGAGTGTTGATGACAGGAAGAGTACTACGGGAGTTGCGTACTTCCTAGGTCGGAACATCATCACTTGGATGTCGCAGAAGCAACGGGTTGTAGCCTTATCTTCTTGCGAGGCCGAATACATATCAGCTTCGATTGCGGCAAAGCAAGGAGTATGGTTACTCAACCTACTTGATGATATTCGGAAGCGGATTAGGTGCAAGGCAACTCTTATGATTGACAACAAGTCAGCCATCACACTAACAAAGAACCCCGTGTATCATGATTGTTCAAAGCATATTGATACTCGCTACCATTACATTAGGGACTGCGTGGAGCGTGGGATAATCGAGGTCGAATATGTACACATAACGACCAACTTGCTGACATACTCACCAAAGCACTTGCAAGGAACAAGTTCGTTGAAATGCGGGAGCGACTTCGAGTGCGGGATGTGAAAGACAAACTAATTAGGGGTTGATTGTTAATAATTAGTTGTCAATTAGTTGTCATTTTCCTTTCTTAGTTTTTGGTAAGTCATTAAAGTCCTTAATGATCTTTCCTTTCTTTAGGATTTTGTATCTGGTCTTTATTCTAGCACTTTGTATTCCTATTAATATGGGATCTCTGCTTTGAGAAAAAATGAACAAGAAATTAGAGTCTTCTTCCAATATACACTTGTGCGGTGTCTTTAGAGAATTTCTAACAGGTGAGAGGCTCACAATTTGGATGGTTGGGAGACATATGGTAGAAGGTAAGAATTAATGGTTGGGTTGGGCTAGGGAACAATGCTTGAATGGGGACGGGCTCATTATTCGTGATAACCACTCTTTCCATAATAATTATAGTAAGGACTAATGTCCCATCCCCTCTCAACATCTTTAGTTAGGTCTCGAAGAAACAAACATGGTGATGGTGGTGATATGGAGATTGGGGTTTAATTATTGGAGGGTTGAGGTTTATTGGCTAGAGGCACTACAAGAAAACGATCATATTATTACGTTTGAAAAAAAGTTATTACAACGGTTCGTTTATAAGCGTTACAAAATTTCCGCAACATCATATAACATGACGGATTTGAAGAGTTTTTGGCCTATTATAACGATTTATAGCCTTAAACGTTATATATTGTTCACGCATATCTAACGCTGTTACACGCAAATGTTATAAAAAGGGGTAAAAAAATTAAGAGCAGGCGCTCAAAAGTCCGCTCAAACCCGACTCCAAAATCAAAATCCTAGGTCCCTTCCCCCCCCCCCCTCTCTATTCCATTTTTCCTTCTCATCTCCTCCTCTCCTCTTTCCTTCCTACAACTCTTACCACCGCCACCAGACCCGAAAAACCTAACCCTAATTTTTTTTCCTCATTCGACGACGAGACCCACACCGCCGTCGACGCCCTCTACTTCGCCATCGTCACCCTCTGCACCATCGGCTAGGGCGACATCGCCTCCCTCACCCCCTTCACCAAGTCCCTATCTTGCCTCTTCGTCTTTGTCGGCTTCGGCATCATCGACGTCCTCCTCTCCGTCGTCGTCGTCCGCGTGCTCGACGTCCAGGAGGGCCTCGTCCTCGCCAGCACCAGCGCCCGTGTCGGGGACGCCGCCGCCACCGGACCGTCGGCTACTTCTTCGACATCCAGAAGGGCCGCAAGCGCATCCGTCTCAAGATCCCCCATTTGCCGTTTGTGTTCCCAAGTTAGACTTCCCCGCCGATCTATATATATCCCAAGTTAGGTCGCACAAGTAAAGAAAAACATCTTTTTCTCTTCTATAAATCTCTTCTCTCCATCCTACTGGAAAAAAAGCTCTTTTAATTTTCTTCTGATTTTGATCTCTTTGGAAATCTCATGGCAGGAAAAGCTTCTTCTTCCTCCGATCCGTAAGTTTCAATATTTGATTTATGGTTAGGGTTAGGGTTTCGACCAGTGGTTAGGTTTTGAATTTGGGGGATTTTTGTTTTTTTTTGCTATGGCAGGAAGGGGGCGAAGAGGGATTTTAGCACGACGATCATGGAGAGAAAGAAGGCCGCGAATAGGCTGATCATCGACGAGGCGGTGAACGATGACAATTCGGTGGTGTCGATGAACCCGGAGACCATGGAGAAGCTCCAGATCTTCCGCGGCGACACAATCCTTTTGAAGGTATCAGACTTTGTATTCTTCGGTCTACTTTAGGGTCGTCATTAGCTAATTACTTTTTGGTGGCTCTTGCCTTTTGTTTGTGGATGGGAAGTTTAGATTTAGTTACTTTGGTGGAGAACTTCAATTTTCGATTCTGGAAGTATCGAACACGTGGAAATTCTGGAATTATTTGCTTGTTCTTTTATTAAGTTTATAAATTGGTAGATATCTGGGAACTGGATATATGTTTGGATAGGATTAAACTTAGTAAATTAATTTGGTAGCAACAGTTCAGAATACTTGTTTTGGGAATATTGGACAATCTGAGGACTCCTTGCCGCTGATATAAGTCAAGCCATTGTAGCAATTGAAGTACCTGTGCACTTCAAAGTTGTCAATTTGATCGCGTCAAGTTATGTTCCATGAACACACACTACACGACACCGTAAGGCCGCTGCGACATGGACATGGCGCCTACTTTTTAGTGTTTGATATGCAAGTTTGTAAAAGGCGCTAGGTTCTAGTCGAGCGCCTACCCCTAGCCTGCCTTGGCTGGTGCGGTTAAAGAGGAAAATAAAAAAAAACCAAAATATCTACTGAATTTTCATTGTCGAACGAATACCCATCTGGCATGACATAGAAACATGAAAAATAAGTGTTGTATTCATGTAGTTGTTTCAATTTCTTGAGATTAGGAAATTGGTATTTTTCTCATGAGGAATGAACTATAGGTCATTGTTACTGATGAGCTTTTCTTGATGGAATAGGTGTTTAACTCTCTTAACTTGGCTGGGCCGCAACAAGCTTCCGTAGTACGTGTCCTTTGTCTGTGGGGATGAGCAAAGAGAACCTATTATAGGAATTAATACTTAATATTTACTGATTTTGTTCTTGACGGCTATTATCGATCTTTCATGAGATGCACTGTTCCAAAAGGTAGTTGAAAAAGGAGGATCAATTAATTCAAATGGAAAGGATAGGTTTATTGGAAAAAAATAATCCTGAGACAAGGTTATTTTGAATAAATTGACATTTTCATTTATTTGTGGATTCATTTCTGCAAAAATTTACTTGCTATTTGATCACTAATATTAAGTGTGAGAATGAAGACCTCAAAATATCTGATTTCTTCGACCAAAATCAGTATGTGTTTGTAATGGGTAGCAAATTGAGGATTTGCAGGTAAAATATATTAATCTCTCTTCATGTGTTTGTAATGGGTAATAATATGGATGCATGATTCTTCATTGTGACTTACAGCTTTCAGTTTTTCATAATGATGTGAAATGGATTTTGTTACCAGAAATAGATTCATTGTTGTTGCATTATAGCAACTTTTGTCGATTCCAGCTTGTCTAGATCTGTGTGACGGCTACTTGTATAACAATGTTGTTGCTTATCTAATAAAGTGTATTGGCCATTTCAGGGGACTCTTACCTATTTATTCAAGTAGAATTTCAATCAGTGTTGTTGATAATGTGCTTCTTGTTCATCAAACAGATGGGATAGTTTTTATGTATTGCATGATTGACCAAGTTACACTAATTATGATCAACATATGAATGGGTTGGTATAAGCCGTCAACCAAATATCATTGGTAAGGTATGTTCTATTTCAACCTTTTTCATTCGGGGCTATCTTGTTGCTCTATAACTTGGTTGTTATCCAGTTTAGTGCACGATACTGCTTCTATAACCTAACCTCCTTTGTTGAGGAAGGTAACACTAGTTCAGAGTTTCTTTCTTTTTGGTTCTTATTACTGGACACTGAACAAAAAAATGAGTATAAGAGGTGAAGTATGAACCCTCATAAATGATTAGCAGGTTCGTACCGTATCAATTTTATTGTACCATTTAATTGATATCTTAGTTAAATTTCATCATTTAATATATTTTTCGTGTTACATGTGCTTATATTTGATCTTTTTCTATAAAGTTGGGATAATTCTGGAGTTGAATATATTGAAAAACTTATCAAGGAGTTATTAGAGGTGAGTCTGCTTCTATTCATGTAATGGATTTTCTCGTGGATTTTTTCTACCTTTTTCTTCCTACTTACTAGGTTGTGTTGGAAGAAAGTAACACTGGATTGCTTTTTTTATGCATGTCCTTTTCTGTTATTGATTTTCGATAGAGAGAAAATTATATAGAACCGACAAGACTTCATGCAGTGCCTCATATAGAAGCTTGACCATGTCACATATATATATATATTGCATTTGTTAGGGGATTTTCTCCTATCCCTTCGTGACTTAATCCTTTCTCTTATAGAGATTTTGATATGTGTTATCTGTTTTTAAAAGAGGCGATGATGATTCTTGCAAATTGCTAATTTCCATTTAAGTTGTAGTTATTTATTGGGGTTTTGGCTTTCTTTTTCCTCTCTTCCGATGGCGTGGTGGCTTAGCTGCAGCCAGTTTGGTAAGATGTACGTGACTTGAAAATCCACATTCTGATGGAATCTCTATTTATTTCATTCTTTTTTTCAAAAAATATCTATAAAAATGAGATAATGACAATAATAAGATTTCTCATTGAGTGAATCTCTACCATCCTGTGATGGCGAGACATGGTCCTGGAGACATTTGTCGATCTGCGCCTCTAATTAGTATTTTTTATTTTGGCTTGTGCTTTGATGTATTTTGTAAGTGACGAGTTGCATCAAGATGTCAGTATTCTGAGCCTCTTATCAGTATTCTTTCTTTTGGTTTGTGCTTTGGTGTTTGTGTCGAGTTGTATCAAGGATAGGTAGGTACTTGTTGGTCTCATAAGGGAACTGATTATGTGTTGTTTGTCGAAAACTCTTTAGGTTTCTTTTTGTAGTATCATTTAATTTGAATGGTTCTCCTTTAACTGCTACCTTCTGATTAGAGACCTGTAGGAAGAAATAAAGGGTATCAGTGGGTATCAGGAATACCTATGGTATCAGGAATTTCTTATTTATTATTTATTACTGTATGCTTTCCATCTTTCCATCTTTTATACTGTTTGATATCAAAGATTTTTATCTTTCATATTGTCTGATTAGAGACCTGTAGGAAAAAATAAAGGCTGAAATTTCTTATTTATTATTGTATGCATGCTTTCCAACTTTCATACTATTTGATATCAAAGATTGTCCTTTTGATTTGGAAATATCATCATAATCTCTCTTTATTCATTTATTTATTCTTTATTTATAGGTACGTACAGTATTGACTTTTGAAGGGATATACAATGTTGGCTTTCGAAGAGATGTCATAATTTGGTGTTGGTGAATGATGTTTCAATGTTTTGAGTCTGACTGCCCTGAAAGGGAAAGATGTATATATTTTTGGATTTTGAAATGTAATGGTGATATGTTGGTGAAATAAAAGTTGGAAAAAAAGTTATATATTTTGAAATGTAATTAAGATGATATGATATTTGGATATTTTTAATGAAATGTTTCAAATGTTAGTTAAATTTTATATTTATGTTGTCTCAGGAAATTAATATGCATTTTATAACGCATTGAATTATGAGCATTGACAGGTGATATATATGTGTGTGAATGAAAAGAACAGAACGTTACAAAGTGTTATGTCTAAGTTATTTTTATAACGTTTCATGAACGCTTTCTGAATAGTTTCAGAACCAGATCATTTTAGTAAGCGTTATGTATATATAACCTATTAATGTCATTTTCAAATTTACTGTTATATATAATTGACTTAATTATGTCATTTTTAATTAAAAAAATGTCATACAAGTGTAAGTCATATATAACGGTTTTTCTAAACTTTTATAACACCCGTGTTCCTGACGGTTGCCTGCTTCAAAAAAATCGTCATAAATTGTCATATATGACGGTTTTTACTCGTCATAAAATAGTATATTTCTTGTAGTGAGGCAAGAACAGAGAGCTGGAAGGGAATAGAGAAGATAGAAGGGAGAGAAAATTCTTTATTGGTTTGATGCACTAAAAATAATCAATTACGTTGAGCAGCTAAGATCCTAATGAAATGGATCTAAAAAAAAGACAAATTCTACTTCCTACAAGTAAGGATCATGCACAAGAATAGGTAGCTCTAAGAGACTTGGTAATAACCACATGATCATTCTCAGCATTCACCCTACTAATCATGTTGTTACTTGAGGTCGATTTGTACCTTCCTAAAAGAAGCTCTACATTCGTTTGCTGTTGTAACGAAATCTCTTTAGATTTTCGTTGCCCAGAATCCTCCAAGGATCTTGATAGTGCACCTTTTTTGAAGTATTGCTATGAAAGTTGTTGTTATTTTGACAACTGTTTCGATTCTCTGTTTTCCATCGAAAATTACGCCTCGGGAATAACAATCTCAAATCAAGATTTATATTCGATGGAAAACAACCATGCAAACCTTCTCGACACAAGTTTTAACAAACTTGAGAAGTTTGACGGAGAGCATTACAACGTCTGGAAGAGAAAGGTCAGCCTTAATATTCAACTCGTGAGTGTTTACGTGTTGACAGATCCTGAGCCTTTAAGTCCAAAAGGTGAAAATGTTCGAAGGATCGCTGAGGCCACTGCTCTGCAATCCAAGTAGAGGAGAGATAATGTCACTCCCCGTTCCCGGAATACGTATTTTTATATACATGTACAACTCATGTGTATTTATTTAGTATTTATCATGTAGTATCCTGTATTTAAATTCCTCTAGTTCATGTTAATTAATTATCTATTCTTTAAATTTTCATTTCTGCAATTATATTTCGGCAATTTTATTACCTGCATTTTATTTGCTGCTTTAGTGTTATTGGGTTTCGGTTTGCTGGATCCCCTTAAACCCGGCCCAACACCCCACCTACCACCACCCTTCCTATTTAAAGCTTCCATCTCTTTCTCTCTCCTCATTACTTCATTCTCACCATTACTTCTTCTTCTTCCTCTCATTACTCCCCACCACCTACCAGCAGCAGGAGAAGGCAAGTGCAATCTTGCTTCTTGCTTGGAGAACCATTTTTGTGGTTCATTTCCCTTCCTCTCATGATTCTGAGAGAGATTAGTTCTTAACGTTTTTGATTTCTATGGCTGGTTTCTCCTAGATCTAATTTGTTATATTCTCGGTTGTCATGGGTTTTTGATCTTCCAACTTAGCGTGTATTTCTGGCACTGGAACAAGGCTCCATGGGACTTGGAGTTTGGGAGATGTTTCACGCACACGTTCTTACGTGCTCGCGTAAATATCAGCCCAGTCATGCACACGTTTTTACGTGTTTGCATGTATTTTAAGTCACGCTCATGTATTTACATGCGTGCGTGACTTTTGAGTTACGTTCACACTGTGCGTGTCTGCGTGACTTTTGAGTTACGTTCACACTGTGTGTGCGTGCGTATATTTTAGTCACGCTCACTCTGTGCGTGCGTGTATTTTTAGTCACGCACACATCCACGAGTCTGCGTGTTTTTTTAGTCACGTACACTTCCATGAGTGCGTGGATTTTTAGTCACGCTCTCTTGTGCGTGCGTGGATTTTCCCTTCACGCTCATGCTGTGCTTGCTTGCATGACTTTTTACGCTCACGCTCGCCAGCGTGTATCACTTTTCACGCTCACTGTTCACGTCTATTTTCCACGCTCACCCCAGCTAGACTTAGCGTGACTTGTTGGTCTTAAGCATAGACTTCTTGCGTGACTTTTGGCCTTAGCATAGATTTGTTGGCGTGACTTCCTGACCTGGGTGTTTTTATTTATTCCTTAACATATTCATTTAATGATGGCATGATAATTCTTCTATTATATCCTTACGCCTTTTTGCGTGAATTTCTTGATAAATCATGATGTGTTAAATTTGTTAAAAATGGATTGTTATGTAAAATGCGCCTTGTGTCCTGATTGATCCATGGATACCCAGTATGACTAGAACTTGACCTCGAGAGTTATAGACTCGACCCTATTTGATGATAAATGACTTTCATGCCTTGTCACCATTAATGACGATGGTTATTTGACTAATTGATCATGCGTTCCTAGTTGGAACTAAGAGACTGGCTAGTCGTCTTATTAAAATGAATGAATGAGATACGTTCATGTTATGAACTATTGCAAATCGACTGGCTGATCCCGAAATATTGACATACATGCACATGAAGGCTTCAATCTATTTATTTATTTATTTATCTATTTATTTATTTTCTACAAAGAAGCATGTATATCTTATGGTCAAGGCATGATTACCGTGGTTAGATTTGATTGTTGCATTACGCTATGTAAGACCTGCAACCTAACCGCACTGGTATCGTTGTAGAGTTGTGCATATCGTATCCCGTACGAAAGTACTCATTTGAATGACCATGATCCACGGCATGGGATTTCACTCAACGTAGGGACTATTAAGTTAAATAAAATAATGATTACATGGAGAGAATGGATTCCCGAGTTTTTACATGGCAGCCCCCTTGGGACGAATAGTACCCGACGGGCCGGCTAGTTTCCACAGATACTGTAAATCTGCCACACGGGCAGAGAACAGTATCTGCTTTTATTATTATTGTATATTGTATATTGACGGGCGTCCTGCTAGGACTCGTCTAAATCATGTATGGCGCACATGATTGACTGGATAGACTAGCCTTTCTCGCACATAGTAAGAACTGAGGAATCCCTAATTGCATAATTCCAGGATAACTTGGAACTCACAATAGCAAGCCGTAGGATTTGATTGACCGTTCAAGATGATTTGTTTGTGTACTGTACTACTCTGTTACCTAACTGGGATGATCAGAATGTCAGGACATGACGGGTCAACTTCTGTCCTTGTTTGGTTGGGAGGTTGGTTCGAAGTGTCGTGATGTGATGTGAATCCTAGTAGCAGGCAGAGATCTATTATTATATTCTTTTACTTACTGGTTTATGTCCTTCATATCGTCCTTCCTTGTGGTACTTGCTATTAGAGGTCTAACCTCTCTGGTTTTGCATGGCCAGATTTAGAGCCGGTTCCCGAGGATCCAGCTTACTTTTACCTCCAAGATGGTCAATACTAGGAGAATGATTGCAGGAGGACTCGAGTGGGTTCCTTACTTCACCGCTCGTTTTGTTATTTACCTTTATACTTAGCCGTTTGGCACCGACATGTTAGTCGGATTGTCTTGTACTTACTTTTACATGATTGTAATTAAATCAGACTGCAGCTGATAACAATTGTGTATACTTGCTATACCATCTGGCTATATTTTGTAAAGCCAGATCTCAAGAACATTTTGACTGAGCGTTTGGGACGCCTTACTGCTTTATCTTACATGTTCTCTATTTCTGTTTCCTTGCTTGAATGATTGAGACAATAGATGTGTAATAACCATAGCAAGACTTTTATGTAGTATGCACCCCCTCGTCTGGTTAGACAGCATTGATCGTATTATACGGTATTCATCTACCCGTAATACGTAGCTGGCTGAGTCATTCCTCCGCTCTCCAGTATTCTGGTTCTGGGGCGTGACAAGGTTTTAGTGATGGCCCATGCAGGTCTGATTTCAGACTTGTGGGGTGTTTCGATTTATAGGATGTCTCAATCACACATATTTCCCCTTGATCTCATAATTCGTTATTCTCAGCCCTTGTTTGACATTCCGGTATCCTTTGGCTTCATTGATCCTTCATGTCCGGTTGTTTGATTGTTCTCTTGTTCCTTTTCTTAGGGATACTTCGTCCGCATCTGCCAGGACTAGTCAACAGCAATAAGAGCAACATGGACAACCTGACCCTGTTGATCAGCAACAAGGGCCGGTACTAACTCAAGAGGCTACCCAGGAAGAAGTGATAGTGGAACCAGCGACTGGATCGTAGTATCCGGATATTCCACCACCACCGACAGTTCCATCTACCCAAGTGGACACACCAGCCCTTCTGGAGATCATGAGATGAATGATGGCCACTCAGCAATATCAGATGTTGGCCCAGCAACGCATGCACACTCAGCTACAAGAGCAGAATGTACTACTCAACCAAAGATTGCAGACAGCATTGGAAAGAGGGGCAAGGCCAGATTCAGGAGCATCAGCCAGGTTTTGCAAGTACAACCCCCGCCGTTTCGAAGGCGCGGAGGATGCCATCTCAGCAGATGCATGGCTTAAGGACATGGAGGCTATTCTGACATCAGCTAAGGTACCGGCAGAAGAACGTGTGGATCTAGTGAAGTTGTTACTTCAGGATCTCGCACGTGATTGGTGGGAATCAGAGAAAGTGGGTATTAGACGTCCTGTGGCTTGGGACGATTTCACGGCAAGATTCAAGACCAAGTACTATGGAGTTGTGGCGCAGTTTGAGCTACAACGGAAATTTATCAACCTCAGGCAGGCCGGCAAGACTGTAGATGCTTATGCAGCGGAGTTCTGCAGATTGAGTAGATTCGCCCCAGAGATGGTAGCAACGGAGCGCCAGAGGGCTATGAGGTTTCAGCAAGGGTTTCATCTCGAGCTCTTGTAATTGACAGAGGGGCACAATTACCAAACTTTTGATGAGATATTGACGGCGACTCGAAGGCATGAGCTCACCATTGCTTACGACAAGGACTGGGGGTCAGAAGAGATCCCACAGTCAGATAGAAGGAGGAGGGGGAGCAGCGCCCCGAACAACAGCACCATCCACTGGCATTCGTATCCACGATATGGCGATACGAGGACCAGCACCACCCAGGCAGCAGCAGCAACAGCATCAGAGGAAGAACCAGCAGCCCCCGACGGGATGCACTTATTATGGGAAGATGGGACACACTAGAGATGTGTGTCGGACATTAAATGGACTATGTCTGATATGTGGAAATCCAGACCATCGGGTTACCACATGTCCCATGAATTCGATGTCAGGAGGACCAGGGCAGCAGTTTCCTGCTCTGCCAACACCAGGGGCAGGCCAGTATCGAGGACCAGCAGCGGCAGTAAGGCCGTTGGCACAGCGTACGTTAGTACCGCAGGCTCAGATGTTTCGGCAGCAGGGACCGCCGATGCAGCAACACCAGCATAGACCACTCCAGCATCATCAAGGTAGGGGCCAGCAGCAGCATCAGGCTAGGCCGCAGCATGGAAATCAGCAAGGAGGTCGAGGGCAGGCATTCACTTTGTCCTTGGAAGAGGCATTGGCATCGGGAGATGTTGTGGCAGGTAACATTCTCGTCACCTCATATCTCGCAGTAGCATTGTTTGATTCGGGAGCATCCCATTCATTTATATCTGCACGATTTGCGACACGACTAGGAATGGAGTTCGAGGCATTGCCAGGGAGGTTGAATATACTCACTGGTAATGGGCTCGTAGGAGTTAGTAGAGTTATTTTAGCGTATAGCGTTGTAGTTTGCGGGCATTTTTTTACCTGCCCGGTTGATAGAATTTCCTGTTGGAAATTTTGACGTTATCTTAGGCATGGACTGGCTGAAAGACAGTCATACGACAATAGATTATCATAGTGGGAGTGTATCTTTTGATATTCCAGGCATGGAGCGGTTCACCTTAGTCAGATCAGAGGCAACTCAACCAGAGCAGGGAGTAGTGACGGCAATGGAGGAAGTTCAGATCCCGAAGGTAGTTGAAAAATTTCTAGACGTATTTCCTGAAGAACTTCCAGGTCTACCACCGGTTAGAGATATTGAGTTCAGTATAGAATTGGCACCAGGAACTAAACCGATATCAGATCGGGTTTACAAAATGGCAGATTCAGAGCAGGCCAAGGTATATCAGCATATTGAGGAACTGAAGGAGAAGAAGTTTATCCAAGCTAGTATATCACCATGGGCAGCACCAGTGGTACTTGTGGGAAAGAAGGATGGGTCATCCAGATTATGCATTGACTACAGGAAGCTTAACGCGGCAACAGTGAAGAACAAGTATCCATTACCCAGGATCGACGACTTATTTGATCAGTTGAGCACGGCTAGAGTTTTCTCCAAGATAGATCTTCGTTCAGGGTACCATCAGGTGAGGGTTCGGAAGGAAGACATTCCCAAGACAGCATTCAGGTCGAAGTATGGGCATTACGAATTCTTAGTAATGCCGTTTGGTTTGACCAATGCTCCAGCAATATTCATGGATTTGATGAACCGCATCTTTATGCCATATTTAGACCAGTTTGTCGTTGTGTTTCTTGACGACATTCTCGTATACTCTGCTAGTGAAGAGGAGCATGAAGACCACCTCAGGAAAGTGTTGCAGGTTCTGAGAGAGAACCAGTTGTATGCCAAGCTCAGCAA
Organism: Iris pallida; assembly: GCA_029216955.1. Classification (NCBI taxonomy): domain Eukaryota; kingdom Viridiplantae; phylum Streptophyta; class Magnoliopsida; order Asparagales; family Iridaceae; genus Iris; species Iris pallida. The sequence goes on along the minus strand of JANAVB010042020.1, from coordinate 10,600,900 downwards.
GTATGAGTTCTGGACGAATCACATTTCATTTTTGGGTCATATCATATCAGGAGCTGGAGTAGCAGTAGATCCCAAGAAGATAGAAGCAGTAGAAAGTTGGCCAGTACCCAAGACCGTAGCAGATGTGCGGAGTTTCTTGGGATTAGCAGGATATTACAGAAGGTTTGTGTCAGACTTTGCAAGGCTTTCAGCACCCGTGACCCGCTTGACCCGGAAGGATGTACCATTCGTTTGGTCGGTAGAATGTCAGGCATCATTTGAGACTTTGAAGCAGAAGTTGATATCAGCACCTATTCTTACATTACTAGTTGGACCCGGAGGTTTTACAGTATATTGTGATGCGTCAGGTAAGGGACTTGGATGTGTCCTTATGCAGCATGGAAAGATGATAGCATACGCATCTAGGCAGCTTCGGGACCACGAGAAGAATTACCCAACTCATAATTTGGAGTTAGCGGCAGTAGTGTTTGCTCTGAAGCTATGGAGGCATTACTTATATGGTGACCGAGTGGAGATGTACACAGATCATAAAAGTCTGAAGTACATCTTTACTCAGAAGGAATTGAACATGAGACAGAGAAGGTGGTTGGAGTTGATTAAGGATTATGACGTGGAGCTTCAGTATCATCCAAGCAAGGCTAATGTAGTAGCAGACGCTCTTAGCAGGAGAGGTGGCGCATTTATGTTGACAACACAGAAGCACATCTTAGAAGACCTTCAGGAGATGGGCATCGAAGTTATATTTCCTAGTGATATAGGAGTTCTAACTAGTCTACAAGTCCAATCTGACTTGGTAGACAGGATCAAGGCAACTCAGGCACAGGACCCAAGGATTCAGAAGCTTAGGGCAGAATGTGAGTCAGGGCTCAGGAAGGAGATGAGAATTCATGAAGATGGTACACTTAGGTTTGGATCGCGTCTATGTGTGCCTAGTGGAGATATCAGACAGGAGATTATGGCAAAAGCTCACAGTTCTCAGTATTCTATTCACCCTGGAGGGACCAAGATGTACCAAGATATCAAGCAGCATTTCTGGTAGAACGGGATGAAGAGGAAGATAGCTAGATTTGTTTTCCGTTGCTTGATATGTCAGCAAGTGAAGGCAGAACAGCAGAGGCCAGCTGGGTTATTGCAACCGCTTCCTATTCCGGAATGGAAATGGGAGCATATTACAATGGACTTTGTAACCGGTTTACCGAGATCACCAAGTGGTAAGGACGCTATTTGGGTGATAGTGGACCGGCTTACGAAGGTAGCACACTTTCTTCCTTTCAGAGTAGGGCAATCTACAGAAAAGTTGACAGAGTTGTATATACGACAGATAGTCAGGCAGCATGGAGTCCCTGTTAGTATTGTGTCAGATCGAGATACCCACTTTACATCACATTTCTAGAAAAGCTTACATCATAGTCTGGGTACCAAGTTAAGGTTTAGCACGGCCTACCATCCGCAGACAGATGGACAATCAGAAAGAGCGATTCAGACTTTAGAAGATATGTTACGAGCCTGCACTTTAGATTTTGGAGGATCTTGGGAGAGCCACCTGCACTTGGTCGAGTTCTCATACAACAATAGTTATCAAGCCAGTATCCAGATGGCGCCATTTGAAGCACTATATGGTAAGAAGTGCAGGTCACCGCTTGCATGGGATGATATCGGAGAAAGGAAGATGCTAGGCCCAGAAATGATTATTCAGACGGTTGAAGTAGTTAAAGGAATTAGAGAGTGACTTCGAGTTGCACAGGATCGGCATCGTCATTGGGCGGACCAGCATCGTAGGCCGTTAGAATTCTCTGTTGGGGACCACGTATTCTTGCGGATCTCACCTACTCGTGGGATCATCAGATTTGGCGTTCGCGGGAAATTGAGTCCGTGGTACGTAGGCCCATTTGTTATCCTTGATCGGATAGACGATGTTGCTTATCGTTTATCCCTCCCACCTTCGTTACGAGAGGTGCATGACGTATTTCATGTATCTCAATTACGTAGGTATGTATCGGACCCAAGCCATGTCCTCGATCACTCTGAGCTGGTTGTTGGTACCAACCTGTCTTATGAGGAACAGCCTGTGTCCATTTTGGACTGAAGAGAGAAGATACTCAAGAACCGAACAATTAGTCTTGTCCGTGTTGCTTGGGGTCATCACTCCTTGGGAGAGTCAACGTGGGAACGTGAGGATGATATCCGATCACGGTATCCACACCTGTTTGACTCACAAGGTATATCTCTTTCTGTATACCTTGATTGTCTTGATTTCTCATGCTTATCGCCTTATGGATAGAACTACCTGATATCGTAGATTGATAGATTTACATATATAGTACTTGCTTTTGATATGGTAACAATGATTGCTTGCTCACTAAAATTGCTTGTATTAGTTTAGCTCTGATATTTCTATTCGGCTTGGATTTGAAATTCCGAGGACAGAATTTTTCTAAGGTGGGTAGAGATGTCACTCCCCGTTCCCGGAATACGTATTTTTATATACATGTACAACTCATGTGTATTTATTTAGTATTTATCATGTAGTATCCTGTATTTAAATTCCTCTAGTTCATGTTAATTAATTATCTGTTCTTTAAATTTTCATTTCTGCAATTATATTTCGGCAATTTTATTACCTGCATTTTATTTGCTGTTTTAGTGTTATTGGGTTTCGGTTTGCTGGATCCCCTTAAACCCGGCCCAACACCCCACCTACCACCACCCTTCCTATTTAAAGCTTCCATCTCTTTCTCTCTCCTCATTACTTCATTCTCACCATTACTTCTTCTTCTTCCTCTCATTACTCCCCACCACCTACCAGCAGCAGGAGAAGGCAAGTGCAATCTTGCTTCTTGCTTGGAGAACCATTTTTGTGGTTCATTTCCCTTCCTCTCATGATTCTGAGAGAGATTAGTTCTTAACGTTTTTTATTTCTGTGGCTGGTTTCTTCTAGATCTAATTTGTTATATTCTCGGTTGTCATGGGTTTTTGATCTTCCAACTTAGCGTGTATTTCTGGCACTGGAACAAGGCTCCATGGGACTTGGAGTTTGGGAGATGTTTCACGCACACGTTCTTACGTGCTCGCGTAAACATCAGCCCAGTCACGCACACGTCTTTACGTGTTTGCGTGTATTTTAAGTCACGCTCATGTCTTTACATGCGTGCGTGACTTTTGAGTTACGTTCACACTGTGCGTGTCTGCGTGACTTTTGAGTTACGTTCACACTGTGTGTGCGTGCGTGTATTTTAGTCACGCTCACTATGTGCGTGCGTGTATTTTTAGTCACGCACACATCCACGAGTCTGCGTGTATTTTTAGTCACGCACACATCCACGAGTCTGCGTGTATTTTTAGTCACGTACACATCCACGAGTCTGCGTGTATTTTTAGTCACGCACACTTCCATGAGTGCGTGGATTTTTAGTCACGCTTTCTTGTGCGTGCGTGGATTTTCCCTTCACGCTTACGCTGTGCTTGCTTGCATGACTTTTTACGCTCACGCTCGCCAGCGTGTATCACTTTTCATGCTCACTGTTCACGTCCATTTTTCACGCTCACCCCAGCTAGACTTAGCGTGACTTGTTGGTCTTAAGCATAGACTTCTTGCGTGACTTTTGGCCTTAGCATAGATTTGTTGGCGTGACTTCCTGACCTGGGTGTTTTTATTTATTCCTCAACATATTCATTTAATGATGGCATGATAATTCTTCTATTATATCCTTACGCCTTTTTGCGTGAATTTCTTGATAAATCATGATGTGTTAAATTTGTTAAAAATGGATTGTTATGTAAAATGCGCCTTGTGTCCTGATTGATCCATGGATACCCAGTATGACTAGAACTTGACCTCGAGAGTTATAGACTCGACCCTATTTGATGATAAATGACTTTCATACCTTGTCACCATTAATGACGATGGTTATTTGACTAATTGATCATGCGTTCCTAGTTGGAACTAAGAGACTGGCTAGTCGTCTTATTAAAATGAATGAATGAGACACGTTCATGTTATGAACTATTGCAAATCGACTGGCTGATCCCGAAATATTGACATACATGCACATGCAGGCTTCAATCTATTTATTTATTTATTTATCTATTTATTTATTTTCTACAAAGAAGCATGTGTATCTTATGGTCAGGGCATGATTACCGTGGTTAGATTTGATTGTTGCATTACGCTATGTAAGACCTGCAACCTAACCGCACTGGTATCGTTGTAGAGTTGTGCATATCGTACCCCGTACGAAAGTACTCATTTGAATGACCATGATCCACGGCATGGGATTTCACTCAACGTAGGGACTATTAAGTTAAATAAAATAATGATTGCATGGAGAGAATGGATTTTCGAGTTCTTATATGGCAGCCCCCTTGGGACGAGTAGTACCCGACGGGCCGGCTAGTTCCTACAGATACTGTAAATCTGCCACACGGGCAGGGAACAGTATCTGCTTTTATTATTATTGTATATTGTATATTGACGGGCGTCCTGCTAGGACTCGTCTAAATCATGCATGGCGCACATGATTGACTGGATAGACTAGCCTTGCTCGCACATAGTAAGAACTGAGGAATCCCTAATTGCATAATTCTAGGATAACTTGGGACTCACAATAGCAAGCCGTAGGATTTGATTGGCCGTTCAAGATAATTTGTTTGTGTACTGTACTACTCTGTTACCTAACTGGGATGATCAGAATGTCAGGACATGACGGGTCAACTTCTGTCATTGTTTGGTTGGGAGGTTGGTTCGAAGTGTCGTGATGTGATGTGAATCCTAGTAGCAGGCAGAGATCTATTATTATATTCTTTTACTTACTGGTTTATGTCCTTCATATCGTCCTTCCTTGTGGTACTTGCTATTAGAGGTCTAACCTCTCTGGTTTTGCATGGCCAAATTTAGAGCCGGTTCCCGAGGATCCAGCTTACTTCTACCTCCAAGATGGTCAATACTAGGAGAATGATTGCAGGAGGACTCGAGTGGGTTCCTTACTTCACCGCTCGTTTTGTTATTTACCTTTATACTTAGCCGTTCGGCACCGACATATTAGTCGGATTGTCTTGTACTTACTTTTACATGATTGTAATTAAGTCAGACTGCAGCTGATAACAATTGTGTATACTTGCTATACCATCTGGCTATGTTTTGTAAAGCCAGATCTCAAGAACATTTTGACTGAGCGTTTGGGACGCCTTACTGCTTTATCTTACATGTTCTCTATTTCTGTTTCCTTGCTTGAATGATTGAGACAATAGATGTGTAATGACCATAGCAAGACTTTTATGTAGTATGCACCCCCTCGTCTGGTTAGACAGCATTGATCGTATTATACGGTATTCATCTACCCGTAATACGTAGCTGGCTGAGTCATTCCCCCGCTCTCCAGTATTCTGGTTTTGGGGCGTGACAGATAACAACCTTTGCAAGTTGCTTATCTTAAACTCTATAGAAGACTCTCTGGCAGAGTCATACAGCAAGATGGTACATGCTAAGGACGTCTGAGAGTCTGTAGAGAATCTCTACAAGGCAGATGAGAACAGGGACGAGATTCACGCGACCGAAAAGGTCTGGAAGATGCGATTTGAGGACGACAAGATGATGTTGCCTCAAGTCAAAGAGTTTCTCAAGTTACGTCAGAAACTTGAGGATGACGGCATGCCCTTGGTCGAAGCATTTGTCGTTGGGGGCATTATCGCCAAGCTTCCACCTGGGTGGATCAATTTTATCGCGGACATGCATCGCAAGAAGATGAAGGTGGATCTTGAACGTCTCTTGCAGAGATTCATGTTGAAGTAGAGCTGAGGACTCTCACAAGCTGAAGGTGAAGTCAGCTCAATTTAAGCAAAAGTCTAAGGGCGATGGGGTTTGCTTCAACTGTGGCAAGAAGGGCCACTTTAAGAAGGATTGTAGGGCCAAGCCCAAACCAAAATAGCAGGTATGGCTAAACTTGGTTGTTTTGATTACTTAACTTGGGTTCTATTGTTGCACAGGTTGAGTTATCTAGCGTGGTAGCTGACTAGTGGTCGGACACTATTGCATCTGACCACATGTGCTCTCGAAGGACTTGTTTACCGAAGACGAGCCTTTTTATGACGAAGGTCTCAATGGCGAACATATATCTAGCAGAAGTTCTGAAGATCGAAACAGTGGTTATTAACCACCGACAAGGACACTGGAATACGCATTGTACGTACCAGAGATTTTCGGAGATCTGATCTCAGAAAGTCTGTTGTCTGATACAGACTTGAAAGATGGACATTCGTACTAGCCAGATGAAAATTTCTTGGCGAGAAACATGCTTCGAAAAGATGTTTGGTACTGAATGGATGTTCGAACGTCTGCTGATGGTGATGAAGTTACTTCATTGAATGGACTGAGAGTTGTTCTATGATAGAAGCAGACTCAAGATGTCATATCTAAGCCTTATCTCTAGAATGTGGGGGTAAGGAGGTGGAGGGATTTGAGGTCTGTGCAGAGACAAGACAGGTCAGAAAGCTGCTCAGACGATTGAACTAAAGTACAGATCTCCTGGAGTTAGTACACTCAGATATCTGTGACTTTTATCAATTCTCCACGGAGGCCGGGTTGAAGTGTTTCTCGAAGTGCACGTTCGCATGTTTTCTCAAGTCGAAGGATGGAGCATTCGAAAAGGTCAGGGACTTCAGAGCTGAAGCTGAATGTTAAACCGGTCTACAACTACTTAGGATTGATCAAAGCGGAGAGTATCGTTTGCTGGATTCGCATCGTTCTATTATGAACATGGAATTGGCTATGAAATGACTGTTCTGTAGTATCTATAATCCATGGAGTGTCAGAAAAAAAGAGATCAAGACGTCGTTAAAGATGATGATATCAATACTGCAGATCTTACAATATGCTTCTGGGGATATATTGCGTGTACGACTACGTTTATCTTCTGAATAAAGTACCGTTTGTATATCTGACTATGATTCTCATCAGCACTGGTTCAAGGTCAGACCTAACTTGAATATCATTCAAGTGTGGGGGTGTCTTGTGTACGTGAAGCTTCCGGATATTAAGATTCGGAAGTCAGGTACGAAGACCAAGAAGGCAATAATTTTGGAATTAGCTGTTGTAAGCTATGCTCGGAGATCACTTGATATTGTATCAATCATATCATTGAGTCTTACGAGGCATAATTCTTTGAAGACAATTGCTAGGGACAAAAATATTATTCTCGTAGATATTCTGGAGCATATTATTGGTACCGAAGGAGCAAGTACTTTCAAAGAAGTAGGAGTCCAGAAGGTGGTTGTCATTGATGACAACACTTGAACAAGTATTTATCAAGCAGTAAGCAAAGCGAGTGAGAAGGCCTAAAAATTTTAGAGATAAACGTTATCATCCATCACGTGGAGCCTGAGGGGGTGATGAAGTCCAGAGATGCGATCTCCTGGAAGAAAGAGTAAATGATAAGATTGACTCTGTAACATCCAATTATAAATGGATGTTAGTTAATCTGCCTGAAGGAGCAAAACCAATCAGATGTAAATGGATCTTCAAGAAGAAGATGAAAATCGATGGAACTGTTGATAAGTTCAATGCTAAGTTGGTATCCAAGGAGTTTTCTCAGAAGCAATGGATTGATTACTTTGACACTTATGCTCCAGTAGCACGGATGACGACCATCAGGATATTGATTACTTTAAGTACAATTTACAAGCTAGTTATTCATCAGATGGATGTTAAAACTGTTTTCCGGAATGGTGAGTTGATTGGAGAGATTTACATGCAACAACCAGAAGGATTCGTCGTCAAAGGCTTCGAAGATAAAGTTTTAAGTTGGTAAAATCTTTGTATGGTCTGAAGCAAGCTCCCAAGATGTGGCATGAGAAGTTTGATAGTCATAAGATCAAACGGCTACAGGGTCAGCGAAACGGACAAATATGTATGTATACGCAAAGTTTGCTGACGGGAGAGGAGTTATCGTTTGTCTGTACGTGGACGACATGCTGATATTGGATACAGATCTAGCAAGTGTCACTAAGACAAAGAAGTTTCTCTCATCTAAGTTCAGCATGAAGGACTTAGGGGAAGCTGATGTTATCCTCGGGAAAAAGATCATCCGGACGGAATCTGGAGTGACATTGTCACAGTCTCATTACATTGAGAAGATGCTCACACGCTATGGATATCAAAATCTTTCAGGGATAGATACGCCATATAGGCATGACAAGAAGCTGAAGCCAAATCCAAGGAAAAGCGTCAGACAGTTGGAGTATTCAAGCGTCATCAGAAATTTAATGTATGCGACTACTGCCACAAGGCCGGATATAGCTTTTGCCGTGGGGATGTTGAGTCGGTTTACGAGTAATCCAGGTGTGGAGCAATGGAAAGCTGTGAAGAGGGTTATGAGATACCTCAAAAAGACTCAGACATACGTACTGCACTACAACGGAGATCCGTCGGTAGTAGAAGGCTTCAGTGATGCCAGTTGGTGCTCAGAAGTGAAGAGCGAGAGGTCCACAGGTGGTTACATTTTCATAATTGGTGGAGCTGCTATATCGTGAAAATCGAAGAAACAGACTATGCTCTCGCGGTCATCCAGAGAATTTGGGTTCTTTGCACTTGATACCGCAGCGGAGGAAGCAGAATAGCTTCGAGAGCTCATGTATGATCTTCCAGTGGTTGGGGCACAAATACCGGCGATATCGATATACTGCGACAACCAGGCGATTGCAGCGGGGGTATCAAATGAACTCTTCAACAGGAAAAAGAAAACTGTACGGTTGAAGCACAAAGCAGTACATGATCTCATCAAGATGGGTGTTATTGCAGTGATTGATGTTCGGAGTCAGAAGAACCTGGCAGATCCGTTCACCAAGGGCCTCAAGCGCCAGCTGCTCGATAACACAACTTGTAAAATAGGCTTGAAGGCATTCTGATATTGTGTTATTACATTCCTACCATAAAGTTTTATGCTATTAGTTCAAAGAAAAATCTACTAGACATCTAACTTTTGGTTAAGGGAGGACTATTAACCGAAAGAATATCAGGAAAGGCGGGTACTTGTCCTCTGTGGCATAGAGAGGTTACGGACCTACAACCACTGTTGTCTACTATTATTTTCTACGAAAAATAGATCCTGTGGAAAGGTTGGCTTAAACGCCTTAATGAGTTCTCAGGCAGAGTGAATGCCCGGTGTGCTTTACAGGAAGCACGGTAGCGCAGCACTACAAGGAGTGTAAATCCATGCTATTTTGGGGTGACTCCACCATGAGGTTCCCGATTAGGGATAATGCCTCGACTTTGTGAGCTAAGTCACAGCGGGGTAACACCGCAAATAGGCAGGTAGCCTAATGCTGTATAATAAAATTAAAGAGGGGTAGCCAACACTACAAAAGAGAGGTTTTCCTCATGTTACAGTGGCATGACACCACGATGAGGTACCCGGATAGGGGTAAAGCCTCGACGTTGCAAGCCATGTCATTGTGGCGTAACACCGCAAAGGAGCCTAAGGCTTCATGCTGGGTGGTATGGCCCTACAAAGAGGATGTGACCTCATGCTACATGAGTATGACACTATGATGAGGTTCCCGGTTGGGGTAATGCCTCGGCTTTAGGCCATGTCATGGCGGAGTAGCACCGCAAGGGAAGCGCAAGGCTTCATGCCATGTCTCTTTGATAAAGAAATCACCTACAGTGTATGGACAGATATATCAGGCCGTCTCTTGAGGGTAAACTTATAGACGCCTAAAATTATACACTGAAACCAGACTGGCACAAGACCTTTAATGTGCAGACAGAAGCACAGTTGATGTCATTATGTGAGTGGAAAAAATTACAGTTATGTTACAGAATTCAAGCCTTAGTCCATTCTTGTATTATGTTGTTATTTAACCTATGAATTTGTCAATTCATATGGAACTGTTGTTAGTGTTTGTACTTGCTCATATCCTGACAGGATAATTCAGTTGATGTTTACAGATGATTTAGAGGCCGATTGCTCGACCTTCTATGGCCACGGCATATATGGTGAGCATAACTTGGACATTCCCGTGGAGCCGATACTTATAGAGGACGCACCGTCTGCTTAGACTAGTTAGATAGGCTTGCCTGGACTATGAGCCAAGCTAATACTTCAGACTTGTAGTATACATATTATTTGGAATTTCTGTTATGTTTTTAACTCTAACTTGTGTTGGGATCTTGCATCTATTTCCAGTTATTTCCTTTTATCATATCTTTTATATTTCGTGCTATCTTCTTTACATGTCTTGTGATTGAGTTGTGACATTATATACCTCTGTGCGGAGATGACAGGTACATTTATATTGTGTCTAGATGTAGTATGTTATAGACGACCTATACAGCGTTCTACCGTCGATTCTGCGGCGTAGGCTGGACGTACCGATGTGCTCGTGCCCCTACTTAGGGTGCGGATCATGACAATTAGCAACGGCTGGTGAGTATTATTATTTATTATTTATTCAATTATTTAAATTTAATGTTTAATTGTTACAAAGCGAGAAGGTCGCCAGGGCAGGCGGAGACCCGAACGTCACCGACTTTACTAAAGTTTTCGAGCGTACCCATAAGCGAAAGAAGGCTGGGAAGCTCGAAAATGATCGGGCGACCAAAGTCTATATAAGTTTTCCGAGTCCTATATCTAATTATATTTCTTCTTTGTCTTTACGTATTTAACTATATTTAGTTTACCTAAATAGTTAGTCCGAACTCTATTATGAATATTAACTCTAAGTCATAACCCTAGGTAGCTGTCACGACCTGCACCCACTGTAAGGGTACGAGAACGTAACAACGCCCAGCCTACGCCGCAGTGTCGGCGGTAGAACGCTATCCTAGGTCACAACATCTAACAATATAAGGTACCTGAACAGTATATACACTCCGAATGGAGGTGACATAACAGAACAGTCTCAATCACATCTAAGGCAGATACAGAATAGTAAAGGTAGATAGAGAGATCAAAACCACAATGTAATACAAATAAGAGAGAGAATCTAAGTATCTAAGATAACAACTCAAGAACATCCAGCTCAATACAAGTCTCTAAATATATACAACACCTCAGAACAACAACTGAAAGTCAAATAACAATGCTGAAAGAAAAGCTAAAGCCTAGCTATCTAGCCTAGATTATGGGAGTAGCATCCTGTACTGCAGCTGGGTCCTCCAGAGGAACCAGGTCGCAGGTATCGTCTAAGCCTGCTCCATAATAGGTGGTACATAGGGCCTCATCCTCATCCTCTGTAAAATTTTCAACAGGTCCAGTCAGGACGGGAGCGAGCACAAAACATCTCACGCAGATCATAACAGGTTAGAAAATATAATGTGCAATAGAGTAAGATACATGAAACGCTGAAAGAAGATGTATATGAAAAACAGAAGGATATGATAATAGGAAATATCTATATATGATAAGTAAGAACTGTAAGCAATATGTGATTTAGAGTACAATATGGTTATGTAAATGGGCTAGGTTATACAATAAAATGGGACTCCTTTGTACGTGGGTGTACAATGGACATATACAATTTCTTATACAATAGGATTGATCACATAACCATTTCTACTCTCCCTCCCCAATCAATACACAAGGATCCAATTCAGTTACGTTACCTTAAACAATGGCTTGTACAATAGAGCTCAATGTGATAATAAGAGTACAATATGCACAATGAGTGTACAATGATAAGGGTATTCAATAAATACAGTATGTTAGTGAAACGCACATCACAATATGTATTTAGTGAACACAAAGGAGATAACATCGCAAAAGAAGATCCATATAGTACCAATTCGTGTTACCAATATGTCAGCATCAAGTAAATTAATCTATGGCAAGAATAGACGTTCTAGCAAGTATGAAACGGTCAGAGAATGTACTCGCCTGATAACTGGATGTCCGAAGAGGGTGTACTGCCTGAGGAGAGGTGTCTGTCTCCTAATCAGAGCAATACAAGTTACAACATGTCTAAAATAAAGTAATTGAACATTACGATGCATTCTATATGATTCTAGGTCAATCTAGGCCAAAGTCAACTCTTGGTCAACCATGGCCAACTACACTAGTCAAACTAGGTCAACTAAACCATTCCAAGTCTAAACCAATACTAACAATTCATTCTAGTCAATCTAGGCCTAACCAATCTAGTTTAGAACCCAATTACAAACACAAGCCAAACTAAGCTAAGCTAATCACACACAACATATATATGGAAGAGAATAGGGGTGAGTGAACATGTAGGAAAGGCCAAGTGCAATATGCATCAATATGCACTAGTGTCATAGTGATAGTGTCAACATAGTGTCATAGTAATGTGTAGGGACATAGTGTAATGGGTACATGAGGTAAGTATAGGGTTTGTCAACATTGAACATTGCATTACTTCACATACAACTTGCATCTATACCTTACCTACATTGCATACATTCATGATACTTACTTATTTAACATACTTGCATATATATTTCCATTCATGCATTCATTTATATATTCATGTTATTTCATATTTTACTTGATTACACCTAAACTTGGATATATATATATATATATATATATATATATATATATATATATATATATATATATATATATATATATAATATATATATATATATATATATATATATATATATATATATTAGCATACATTAGTTGTAATGTGTGTGTAACCATGGTGTGACAGTGAGCATGTGTGTGTGTATATGGGGTTGTAGGCTAGTGTCACATGTGTGTGTGTTAAGATGTGGTACATGTGAGGGTAGGTGGTGCAATGTGTGTGTTAGGATAGGAGGCTGTGTGTTACTGTCCTGTGCAGGAATCAATTCTCAGTGTTCAAGAGTGATTCATGATTTGCCTTGTGTGTGTGTATTTATGTAAGGATGAGTATGTGTGTGTGGTACACATGAGAGGACAGTAGGTAGTTTTCAGCCTTGTGTGTGTACCCATGGTGTGTAATAAGGATATTAGGGTGGTGTGTGTTTACTGTCAATTTGTGTAATGTGTGTCAGTTTACCTATTTCCAGATTTCCAGTTTTCATGCTTAAATCTCAATTTTAGTTTTAACCCATAGAACATGTATTACAAAACAAACTCAAATTCAGTTTATTGTTTTCTCATTAACAGTTATCATCTCAAGTTAACATCTTCTTAACTTATCCTCAATTGCAGGTTAACATATAAGGAGAACTCAGTGAAAGCCTAATCAGTACAATATCAACCCTATTTAAAATAGCAACCCAACATTTAGTAAACATGACAGGAACATCAGGTTTCAGTGTAACCTCAGTTATAAGGTTATCAGATTTCAACATAAGTAAGGTTCAATGTCAATCAAAACTCAGGTATTCATGTCCTGTGCAAATTCAGGAAATTCAGTAAAATATCACAGTCAACACATGTATCAATTCAACATCCAAAATCAAAGTCGAAAACCAAAACCTAACACTAATCATAAACCATACATTTGTACAATCTAATACATATGTAGGTGAGCCTAAAATTTAACATTTAACAGCATTAAAATCAGAGCAAATGCAAATTAAAAACTGAAAATTCAACTCAGTATCAGAGCGTATCAGCTAACAAGGGGAATTCGAATTTTCGAATGCAAATAGCCATCAAAATCACAATCAATGTGTTGGTAACTAGTGTAGCATATGTGTAGGTGTCCTGAGAGTCATTTCATGTCCTAAAATCATGACACAGGCGTGTCCAACACATTGCAAACACATGGGGTGCACCCATTGTTGCACAGTGTCGTGCACGCATGCACACGAGTGTAGGACACGACACACGACACTTCGTGTCACGTGCACACACCCACGTGGTCGCCTAGGGTAGGGCTACACGTGGGGTAGCCTGATATGTGTCCACGACGTGTCTACAGAGGACACGAACGCACGTTTGTGCGTGTCTGTGCACGTGTTCAGTCGACTGCGTGCGACAGCGCGCGGCCAGTACGGGCGCGATTGCGCCACGTGTACTCCACGAGATGCTTCCAAATTTTGGAAGCATGGTGACAGTCATTGCCCCTTGCTCCTCACAAAATTTTAGGTCTCGACGTGTCCTGTGTCTCGTGTTCTAGCCCCCGATAGGCAGGACACAGGCGTGTGGCTCGTGCAGCGTGTCCAAGGCCAAAAATACGACACAAACCGACACGAAATACCAAACACCCTTCACAAAAGTTAATACACACATGAAGATCTACAGATCTATGTAATTATAATTTCAAAATTCGAAAATAAATTCCTAAGAAGCATTTTTACAAACACCTAGGTATCCTATTGGATACGTGTCCGATACGGACACGAAATGAATCCACCTTGACACGAAACCACGTCCTACAGCTAGGGGACTCCTAGGGCTTTCCAAATATGCAAAGAAATCAGGAAAACTATAGGTTTAGAGATCATTTACCTATTGATGAGCTTTTCAAGAAAAATCCCTTTCTAGAACTTTTTCTTTTGATAGCAAACTCCACCAAATTGCTCCCCCACTGAAATTTCCTTCCATGGACAGAAGGTATAGATGAATTAGAACCTAATGCAACTTGTTTGGATTAAAAAGGAATTAAAATAGATTTACTAGGAATTTCTAAAGTTGGAGATTTACCTCTTTCTAAACTTGAGATCTATTTCCAAGGGAGGCTAACCCTAAATGAAGGAGGCATTAAATAGGGGTAGGGTTCCCTAGATGGCTGGCCATAGTGGGTTAGGGTTAGGGTTTAGTTGGGTTTGATGAGCCATGGGCTTCTTGGCTAGTTTCAAGTCTCTCTACCAAAAGGCCCCTTTGCTATATCAATTTCTCTCCAACTAAAACCTCTAATTAGATAACTAAGAGAATATTCTAGTCATGACTAAAATCACCAAGTCCAACTTAGCTTATTGATTAAGTCTAACTTCTAGGTTAGGCCCAATCTAGACCTAAGACTAACATAGCACATAGCAATATTTAATTAATATTAAATTCCTATAAATCATAATAAATTCAAATAAATTCTAAAATGACCACAATACCCTCTAGGCTAAAATGTACTAGTTAAACATCCTAATCACATGGCTAGGCTCTAGGTCAACAGTCTCTAAGGTTACACTAGCCAAACACCAAATCATAAGTCATAACTTAAAATAGTTTTAAAAATGATTAAAATTCACTAAAAATCATATTATTATTTAAATATCATAATTAGATAAATTAAAACACAAAATTTCAAAATTACCCTCATTTTAGAAACTGAGTGTTACAAGTCTACCCACCTTAGAAAAATTTTGTCCTCGAAATTAAAATGGTAGTAGTCCTTCTAGGTCAAACACCCCACAATCAAAGTCTCAAATATACCGTGAGATAATCATATGCGTCTGTCCTAAATCATAATACTCAGAATTTTCATCGTGCTAGTGAGCAAGGCTACGATAATCACAGAGTCCTCGACTAAGGCACATACCTCTAGAATCATGGTATTTAAAATTTTCGCATTGCCGCATGCTTGGCAGCGAAAACCTTAAATTCCCACACCCGAGAAATATGTCCTAAATCTGACTATATGTCCTCACTATACCAGCTAAACACGACCATCGAAGATTCTAGATCCCATAATTGAGGTGACCTAGCCCATATGATTCATCTCAGAAGAAAATCAAATATAACACATGAACAACAGAACAAAGTTGATAAATCAACCAGGAATAGACGAAATCGAATTTTCAAGGCAGTATTTGCAGAATTTGAATCAAAAGAACGGAATCTGGAACTAGATCTCCAATGGCTCGAGCATCCTCGGCTGTCATGGTGAAAGCTCGCCCTGGCTGGCCTCCCCTGGCCTACTGCTGATGCTGTAAGAACCTCTGCTGCTGAGTCTGCAATGGTGGCCCCCTCTGCTGCCCTGTCGGAGCCCTAGCTCCTGGTGCTACATGAGCCAATGGTGTCGGGTTCTCGGGACACTCTCTACACTGATGCTTCGCTGAACCGCAAAGTAAACACATGCCCAGCCTCTTTCTGCAATCGTTCCACCAATGGCCTGGCTTCTTGCAGAAGTTGCACACGGTGTCCTGCTGATATAGTACCTGTCTCTGTCCCTGATGCTGAACAGGCCTCTATTGTAGCTGATGTATCTGAGCCCTCGGCTACTGGTACTACTGCTGAAACTGTATACGAGGCATCGGCTGCTGATACTGCTGCTGAAACTGATGCTGAACGTGCGGCCTCTTGGCCGGTCCTCCGCTGCTGCTGCCCCCAACAGGGTCTCGCCCACTCTTGAGCCTCAGCTCAAGATCGTCCTCAGCCAATAAAGCTCCCGTCAAAATCTTCTCGAAAGTGGCATCCCTGTTGCCCTTGGTCAAGGACTTGACTTCCTTGACCAGACCCTTCCAGAACCTCTGGGCCTTCGCCGTCTCGCTCAAGCCCTCTACGAATCTGCCGAGGCGGCCGAGCTCTCCAGCGTATTCCTCTACTGACAGGCTCCCCTGAACTAAGCTCTCAAACTGCGACTCCAAGGCTCGGAGCGCTGCATCTGGAAAGAACTTCTTCTTGAAGAAGCCCTTGAACTCCTCCCAGGTCTGTCCAGCTACCCCCACCCTGGGGTCTGACTGATACCAGGTATGAGCAAGATCTCGCATCCGGCTAGATGCTGCCTCAATCTGGAGATCTGCCGGTATCCGGGCCAGGCGAAAGATCTCCTCTATATGCTCGATCCACTCGTCAGCATATAAAATTTCCTCTGTCCCCAGAAAGTCTCTGGGGCTCATCTTCTGGAACTGCTCTATCCCTGGTGTCTTCGGCTGCTGGACTGCTGGTCGAGCTGCGACTGTCGTAAGGGCCAACTCCATGCTCCTGGCCTGCCGGGTCTGCTGCACCTCCATAAACTGCTGGAAGTAGGCGAACATCTGTGCCGCGTCCACGTATCCTGTAGGCGGCAGCTGCTGGAAAGGCATCTCTGGGATGACTGGGTCCTGCCTCCGAACTGGTGGAGGCATACCCCCTGCTGTTGGTGGAGGGACTCCTCCGAACGCAGCTGAAACGCCTACCCCAGCTGGCATGACTGGGGCTGCGGTACCAGGGGCTGGCTGCTGAGTATGAGAGGTGGCAGACATCTCATCAGCGTCCCCCTGGCCCTGGCGATGTGATCTCGTCTCAACCATTCTGGAGACAGATCAAAGAAACAATTGCAGAGAATGACTCGAAATAGCAAGGGAGGACAGTTATATTCAAGGGAGACAATATGCAGCAAATGTAGATATACGGAATCTGAATAAGAGTTTTTCCTAATGTGATTGAGTACCTCCAAAAATATTCTAATCCTACTGCAGGCTGTAGTGATACTCTAGTTCGAATACCACTACATAAACTCGACCTGCATGGGCCACCACTAAAAATGTGTCACGACCCGCACCCACTGTAAGGGTACGAAAACGTAACAACGTCCAGCCTACGCCGCAATGTCGGCGGTAGAACGTTATCCTAGGTCACAACATCTAAAAATATAAGGTACCTGAACAGTATATACACTCCGAATGGAGATGACATAACAGAACAGTCTCAATCACATCTAAGGCAGATACAGAATAGTAAAGGTAGATAGAGAGAACAAAACCACAACGTAATACAAATAAGAGAGAGAGAATCTAAGTATCTAAGATAACAACTCAAGAACATCCAGCTCAATACAAGTCTCTAAATATATACAACATCTCAGAACAACAACTGAAAGTCAAATAACAATGCTGAAAGAAAAGCTAAAGCCTAGCTATCTAGCCTAGACTATGGGAGTAGCATCCTGTACTGCAGCTGGGTCCTCCAGAGGAACCAGGTCGCAGGTGTCGTCTAAGCCTGCTCCGTAATAGGTGGTACATAGGGCCTCATCCTCATCCTCTGTAAAATTTTCAACTGGTCCAGTCAGGACGGAAGCGAGCACAAAACATCTCACGCAGATCATAACAGGTTAGAAAATATAACGTGCAATAGAGTAAGATACATGAAACACTGAAAGAAGATGTATATGAAAAACAAAAGGATATGATAATTGGAAATATCTATATATGATAAGTAAGAACTGTAAGCAATATGTGATTTAGAGTACAATATGGTTATGTAAACGGGCTAGGTTATACAATAAAATGGGACTCCTTTATACGTGGGTGTACAATGGACATATACAATTTTTTATACAATAGGATTGAACACATAACTATTTCTACTCTTTCTCCCCAATCAATACACAAAGATCCAATTCAGTTACGTTACCTTATACAATGGCTTGTACAATAGAGCTCAATATGATAATGAGAGTACAATATGCACAATGAGTATACAATGATAAGGGTATTCAATAAATACAATATGTTAGTGAAACGCACATCACAATATGTATTTAGTGAACACAAAGGAGATAACATCGCAAAAGAAGATCCATATAGTACCAATCCGTGTTACCAATGTGTCAGCATCAACTAAATTAATCTATGGCAAGAATAGACGTTCTAGCAAGTATGAAACGGTCAGAGAATGTACTCGTCTGATAACTAGATGTCCGAAGAGGGTGTACTGCCTGAGGAGAGGTGTCTGTCTCCTAATCAGAGCAACACCAAGTTACAACATGTCTAAAATAAAGTTATTGAACATTATGATGCATTCTACATGATTCTGAGTCAATCTAGGCCAAAGTTAACTCTTGGTCAACTATGGCCAACTACACTAGTCAAACTAGGTCAACTAAACTATTCCAAGTCTAAACCTAGACTAACAAGTCATTCTAGTCAATCTAGGCCTAACCAATCTAGTTTAGAACCCAATTACAAACACAAGCCAAACCAAGCTAAGCTAATCACACACAACATATATATGGAAGAGAATAGGGGTGAGTGAACATGTAGGAAAGGCCAAGTGCAATATGCATCAATGTGCACTAGTGTCATAGTGATAGTGTCAACATAGTGTCATAGTAATGTGTAGGGACATAGTGTAATGGATACATTAGGTAAGTATAGGGTTTGTCAACATTGAACATTGCATTACTTCACATACAACTTGCATCTATACCTTACCTACATTGCATACATTCATGACACTTACTTATTTAACATACTTGCATATATATATTCCCATTCATGCATTCATTTATATATTCATGTCATTTCACATTTCACTTGATTACACCTAAACTTGGATATATATATATATATATATATTAGCATACATTAGTTGTAATGTGTGTGTATATGGGGTTGTAGGCTAGTGTCACATGTGTGTGTGTGTGTTAAGATGTGGTACATGTGAGGGTAGGTGGTGCAACGTGTGTGTTAGGATGGGAGGCTGTGTGTTAGTGTCCTGTGCAGGAATCAATTCTCAGTGTTCAAGAGTGATTCATGATTTGCCTTGTGTGTGTGTATTTATGTAAGGATGAGTGTGTGTGTGTGGTACACATGAGAGGACAGTAAGTAGTTTCCAGCCTTGTGTGTGTACCCATGGTGTGTAATAGGGATATTAGGGTGGTGTGTGTTTACTGTCTATTTGTGTAATGTGTGTCAATTTACCTATTTCCAGATTTCCAGTTTTTATGCTTAAATCTCAATTTCAGTTTTAACCCATAGAACATGTATTACAAAACAAACTCAAATTCAGTTTACTGTTTTCTCATTAACAGTTATCATCTCAAGTTAACATCTTCTTAACTTATCCTCAATTGCAGGTTAACATATAAGGAGAACTCAGTGAAAGCCTAATCAGTGCAATATCAACCCTATTTAAAACAGCAACCCAACATTTAGTAAACATGACAGCACTACAAGAAAATGTAGCATTTACGGCGCGCAATTTACGGCGCGCGGTTGCCGCGCGTTGTAAATGACACTCTTTTACACCGTACAAACATGTGCGCCATAAAAGAGTTATTTTTTGTCTTTTTTACGGCGTGTTTAACATGCACGTCGTAATTGAAGACCCATTTATGGCACATATTTTTGCGCATTGTAATTGAAGACTCATTTACGACATGCATCTTTGCGTGTTGTAAATGAAGACTCATTTACGGCATGCATTTTTGTGCGTTGTAATTGAAGACTCATTTACGGTATGCATTTTTGTGTGTTGTAAATGAAGACTCATTTACGACATGCATTTTTGTGCGTTGTAGTTGAATATTCATTTACAACATATTTTCTATGTATGTTGTAATTATACTTATTAAAATATCTTTTTATTATCAAATATAACAAATTGTTCCCTTTCTAAGAATTTTTTTCCTAAATTCCTCCCCTTAAGTTTTCATTTCCCTGCTAATAAAAATAAATTCAACATGTTTCCCACTTTAAACTTTCCCCTTTTTTTAGGTGAATAAACTTCCCCCATAGGTTTTTATTTCCCCCTCATTTTTTATTTCCTCCAAACTCAAACTCCTCCCCCCTTCCCCCCACCATCCCCCGCACCCCACCCAAAAAAAGGTTTTCATTTCTCGTCGCCTCTCTCTGAATATGGCATCGAACTCCTCGTCGGCGGACGAGGCCAGGCGGTAGATCGAGGTAGCCTCTGGCCACGCGGCGGAGCTCAAGCAAACCCTAACCGTCGATGCCGACTCCGCCACCGCTGTCGTCGGATCTGCCCTCACCCGCTTCCTCTCCTCCTCCACCGCCTTCATCCAGGAAACCAAGGCAGGAAACCATTATTCTTTCTCTATAACTTTCTCTTTCTATAGGGAACGATGGAATGGGCCAAGAATGAGTACATGGTCTATGAAGATTTGGCGGTCGCGAAGATTAAAGGTGATGATTGAAAAAGCTACAACTTTTGTTTTGTTCATTGATTGGTTCGCTTTGGGGGTTATTAGGGTTTATTACGATTTTTTTTTTGCAATGGGGATGAACGTCCTTTATGGAGCTCTCTTATGCTCCATAGACGACCATATTCTGTTCGGAGAGGCTTGGATGATGATGATGGCAACAATCCCAGTCAAGGATAACTTGTTTGTTTTCAGCATATTGATGCCCTTGGGAGATGATTACTCTATCTTTCTTTCTGGATGTACCATATTTATTCTTTCTTAAATTTTTTGGAAGGAATTAAAGAAATGTCTACCTTACTTGTATCTTTGTCCATATTTGTGCAACATTGGTAAGCACATATAGGTTTTTCATATGTAGTTGACCTTTCAAAATATATTATTACACTTCATAGTTGTATCTGTCATTTCGATGGAAAAAGATTTTGACGATGGCGATGAAGTAGCAAACTTTTGGTTTTTAGTTGCAAAAGTATTTATTTGTTATTTGTTCATATTATAGTCCTTGGCATTATTTCATCATCACTTATTTGTAAGTTATCTGGTCATATCGTTCTACTGGAGTAGAAAGATATGGGCACCAATGTTGTATTGATCAATTTAATTATGCAGTTGGTACTTTGGTGCTTGTCGTTTAACCTAATTGCCTTCTTAGCAGACTATTCCTTCACTAGAGGTCCCAAGAAGTTGCTTAAATGATCTAGAAATCTGGACATTATCATTTGATGTATAGCTGTGCAATAATCTTTACCTTGAAAGATCACAAGTGTGCCAAATAAGTATTTCCAACTTGATATCCTGATTTACAACGTAGACAAGTGAATCACCCTTTGTAAGCTCTTGATATAGCGTATTTTAATTCATTGGTGTTATTATCATATATAACATACCACTCCTATACTGGTATAATAGCTTCCAGGTACCCTCTTTTCTTCTACGATGTTTCTAGATCGAGCTTCCAGTGATCAGTATCTATATACAACCTTTGTTGGCGGGAGTAGAAATAGGGCTCTGGTTGGAGATCCTTTGTATGAGATCCATTGGCTTTTGTTGTTTTCAATGTCAATTTAAGATGGTGTCTTAGTCACCAAATATTCATCAACCATGTAGGGACGAGCTGAAACAAGTTGTGACTTCTGACCTTAGGAAGCTTTTAGGTGCAGAGGGTCAGCCAACAACTGTCAAATAATAAGAATCTCAAATGCACAGCCCAGTTCATCTGTTTTTTGCATTTGTATCTTTTTTATATTGATGGGAACCCAAAAACGAAAACAGTCTAAACATGGGGGTAGTTGCAATGAAAATACAAGTTTTAATGCACTTACAATACAGTTTCACCAACCCAAACAGTCCCTTAGTGTTTGTTGGACTATGTACAGTATCTTGTAAGCTCAACATCTCTTCCTTGATAGATATATCACATGCAATTAGGCTGCCTCAATAAATAGTTGCATGTTATCCACTGTCATCTTCCCTTTAAATTCTAATCCATCATATTATAGTGACTGATGATGAGTACTTGTTAGCATCGCATTTCTTTGTGGCAGTGATAATCCTAATTTTATGCATCATTTGATTCATGGAGTGGTGGCATGCTTTGGATAGACAATGAGATGCTTCCTGATGGCTGGCACATTGATGCTTCTAGATTGAAACTTTAATAGCCAAGACTTACCATGTGACTAGATACCAAGATATTGATTTATTTGCAATTTTCTCATTCTTCTTGGATTTTTTTGGGGCTTATTTTCATTCTACTTAGATAATTTATTGTTTCTGATGTCTTTGCAGGCAACCATAGGGATGGTCTGTCTGTCGGAAAAGCGATAAGTTCAGGATTCCGAGCAGCTGATCTTGTAACCTCTTACCTTAACTCGTTTGTTAAACAAGATGCTTGTTAATTCATGCTTGCATAGCACGATCTTGCTGTAAACTGAACCATGAACCTGGGCCGATCGAGTTTTCTTTTTCTTCCTGGAATTCTGTGATCTAGAGCTTCTTTATGCGAATATTATGTTTAAATTCTGTACACTTTACATGCTCTGCTCTCATTATATCAAGAAAGGAAAATAAATTATATTTTTTTCGAATTGTCTTCTATTGTGCAATGAAAACAAGAATGTTCAGAAATCCTAGAGAGCTTGGACAACTATCATGTTTGCAGAACATCAATCCATAGTCCATTAAAGCCTAAGTTCTTATGCACACAGTTGATTTCAGTGTTGACATGAAACCTGGAACCTAGTAAATTCAATTTTCTCTAGTTTTTTTGGAGAAAAATCTTGCCCTTCACTTCGTAGGAGCCAAAATATTAGCATCTCTTTGTCAAATTGATTCTTCTTCAAGGAGTGATCATCTTCTATGGATGGTTATGCCAAGAGAAAGTGAAGCATTACATTCAATGGATAATCAGACTTGGAGGTTTGACAAAGGCTTGCTTTCATCCTTGAAAACCAAGCTGAGGAGGTCAATGTAGATAGGTTTACCTTCTTTCTTTTTTTTGGTAGGTTTTCCAAGTGTTATAGATTTAGTGAGTCTATATACTCTACTTTAGTCCCACCTTCGGCCTCCTATATAGATGTACAAGTATACCACTTGAGTAGAGATTCTCTCTCGACGTGGTTACGGATACTAAAAAAGTACAATCTAGCCAATATAATACGAAAAGAAATAACACGTTAGAAAATCCTAGTAAAACTGTGGCTGATTTTTCCTAGCAGCAATTTCTTAAAAAAGAAAAAACAACAACTTACAAGTATACAGGTACAAGTAAAATACTAAGATCAAGATTCAATACGGGTAATCTAAGAGAATTAGTAAATAATAACCACAAAACAAACATGTTTGCTAAATTATATAGAGGCTCGGGCTATTGAACTGTAGAGTATGTTGTTTCATGTTACGTGAGTTGATTAAGTAGGGTGTCAACTTAAGAAGCACAAACACAGTGGGGACCCCAAAATTCATGTTGTGTCGTGTCGGCACACGTATTGGACACATGTCGGCACATGTATCGGACATGCCACTGACATACAAATACACTAGGACACCAAATAGGTGCTAAATCTGTATCATCGTGTCTGAAACAAGGTCCGTGCAACATAGGTGTCTAACACTGGAATGTGTCCTAGATTTTTTTGTTGCGAATTTGATGATATTAAGGAAACTATTTTTATGGCAGATTACAGAACAAGAATTCACTGAAATGGCTTGGCAAGAAATTGTTTCATAACCTGAAGTTGCTAAAGAGAGCAAGCATCAGATCGTGGAGACATAATATTTAACGGAGGCATTATTGGAGCAGAAAAAGGGCTTGCTCGTCGCATCTTTTCAAAGGTAGAACTTGATAATACTTGCCTTCTTGAAGCAACAGAGAAGTTCATCCAGAGGCAACCTAAGGTATTTTTGCTTATGAAATTATGTTGCTGACAGTTGTAGAATCTATACAGCATTGTTGTTTTTAGCAGCTACTTGTTCTTAAAATACTTTTTCTTACGATCTCTGAGACTGTTTAGTAACTAGCAACTTCTACCAAATGAGATGTAGTACTGGTTACTCATCAAAACAGTGGAAAGGTGCTATATAACCCGTAATGCACTTATAGAAGTAGAACCATACCTTAATTGTCACGACCCGCACCCTTATGAGGGGCACGAGCATGTGGGTACGTCCAGCCTACGCCGCAGAATCGGCGGTAGAACGCTGTACATAACGTCTGTAAATACCTACGACTAACAATTAAAATATACATGTACAGTATATACTCTCCGAATGGAGGTGACATAGCAATACAGTCTCAATCACAGAATAAAACTAAGGTAGATAGCTCAGAAGGAAAGACATATGATAAAAGAAGAGTAATAAGTCCACAGTCTAATACAAGCCCAGATATATACAATATCACAGGGTATCAAAATAGAATATAGAAACTACAGTCTGATAAGCTAGCTGGATCGCAGTCCAGTCAAACCTAGCTAACCTACACTACTCTGGAAGTACAAAATCTAGTGGCTCTACTATAAGGCCACGATCCAAGGCTACTCCATCTAACTCGAGCCCATAATAGGTCGAGCAGTCCGCATCAGAATCATCTGTAATATATCATAACGGTATCCTGTCAGGAAAATGAGCAAGTACAAACACTAACAGCAGTTCCATGTGAATTGACAAGTTCTATAAGAGACAGTATAATGAACTACAAGACAAAGATATATGAAGACTTGGGAACCGTTCGGAAGCCGAGTTACAACCCTTAAACCAAACAAGGATCGGGGTTGTAACTCTTCTCCCGAGCAGAACTTAGTCTCCAATCAAGGTACAATGTAAAGGCATGTAGAGCATGTGAGTAACTGTATATCATACATGGTGAGAAAGTACTGAATATAGAACAGAATAGGATATATGACAAGAAAAGTAAATATAAAATGTGCCTCGAACATTATAGCCTAATGTGATCGGTATGGGTCAAGAATCAGGCTTCCAGCCGACCGGCTACAAGTACGTGGACTCGGCCCGGCTGGGATGGTAAGCTATGGAGCAAGTAGTAGCACAGGTCAGGCTATACCCATCGTGAGGTGAGGGTATAGCTATGATACAAGTAGTAACTCAAGGTGGGCATTGATCACACTATCTATAATATTCCCTATTCCCCGAATAGTATACGGATCCGGACATAGCACGTCATGACGCGGGATTCCCAAAGAGGGGAGCAAGTCCTCTTCAGGAATCGGCGTCAATACAAGTACGAGAATCAAGACTAAATAAATACCAGTATCCCAAGAAATCCAGGAATGACATCTCATGACAGGAATCCGACAATACTAGTCTATGAACTATCGTGTCTGAGAATCAAGTAAGACACTACGACTGAATCGGATATAGCAAATATCAAGACAATAAAAACTATCAGTGAAAGTACTCGCCTGCTGTCCTGAGCTGTAGGATATATCAATGCTCAGAGCGGTATCAGAAGACCTAAATATGAAATACTGTAAGTTAATTTAGGTTTTAACCAGTTTAGGAATGATTTACAATGAATGATATGCAATCTAGGTCAAACTAGGTCTCACTGAGTCACACTAAGTCCTGTCAAGTCAATCTAGGTCAAATCAAGTTATATTAAGTCAATCTAAGCCAACCAAAGTCAATCCTAGGTCATACCAGGCATCACGGGTCAAAACAAGTCGAAGAAAGTCAAACGGGGTCAAGAGTTGGCCTACAGTTGACTTTTGGTCAACTGGTCAACCCTAGTCAACTCTGGTCAACTCTAGGTCAACCCTGGTCAATCCAAGGTCAATGATGACTAATAGTTGACTTTTGGTCAACTACACAAGTCTAATAGAAATTGGGACTAATTTGGGTAAAGCGTTGACCCATAGTTGACTTTTGGTCCAAAAAGTCAACCGGGATCAAGACTAGGTCTAGGCGACTATTTCTAACTATTGCCAACCTCTACAACCCATATCCAAGTCCATCTTGGACTTCGAAACTCATATCTTGGCCGTAGGCCAATATCCTATTTTACCCTTAAAAAGGGTAAAATTCTAGCTTA
This sequence comes from Iris pallida, assembly GCA_029216955.1. Classification (NCBI taxonomy): domain Eukaryota; kingdom Viridiplantae; phylum Streptophyta; class Magnoliopsida; order Asparagales; family Iridaceae; genus Iris; species Iris pallida. The sequence continues at coordinate 10,574,598 of JANAVB010042020.1, read as the reverse complement.
GGCAACTATCAAGTTAGCCTACCTACGCTTGGTATTTTGACCCGAGCTTCCTAGGGTAGTAAGGTACTAGCCTATACATATATTGCCTACCAAGATACCTAAGTAAAGTGGACATCTAGTCCATGTTACGGCCTATTGCCGGTATCTTGAATATTTCAAGATACGGGATAGTACGGCGCGATACCGGCGCCCTACAACCCCGATTTCCACCCGGAAGCCTACCCGCAAAATCTAAATCACGTATTCTTTCCCCACGCCAAGTTTCAACACATTCCGATACTCCGAGCTCCGTTTCGCCCTCTAACTGGATTTCCTCTTCTTTCTATTCTAGCTCTTTTCCTATTCTTCTAACTTCTTCTAACTCTTTCCTTCTAACTTCTTCGTATTCTTTTCTAAACTCTAATCCCTTAAACTTCTTCTAATTTAACTATCCAAAAACATATATATACATATATATATATATATCTCTATATATATATACACATATATAGATAAAAAGGGGGGGGGTTAATAGGCTTAAAGCCAGGGGGGTTTAAACCTGGCAGCAGCTGCTGCCAGGGTGCTGCTGCTGTTGCTGTTACTGCAGCATGCTGCTGCTGCTAGGTCTGTTTCTTATTCTTCTTCATCTCCTTCTATCTTCTTATATATATATATATATATATATATATATATATATATATATAGATATATATATATATATATATATATATATATATATATATATTTTCCTTTCTTCTTGTATATATATATATATATATATATATATATATATATATATATATATATATATATATATATATATATATATATATATATATATATAGATATATATATATATATATATATATATATATATATATATATATATATCCATCTAAATATATATATATAACACACACATCCATATATATATATATATATATATATATATATATATATATATATATATATATATATATATATATAATATATATATATATATATATATATATATATATATATATATATATATTTATATATATATATATATATATATATATATATATATATATATATATATATATATACACACTCACACTCACACACATGGACACACTCTCACACAACACAAACACACACACATTCTCACCACTCTCATCCTCATGACACTAATTTCATATCAAATATATACACACACTCACACACATGTGTATATATATATATATATATATATATATATATATATATAAAAAAAATATATATATATATATATATACCATTCAAAAAGGATTAAACCCTAATAAATCCTTAACCTATTTTTCTATGGAAAACCTACAAATTTGTGGGCAAATGGTGGAGAATCTTCTCTTCTCCATTTATTGTGTGGGATATGAATGCAAAAGAGAAATGGATTAGAAATTAAAGACATACCTAAAAGGAAATGGTTGGAGGAAGAAGAGCTTGAGAAGAAATTGAAATTGAAAGAGAGAGAGAGAGAGAGAGTGTTGCTTAGTGGAGAAGGAAGAGGGGGGGCTAGTCATGGCCGGCCAAGGCATGGTGGGTGAGGGGCACTTGTAATTACAAGTTTGCCCCTCCCTAAGCCTAATGTTAAATAAAATCCAAATTAGGTTTAGGAAGTTGCTAAAAGTAAATAAAAATCATAATTAAACTAAATTACTCATGGGGGACTAGTCCAAACTCTTAAACCCTAAAGTTTAGTGTGGTGGGCCATGGTTAGCTAACATGCTAATTACAGCTCAAGTCAAAATTCACTGGGGTCCCGAATTAACTCGGAATACGATGAAATTCGAACCCGACTCCTATAATAATTAAATAATAATATTCATGAAATAAAATTCCCAAAAATATTATAAAATAGAAAATTACCATTTTACCCCTAACTGGGAAAAGTGAGGGTGACAAGTCTATCCACCTTAAAAAAAATTCTTCCTCAAAATTGAAGACAACAAGCACAGGAAATCACAAACAAAATTAAAGGAAATAAGTTTATACCTCAGGGCGCGAAAAGATAAGGGAAACGCTCCCGCATGTCATCCTCCCTCTCCCAGGTAGACTCACCTGGAGAGTGATGTCTCCACGCAACCCGAACCAAGGGTATGACCTGGTTCCGAAGCACCTTCTCCCTGCGATCCAGAATCTCCACCGGCTGTTCTGGATAGCTGAGAGTAGGTCCCACCTGTATTGCTGAATGGTCCAATACATGGCTAGGATCTGCCACGTACCGCCTCAGCTGAGATACATGAAACACGTTGTGCACTCCCTCGAGCCTGGTAGGCAAGTCCAGTCGGTAGGATACTGCACCGATCCTCTCTAAGATGGTGAAAGGTCCGATGTAGCGTGGACTGAGCTTTCCACCGCCGCCAAAGCGAATAGTGCCACGTGTCGGGGATATCCTCAGAAATACCATGTCACCAACCTAGACACAAGACAAAAACTCAACACACAACTAACAACCAATCACAACAAACACGACAAGAACTGAAACTAACCTCGAACTCTAACGGTCTCCGGTGACTATCGGCCCAATGCCGCTGCCTATCCTGAGCCACCCGAAGTCTGTCTCTAATCATCCTGACCTTCTCGGCCGCATCCACAACCATCTCCGGCCCAAGAAGCGCCCGCTCGTCGACATCGTCCCAAGACAAGGGAGTACGGCATCTCCGTCCATACAGAGCCTCAAATGGTGACATCTCTATACTGGCCTGGTAGCTGTTGTTGTAAGCAAACTCTACCAGGTGAAGATGGTCCTCCCAAGAACCCCCAAGATCTAGCACACATGTGCGAAGCATATCCTCCAAAGTCTGGATGGTCCTCTCCGACTGCCCGTCTGTCTGAGGATGATAAGCAGTACTAAACTTAAGCGAGGTGCCCAAGCTAGCCTGCAAACTCCTCCAGAAGTGGAAAGTGAATCGGCTATCCCGATCTAAAACTATGCTCACCGAAACTCCGTGCAATCTCACGATCTGACGAACATACAGCTCAGCCAGCCTCTCCGTAGACAAACCCACTTTGAAAGGCAAAAAGTGGGCCGATTTGGTCAATCTATCAACTATGACCCAAATCGCGTCCTTTCCTCCTGGCGACCATGGAAGTCCAGATACAAAGTCTATGGTGATGTGCTCCCACTTCCACTCGGGAATGGATAGCGGCTGTAGCAATCCACCTGGTCTCTGCCTCTCGGCCTTCACCTGCAGACACACAAGACAACGAGATACAAACTGAGCTACCTCGCGCTTCATGCCATACCACCATACGTGCTCTCTCAGGTCCCTATACATCTTGTTGGCTCCAGGATGCATAGAATACTGAGAGCGATGCGCCTCCTGAAGAACCTCCTCCCGAAGCTCTCCACGCGGAACGCACAGCCTAGTACCGTGCCGCAACGACCCGTCTTCGGCTACAGAGAAATCGTCAAGCAAGTCCATCCTCACCTGCTCCCTGATGCTCCTCAGGGCAACATCATCATACTGCGCTGACCTGACTCTATCCATCAGCTCAGACTGAATCTGCAAACCCCACATCTGGATCTCCATGCCTGAAATGATGACCTCGATACCCAAACTATCCAGGTCGGCCAACAAGTGACGATCTGTCGTCAAGAACATAGCAACTGGATACCTGCTCAAGGCATCTGCAACTACGTTGGCCTTCCCCGGATGGTACTGCAAGGATATATCGAAGTCCTTCATCAGCTCTAACCACCACCTCTGCCGCATGTTCAACTCCTTCTGAGTGAACACGTACTTCAAGCTCTTATGATCTGTGAAGATCTCAACTCGCTCTCCGTACAGGCAATGCTTCCATAACTTCAAAGCAAATATAACCGCGGCCAACTCCAGATAATGAGTAGGATAGTTCTTCTCATGAGGACGCAATTGCCTGGATGCATAGACAATCACCTTCCTGTGCTGCTGAAGAACACACCCTAAACCCTTCCCGGAAGCATCGCTGAAGATCGAGAACCCTCCTGACCCAGATGGCAAAGTCAGGATTGGAGCTGAAGTCAACCTCCTCTTCAGCTCATCGAATGCAGCCTGACACTCATCAGTCCAGACGAACTCCATGTCCTTCCTAGTGAGTCTAGTCATCGGCTCTGCAATCCGCAAGAAGTCCTGGACGAACTTCCGGTAATAGCCAGCCAAACCCAGAAAGCTCCGAACCTCGACAACTGAATTGGGCGTAGACCAAGACTCCACTGCCCAAATCTTCCTCTGGTCTACTGAAATCTCGTGCTCGGTCACAACATAAACTAGGAACTCCACCTGGTCTAAGAAGAACTCACACTTCGAAAGCTTTCCGTAGAGTTGCTCCCTCCTCAGAGTCTCTAACACAACTCGCAAGTGCTCCTCATGCTCCTCCTGCGTCTTCGAATAGATCAAGATATCGTCTATGAAGACCACCACGAACTTGTCAAGGTACTGATGGAATACCTTGTTCATCAAGTTCATGAACACCGCGGAAGCATTGGTCAACCCAAATGGCATCACTGTAAACTCGTACTGGCCATACCGAGTCCGAAATGCCGTCTTGGGAATGTCATCCCACCTCACCTTCAGCTGGTGATACCCGGACCTCAAATCTATCTTTGAAAAGACCTTTGCCCCACTCAGCTGATCGAACAAGTCGTCGATCCTCGGCAAAGGGTACCTATTCTTGATAGTGAAGTTGTTGAGCGCCCGGTAATCAATACACATGCAGGACGTACCGTCCTTCTTCGGCACGAACAGGACTGGCGCTCCTCAGGACGAAGAACTAGATCTGATGAACCCCTTGTCCTGCAGCTCGTCGACTTGCTTCTTCAGCTCTATCAACTCGCTGTTGTTCACCCTATAGACATGCTGCGAGATGGGCTCGGTGCCTGGTACCAAGTCTATGGAGAACTCAATGTCCCTGTCTGGCGGCATCCCCGGCAACTCCTCGGGAAAGACATCCGAGAACTCAGCAATCAACGGATATGGCAAATCCTGCCCCGCCAACAAAGCTCCACAGAATCCAGCCTCCGGCTTCGCTGCTCCTCGAGCAAACTCGATCTCTGGCTCACCCGGCATCCTAAAAAGAACTCTGCTCTACAATCAATGCTAGCATGGTAATGCTCAACCAATCCATACTGAGTACCATATCGTACCTCGGTAGGGGCATTACGAGCAGACACGCACTCAAGTCCCGGCCTCATCAGAGTGACTCTCCGCCCCTTGAAATATTATTAACCAGGAAACCTCCCCGGTCATAATCTTGCAGTCCTACCTATATTCAGCAATGATATTGTGTCTCAGAGCAAAAGAACAGACATAAAACTATGGGTCGCCAGAATCAAATAAGGCGAAAGCAGGAAAGAATCTAGGAGAACATGACCTGCTACAACATCTCCCACGGGCTCCGCCTCCTCCTCTGCTGCAAAGCGAACACCCTGCCCGGGGTGCTCCCTCTGGTGCTGGTAAATGCTGCTGCTGGGTCTGAAGTGGAGGACCCCTATGCTGAACCGGGTCCTCTAGCCGGCTGTACCTGTCCTGGCCTCCCTTGGCTGCACCGAGCAGGGCAGCCCTTCAGCTGGGGTCGGTCCCTCCGCAGAATAGGCAAGTGCCTAAACCTCCTCCGGATCGTCTCTGCTGTGCCCCGTCTTTCCGCAGAAAGCACACTGTTGGGTCTGCCTCTGGCCCTGACCCTGATGTTGCTAGGCACGCCGGTGCTTGCTGAATCTGCAACAGAGGCTGCTGCTGCTGAATGTGGGGGCGCTTGGCCGGGTCCCGTACTGGAACTCGCCCCATAGTATATCCGCTCCTCTTCGGCTTGAGGCGAAGTCCTCCTCTGCAATTGTGCGTCCATCAATATCTGATCGAAACGTCGCGTACGGCGACCCAAGGTGCGGTGCGCACTGCATGAATAAGTCCCCTGCGGAACTTACGAGCCTTGCCCCTCATCCTGGATCTATTGGAGCAAACCTGCTAAGGCGGAAGAACTCAGCTGCATACTCGTCCATCGACGAGTTCTTCCTGCACTAGACCCACGAACTGGCCCTCCAATGCTGTAAGAGCCAC